>CM042241.1:31518740-32158740 GCA_023566225.1 Romanogobio albipinnatus
TCTCTCCCTTTTGAGTGTCATGGCAAAACATGCTGGGTAAAATAGAAATTCCATCGCAGCCCAGTTTCAGTTAAATTTAAGTCTAAATTAAAAGAAACTAGTTCATAAAACTCAAAACAATGAAACAATTTAGATTACTTAAAATGTGTCAGTTTTGAGAACTCAAAAGAAAGTTGGCTCTATCAAACCAATTCATTATTTTGAGCATTGTTTTAAAGAAATATAACATGCTTTTAAAATGTATACTTACATTGGCACCTTTTCATGGTCTTCCTGATCCAAATAAGGATCTTTTTTTGTGCCTTCATAAAAAAAGATGACAAAATAGTTAAACATTACACAATCATTTTCTTCATTTATAAGACTTCAAATTCAGTAGCCTTCAAAGGAACTACTAGAAAACTGTAAAAATGTAAGGAGAAAGGGAAGAAACACTTAATCTCGGAGTGATGGATGTTAAAAACTATGTTGCAAAAATGTAATTAAAACTGTAATTATTAAGTTTTCACATTTTTTATATGTGAAATGAATCCAGAGTTTACATGCCTCCCAGTGGGTTTAAACTACTGTGCGTCCATTCAGATTTATTCCTTCCATACCGTTATCATATTCACCATTCAGTTTCATCTACTGAAGTGTAAATAAATATTTCTTTCAGATAGCCTAAATATGTAAACACATGTAAACAACACCCCGTAACTGATGCATTTAGCTGGTTATTTGTGTATGCATTTGTTTGAATGCATCCTGACATACCAGCAACTTTTCTTCCCCTGCGGTACATCATGACTACACACACGATCACAGCGATGATGACAAGTGTGAGAAGCAGGGGTATGATGATCATGAAGGCCGAGATGAGATCCTTAGTAGTCTTAGTAGTCGGCTCTATTTCCTCATTATTAACATCACTGTTTGGTGTGGAGTCTAAATCCGAGTTAGCTACAATTGCATAAGATCAGATAAAGTTTAAAATGCTTATTTCAGCTTGAGGTCAAGCATGTGAAAAGTGCAATGCGTACCCCGGCTCTTCCCATCTCCAGATCCTTCCACATCCCGATTCTCTATAAAGAAATCATGAAAATACAAACATCAACACTTAAAACATTTTATACATATTATCTCTGTATGACTTATATGGCTTATGAACTACACAATAGGCCTAATATTTGCTACGTACAGCTATATTGACACTGTTGAATTACACAATAAACAGCTTTTTCAGCTTTCTTTTCAGGTTTTCTATATCTAACAGTAGGCTACTTTAGAAAAAAAATTAATATGCTTAATACATTTTCTAGATAATATTTTAATAATTGGCTTTAGTAGAGTGAAAATAAAAAGGCTATTATATTAACATTTACAGTATTTTGAAACATACATTAATGTTCAAAAGTTTTGGGGATGTTTTTGTAAAAATTTAATGTTTTTGAAAGAAATCTCTTATGTTTACCAAGGCTGCATTTATTTGACAAAAGTACAGTAAAAACAGTAATATTGTGAAATATTATTACTATTTAAAATAACTGTTTTCAATGTTAATATATTTTAAAATGCAATTTGTGTGACGGCAAAGCTGAATTTTCAGCATCATTACTCATACGATGATTTGCAGCTCAAGAAAAATTATTATTATCAATGTTGTGTATGTATCAATGTATCAACAGTGGTGTTGCTTACTTGGTTTTAAAGAAGTGCATTTATTTAAAAAATAGAAATCTTTTGTAACATGTCGTTACTGCCACTTTTGCATCAATTTAATCCATCCTTACTGAATAAAAGTATTAATCTCTTTCACACACACACAAAAAAAAAATCTTACTGACCCCAAACATTTGAATAGTAGTGTATACATTATAAATGTTATTTTTGTACAGGACGATATATGAATACCTTTACATCACATATGCTGGTGTGTCAAATGTAATTACCACCAATTCTTACCTGAGTCTTTTTCACCTTCTGCTTTGGGAGTTACTACAACTGTTAAATGTAAACAGATCAGATTAATTTATGAGGGGAAGTTAGATGGATAAACCCATTCTAGACAACTGTGGCAGGCATACAAAATATTGCTTCAAATGCAAATTTATTTTTAGTTCCATGGCAGTGACCACAAGAAAGTAGATGTCTACAAATAAGCTTGGAACAGGAACCATTCAGGACTAAAGCCTGTCTGCATCACATCACATAAAATAAAATACAAAAGAGCACTCACATGCATCTTCTGAGACAATATCTGCCTCCGTCTCTTCTTTGTCTTCTTCACACTGAACTGCAATGACATACAACTAAATTACTTTACACATTTAAGAACTGACTGTAAAGAACCTTCATTTGATTTTTACACTGAGGATTTCAGACCCGTTGCAGTTCAGAAGAAAGCTGTTATCTGAGCATCAGTCTCTCAATTTACCTGAGAGATTATAAACGTTCCTTGTACTTCCTCATGAAATACATCCATGATTTCTTTTGTCTTTCTTTTAAAAAGGATTTTTAAATAAACAGGTACAAAATCATTGAAATAGGCCTATACACTGCAGTTCAAAAGTTTTTGAATGGTAAGATTTTTAATCTTTTTAGAAGAAGTATCTTATGCTCAGCAAGGCTGCTTTTATTTTATAAAAAAACACAAAAAAACAGTAATATTGTGAAATAGTATTAAAATGTAAAACAACTGTTTTCTATTTGAATGCATTTTAAAATTGAATTTATTCCTGTCATGCAAATCATTCTAATGTGATCATTTGCTGCTCAAGAAACATTTATGATTATTATCAATGTTGAAAACTTTTTTTTTTAGGATTCTTTGATGAATAGAAAGTTGAAAAGAACAGTACTTATCTGAAACAGAAAGCTTTTGTAACGTTGTACTACTGTTCAAAAGTGATATTTTCTTTTTTTGTGTGTGTTTGACTTAACAAAAATTAATAAATGTATTCAGCAAGAATGCATTAAATTGTGACAAAGACATTTATAATGTTACAAAAGATTATATTTAAAATAAATGTTGTTCTTTTGAATGTTTTACTGTTTTCAACATTGATAATTATCATAAATATTTCTTGAACAGCAAATCATCATATTAAAATGATTTCTAAGGGACCATGTGACACTGAAGACTGGAGTAATGATGCTGAAAATTCAGCTTTGCTTAACAGAAATAAATTACATTTGAAAATATATTTAAATAGAAAACAGTTATTTTACATTTTAATAATATTTCGCAATATTTACAGTTTTTTTATTTGCAATACAATAAATGCAGCCTTGGTGAGCAGGAGAGACTTCTTCTAAAAACAGTGTACATATAATTCATATGATATTACACTCTAAAAAAAAAAAGGTTCTATATGGCACCAAAAATGGTTCTTGGTTTGTAATCATAGGGGAACCTTTTTAAGTGCTATATAGCACCAATTTTGGTGTTTCAGTGGTTCTTCAGTATGACGAAGAACCATTTTTGGTGCCATACCTTTTCTTTTTAGAGTGTAATTTAAAACATAAAACTATGTGTATACATTGTTAATTCATGTTCATTCATTAAACATTAACTTATGTTTAATGAAAGAACATGGAATAGCATTATATCAGCTATATATATATATATATATATATATATATATATATATATATATATATATATATATATATATATATATATATATATATATATATATTTAATTAAATGTTTAAAGATCTCAAATATTTAGAGACTAATATGTAGAGACTAACATTCACCAACATTCACAATATAGTCTATTTCAAAGCTATTGTTTTAAATAATGTTTAATGTAAAACTGTTATCAACTTCATCTTAAAGCTACACTGTGTGATATTTTCCCCCATCTAGCGGTAAAAAGGTATATGACCATCCAGTAAATATTAGTTTCTGTTCCTCCCAATTCCGATTTCGTTTTAACTCCTACGGTGGCCGATTTAGTCCAAGATTAACGAAGACCGAAAATAATCAGCACACATGGGAGCTCGAGGCGCAGTGCACGCACGCACGCACACACACACACACACACACACACACACACACACACACACACACACACACACACACACACACACACACACACACACACACACACACACACACACACACACACACACACACAAAGAACGCAGGTGCTCCAACCGGGACGAACGCTCTTAAAGGGGCCACACTATTTTCCTACAAAACGCGTTAAACGTGTTAAAACGCGAAAGGCGAAGCTTGAATTTACGGGTATGTCCCTCTTTGGCTAATGTACTTTCAAGATGGAGGGGAAACATGGCGACCCCCATTCGAACCCCTTACCCGTATGTATTTTCAATGGCATATTATAAACTTACGAGAATACTTTATTACTTGAAAGAAGTAAATATACATTAATGAGCACATATATTTTTGAAAGAACTAAGTGTTTTTAGCTAAGAATAAACTAAAAAAGTTACACAGTGTAGCTTTAAATACAATATATGCTAATCTTAATATCAAAATTCATATTCAGCTACAAGAGAACTTTGAGGTAAAAAGGAGGAAACGAATAATCAGTTACAAGGAAACCAATGCCATAAACCACAATGAAGATACAATTGTCCTGAATCAACGTTATCTTTGTTCGTCTACAAAGACGAGCTGTTTTGTGCATTGCATGAAACCAAGAGCAACAAAATGAGTCAGAGAACTAGTTATAATGTACTGTGACCATCCTGTCCTCAACTTTATCCTTGTGGTAGATACGACAGATTATTTGAATGCACCCTTAATGTCCACATGACTTCACAAGTGTTGTGTTGCCTAGGGGTCAATAACAATGTAAAATGATTTCTGAGAACCATGACGAAGAGAGCTGACAGGACAGAGGAGAGTTACGTTAGATGAATGGGGGAAAATGGAAAGAGAGAGAGAGATAGGATTCTACATTAAAAAAAAAATCTACTACCATGAGTACCTACCAAGTCCAGTCCGGCTAGCTGTCAATGCCAAAAGCAGGAATAGTATCAGATTCATTTCCCAGAGTCCTCGGTGGAAGCACTGGCCCACACTATGGGTAGACAGAGACACAGACACAGGCTCATTGCATAGTGACTGGTGGCTAACACGCCTTCATGACATCCTGCTTCCTCTTTCAGACCTGATTCACCTACCTACGAAAAGAAAAAAACCACCACCCTCTCGTTCTCTCCCTCGGATGTGATGCAATCAAACAGTGAGCTTGTTACCACAAGCCAAGCTGTTCCTCAGTTAGCTGTGAAAACACATTCCTGCATATATGGTATGTGACCTAACCAAAAACCAGAGAAAAAAAAGAGAAGTGCCAAAAGAGCTGAGTAAACAGAGGCAGCTTTAAACGCAAAGACTTTAAACAGACTGAAGTAGGAAGAGACTGTAAAGAGTTTGGGTCTACACTGCTACATCTGTCTTGGTCAAAACAGTTATGTACTCTCTTAGCACTTATCCAAATTGAATTACTAAAAGAACTGTGACTACAGTATGAATATAGTTTTTTTTTTTTTTTTAGCATTTAGATGTCAAACATGATGTCAGAAATAACTGATTATTATTACAAAATGTTCAAATAAGTTATCTACCTTTCTAAACCCTAAACAGGGTGCACAGCAGGTGACTTTTGTGAGGCCCGTTTCAAAAAAGAGGTGGAAAAAAAAGGCCTCACTTGCACTACATTGTGTTTTGATGTCATTTAGGAGGGATCAACCTGTCATGTGGAGGGGGTAGTAGGGTTACAAAATGAATACATACCATTTACAGAAAACATTCAGTTTGACGTCTAGGCTAACATCAACATTTTCTGTTTCACTGAGCATTAGCTTATTATTTAGTTTCAGGCTCTTTCAAAATATGTAATTGCTCAGGCACATGTTCTTTAACTTTCTTATGGCTAAGGAGTGAGTCATGAAAAAGCCATAAATATTCTGTACTAATAATAACAAAACAAGATTGTGCTGCAATTAAATAGCCGACTTGATGAAGAGGGGCAGTATCATATAAGGCTAGCTCTGCTCAACATCCTAGAAAGCCTTGCAAACATAGAGAAGCAAAATATAAATACTTTGGGGCCTTTTACTTTTCCACTGATAGACAACACTCTCTTAAATCATAAAACCTGATGTTGTTTGTGCATGAGACACACATAAAGTCATGACAACGCAGTCATTAAATGAATAAGAGAGAATTTATATAGAGTTAACTAAATGGGTAATATTTTCAGTACAAACTACTTTATACTTTTTGCGAATCTACCACCATCTCAGGTTAAACATGTTCTGCCGCGCATGCGCAGTTCTACACTCAAGGAACACGCACGCGCAGTGAGTTTTCCTTCACATCTCGCGCCAAACTCAAGCTGTGGAAGTGTCAAACATGGTAAGAGCTTAAGTTACTGCATTTAATAATAGTATTACTTCGCATATTGTTTAGAGAAAGTCGCTCATATGAATAAACTGCACTAAGGTTTGCAGAATTGTGTCAAACAGGTGGAATAATTCTAGATTGCGTTGAGATCTATAACACCCTCAGAGTTAACGTTACGTCTTTGAACTGCGAATAAATGTGTCAACATGTTTTTATGACCGCCAAAATAAAGGGTTGTATTTGGGCAGTTGCGGTTTGTTAGATTAGTTTTTGACGAATGTTAGCGCTGTTGGACGAAAATGTATAACGTTATTATTAATTCATGTTTTAATATGTAATATTGTAATACGAAGCCATTCGAGCAGATGTGATGATGACCTAGCTATTCAGATAGCTAGGAAGCTATTTTACATCAAATTTATGATATTGGATTTGTCACTCATTACCCCAATAAACACCTGTCTAGTAAGTCATTATATATATTGAAAAATATGTTTCTTGAACAGCAGGATGAGGTTAGTTTTTAAATATTTATTTATAATTTTTTACTTTTGCATTCTTTTTTTTTTTTTTTACCACTACCATGCTTATGAAAACTGATCAAATCAGATACTATTAAAGTCAGCCTTCATCCTGATTCCTGAAAGCCCCCCTAAAATATTTTAAGACTTGAGTTTTGGTGACAGTTCATCAAATGGTGCTGAACATTCTGGAGCACATAATAACTGAGATGTAAAAGCTGCTTTGAAATAAATCAGTTTTTGAACCATTTCTTTGAAACAAACAAAAAGGATCATTTAACATAAGTCCGAATTATCCACCTCTATTTCCACTGGTGTCAGAAACATTTTATTTTATTTTTCTCAAAGATATGATATTGAAAGGATTAATAACAAATAAAAACAGCACAGCTGTTCAGTAACGATAGCTGAATTATTTTTTATTATGTTCACTTTATTGATACAAAGGTTTTTTCTTTTATACTCCACAGTCTAAAAAGAAAGGACTTAGCTTGGAAGAGAAAAGAAGTCGTATGATGGAAATATTTTTTGAAACCGTAAGTAGTCACGATTTCACATTCTTGAATATGAATTCATTAAGGTTCTAAATATTTGATTGTGTTCATGTCTGACACAGTTGTCTAATGATTCTCAAACTTTGGAAGATGATATTAATTAAGATTATTTTTCCTCCTTCCAGAAAGATGTGTTTCAGCTGAAAGATATAGAAAAAATTGCCCCCAAATCCAAAGGAATCAGTAAGTTTGATCAACCTGTAATAATCTTTAGTTTATGTTCCTGACACTGAAAGTCCATGTCACAGATTGAGGGAGCTCAAATCGACCCTGCACATTTCTTTAGAGCGTATGTATATAATCATCCAAAAAATATTCTTGTCTGTTTGATTTGGATTGAAAACAGAGGATTTCCACAGAAGGCGCCAACCTAGTTGTAGAAATGCCCAGGAAGGCAGGCCAGTTGACCTGAAATTCAGGAAAGGTTCTGCCATAGAGTTTTAGAAGCACCTTGTAATGCTGGCGAAATCTTCTTGAATGATTAAATGATAATAATAAAATAAAGTGGTATAACTTTTAAAATAAGAAAATGGCTGTTAATCAACACAAACATATACTAGAGCCTCTTTAAGGCGAACATCCAGGGTAATGCAGTGGGACATTGCAAAGGAGACAAACCGTTTTTTTAATGGATGCACAAATTAATAGTCTATTTTGTGTTTTACGATGTCAGTTGCTGTTTGCAGAGCATCCATTGACATCCATTAAAAATGGTTTGTCTCCTTTGCCATTTTAAATAGTAGACTGCTGATGGCACATTTTTTTTAAGCCAATCTGGAAGTTTAGCATCACCCTGTTTTTTTCCATTGGCTTTTGGATTATTACAGAAAATAAGCTCTGTATCTTACGAAAGTTTATGATTCTTACACAACACAGTGTTTCCCCTAGGTTTACAGCTTTGGGGGGGGGGGGACTACTAGTGTCGCGGAGCGGGAGTGTTACGGATACGTGGTGTTGCCATAGACAATAAATTTATTAATTTGGTAAATAAATATAAACAATATATATACTATATTTCAGGGCTCAATGCTAAGGATTTTTTTCAGGGGTTCAATTTTTTACTTGACCTGTCAGAATTTTCACTGACCCCACCACAAAAAAAAAGACAAATAAAATAAAATAGGCCTAGTATTGTTTTTGAGCCATATAAGCTTAATAAATAAGGTTATGTATGGAAGGATATCGCGGACAATTTTCAAAAGGAATTGCAAATTGTATTTGCAATTGCGTTTTCAATTTGTGGAAGCATAAAATGTGACATAATCCAAACGCAATTGCAAATCACACATTGCCATTTGCATTTTCGTTTACGTGAACGCACAACGTCTGCCAAATTTCAAATGGAAAAGCAAAGTATGTTTGCAATTGCATTTCCAATGTCTTACAAGTTATGACCCTGCCATTTTAGAATAGCAATAGAAAATCACCTATTTGCCATTTCATTTCCTCCGTGTCCTGCCACAACCTGCACAAAATTCAAATAGAATCGCAATCCCCTTTGCACTTGCATTTCCGATGTCTATCACAGTCAACTGTCAATCAGGCTTGAGGGCGGGGTTTATTGTGTGGTCTGAAAATAGGCCACGCCCTCAAGTGGTGGAAAACGAAGCATTTTTTCATCATTATTCAAACAGGGAGAAATATCCAATAAATGTGTATATTTTGCAACAACAACAAAAAAGTCATACTGTGTAGTTTGTCCTGGAACTAAATATATTTTAGTTATATAAAATATAACTATTTATCACCTGCTAACCAAACAAAAAGAAGCCAAAAAAGATCTGGTTGCAAGATTAGGGATGCTTATATTGAACGTTTAACCGTTTACCAAAAGTAATTTTGACAGATTAATATACAGTTAAACGGTTTAAAATGTATTTTATTATTATTATTATTATTTTTATTTATTTTTTAGTTTGCTGCATGATAAAAGCTAAATTTGCTAAAGTTCAGATCAATATATAATATATAGGCCTAATCTTTAAAATAGGCCTATCCTTTTATTGAAACTGGTGCAAAGAGACATTTCACCCGCTGGCACTTTCGCTTTTGCCGCAGAGACCCTTGTGATAAATAAATGTGTTGTATTTATGGTAATCCGCGCAGATTTGATAAAAATAAATAATAAAAGAGCGATAAGTCGCAAAAGACAACTGAATTACTGAAAGTTGCTCCGAGCGCAATGCGGAACGCGCTAAATGGCCAAATAAACACAGAAATATATCAAAATGCCAAGTCGAGTATTCACACAGTAGATGTAAGAACTGTGTGCGTTCACACACACACATTTATAACTCGACCTCACAGTGAAAGCCATGCACAATTAATTCCATATTGCATATTCCACATTTATTGTTTGTTGCTTATGTGCTGGTTTTTAGTCATACTACTGTTGAAATTTTATTGAAAAAAAAAAAAAAAAAAAAAAAAATATATATATATATATATATATATATATATATATTTTTTTTTTATATATATATATATATTTTTTTTATAATAATTTTATATATATATATTATATATATATTTGTTACTGTGGCTCTTTTGGAAAAATGCTTTAACCAAAAATGAAAAATGGCTCTTTGGTCCAAAAAGGTTCCCGACCCCTGGCTTAAATGAACAACTAGTTAAGTAGAAAAAAACTTTATTCGGGGACAGCCTTTGCCTATGTCTCATATCACTTCACATATTTTCGAGCCAGCATGCACAAAGGGCATTCTGGGTTGAGCGAGCGGCGCTGAGCGGAATGAGTGAGCAAATAGACTGCTATTTTTTTTGACGAAAAAAATTAGTCTGACAGAAAATCAGATCATCCTCCTACGAATCGAACATGATCTGCGATTGAATGTCACTAATGTAATTTTATTTTATTTTTTGATCGCTTGGATCTTGAGCACAGAATCATATGGACAACACACCACTCATATGTCAAGTTTCTATAGATTCTCTGATTTTAACTCATGATCATTTTATTTATTTATAATTTTAATTACTGTGTCCGGGACCGCTGGAATATGATGATATCTGTCTGATAGATAGCCTACCTAGTGCAGTCATGTCAGTTTTCTTATTTGCTGTTTTTTCTGGTTGCCAGGTGAACATACTATCAGTTCTGCATTTTGACTTTGTTTGAACTAAAGAGTTTGAACTTTGATTTTTATTACAAAAATATCCAAATTCCCCGTTTTCCACCACTGGAGGGCGTGGTCTATTTTCAGACCACACAATAAACCCCGCCCTCAAGCCTGATTGACAGTTGACTGTGATAGACATCGGAAATGCAAGTGCAAAGGGGATTGCGATTCTATTTGAATTTTGTGCAGGTTGTGGCAGGACACGGAGGAAATGAAATGGCAAATAGGTGATTTTCTATTGCTATTCTAAAATGGCAGGGTCATAACTTGTAAGACATTGGAAATGCAATTGCAAACATACTTTGCTTTTCCATTTGAAATTTGGCAGACGTTGTGCGTTCACGTAAACGAAAATGCAAATGGCAATGTGTGATTTGCAATTGCGTTTGGATTATGTCACATTTTATGCTTCCACAAATTGAAAACGCAATTGCAAATACAATTTGCAATTCCTTTTGAAAATTGTCCGCGATATCCTTCCATAGTTATGACTCTAAAAACTAATATCATAACTCATATTTTTTTTTAATATTGTTAAAGACCGTCAGTAATAAAATAAGAACACATAATCAAATTATGAGCAAAAGCACAAATAAATAAAGCAGAACAAACATATACAAATGAAATAAACAGTTCTTTTCATGTAGGTCAAAACTAGATTGTCAGGTAGCCTACAAAAATAGTAATCAAATGTAAAATATAACTGCATAGTCTGCATAAAATGATATGCCACTGCATATAAATATAGATGAACCCTTATTAAAAGTTATTCAGTCAAGAGCAGTGAGTGATTTTTTTTTTTTTGTCTTTTGTTATCTCAATATTTATATAGCCAATGACGATATTTTCCGGCTTTCCATGTGTTCACTGTTATACGGTAGGGGGCGCTGTAGCGCATTTCCTGCACGAGAACAGAATCTCCTGATCAAAACACTGCCGAAGAAGCAACGTGCGATTATCATGTGTAAGCAGATGCATATTATGTAAAATAACGCGATCATCACCATTAAACAGCATATGAATCAAAACTGCCTAATGTTATTGAATGAAATGTCAGCCCAGGACGAGTTATAGGACTGTCAAGCTTTGGGGTGTTGATGGACTCCATCTACAACATCTGTGTTTTGTTCATCATTCAGACGTAACGTAGTCTTTTACAAAAACGTGATTTTTTTCAGCTTTATGCTCAAAATGTTGCTTTTTCATGAAACTTGCAACATTCAAGTGTTGATTAAAAATATAATATATGAAGCTGGAATAAAACAGTGGGTCTGTTCTTTCTTTTGATATATTTCATGTTTAGATATTCTGTGGACCATTAAAACTTGTGAAAATGACCATAAATGCTGGCGGTGACTGGCAAATTTCATGTTTACGTTCATTTAAAAGACCTAACCGACTATGTTTACAATGATACTCAACAAGACAGTCATTTTGATATAATTTTGTGTGAATATTCGCGCGCTGTGAGACGCGTGGCCGTGCGTGTGTGTGTGTGTGTGGTGTGTTGCTGCCCTTCGCGACGAGCAAACTGAGAGACACACTTTCTCGTCTATGAGCGCTTGAATATTTAAATTGGCAAGGCTTAAAAATGCTCAAATGATCAGTTTCCGTGAAGATGCAGCATTGGCCCGAGTGTCTTTCACGCTGGCACTGAACCATCAGGCAATTCTTATTGTCGACCGTAATGACAAATATTTTTTGTCATTCATTCAGGGGGGGCGGGAGGTCGTTTTGGGAGGGCGGGGCGCCCCCCCAAAACAATGGTAGGGGAAACACTGCAACACATTTTGTTCATGATAATCTTCACAAATTAACTCAACTTTTATGAATTTTGAAGCCTGAATACAATCACCACAAGTAAAAAAACACATTATGGTCACTTCAGATTTCATCACCATTAAGCTTCTGACAACTCATTTAGTCTTTATTAAAAAAAAATCCCTCAAAGTCTGAGTTACTAGAGTTTGAGTATAAACACAGTGAGGGTGTAAAATGTAACTAGCGAGTAGATGAGTTTATCTATTCGCCGTGATGACTATTGATGCAAAAATGTTAAAAAACTACAAACATGAAGGATGTGCGAGTCCGACAGTTAAGTAGATAGGTTTAGATAAAGGGGTTTGAGTGATCAATTATTTAACCTGAAGAAAATATATTTTATTCAGTGTTATCCACATTATATTTCACCTGCAGCAGCATTATGAACTTTTGTAATGATACGTTTGGCCATTAACTTTTAAATGCATCATTATATTTAAACTGCAAACACATGAGGGGAGTCTCTGCATTAAAGACCCACGAATGCAGATCAACGTGCTACTACATTTCTCTCTGATACGGTAGGAAATTAAATTGAATGTGGAGGATTTGAACTGTGACGATGATTGACAGGGCAGTTTAAACAGTGACGGGATGCATGTACAGTAACTAAGCGACAGAGTCCGTTAAAGTAGTACGTCCCAAAGCTTGCATACTCTTCTGCTACACTCAAAAGTATGTACTTTTTCTTCACAAAAAGGGTACATACTTTTAGGTCGTAGTATAAGTAGGCAAATTGGGACGCAGGAATTTAATGTCCTCAAGAACCAAAAAAAACAACAACAACAACACAGTGCGTATCCACCTTTTACCTAATGAATATACTGTTTTTGATTATGGGAGGCACTTCTGGTTTAGGAAGTTCCACTCAAAGAGACTGAAACAAATCATTTCTAATCTTAAGGTTGTGCTAACAAATAATCCTTATCTGTTTGACTGAATGAGCTGTAAAATTGATTAATTTAGCCTCAATTTTCAGACTATTTTCAACATGAATATCTATGGCAAGCTTTTTCATACACTGCATTCTTTTCCTTCTGATTATTTCCTTTTTTTCCCCTTTGTATTCTTCTGTAACAGTATGAAAAGGACAAAATATACTGCACATTTGTGGTCTACCCTCCCATTTTAATTTATGATATCTCATTAATAATTTACTGGAATGAATCTCTTGTTTCTCTCCCCAAATCCTCACATCTCTTTCCAGGTTTGTTTTTATCGATGATTTAAAATGTTATTGTCTCCCCTTTTCACTTCTAATTTCTTTGAGCATTGTTACCGGAATATAATATAATACAATATTTGTTGCCTGTCAAAATGATGGAAATCACATTGAAATATTCTCAATGTTCCAGTTAATCAACATTTTTGATTAAGTCAACACGTTATATAATACAGACATACATATATTACTACAGTGATAACATGTCCGTAATATTGCTGTGGAAATAATCGGGGGTTATGCATGGTCTGTTGTAATAATTGTAGTAAAATGCTTTTACACTTTAAATGTTGTTTTATGTTCAATGGTTTTAGGGTAAGTTGAATAATGTCTTCTCAATGTTTTAAAAAAGTTTGTATTATTGCGTTCATAGAGCAAACCTTTTGCTGATTTTTTTACGGCTGGGTAAAATATATAGATTTCTCGATTTGAATCGATTCTCAGTTTTACAACAGATATTGATTCTTAAATCCCAAGAATGATTAGTCATCCTGTTTTCAGTTCATGAATTAACAGAATATTGTAGCACACCTCCCATCCAATAAATCGCAATAATCTTTGCGCTTTGTTACTTTTGATATGAAACAAAGTCTCAGATTTCAAATTACGTCCATTTTATTACGGAATTCACAAAAGAAATACAGTTTTGGCAGTGTTTAATGTGGCAGGTCGCAGTAGCGCCGAGTTCAAGAGAAGCGGCAGCGCGGAGCCCACGTGAACTGATCATCTTATCCGCTTTAATACCACTTGCAGAGCGAAATGAACATAAACGTACATATTATGGTATGTTAAAACATAGTGTACAACTTACCGAAATCCATATCGTGTCACATGTAAATGCTCAATCAGTCAACGCTTCAACCGCGGAAAGACGTCAATAAAACAGCATGTAAACAATGTCACGTAATGTCACATTTACCTCAGAAAAAACATATCCAGTGACCATAAACTCATTAGTGAGCTAGAAAATGAACTCTAGAGAGGATAGCATTTTGATAAATGTATGTACCACATTACATATTCATTATACATTTTAATGTTCTTCAATATTTAAAGGGTTAGTTCACCCAAAAATGGAAATTCTGTCATTAATTACTCACCCTCATGTCGTTGCAAACCCATAAGACCTTCGTTCATCTTCGGAACACAAATGAAGATGTTTTTGATAAAATCCGAGAGCTCTGATCCATCCATAGACTGCAATATAATTAACACTTTGAAGGCCCAGAAAGGTAGTAAAGACATTGTTAAAATAGTCCATGGAAGCATAGTGGTTCAACCCAACTCAGACTGACACAGGCTAGAACGAAATTGTTGAATAAAGTCGTTAGTTTTGTTTGTTTTTGCGCACAAAATGTATTCTTGACGCTTCATAAAATTAAGGTTGAACCACTGGAGTCACATGGACTATTTTAACAATGTTTCTACTCACTTTCTGGGCATGGAAAGTGTTAATGAAATTGCTGTCTATATATGGTTAACAGCATTAGTTGAGAGATTTTTTTTTTCCCTCGAAAATTTGCCATGTACTGTATCTGATATATTTATGTCCAAAATAATCGATATTGAATCTAAATCAAAATTAAATCGAAAGCCCTAGATTGTTTACAGTTGAATGGAAGTTATTCCCATAATTAATGCAAAGCGTCATGGGGCGTATGAAAGCGGTGGATTACTGATGTATTTTATGTCGTAGAATAAAGCATGAAAATATCTTTAGCTTGTGTTAACCACAGACCGTATTTCAGGCAATTACCCAAAAAAGGATAATTAAAAAAAAAAAACCTATTGACATCAGGACAATGAAACCAGCAGTAGGAAAATGCAAGAAATTATACAGCTTTATTGTATTATTATACAGTTAAATGATGCAAAACAGAACTGATTTTGACAAAATCATCAATTCTTTCTTGGAGAGAAATCAGCAAATTTTGCCATGATGTAGAAAACACCACAGAAAACCAAATGCTTATGTTTGCAAGGTTTAAACGTACATGTACAAGACCAGTCAAATTGTCTCAAACTTTCAGTGGCAATGCAGCACTGGCCTAAAAGAGCAAGTGACAGTTATCTTTTTCTTTAGCTCCCATGTCAGTGAAAGAGGTGTTGCAGAGTCTGGTGGATGATAACATGGTGGACACAGAGAGGGTGGGCACCTCCAACTATTACTGGGCGTTCCCCAGTAAAGCCCTGCATGCACGTAAACAAAGATTAGAAGAACTGGAGAAACAAGTAAGGGCATCTCTTTCTGATATCTGACTCTCATTAATCTGCACTGCTACATTTCTGCTATTTGACATGTACACTGTGCAGTGCTGGCTACAAACCTCAACGCTGCAAAAACACTTTGTAAATAGAAACCGTTGAAGCTCTTAACAGAGCGCTTACACAAACACTTACGTGAGTGTTTTTAAAGCATTTTAAAGCAACTGGCTATCAGCGGGTACTGCAGAACGGCAGGAATTGTAACATTAAATAACCTTTGGAGGCTGCCAAAATATTTTCAATGCAGGAAAAAACCCTGAACATATAATAACTATTTCAATGATATATTATGTTAATATACCAATCCACTTGATTTCTTTGATTTCTACCAAAATCTTCTAACCTTAAAATGTACTAATAACTGATCATAATACAGGTGATGCGTTATCAACAAATGGCAAAATGAATGGTGTCAGTGTTCGAACAACAAACTGTATAAAATTAACTCTAATGTGGGTAAAAGTTGAGTCTTAATTATATACATACACTATATTGCCAAAAGTTTTGGAACGCCTGCCTTTACATGCACATTAACTTTAATGACATCCCATTCTTAATCTGCAGGGTTTAATATGGAGTTGGCCCACCCTTTGCAGCTATAACAGCTTCAACTCTTCTGGGAAGGCTTTCCACAAGGTTTAGGAGTGTGTTTATGGGAATTTTTTATCATTCTTCTAGAAATGCATTTGTAAGGTCAGGCACTGATGTTGGACGGGAAGGCTTGGCTCACAGTTTCCGCTCTAATTCATCCCAAAGGTGTTCTATCGGGTTGAGGTCAGGACTCTGTGCAGGCCAGTCAAGTTCCACCACACCAAACTCGCTCATCCATGTCTTTATGGACCTTGCTTTGTGCACTGGTATGCAGCCATGTTGGAACAGGAAATGTTGGAACCCAAACTGTTCCCACAAAGTTGAGAGCATGAAATATTCTGAAGCATTAAGAGTTCCTTTCACTGGAAATAAGGAGCCCAACCCCTGAAAAACAACCCCACACCATAATCCGCCCTCCATAAAACTTTACACTTGATACAATAAAGTCAAGCAAGTACCGTTCTCCTGGCAACCGCCAAACCCAGACTCGTCCATCGGATTGCCAGACAGAGAAGTGTGATTCGTCACTCCAGAGAACACGTCTCCACTGCTTTAGAGTCCAGTGGCGGCGTGCTTTACACATCTGCATCCAACACTTTGCATTACACTTGGTGCAGCTGCTCTGCCATGGAAACCCATTCCATGAAACTCTCTACACACTGTTCTTGAGCTAATCTGAAGGCCACACAAAGTTTTCAGGTCTATAGCTATTAACTCTTCAGTAAGTAGAAGCAGTTTGCATGCCTAGGTGCTTGATTTTTATACACCTGTGGCCATGGAAGTGATTGGAACATGTGATTTCTATAATTTGGAGAGGTATCCCAATATTTTTGTCAATATAGTGTATGTTAGTGTAGTTATTAGGGGTTGAACAACTTCTGATTTTTTTTAAAGTCGACTTTATGTGATGAAAGTCATGTCGACTAGTCGCATTAATAAGCCTGAACCTCAAGCCGAGACTCGAACGTGGGTTACCTTCTGCACAACTATGGCATATTATATGACACAGTGCTGCCCATAAGGCTATTGCTCCTACATAACAGCTTAGTTTTTTGCTGCTATTTTGTCTTTGGTCGTTATATTTCCCACAGTTTTTTGCTCGTTCTAAATCAGATACAGATAAAGCAGCACAGTAAAGATTACATTTCTAGGAATGCATTAGTGAGAGAGCAATTGCGTGTGAATTAATTCTACCTGGCTGCGATAATAACATCCAGATGGTATTATCAAACATATCTTGTAGAGCGCTCTCGGACTATGCATTTATTTGTCATTTTAACTGTTTGGCCATCAGGGTAACACATGACACTTAAATAATACAATGAAAAGGAACTAAGCCGAACATGCAACAAAAAAAACCTAATGTACATATATGCTTATTTTTGTTATCAGAATCTGCTTATTTTTGTTTGCTTTATGCTATCATGCTATTAATGTAGATGTAGAACATTCTGTTCTGAGGGAAATACTTTTTTGCAGAAGTGTATTGTATCGATTTCTTTTTTTTTTGTCTGAGTAGCATGAAGAGGGAAATCAGCGTAAAAAAGCCCTTCAGCAAGCAGTTGACAAAGCCAAAGTGGGACGTGAAGTTAATGTGCGTTCACCTCTGTCTCTTTGAACTAGATTACTATACATGTGTAATGTTTGTGGGCTGTGTCTGACTACTGATTTTGTGTGTGTTTAGGATGAGAGAGAGGATCTCCTGAAGGAGCTCACCGCATTGAAAAGTCAGAAAGATCATCTGAAGGTTAAACTGGAGAAGTACAAAGAATGTGATCCAGAGGTGGTGGAGGAGATCCGTGAGTAATTGTTATATCTTGTAGAGGTCGACCGATTAGTGGATAACTAGGTTGGACTGCACTTGCTGATAACCGATTAATCGACCGAGAGTTTTTAAAATGGATATTGGATTAAAAAAAAACATAAGTAAAACAGTGCTGAACTTTATAACAAGAAATAAAAAAAACTGTACTGATCCATGAAAATGTGCTAAATTAAAAACGTATAAATTAGAGCTGCAACTAACGATTATTTTTTCTGTCGACTAATCTAACGATTATTTTTTCGATTAGTCGACTAATCTAACGATTATTTTTCCAGATTAATCTTATTATTCTTTTTTTACTGATTATTGTATTTCAAAGAGGGTAGTGAATTTGTATATTATTTTAACATGAAATCAATGAATGATGACAATATTAATTGTATTTCAGGAAGGGTAGTGTACATAGTATGCCATTTTATAATGAAATATATGAACACAAGAAGCTTTTTAAACATAATATATAATGATACTATTCATCATAAAATGTATACAGAGTAGGCCTAATTAGGAAAAGTTGTTTACTATAGTAGTTGAGTATGATTTACTTATTGATTTGTGTCAGTAGTAAACGAAAATGCACTTGTATTTATCTGCAAAAGGTTCACATACAGGAGCTTTCAGCATAGTGTTAATGTATAACTAGTCGTCTATTTTGAAGATACATGTGCATAACGACTAAAGCTGCCAGAAGTTTTTGCCCAAACTTCAAAGACACATTTAAATGATTAAAGCTAGAGGCATATCTTAACTGTAATGTTACTTTAATCATGTAAACTACCTATATACAGCAAGTTATTATGCATATGTGTTTGGGACAGAGCGGAACCAGGTCGCATATACAGGAGATATATGCAGCCCATAATAAATAAAAGCACGAGACGTACTGGGGTCGGAGAAGAACCCAGGAAAATGTGACCGTCTGTTGCAATACACGCGTGGCGCGTTCAGCTGCGCGAGAGAACACTGGCAGCAGGGTTGCCAGGTTTACACAACAAAACCCACCCATTCGTTACTCAAAACTAGCCCAAAACAAGGCCAATCGCGTTTCGGGGAGGTTCTCTGGTAAACATCGTGTTCGGGGGGTTAAATATGTGTGTTTTTTTGCTTCAACCCGCGGACATGAGACACAGCCCGCGGCAACAGTGTAGAAGTAGCCCAATTCCGCGGAAAAAAGCGGACTTGGCAACACTGACTGCAGTGTGAAAGCTCCCGCTCTCCACGCGCACAGCTCCTGCTCTGCCACCGCGTGCAGTGTGAAACCGGCGTTACAGAGCGAACAAAGCACAGTTTTATTCGGCTTCTGTTTAAAGTGCTCCCACACTTTTGAATGTCGCGGTCTGGCTTTATATGATAAATGATCATTTTCACTATGCCCGGGAGCAGAAGCTGCCATTATTCTAGATCTTCTGTTCCATTCTAGAACGTAAATAATGTGCCGCCGACGTGTCGACGCATTTCACGCACGTCGACGTATTTTCGTAGTCGACGTCATCGACGACGTCGACGCGTCGTTGCAGCCCTAGTATAAATATGAATATTAAATTGAGAAGTTCTAAGAGAACAAATTCTAAAGAAAATAATTTAAACATTAAAATATTAAAGGTCAAATTTGTTTCTTTACCTATAACCTAGAAACATGCATGTACATTTCATAGGTAACACTATGCAAGTCCCTATGCAACAAGGATGTATTAGCTTACATTAACTATATGCATTATGCATACATTTTTACAGCATGTATTAATATGAGCAATACAATATGAGCAATACAATCATTCATGTTAATTCATAGTGCATTAACCAAGGTTAACAGATAAAAACAAAATTTCAAACTCAATTTATGTTGAAATTAACATACTAACAATGAACAATACTTCCACGGCATTTATTAACCTTAATTAGTTAATGTTACGAATGGAATCTTATTGCAGTGTTACTATTTCATACAAATCCAAACAGTCTGCTTTTTTAGAAGGCGATTATCTAATAAAAAACGAATGCGTTTCTGCTTTGTTTATGTTTCAGTCGGCAGCATGACTACAGTTTGCGTTCTCCAATCATTAATTTTATATATGCAACATTTAGGTCAGACCTGCGTGTGTATTTATCACATTGTTTTAACTGATTGAGGTACTGCTAATAGCGTCCTCTCAGCCTCGTTGACAAACCTACACACTGATGTTATTTACCTTTTAATGCAGCATCTAGTCAAGAAATCAATTACTTTATAATGATTTGGCAACAAGTACTGTAGTGTTCTGTATTCGTGCCGTTTCGCTGTCATGTTTTAAACGTGCATCTGATGTGTGAGCACTCTATGTTAAGCGCCGTGAGCAGCCTCACATGTCCTCACATGCCCTTTTCAGAGCTCTTGTACTGTGTAATGGCAGCGCACCCATCTCAGTCGCTCCAGCAACGGACACAACACAGAAAAACTATCGGTGTGGATTTTTGCCGATAACCGATTGTTCCACCAATCAGCTATCAGTGCCGATTAATCAGCAAAACCAATGAATCGGTCGACCTCTAATATCTTGAATATTAAGCATGGATGACACTTAAGAAATCAGCAGTTTTGTCATTAACATTTTTGTTAATTGAAATAAATCTGAAATAAAATATAAATAATTTGATTTGGAAAATTATAAATGTTGCCTTGGCAACTAACTGAAATAAGTGCATGGGCCTGGGGAATACTAAAATTACGGAAATAAAACTAAAACTGAAAATAAAAAAAATACATGAATACTATTTAGTAGGGCTGCCCTCGACTAAAGATTTTTAACTAACTAACGGTTAGTCTATTAAGGGGGCAGCCCTTCTATTTAGAAATATAAAAAAATAAAAATTACAGAAACAAAAACAGAAAATATAAAAAGTAAAATGTAATTTAAAATATTAACAAAAACTATAATAGTATATAATGTTCAAATAATACTGAAAATTAGCACAGAGGAGCTAAATAGTTCACATTTCACCATCTAGATGGAGATGCACAAAAATATTGATTTTCAGTGTTGCATGCTCACATGCAGTCTAAAATAGCTGGTTTGTTTCAAAGTGCTTTGTTTCAAGCTATATGCTGGTACAGAAAAACACTTGCCCCAGAGACACTAAAACTAACACAGGGTTTTTCCTTGAGGCAAAATGGTTCCATCCTGACCTGTACCTTGCTTTCAAGCAAACACTTTAAATATACAGTGGGGAGAACAAGTATTTGATACACTGCCGATTTTGCAGGTTTTCCTACTTACAAAGGATGTAGGGGTCTGTAATTTTTATCATAGGTACTCTTCAACTGTGAGTGACGGAATCTAAAACACAAATCCAGAAAATCACATTGTATGATTTTTAAATAATTAATTTGCATTTTATTTCATGACATAAGTATTTGATCACCTACCAACCAGTAAGAATTCCGGCTCTCACAGACCTATTCGTTTTTCTTTAAGAAGCCCTCCTGTTCTACACTCATTATCTGTATTAACTGCACCTGTTTGAACTCTTTACCTGTATAAAAGACACCTGTCCACACACTCAATCAAACCGACTCCAACCTCTCCACAATGGCTAAGACCAGAGAGCTGTGTAAGGACATCAGGGATAAAATTGTAGACCTGCACAAGGCTGGGATGGGATACAGGACAATAGGCAAGCAGCTTGGTGAGAAGGCAACAACTGTTGGCGCAATTATTAGAAAATAGAAGAAGTTCAAGATGATAGCCCAGATCAGCCCAGAACTACACGGCAGGAGCTGGTCAATGACCTGAAGAGAGCTAGGACCACAGTCTCAAAGAAAACCATTAGTAACACACTACGCTGTCATGGATTAAAATCCTGCAACGCACACAAGGTCCCCCTGCTCAAGCCAGCGCATGTCCAGGCCGTCTGAAGTTTGCCAATGACCATCTGGATGATCCAGAGGAGGAATGGGAGAAGGTCATGTGGTCTGATGAGACAAAAATAGAGCTTTTTGGTCTAAACTCCACTCGCCGTGTTTGGAAGAAGAAGAAGGATGAGTACAACCCCAAGAACACCATCCCAAACGTGAAGCATGGAGGTGGAAACATCATTCTTTGGGGATGCTTTTCTGCAAAGGGGACAGGACGACTGCACTGTACAGACAGCACAGAGCATGGGTCGTGGCTGGGTTTTCCAGCATGACAAAGACCCGAAACATACAGCCAGGGCAACTAATGAGTGGCTCCGTAATAAGCACCTCAAGGTTCTGGAGTGGCCTAGCCAGTCTCCAGACCTAAATCCAATAGAAAATCTATGGAGGGAGCTGAAAGTCCGTATTGCCCAGCGACAGCCCCAAAACCTGAAGGATCTGGAGAAGGTCTGTATGGAGGAGCGGGCCAAAATCCTTGCTGCAGTGTGTGCAAATCTGGTCAAGAACTACAGGAAACGAATGATCTCTGTAATTGCAAACAAAGGTTTCTGTACCAAATATTAAGTTCTGCTTTTCTTATGTATCAAATATTTATGTCATGCAATAAAATGCTAATTAATTACTTAAAGCTACACTGTGTGATATTTTCCCCCATCTAGCGGTGAAAAGATATATGACCATCCAGTAAATATTACTTTCTGGGGCAACATGGCGACCCCCATTCGAACCCCTTACCCGTATGTATTTTCAATGGCATATTATAAACTTACGAGAATACTTTATTACTTGAAAGAAGTAAATATACATTAATGAGCACATATATTTTTGAAAGAACTAAGTGTTTTTAGCTAAGAATAAACAAAAAAAGTTACACAGTGTAGCTTTAAAAATCATACAATGGATTTTTGTGTTAGATTCCATCACTCACAGTTGAAGAGTACTTATGATAAAAATTATAGACTTCTACATGCTTTGTAAGTGGGCAAACCTGCAAAATCGGCAGTGTATCAAATACTTGTTCTCCCCACTGTATATTCACTTCACCTGTCATTTTATATATATATATATATATATATATATATATATATATATATATATATATATATATATATATATATATATATATATATATATATATATAAAGTAAGTAGATAACTCCAATGCAAAGAGGCAAATTAGAGTCATTTTGTGGCTGGAAAAATAATCATTTTCAATTGTAAAGCCATGGTTTACCTACTAGGTGCTAAGTATTGCAGATCATAACTTCTTACTTATTTTTTTTTAGGTTTTGCATTTGAATACATATTTAGACATGATCAAACACTAGATTTCTTTAAATGTGAAATTTTAAAAAGGTAATAACTTGCATCCTAATATTTTCAAATTGCTCAAATTGCTGATAGAAAGGTGTCAGAATACACAGTGCATCGCAGTTTGTTGCGTATGTGGCTGCATAGCCGCAGACCAGTCAGGGTGACCATGCTGACCTCTGTCCAATTTTGTGTGTATAGCATATTTTTTTAATCATGCAGCAAACGTTTAAAAAATCTTAAATTACTTTTAAACTGTTCAACTGATAGTATTAATCGGTCAAAATTCTTACCGTCTTTCTAACCTCTTAAAGGGGTGATGAATTGACAAATCAACTTTCCCTTAAGCTTTTGCTATTTATAAAAGGTCATGGTAATATAATAATATCCTGTAAGTTTCAGAGCTGAAAACTTCCTTGTTAGTCAAAGAAAAGCTTTTATTGACACCAGGCCCAGCAACAATCGATCTCAGAATGTGCCCGGCTATGATGTCTGAGTGAAGTAAAGCACAGCCTCAACAGAAGAAGAACGCCTGATTCTGTAGCTCCGCCCACCGTGCCACTAAAATGACATGGGCCTACAGAGAGAGCTAAACCGCATCGAATTTCTAAACATACCACATAAGCTTCATTGGGATTCCAATATTATGAATGCATGGATGAACTTTATTTTTAATGAAGATCCAGCTCACGTGGGGAAGACATTGCGCGTTTGTTCCTTAATTTCAATACGGATTCGTTTGAAAACAAGAGACTGGATTTACATACAGGATGAGATTACATGAATGAATGAAGCAACACACTAATGTGAGAAAAACATGTTTTTTATAACATTTTTGATATTATTGCATTATTACAGATATTTTTATATAGATCTATTGATTGTGTACGTGTCTAATTTACATACATGAAAATCCCTCACCTTTTGGCAAAATTTGCCGTTTTGAAACCAAAATAGGTGACCTAAGTGAATCGTGTAGATTCGATGAGAATTTTTTTTATTTTTTTTATTCTTATTCGGTGAACTGCGAACAGGTGCGCATGCTAGAAGGGAGCGCGAAATTCAGTGAACTGCGAACTTCGATTCAGTGAACTATATAATATAAGCGCGTGTCTGGAGAAGCAGGCGTACATTTATTCATTCTCAGTGTTGAGCAACGAAGCCTGCATGTGTTACGTTATTGTGTTAATAATAACTAAAGTACCTAATTATGTTATATATTTATTTTGAATGAAAACTAGTGCGTTAGTTACTTATGGATTAAAAAGTACCGTTGTATCAGTGCTGCGCGAGCTGTCTCTTACAAACACAGACGCGCGCACACAGACATTAAGATAATTGTAAAATGAAAATTGATGGACTAAGTTTAAATTTTGTTCTTGCTTGTGTTTTTTTTTTCTGTCAAAATGTCAGAAAGCAAACTTTTATTTTGACGGGTTGCCGTGAATTTGAGTTTCTGTGTGTTCTCAAATGAAACGGTAAAATGCTCATTAAGTGACTCAGTGGCTCTGGAGATGACGTTCGTGCGTTCATGTCCTCATATGAGAGGCAGAGATGGAAACGTGACTGTCACGCGCGATTCTGAGTGAGAGTACGTGTGAGGTAAACCCATAGACTGTAAACGGCGCGTCTACGCATTCATTCGCACAGAGATACGCATGATTCGTATTTAAATGTCTTTTTGCGGTTTAATATTCACAGACACTAGTCTATAACAATATGCGTTCTCAGGTAACGAAATTTGGTACCGATTGATTTAATGTGAATCGGTACTCGGTAGTACCGACGTAATTCGGTCGGTGCCCTTAAAAGTACCGAGTTCAGTACCCAACCCTACTCAATATACGCATACAAAATCACTGCGGGTCCTTAAAAAGTTTTAAATTGTCTTAAAGTTCCCCTGAAGTCAAAAATGTTATACTTTAACTCATCTTGGATCACCAAAATGACATATTTAAATGTTTTCCTGTGACTTCTTCCCTTAAAATAGCTTGAATGTAACACCCTTGCTTCATTTAGTATACGTTAGGGATGGGCATTCGATAAAATTTTCTTAGTTGATCGTCGGGAGAATTAACGATCGACTATCGATTAATCATTCATATTTTTATAATAAAATTAATTATTTAACTTTTATAAAAATACAGTGTGTTTTTCCTCGATGAGACCTTTATTACAAGATCAACTTGTGGCAGACAGTTAAACTACGTTCAGTTAGGCAAACAGAACAAATATGCGCGTGCATATGCGGTGCTCTAAAGCAGCGGAACCTGCAGCTGCGAGCCAGCGTTCTTAAACAGAGACCTCATTTGTTCCAAAATAATAATAATAAAAAAGAATCATGTTAAACAATTACTTAAACAAAAAACATAATAATTAGATCTGACAGGTTTTGTCAACATGTAGGCTACTAACTAAAAACTGGCAGGTTTTCTGACAGAAAGACGCTATAGTTTCAGCCTTACTCAAAGACCGTGGAAACAGCCCAGTTACGCACGTCAATCCATTCCCGACGATCTTGGTTTGCTTCTTATTTATTAAATATACAGGCAAATAGTGTATTAAACATTGATCAAAATTAAATAAATGAATTTTAAAGAAAGACTTTCTAGAAAACACAATTCAATGAAGTGCTCAAAATCCATGTCCTCAGTCATATGCACATCTGATGTTTACTCATGCTGCTCACTTTTCATAATCAACATATGAAATTAAAAAATTATAATATTTTAACATAGCTTAACTATATGAAACAAAATAGGCTACGTTTTCTTTAACCCTCTGTCCAACGAAGTCGTCGGCGCCTTCTGATATATTTTTTCCTTTATGACAGCGCGGAAACAAATCATAATACTCCATAATGTCTAGCCATACTACAGATAAGTGCAAGACATAATTATAATAAACAGTAAACTATCTACTTTTATTTGTGTACACTCACAATAACAGCAAAGGCCGTGGATTCTGGGAACAGATTATTTTGCACTCCATTCTAAACACTGTCTTCATTTCAAAAATATATTTTGTTTATTAAACGCAAAGTTTTTCATTTCAAAAGCATTTCTAAATTCAGTTTATATTTCCAACAAATGAAATTCCAAGCCACAATAACAAAGTGGTAAAAATAACTTTGAGTTATCACCATGAAGATTCAAACTTTTCGCTCTTCTCTGTATGTGGCAATACGTCAAAGTGGATAATTCTTTACAGATGATGGTATGTTTGGACAGAGTTCTTTATTAAACTCATAAAAAACAATAGAATATAAAATGCCACAATTTATCATAGCACCTCATATGTGCCGTTCAAGTATAAGGTGCCTTCCTTGCCATCAATGCTTGGATAACACGCGTCTCTTTCCATTAAAAATTATCGCGCGCAGTTGCTGAGATAAACATAAACCTAACAACATAGCCTACGTAGCATAATTTTTGCATTGACTTATCACGAGAAGAAAAAAATAGTTTTAGTCGCATAACATCAGTTAATGGAAACGCCGTCATTTCGCAATATTTTTTTATCGACCTTTAGAGAATATCGCAAAAGTTTTGGGCAAATCTGTAATGGAAACGCGGCGAATGATGTAGCTGGCAGGTTATGGTGAAGTAACTCTCAGCTGTTAAAGCGGTCCTGGGGCCGAATTCACAAAACATTCTTAAGAATTAAATGATTCTTAACTGCCAATTTCTTCTTATTTTCTAACTTAAGAAAAAATATAAGAATATTTTGTATTCCCAAAAACTTTTCTTAAGAATGTTCTTATCTTTTTTCTTATGATTGTTCTTAAGATAAAATTAAAAGTAGTATTCATTTTCACGAAAATAATGTTCTTAAAAATCATCGTAAATAACTTCTTAAAGTTAGGATAACCTCCAACCTATTCATAAACGGCTAGGCTCTTATAAAATTCAGATTTTACAGACACGGCATATTAAAAACACGACATTGAGTGATTAACTCCCGTCAAGCCAGTCACAACGAAAATAGTCTGCACACCATATGATGATATCTACGGTAATCTGCAGGAAGCGCAAAACGACGAGCTTTGAGGTGTTTTTCATTCAGCGAGCGTTCAGTAATACCTTTCAATAAAATAACACCATATAACACCTTTTATTTTCTTCTTAAGTAAAAAATTAAGATGTTCTTAAGAAAATATTTGAAAACTTGAATTTTCTTAACTTCTTTCTTAAGAAGATTTTCTTGAATCCGGCCCCAGCAGTCTGTAGTTAGAGCAACTCTCTCAGCTTTGCTCAATTTTTTTAACAGCTGCTGCTTTCGTTCTTCGTAGTGAGTTTCTACCAGTCTGGTGATGGTACGTCATGATGGAATTTGATATGCTGGTTCCAATAAATGTATATCTGTTCTCAAAAACCATTGCCCTCAACAATACTTAAGGGCAGAATATCCAACTCAATGAACTTGCAGATCCCGTGGGTATTTTTTTCTGCTCGTTGTGCATCACAGCTCCGAGTCCGTGCTAACGCCGACTTGATGCACCGCCACCGACATTAACCAGGGACGGATGCACTTTGTTTAAGTGGTACATCATTTGAGTCGTGGCCGTGTTGTACTTATACACGGCATCGCAATGTTTGCAGTGAACTTCACCACACAGTGAAATTAATTTAATTGCTTCAAGACTCGCACTACGCAACGCAATCTGCATTAGATAAAAAAAAAATGCATTAGATTAATCAATAACAAATTAACGTGATCGATGAAATTCTTAAAGGTCCCATTCTTCGTGTTTTTTTGAAGCTTTGAATGTGTTTACAGTGTGCAATATAACACGTGTTCATGTTTCGCGTGTAAAAAAACACAGTATTTTTAACACAATGTACTTATCTGTATACCGCTGTTTTCACTGTCCTAAAAACGGGCTGATGAGTTCCTTGTTCTATGAAGTCCCTCCTTCAGAAATACGTAACGAGTTCTGATTGTGCCAGCGGTTCCCGTGTTGTGATTTGACCGCAGCTTAGCGCACATGGCACGGTTCCCGTGTTGTGATTCGACAGCAGCTTAGCGCAAGTTGTACGGAAAGGTCACGCCTCTTAACGGGAGATGTATGCGATCAATGATCTCTACAGCGTCCCTGGGAAAGCCAAACAAAGGTGATTTGACTCCGGGATGAAAATAAGTTAAGTTCTTGTCACAGCTTGTTTAATTAACTAAAAGAATCTGAGATGCATGATTTATTTTGAGATTATATGGTCTTGTTCTGTATGGACATGTGCTATTAATTTTATTTGAGCAGGTATTAAAAAGTCTTAAATTTGATTTTAAATACTATAGATACACTGCAATAAACACACAGCTAAAGTTCTACACAAATGTTCAATGCCTTGTTATAATATTCCTGACCTATCCCGCATTTCCAACCAAATCCAGCTCTGAATGTTCTGTGATCCTCTCCAGGCAGTCTTCCGATCAGCCGTGAATAATCATCTCTCGCAGGCGCTGGTGGAGATAATGACTCGCGTCTCTTGAGAGAAAACATAATTTGTAACCTCTCTTTACATCATCCACTGCGTTCATCACCCCATCCATGCAGTCTCCCTCCACTTTAAATGCTGTGAAAATGTCAGTGGTCCCTGCAGAAATACTCAATGCTTTCTCTGCCTCCAAGGATTTGTTGTTATGTCTTTATTTTAATCACATTTAGAATTGGCTTACAGACAGTCTGAAATATATGTAACAGAAGAGCACATATCTCACACAAATCAACAGGCAACAGACAAAACATTTGTATTTATTTGGTGTAGGGTTCATGATCCCCATTTAGAATACACGCACTAGTGCTAGTGATGTGTTTGTCATGGTTAATGTGGCTGTAAAAGGTTGCTTAAAGGTTGGTCTTTGTTTAATTAATTCAGTCATGGCTTGTCTCAACCTGCTTTTTGTTGTTCCTATATAGGATGTTCAGTGGTAAGCAGAACTGCTCACATAACAGACAAATGAATTAGGGTGTGTTTTATAACACCTGGGGTGAGCCGTTATCTACCAGTAAATTACATCCATCTTATTTCAGAGCTTTGTAGAATGCTTGATTCTGATTGGCCAGTTACAGCAGTCAGGGGTCAAATATTTATAATAATACTACGGGACTGTTGAATGCTTGAATCTGATTGGTTGGTGAACGTTCTACGCATAGAGAAAGAGGGTGTCAAAATTGTACCTTTAGGGGTAGAACAGCTTGTCACTGGGTCAGTGCCCTTAAAGGACTGAAAAGTGACTCTTTTCATCAATTCAGTGCATCCTTGCTGAATAAAATATTACTGTACTGACCTCAAACTTTTAAATGATAGTGTAGCTATGCTTATGTTCCCTCTCTCCACAGTCTTTACAATAATGCTAATATTTTAAACTCAAATCAATATTTCATGTTAATTTATTTTATGCTGATGACGGAACGCTGAGATTTTGCTCATCGTCTCTGGACATTCAGCGATCTCTTTTATTTTTCTCACATAGTAGAATATTCAGTATTCCATCAATATTTCATATCGATTTATTTATTTAAGTAGTCAAATTGTAATCAGGGAATGTTCAGTCAGTTGGTCACAGTGTTGGGCAAGCTACTCTGAAACTGTAGCTTTACAAGCTACTTGTAAGTTAAAGTAGTTAAGTTACAATCAAGCTACCCTTTTGAAAAAGTAGTTAGCTACACTACAAGTTACTATCAAAAAGTAGCTAGCTACATTGAAACTACTTTTTTTTTTTTTTACTTTTTTCTTTTTTTTACAATGACATTGTTACAAATAACTGAATAATTGTTAATGAAGAATGTTATAATATTTGGGGTTTCAAGCAACATAATGCCATGTAATTATGATTTCAAAGAGGAGTCAGGATTAGTCTTAAAATTTATGTTAAACTCACAGCACATGCAGTGATGAAGCGCAGCATTTTGAACAGAACCGCTCTGAGTCAGCAGTCATGCACTGCTTGTGTGAACAGTGTGCTTTGCTTAACTACTACTTTTCATTTCGAATCGTTTCGTTTAAAAGTAGACATTTCAAGCTTTCTATACAAGTATTTCTCATGTCTGTGAGGCAAGTAGCTTGCTGAATTTCGGTTTATTTATGAGACATGTTCAAGAGCAATGCAAGTGATCACTCAGGCACCTCCAAGTCACGATTATTGTCCGCTGTAGCCTATTTGTTTCTTATTTATTAAATCCAGGCAATTGGCTGATTTAAACATTGATTAAAATTAAGATACAATTCATACAAAACTAAATTCACTTTAAAGGATAACTAAACCCTAAACCAACTTTTTTTTAGTTAATGATCTGTAATACTGGGGCTTTATTAATGCTGTTCATTGATTCGAGTAAATGTTTTGACATTTGGGTATAAAGTGTTTTAATTCTATAAAATATGGTGTAAAACCGCCAAAGTGCTGCCCTCTTAAGGTTGAACGGTGGCTACTGAAGTTTAATTTTCCTATTGGACGTTGTGGTACATCGTGAGGTATGATGGTACTTTCAATAGTGAGATATATTGCAGAGGGATGCAGCAGCCTTAAAATAGCCAAGCTTCTGAAGCGTGATCATCGAACAATCAAGCGTTTCATTCAAAATAGTCAACAGGGTCGCAAGAAGCGTGTGGAAAAACCAAGGCGCAAAATAACTGCCCGTGAACTGAGAAAAGTCAAGCGTGCAGCTGCCAAGATGCCACTTGCCACCAGTTTGGCCATATTTCAGAGCTGCAACATCACTGGAGTGCCCACAAGCACAAGGTGTGCAATACTCAGAGACATGGCCAAGGTAAGAAAGGCAGAAAGTCGACCACCACTGAACAAGACACACAAGTTGAAACGTCAAGACTGGGCCAAGAAATATCTCAAGACTGATTTTTCTAAGGTTTTATGGACTGATGAAATGAGAGTGAGTCTTGATGGGCCAGATGGATGGGCCCGTGGCTGGATTGGTAAAAGGCAGAGAGCTCCAGTCCGACTCAGACGCCAGCAAGGTGGAGGTGGAGTACTGGTTTGGGCTGGTATCATCAAAGATGAGCTTGTGGGGCCTTTTCGGGTTGAGGATGGAGTCAAGCTCAACTCCCAGTCCTACTGACAGTTTCTGGAAGACACCTTCTTCAAGCAGTGGTACAGGAAGAAGTCTGCATCCTTCAAGAAAAACATGATTTTCATGCAGGACAATGCTCCATCACACGCGTCCAAGTACTCCACAGCGTGGCTGGCAAGAAAGGGTATAAAAGAAGAAAATCTAATGATATAGCCTCCTTGTTCACCTGATCTGAACCCCATTGAGTCCATGAGTCCATCATCAAATGTGCAATTTACAAGGAGGGAAAACAGTACACCTCTCTGAACAGTGTCTGGGAGGCTGTGGTTGCTGCTGCACGCAATGTTGATGGTGAACAGATCAAAACACTGACAGAATCCATGGATGGCAGGCTTTTGAGTGTCCTTGCAAAGAAAGGTGGCTATATTGGTCACTGATTTGTTTTTGTTTGGTTTTTGAATGTCAGAAATGTATATTTGTGAATGTTGAGATGTTATATTGGTTTCACTGGTAAAAATAAATAATTGAAATGGGTATGAATTTGTTTTTTGTTAAGTTGCCTAATAATTATGCACAGTAATAGTCACCTGCACACACAGATATCCCCCTAAAATAGCTAAAACTAAAAACCACTTCCAAAAATATTTAGCTTTGATATTAATGAGTTTTTTGTGTTCATTGACAACATGGTTGTTGTTTAATTATTAATGTTGTAAAATGAATCCTCAAAAATACAACTTGCCTAATAATTCTGCACTCCCTGTATGTATATATATATATATATGTATATATGTATATGTATATGTATATATATATGTATATGTATATATGTTATACATATAGTTCATGTAAGCTAACACATCCTTGTTGCATATGGATTAGTGTTACCTATTAAATGTGCATGTTTCTAGGTTATAGGTAAAGAAACAAATTTGACCTGTAATATTTTAATGTTTACATTATTTTCTGAAGAATTTGTTCTCTTAGAATTTCTCATTTTAATATTCATATATATATTTTTAATTTAGCACATTTTCATGGATCAGTATTTTTTTTTTTTTTATTGTTATAAAGTTCAGCACTGTTTTGTTTGTTTTTATCCAGTATCCATTTTAAAAACTATTGGTCAATTAATTGGTTATCGGCAAGTGTATCTGCACAAACAGGTTCCCAACCCTTATGTTCTTGTCTATTGAAAAGATTAATTATATCCCCAGTGTTGAGACTTTGGAGAACTCTTATATTTATTTAAACCCTTGAATTTGTTTACATTCACCACCTGACCTGTTATATTGCCCTGTGTCTCTGCAGTGTCATGTATCTGCTCCTGTCAAGTCAGTATGCACAGTGAGAACACAAGGCATTAAGACTGCAGATTGATCTGCCTTTTTCCATATTGGATTTGACCCAAAGCCTGGCAATGGCTTTTGAGCATTTGTTAATCTAGCTCTGAAATTGAAGTGGTCTGGGCAGCACATTCAGTATGATGGATTACATATCAAAGTGGGCCTGCTAACTGTCTTAGCAGAAAATCTATGGACTCAATGGAAGAGAGACTAGCTAGCGTGATGCACAACCATCTGCTGGACTTTGAGTTGTTCAGTTTCACATCACATGTAGGATCTGCAAAGTTGCATTTTAACAAGGCACTAACTGCATCTAGCTAAGATAAGATGTTCTTAATGTCATCCACAAATTTACTGACAAACACGTCTGTTATTGAAGTGTTGTTATTTTGCCAATGATAATGAAGACAAGACAAAAAGTATGTTGAGATAATTTAGTATTAATTAAAAATACTGTTGATGAAAACAACAAAAAACAAAATCGAGAAAGAATATGATTATTTAAAACAATAACAAGCGTAATATAAAAAATGATGCACAAAATGATGCATATGCACGTGAACTTGAGTTACATGCTAATCAGAATGTGGTAGTCACATTGTGAATACTTTTTTTTAATTTTATGTATGCACTACAACACGGACAGTAAATACCAAAAGCACAAAAAAATTCACAACATTGTATAACAAACACTTTTACATATAGAGCTTTGAAAAGCCTGATATTTTTCAGTTTGACGTGCGTTTCTGACACGGAAAGCTGATCCTATTCCTCGCTCTCTGTGAGTATTTTGCCGCTCTTTCGTTTTTTTTCCACTGCAACTTTGCTGCGCGTAGTCTCATTTTATTACGTCAACACAACAAAAAATTTTATGGGCTACTCATCACAGAACAAGCAGGTAAAAAGGCATGCAATTTTTCAATATAATATTGAACCATTCGGTGCGACATCCACGGTTCAATTTGCGCTTGTGAATTGCGTTTTTTTTTCTGTTATGCATTTAATTAATTTCCGTGCATTTTATTTCTCTCTGAAATCCACCATACGCGAGAGACTGTCCATGAATTTTCATGGCAATGATTGAAAAAGAAAAAAAAACTTGAGTGTCACTTGAGTGGTTTTTGATGTGTGCAATAAACAGTTAATGTGAATAATGGGAGATGAAAACGCATTTGCCAAATAATTTTGATGTAGTGAACATTAAACCCACATGACTAATCGGCTGTATCCGCTGCTGATGGTCTTTTATTTACTGTTGGTTACTAGGTTACCAATACCACTGTCATCTGCTCGAACAACTTGATGCAGCTAATTCACATTAGTTTTTTTTGTTTTTTTGTTTTTTTTTGCGAACTTTAAAAAGATTCACTTTACGTTTGGATGGAAACCCAGCTACTGTATGAATATGACATTATAAAATATTGACTGCATAATATTTTATAATTTTTAATTAAAAAAACCAGCAACGATTTAAAATAAAAAAATTAAACCCTGAACTTCACAATGTAGCCTGCAGAATATGGCCTTGCTAACGTATTCCTAATTTTTCTAGGTAAGGCCAACATTACAGCAAAAGAGGCTGTGTCTAGGTGGACGGGTAAGTCATTTGCATGCCTCACACCTCATGTCAAGTCATGTGATATGTTCACAGAAGGTTCTGAAATGTAGGCCACAGACAAACCTGACAATCCAGTTTTTTCAGATCAGTCTAAGATCAGTCCAGCCTTACATGATCTATTATCTGCACATTCAGTATCTATTATTCTAGCTCATATAGTTGTTTCAGGCTGTTCTTTCACGTGCAGTGTTTTGAAAAATACGACTGAACATCTTGTGTGTCTGCACATGAAATGATTTAAAAGGTGATGCTAGGGCTGCAGCTAATGATTATTTTGATAATCAATTAGTTGGCCGATTTATTTTTTTGATTAATCGGATAAAAGAGCCCTTTTTTTTTTACTTCAAACAAACGTGTCAGCTGAGTGCTATGAAAAAATACATGAATATACCTTACAAAAATTAACCATGGTTTTACAACGAATAAAACAGACAAATAATAATAATAATAAATAAATAAAACAGGGTTATTGTAGTTATTTCATGGTTACCACAAATAATCCATAGTTTAACTATGGTATTTGTGTGGTTGTACAAATAGTAATCAATATGGCAAAAAACATGGTTTTACTATCTAATAGAACCATGGTACATTTTTGTAAGGGTATATCTGTGCTATAGCCTACATTATGTGCAAAACAACGTTACTATGCAAAAGGACAGTTTAAATCCCTACGTTAAAAGATAAGATTTGATCTGTTACCAGATAAGAGGAATGTTCTGCTATGGACACAGTAACTGTTACTGTTACTGTTCTATTTTCCAGTAGAAACGTCTTACATTTATATTCAATTACTCACTGTTATCCCTTTACAATTACTACTCTCATAAAATACGTGAATTACACGTTGACTTTTAATGATTTTTATTATCGATTTTATCGACTAGTTGTTGCAGCCCTAGGTGATGCAGAAGTGTTGTTGACTTTGATACCATTGCCCAAAGTTCCAGTCTTGTTTGTGGCTGAGTAAAATTAACTTGTATGTTTTTCTAACTCCTGACTCATGCTGTGCAGTACAAACCCTTGGTTATTCCCAGGCATGATTTTTATGGAATGCAGCAGACACAGACATGCACACCACTTAAGTTCAGGATGGAAATTCCTTTATGCACTCTGCAAACGTAACTACAAAAGTGGTCTCAGATGAGCAGTGTTCGGACATTTTTGGTACAGGCATGTTCGGGAAAACAGCAGACATGCTTAATGGGAAGGGTTTAATGTTCTGTTTACATTTAATAGATCAGCTTTCAGCCAAGAGTCAAACATAACGTACACTCTACACTAGGGAAGCGCAAACACATTTACTGAATGAGCTCATCGATGGAATGGTTTGTATGCGGAGATGATGATTTACTGTTTTTTTGTTATTTACTGCCACGGTAATATAACACAAAGTATAGCCTTATAAATGCATATTACATTTTTTAACAATTAAAATATTAAATACGTCATCACAGTGTGTGAAAAGGGTCCATTAGAAATGCAATTTCTGAGTTTGTTGCACATTGGCTAAGATGAATATTATTCATCATTTATCTGAATTGTTTTTTGTGTCATCTGTGTGTCATGTTTCACAATCATTCTTTTCCAGATAATGTTTTTGCAATCAAATCCTGGGCAAAGAAGAAGTTCGGCTTCGAGAACAACCGCTTGGACAAAGCTTTTGGAATACCAGAGGACTTTGACTATATTAATTGACCAAAAATTCACAGCCTCTTGGATTTTGTGAGAATTTCATTTGTTCAACACTGCACAATCAACAAGCTTTATTCTCTCACATCGGTTGTACAGTTTGTTCTCAGTTCTGCATGTTCGACACAAGGCTGTGAGCTATCTACATTGTGAAGAGTGGTGTAAATTCTCAGGAGTGCCCCACCCTTGAAATTTGAACCTTGTCTAGTCCAAGGCAAACTTCAAGATTGATTTGCCAGCATAAAAGGATAAACAATGGTGAAAATGCTCCCGGGGTGTAAGTGGAGAAGGTGTTGTGTTAACCCTTGGCTGCTCTGAGATGCACCCTATAACCAAACTGACTGTTTGGACACCTGTTGATAGAGAAACTGAGCTTCACAGATGAAGCTAGGATAATGAATTAATTTGCACATCAAATGTCGATTTAAGGAAATTAATCACAGGTTAGAGTTAGTTTAAAGGAGGGTAAAATTGTTTATGGGAAACAATTCTGAATAGCATAAGAATGCATGTTTCTGTATAAAGTATTCACATGTTCATGCCACTTTTTTTTGTTAGCAATTTTTGTTTTTGTGGCCACTTTTTCACTGTGCACATTTTTGTAAATATGAAAAATGGTCAATGACTAATAAATGTACATGTATAAGCACATTGTAATATGTGTATTTTTAATTACTTTAATGTCATATAAATTTGCAACATCATAACTGCACTTAAATGCATCACACAGACACACATATATATTCATTCATTTCAACAGCAATATTGAAGCACTTCCTGAATACGTGTAATCAATTAAAATCATTTTATTTATCAATACATTTAAAGTCATATAACATTTATTACACAAAAAGTTCCATAAAAAGCCTTAAGTATTTAGTAGGTTAGTTAAATGGCTGAAAAAACACTTGATTGCAAATTTCTGTGCTTTTCTTGCGGAATGCTTCAAAAATAAATACATAGGTAGAAGTAGATTTTTTTTGTGTGTAGTTTTTAACACGTGCACACACACACACACACATAGATGTGTGTGTGTGTGTGTATGTATATATATATATATATATATATATATATATATATATATATATATATATATATATATATATATTCTCCAATGAAAAATATATAATTAGATGTTTTAATGGTTTATAATTCAAAACAAGTTTTGTTAATCCATAATCGCGGACATTTAAACAGCAGGTTTAACAAACCAAGATGCATGGTATTTAGGTGTCGATCTGTGTTTGTATATTTCTGTGTACTTGTAAGGAATGGTTCAATTATAAGAAATAACATGTTTTGGTAAATCTTAATTATTAAATAAAAAGTCATTATTATGAAAAAACGTATGATTTTTTTTATATGACATAGCATATGTTATTAAGTATATTAAGAATTAATTATGACTTTCGAATTTGCATATCATAAATGACCATGTCAGAATGTCGACCTTTTAAGTCATAATGTTTTTCTTATGTGGTGGAAATGGGCTTGTATACATTTGAGATATGTAATATTTAATACAATTACCAAAATATTGGGTATCTCAAGGGTTAATGTTCTTCCATTTATTTGTGAATATTATAGAAATATGGCATCTGATTCAAGCAGTAAGTGTACCATCTCTCCTCATCTAAGTTACTCTGCTAGCGACGCGACCATCATAAAGCACGCTTGCAGCACAGTGTTGTTGTAGATGGCTGCGTCGCGCGCAGTGTAGATGGCTTGTCTGGCTGTAGTGGGCGACACTCACACTCAGAAAGGTACTGCTGAGAAAGCAGGGAGGGTGTGAGAGAAAGAGAAAGAAGTGAAGCCAGGGAGCTCAGCACAGCCAGCATGGCGAGCCAAAGGGACTTCACACACAGAAAAACATGGATTAATGTTGTCCTTCTGCGACTCCTACAGCTATTATTACCGTATATTCAACACGGGGGAGCTCAGTTTCAAGGTGAGGGAGACAGATTCGTCTTATTCCGTTAGTTCACGAATGCAAGGCGAGTGAAAATGTCGGAGGAACTGCCGAGGGCTGATTTGACAAGTATTCAAGTGCACTCGTTATGCTAAAACGGCACAGTATCCACTGTATTTGCCTAAATCCGATCTATTTTGTTCGGGGTTTCATTCGTCTATCTTTCTGCATACGGATTTATATTTTGATTCAAATCTTAAGAAAGACGGTTTAAGCGTTTTTTGGCCAGTTATTGGTTATGCTCGATTTCCTGTGTTAATGCATTATGCTACAAAGCTCATATAGCTTCATACAGCGGTTATTCACTGCAGTCTATGGGAACTAAGCGTATATCCGATGTTCGCAAAAGAGCTAACAGTGTTATTGCACATTTAAATGTTTTTCCAGTTGCATGTATTTGGATTGTTGTCATGGTGTGAGCTCTGGACTCAAATAGCTTGTCCGTTAAATTGCACTTCTTTGTCATACATACACGCCAGTTCATTTATTTACTGCTTACTGTTCAACTACTGCAAACCAGACATATTAACGTTAGATAGCGAATGATAAGACAACCGCTATCATTTTCTGATTTCCTGTATTTTTGTGTAGAGGCAAGAATTGGCCTTGTGTTTGTTGTTGATCTGCTCGCTTTATGATCTATATGTTTGTCGTTCTTTCTTCTCGAAGCTCTGACTCAGATGTCCAGCGTGGTTGAAGTGTGGCAGGCTGAGGACGCAGACTTCTTCATGCCATCGCAGGTATGCGAGCTGGTTAAAACAAATATGACGTCATAAGCTAGACGTTTTTATTACAGTGCAGCTTCACTTCATTGTGAGCCGAGACTCGGCACGTGCAAGACGTGCTGCAATGTGCTGTTGTTACATTTGCAAAGGTGGCACAAAAACATCGAAATAACTTTTTTTATTTTCATGTGGATATTTCAGTATGATTTAGTATGTATTGATTTTTGCAGTGCTTGTATGTGCAGGCCGATTGTTTATATAGCTTGGTAAAAATGCGTTTCCATGTGGAGGCGGGAACAGGGATGCCCGCTCCCTCTGTAAGGACTCGAGGATCCTGAAAGAACAGAATAATGACATTTTTACACGACCTCATATTTTCGTCTCAAATAACAAACAGGCATTAATTCCAAGCAGCATATATATATATACAGGTCCTTCTCAATAAATTAGCATATTGTGATAAAGTTCATTATTTTCCATAATGTAATGATAAAAATTAAACTTTCATATATTTTAGATTCATTGCACACCAACTGAAATATTTCAGGTCTTTTATTGGTTTAATACTGATGATTTTGGCATACAGCTCATGAAAACCCCAAATTCCTGTCTCAATAAATTAGCATATTTTATCCGACCAATAAAAGAAAAGTGTTTTTAATACAAAAAAAGTCAACCTTCAAATAATTATGTTCAGTTATGCACTCAATACTTGGTGGGGAATCCTTTTGCAGAAATGACTGCTTCAATGCGGCGTGGCATGGAGGCAATCAGCCTGTGGCACTGCTGAGGTGTTATGGAGGCCCAGGATGCTTCGATAGCGGCCTTAAGCTCATCCAGAGTGTTGGGTCTTGCGTCTCTCATTTTTCTCTTCACAATATCCCACAGATTCTCTATGGGGTTCAGGTCAGGAGAGTTGGCAGGCCAATTGAGCACAGTAATACCATGGTCAGTAAACCATTTACCAGTGGTTTTGGCACTGTGAGCAGGTGCCAGGTCGTGCTGAAAAATGAAATCTTCATCTCCATAAAGCTTTTCAGCAGATGGAAGCATGAAGTGCTCCAAAATCTCCCGATAGCTAGCTGCATTGACCCTTCCCTTGATAAAACACAGTGGACCAACACCAGCAGCTGACATGGCACCCCAGACCATCACTGACTGTGGGTACTTGACACTGGACTTCAGGCATTTTGGCATTTCCTTCTCCCCAGTCTTCCTCCAGACTCTGACACCTTGATTTCCGAATGACATGCAAAATTTGCTTTCATCCGGAAAAAGTACTTTGGACCGCTGAGCAACAGTCCACTGCTGCTTCTCTGTAGCCCAGGTCAGGCGCTTCTGCCGCTGTTTCTGGGTCAAAAGTGGCTTGACCTGGGGAATGCGGCACCTGTAGCTCATTTCCTTCACACGCCTGTGCACGGTGGCTCTGGATGTTTCTACTCCAGACTCAGTCCACTGCTTCCGCAGGTCCCCCAAGGTCTGGAATCGGTCCTTCTCCACAATCTTCCTCAGGGTCCGGTCACCTCTTCTCGTTGTGCAGCGTTTTTTGCCACACTTTTTCCTTCCCACAGACTTCCCACTGAGGTGCCTTGATACAGCACTCTGGGAACAGCCAATTCGTTCAGAAATTTCTTTCTGTGTCTTACCCTCTTGCTTGAGGGTGTCAATGATGGCCTTCTGGACAGCAGTCAGGTCGGCAGTCTTACCCATGATTGCGGTTTTGAGTAATGAACCAGGCTGGGAGTTTTTAAAAGCCTCAGGAATCTTTTGCAGGTGTAATTTTGATTCAGATGATTAGGTTAATAGCTCGTTTAGAGAACCTTTTCATGATATGCTAATTTATTGAGATAGGAATTTTGGGTTTTCATGAGCTGTATGCCAAAATCATCAGTATTAAAACAATAAAAGACCTGAAATATTTCAGTTGGTGTGCAATGAATCTAAAATATATGAAAGTTTAATTTTTATCATTACATTATGGAAAATAATGAACTTTATCACAATATGCTAATTTATTGAGAAGGACCTGTATATATGTGATTGTTAAAGTATTAAATGGATTCTTAAAGGTATAGTTCACTCAGAGATTAAAATTCCATTATTTACTCACCTTCATGCCTATTTGACTTACTTTTTTCCCCCTGCGAAACACTATTCATTGAAGAATGTTTTAAAGGGAGGAGGGGGGGGGGGGGGGGGATTATAAATAAGTTATTTGCACTGTTAAAGAGTTGGATTCTCATGCTAAACATGGCCAAATTTTCAAAAAATGAGTTGGATGTATGACAGAGCATTTCTGTGCCAAATACACTCCTTCAGGATTCAAATAAGTTTTAGAAAGTTTTTTTTTGGAGTATTGCCCTGTATGGCATCATATAGAGCGTAATTCCTGTTATGGGCACTTCTCTTGGAAGAGCGAGTGCGCACATCAACCAGACCCAACAACGAGCTTTGTTCGGGTTATGGAAGCCGTCGGCAACGCTGTAATTTAGTTTTTATACCACGAAATCAACAATATCACTAAAGAAGTGTGTTTTTGGTTGTGAGGGAAAGATAACCTTGCTCAGCTCCCCAAAGAATCCAGTGTTACGGGAACAGTACGTTACTCGAACAGTACGGAGCAGCAACGGAGTTCTGCAAATGTGTTTGTTCCCGGCATTTCGGTGACAAATGCTTTATAAACAAGGCCCAGTTCGACGATGGATTTGCAGATCGTTTGAAACTGAAAAATGGAGCGGTCCGAGCGATTAAAGATCTCGGTCATGAGCCAAAACAGCAGGCAGTAAAACTGCATCAAATGTCTGTGTTTTTTTGGCAATCTGCGCACAAGTGCATATAATGTAAACAACACAAACGCTATGACCCCTTTAACCAAACTGTTTTGGTGGCTATTGACTTCCATTGTATGGACAAAAAGCGGCGAGACATCTCTCAAAATATCTTCTTGAGGGTGAGCAAATTATTTAGAGGGAAATGTCAACCATAAATGAAATGAGTGTTCCAAATCTGTAAGACTTTCTTTCTTCAGTGGAACACAATAGGTGATGCTAGGCAGAATGAAAGGCTCCGTCACCTTTCACTTGCATGGTATGGCAGACTGAGAAAAGACCTAACATTCTTCTTCACATTGTCTTTTGTGTTTCACAGATAGAAAGAAAGGCATACATTTTTAGAACTGAGGAAAGGAGGGAATTATTTTTTGGGTGAATTATCCCTTTAAATACCTGATGTTTTTGCATTGTCTTGACCTTTGTTTGACCTCATGGAATACTAAATGTTTTGTCAGTTAATGAGTCTAATAACAAGCCATATGTGAGTTTGAGGCAGGCTTATTATAGTCAATTGCTAAAACTTAAAATGAAAACGGAAAATATACAATTAAAAACCCATTCAAAATATTAATAAAAACTCCCTCCCTTCCCTTCCTGTGACTAAAACTCTTAATTTCTAATAACTTTTATTGCCAAGTATCTCACAGATTTGCATTTTCTATAAGATGCTTCCAGCCCACAGAGAATAATAATATGATAGGTCACACAGAATAAAATAACACATTTATAGAAAAACACGACTAGATTAATATTAATTTGAATGAACATATTGCTCCATAGAGCGATGCAAAACATGGTGTCATTGGCATTTGAGCCCAACACCTGGCGCATTCATAAAGGTGTGCCGTTTTTAGTGGTGGTGGATTTTTTTGTTGTTGATCACGATCAGGCACACGAGACTGATTCAAGTCTGAAAAAGACATTTCTTTTCCCATGTCATTTCATTTCATTTCCTTTTGGGGCAGGAAACTAAAGCCACACAAACATGCACAGAGACTGTTGCTGCTTCAGAGGTTGACAAACAATTTGCCATTTTAGTGGTTAACAGTTACGCAAGCGACCTGTCATATGGCTTGAGAATGGCTACAATCAAAGGGGATGGAAAATTCCATTTATAGTTCTCCGTTTGTTTAAAGGGGCTTAGTTTGTTGGCTTTGACAGTAGTGGAGGTGGATGCAGTGTTATCATATAAATATGTATTAAATATTTATATGTAGTAGGACTGTGTCAAAAAGAGCATGTTCATTTCTGTGATTAATATTTAACAAGTTAAATATATGTAACATAATTAAAGCAAAATACGTTTTCCGTCTTCCTACAGTGTTACAGTATGATCACACTATATGGTTCCACTCACCAGCTCTGCAAAGCGAGAGATGGTTCACATGTAGGCCTATTCCATGGCACAACCAATCAGTCATGTAGGTGTTTTTAAACCATTTAAATGTAGTACGATGCATAATCTGCATTGTGAAATGCATGCAAAGAAAGCCACTTCTCAAAAAGTGTCCCAGTACTGATTTGAGTTCTCTTTTGCATCTTATGCTTGAATGGACAAAAACGCACACGATTATTTAAAAATTATGTTTTGCGCAATATCCTTGTAAGCACAGTCTGGTGTTCCTTGTGTGGCAGTGAAACGTTTTAGTGTTAGTATAATAGTAAAAAAATTTTGTTTATTTATGATAAATATAAATATTACCAAATTATATTTATGTATTAGTTATAATCCAATTATTTACTTTTTGAGCGTAGACCTGAAAATGAAATGTCCAATTCAAACTGTCATAAATCTTGAATGCTTTAGAGCACTGACTTAAGTTTGGTTTCTTTTTGAAGATGACACATGGCAGATTATTGCTGAAATGAAAACAAGTTTAAAAGTGAGCTTAAAAAAAGGTAGAGAAATTTGGGTTTTTGGTTATGAAAAATGCACACATGCTGTGCATTACTATTTAATTTTTATATTAAAAATATATTTCTTAAAACATATTTTCTCTAAAAATAAGTAAAATATTATGTTGATGTCATTTTGATGTCATATCAAAGAACAAAAAACAAAGAGACTGCTCTGCTCTTGGCTGCAGCTTTAATAAAGATGAATCTGTATTTAATTGTAAACATTTTTAACATTTTTATATATATACACACACACACTCACACACTACCAGTCAAAAGTTTGGACACACTTTCCAATTCTAAAATAAAAACTTTTGATTGGTTATATAAATCTCAAGGTGACGGTATAAAATGTCTATCATTAGAGATTTTTCTATATATCATATATACACCAATCAGGCATCACTAATATTATGTTGGTCCCCCTTTTGCTACCAAAACAGCCCTGACCCATCGAGGCATGGACTCCACAAGATGTTAGCAGCAGATCCTTTAAATCATGTAAGTTGTGAGGTGGGGCCTCCATGGACCGGACTTGTTTGTTCAGCACATCCCACAGATGCTCGATTGAATTGAGATCTGGGGAATTTGGAGGCCATCTCAATACCTCAATCTCGTTGCTGTGCTCCTTGAACCATTCCTGAACCATTTTTGCTTTGTGGCAGGGCGCATTATCCTGCTGAAAGAGGCCACAGCCATCAGGTAATACCGTTTTCATGAAAGGCTGTACATGGTCTGCAATAATGCTTAGGTAGGTGGTACGTGTCAAAGTAACATCCAGTTGGATGGCAGGACCCAAAGTTTCTCAGCAGAACTTTGGCCAAAGCATCACACTGCCTTCGCCGACTTGCCTTCTTCCCATACCATGTGTTCCCCAGGTAAGAAACACACACACCCGGCCAACCACGTGATGTAAAAGGAAACGTGATTCATCAGACCAGGCCACCTTCTTCCATTGCTCCAGTTCTGATGCTCACGTGCTCACTGTTGGCGCTTTCGGTGTTGGACAGGGATCAGCATGGGCACCCTGACTGGTCTGCGGCTATGCAGCCCCTTACGCAACAAAATGTGACACACTGTGTATTCTGACACCTTTCTATCAGAACCAGCATTAACTTCTTGAGTAATTTGAGCTACAGTAGCTCGTCTGTTTGATCGGACCACACAGACCAGCCTTCGCTGCCCACGTGCATCAATGAGCCGTGGCTGCCCATGACCCTGTCGCCGGTTTACCACTGTTCCTCTACTTTTGGTAGAGACTGACCACTGCAGACCGAGAACACCCCACAAGAGCTGCAGTTGTGGAGAGGCTCTGACCCAGTCGTTTAGCCAAAAGTTACAATTTGTCCCTTGTCAAACTCGCTCAAATTCTTACGCTTGCTCATTTTTCCTGCTTCTAACACATCAACTTTGAGGACAAAATGTTCACTTGCTGCCTAATATATCCCACCCACACACAGGTGCCGTGATGAAGAGATAATCAGTGTTATTCACTTCACCTGGTCATAGTGCATAGTGTTATGCCAGATCAGGGTATATATCAGGATATGTATGCAAATATACGCGTAGCACAGAACTATTGACACTTTAGAGTGATGAAATGCATAAATGAGACGATAAAGAGCAGACACGTTTGATGCTAAAAAAAGTTAAGCGTGATAAGTTGTGAAAAACAACACTGAATTTAGTTTTCTTTTGTCTTTATTGCTTGTAATTTGTTTATTTTTTGTACATTTCAATTATTTATTTTTACCAGTGAAACCAAAAACAAATTTATACCCATTTCAATTATTTATTTTTACCAGTGAAACCAATATAACATCTCAACATTCACAAATATACATTTCTGACATTCAAAAACCAAACAAAAACAAATCAGTGACCAATATAGCCACCTTTCTTTGCAAGGACACTCAAAAGCCTGCCATCCATGGATTCTGTCAGTGTTTTGATCTGTTCACCATCAACATTGCGTGCAGCAGCAACCACAGCCTCCCAGACACTGTTCAGAGAGGTGTACTGTTTTCCCTCCTTGTAAATCGCACATTTGATGATGGACCACAGGTTCTCAATGGGGTTCAGATCAGGTGAACAAGGAGGCCATATCATTAGATTTTCTTCTTTTATACCCTTTCTTGCCAGCCACGCTGTGGAGTACTTGGACGCGTGTGATGGAGCATTGTCCTGCATGAAAATCATGTTTTTCTTGAAGGATGCAGACTTCTTCCTGTACCACTGCTTGAAGAAGGTGTCTTCCAGAAACTGGCAGTAGGACTGGGAGTTGAGCTTGACTCCATCCTCAACCTGAAAAGGCCCCACAAGCTCATCTTTGATGATACCAGCCCAAACCAGTACTCCACCTCCACCTTGCTGGCGTCTGAGTCGGACTGGAGCTCTCTGCCCTTTACCAATCCAGCCACGGGCCCATCCATCTGGCCCATCAAGACTCACTCTCATTTCATCAGTCCATAAAACCTTAGAAAAATCAGTCTTGAGATATTTCTTGGCCCAGTCTTGACGTTTCAGCTTGTGTGTCTTGTTCAGTGGTGGTCGACTTTCTGCCTTTCTTACCTTGGCCATGTCTCTGACTATTGCACACCTTGTGCTTTTGGGCACTCCAGTGATGTTGCAGCTCTGAAATATGGCCAAACTGGTGGCAAGTGGCATCTTGGCAGCTGCACGCTTGACTTTTCTCAGTTCACGGGCAGTTATTTTGCGCCTTGGTTTTTCCACACGCTTCTTGCGACCCTGTTGACTATTTTGAATGAAACGCTTGATTGTTCGATGATCACGCTTCAGAAGCTTGGCTATTTTAAGACTGCTGCATCCCTCTGCAATATATCTCACTATTTTTGACTTTTCTGAGCCTGTCAAGTCCTTCTTTTGACCCATTTTGCCAAAGGAAAGGAAGTTGCCTAATAATTATGCACACCTGATATAGGGTGTTGATGTCATTAGACCACACCCATTCTCATTACAGAGATGCACATCACCTAATATGCTTAATTGGTAGTAGGCTTTCCAGCCTATACAGCTTGGAGTAAGACAACATGCATAACGAGGATGATGTGGTCAAAATACTCATTTGCCTAATAATTCTGCACTCCCTGTATTGTTAAATGTTGGTGTTGAATGGTTATTCATCCCCAGAAATTGAGAAAAAAATCAATTTATTAAAGACATCAGTAGCAGTATTGGTACTGGTGATACTGGTCTTTAGTAATAGACGATTAAACCCAGAAATGTTCTTACAAATTTTTTTGTATGTAGTAAGCATATTTTATGCCACATGTAAATGTCATAATGAAACCGAACCATTGCTGACACATTTAAAGACAAACCAGAAGTAATGCAGCATGGAAATATACTATTACTTCAGCTAGTTTCAACATTTCTCATTTTCATTTAGTTTAACTTGATGTACTGAATAGGGGAATAAAAGTGAAAAATAATTAAATTCGGTACTTGCTCACGCATACAGAGTGGCGTGTTTTAGCGAATTGATTACTCTTTTGTGTCTTCTTGCGTTTGAACGGACACATACATCCAATAATGTCAAAATGCTTGTCTTGGCTGGTATTCATGTAAACAGTTGGTTTTGTCTTTAGTGAACATAAACACTTAAAGAAAACGGATATGTATCATTTATATTGGATCTGTGCATTCTGTCTTAAGGCGACAGCAACCTATAAATACTGTCTCAATCAAACAACAAAACTTAGCTTTAACAAAGATGAATACTTCAATTAGACCTTGCTATCTTGGTTATATTGTATTTATCTATGCTTGTAATTAGTGTATTTGTTCTTATTGTTTTACTGACTGTTCACTTGTCTTTAATTGTTTGAACTTTTTGCTGAGGCGAAAAATTATCCGATCTGTGACTCAAAAACCGTAATAGGATCCAAACCGTGAGTTTTGTTATCCATTGCACCACTAGTACTAAAATAACTAAAAATGAAATAAAAAAAAAATGATATATATAAAAACTATGTAGACATGTTGAAAATCGACGATCGAATAGCTAAAATATACACCTCAGATTGGTGGAGTTTTTTTTATTTATTTCTTCTAGTCGGCATCAGGGGAATATTTAAATGATCTTGCTGTTTAATGCTGCTGTGGTTCATTACATAACTGCAAAATAACAGTACAGGAAAGAAAGTGGGTTACAGTGTGACTGAATTATTCTGAAGTTAAATAGGGTAACTGTATTTCCCTTTGGGTCTATATCAGAGGAAGTCCATGTTATTAATAGCATATAAAATAATATTTTTCTAAAATATTGTTGAGCTGTTTTATTTAAGGAAATGTGTGTTTAGATTTAATAATACCATGCTGGATTGTGTTTTTAGGTTTGTTCTAGCATGACTAGCATGTGTTAAATGAGATGCATATGATTTGCTCATTCATGAATAATCTGGATTGTGATATCAGAACTTGAACAAACTAAATAAATGGAATTTAAAATCATTATATAATTTAGGGTCAAATGCGCACACAGCTTTCTATTTAAGAAACACATTATTGACTTGACAACCGGTTAAAAGCAGACCCATAAATAGACTTTGATTAATTTAGTCAATATAGATGTCAAGAGTGATTGAGTAGATCTGCAGCATTCCATTTAAAGAGAACCACCCTCACCCGATGATGGATGGATGCTGCATTTACTACAGATTCACTGCATGTTTCCTAGCCAAGATTCATCCAATCATTGTAAAATGTGTACTTATAGTCATCTGACACCAGGCAACCAAGTGGCCCCTATATACTTCTATTGTATGCCTGGAGGGCTATAGTTAGTTCCTATGGATATGTTGTAACTGAGCGCAGAGACACGCGTCAGTCATGGTTTCAAGGCTCTCGGTAAGATGGCTATTTCAGTAAATTGCCTATGATGTGCTACAGGCAGTTCATGCAATAGTATAGTTGTATGTGTTGAAATCGTACAGTGTTCCATTTCAGTAGTGTTGCTTTCAAAATAAGCTCAGCTCAAGTATACTTGTTCTCTGAATTTGCAGGTTTCTGTTTGCAGGTTTCTGTTTTTTAGACAACACTTTTACTTGTATGCTAAAGTTAAGGAATGCAATGCATACATTTCTCACATATTACAAAATACAGTAATATGGTAAAATATTACAATTTAAATAACTTTTTTGAATATATTACATTTTAAAATGTAATGTATTGTTGTGATGTTCGATGGTCTTAAAGGTCCCATGGCATGGCATTTTCCTATTATTTTATAATGTTTCCTGAGGTGTACTTATATTGTTAGTATGATTTTTACATAAAAAATGTAGAAATAAAAGGCATTTTTTTTCTATGCTGATATCAGCCGTCTGGCTGAATGGCCTGTTTCAAGGGGTGTGTCTGATGTGAGACTTCAGTGAAAACGCCCACTGTTGTGATTGGCTGACATCTTTGCATTTGAAATGAGTGTTAGATTATGTTGCGGAGGGGGCGTAGTTTAGCGAGGCACTGCATGCGTGAGAGAGAGACTGAGGGTGCATTCCATTTGACAGGGTCCCTACGCACTGTTCACTGCTCCCTACTCCCTGAGCACGGTATATCAGTTGAAGTGGACTTCGCTGACAATAATTGCTCATTTGGAACGCCCTGCAACGTCATCAAAGAAAGGCAACGACGGGTGCAGATTAGGATATAACATAAAAGAATATTGTAATTTACTTAAAAATTTAAAACCATATAATAAGCAAAAACATTTACAAAACCCACAATAGGCTATGTATCTAAAAAATATAATCAAAATGTCCATTAGTTGTCCATTAGTTTATTTATAAGTTACCTGTATTGACTATGAACACATTTGAAGCTGCACCTGTCATTCAATATGAAAATACATTTTGATTTGGTTAATTATGTATAAATGTAGGCTATTCTTAATCAGTGGTCTTTGTAGCGGTCTCATCTAATGCACTTTCTTTCCCAAGTGCAGCTGCATAGTAAACATTCCTGAGGTAAATAAAGTAAAATATAAAAAATGACAGCCCTCTAATATTCTTTACATTTCTAATATAACGCTATATTGTATTCTTCTGAAAGAAGAATGTCATATACACCTAGGATGACTTGAGGGTTAGTAAATCATCGGATAATTTTCATTTTTGGGTGAACTATAACCCTGTGTCACAAAGTGTCACATAATCCTTCAGAATCATTCCGATTTGCTCATTTCTTATTATCAATTTGAAAACAGTTGTGCTGCTTAACTGTTGTTGTTGTTTTTTTTGGGTGACAAACTTTTTTTTTTTTGTCACTTTTGATCGGTTTTATGTATCCTTTCTAAACATTGTGTGTGTTATTAAAAAAATAAATAAAAAATAAACATTGGTAGAACTTTATTTTATAGTCCTGTTCCCCATGTACATACTATGTACTTATTGGTATTACAATAACTAGGTAATAACGAAGTACTAACCCCGAATCTACCCCTAAACCTAACCTCAACCCATGTAGTTACCTTATCTTTACTGGTACTTTCTTAGGCAAGTAAACTGTAAGTACACATAATGTAAAATGAAGTTCAACCAAAACATTTTACTCTAAACCTCTGTAACTGTACCTATGTAATATGCTGTTATGTAATCTACTGAATATAAAACAATTATTTTTCCCTTCCAGGCAGAGGAGCAGCACAGTGAGAATGTTCCTCGAGAGGAGAGGTGAGAATTTCTCTTAAAACCACAATCCCTTTGAGACTTTCCTAGAGTCGCCTATTTGCATTTTTGTTTTGGTAACTTTTCTTCAGGTATGGTTAATACAAATATGTTGTTGTAAACCCACAATTTGTTTTATATAACATAGTTTATTAAATTCTCATGTACAAAACTTGAAGGACAAAAGTTTTGCCTTTTTAGTATCTCGTATAAGTTTCTGGTGGTCTATTGTGTATATCCCATAACTTTCTTTTACTTTATTTAAAAATGTATTTGAATGCAGGGCTGATTTGTTTCAACAGTGCATGGCAAAAATGTCTTTAGAGAACACCAGCTTGCTGTTTACTCTACATTTGCATTCATATGACTGGCATGACCTAAGATCAACACACACTGTTTTATTAACTTCATTTCAATAGCAATATGAATATGAGCACAGTATGTAAACAAAATGCCAGTGAAGTCTATGGAAAAATATAAATGTTAGAACAAGCCTGCTAGGTGACACATTGTTTACAGCTGTGTTTTCTTATATCATATGACCACGTTTGCATCTCTTTTATTGTACCATTAACTCTTTCCCCACCAGCGTTAAAAAAAAAAAAAGTTGCCAGCCACCGCCAGGGTTTTTGATAATTTTCACAAAAATGTAATGGCCCATAGAATATTTTGTTGTATGAATATCTGAACATGCATTATTATATCAAAAGAAATAATAGACCCTCTGTTTAAAAAAAAAAGGTTTTATTCTAGCTTCATACATGCTTTTTTTTTATCAACACTTGAATATGAATACTTTTCCATCAACACCCCTAATCCCTAGTTTTGATTTATATGATGTTTAATGTTGATGATCGCTTGTTTTTTGGCGTCTTCTTCATCTGTTTTGATCTGGAGATTCTGTACTCATTCAGAAGTTGCGTAATAGCGCCCCTAGCGTCTAACAGTGAGAAAACCGAATTTCCAGGTTTCCGTGTTTGGCAGGGAAGCGTTTTCTCACAAATAACAGAAAATTCCATGTTTGGCTGGGAAAGAGTTAAAGATTAGTGCTGCCTTTGACAACATAGATCACATTCTCATTCTCACTACAGATTTGAGAATTACATGGCATTTGTGGACATATGTATTTACATTTTCTCATTTAGCAGACGCATTTATCCAAAGTTATTTTCATTAAAGGGTTAGTTCACCCAAAAATAATTTTTTTTTTTTTTCATTAAGTACTTACCCTCATGTCGTTCGACACCCGTAAGACCTCCGTTCATCTTCGGAACACATGAAGATGTTTTTGTTGAAATCCAATGGCTCAGAAAGGCCTCCATTGGCAGTCATGTAACTTGTTCTCACAAGACCCATAAAAGGTACTAAAGACGTTGTTACAAAGTCCATCTCACTACAGTGGTTCTGAAATAATTTTATGAAGCGACGACAATAGTTTGTGCGTGAATCTTGGTGTGATTTTGGAGTCAGACCTGAGTTTGAGTAGTCATGTCAAAACAATAACTAAATCAGCCTACTATCATCTCAAAACTATTGCAATAATTAGATGCTTTGTTTCCAGGCAAGACTTAGAGAAACTCATTCATGCTTTTATCACTATTGACTATTGTAATGGTCTTCTCACCGGCCTTCCCAAAAAGACCATTAGACAGCTGCAGCTCATACAGAACGCTGCTGCCAGGATCCTGAGCAGAACCAGAAAATATGACCATATCACAGCAGTCCTCAGGTCTTTACACTGGCTTCCAGTTACATTTAGGATCAATTTTAAAGTACTATTACTTGTATATAAATCACTCAATGACCTAGGACCTAAATACATTGCAGATATGCTGATAGAATACAAACCCAACAGATCACTCAGATCATCAGGGTTCACTCAAAGCAAGGAGAGTCTGCTTTTAGCTGTTATGCCAGCCGTAGCTGGAACCAGCTTCCTGAACAGATGTGCTCCAACAGTAGCCACTTTCAAATCCAGACTCAACACCTCTGTTTAGCTGTGCATTTACTGAATGAGCATTGTGCCACTGTACGTCCGACTGATTGCACCTTATCTTATGCATTTACTGAATGAGCTCTGTGCTTTGTCCGAACTGCTTGCACTGTAATTGTTTTTCAATTTAACCCTGTTTTATTTTTTTTTAATTATACTTTTTATTTTTTATTGGTTTTATTTTGTTCTTTATTTTTTTTTCTTTTCATTCCTATTATAACTGTTATACTATATATATTTTTATTTTATTCACTTACGAATATTTTAACTTCTTTTCTGTGTAAAGCACTTTGAATTGCCACTGTGTATGAAATGCGCTATACAAATAAACTTGCCTTGCCTTGCCTCTGCCGTGAACTCACGAAGCACCACGACGCATGTGCGAGAATAGAGCCGGTGTTCTGACACATGACCCGGAAGAGAGGAGCTTTGTTTAGAAGCAGAGGAAGATGCGCTGTATCTAAGCTGTTGAATTCTACATTGATCATGCTTTAGGTCTCGGCGTAGTGCTCAAAATGGGGCTTAAGTGTGCATTTAATTTTTTTTGCGCACAAAAACTATTGTCGTCGCTTCATAAAATTATTGTAGAACCACTGTAGTGAGATGGACTTTGTAACGACGTCTTTAGTAGGGCTGTGCTCAAAATATCGATACAACGATACATCGTCATGAACTCCTGCCGATGCGCGTATCGATACAGCAGCTGCCGTATCGGTATTGTGTGCTTTTGAATGTAACCAATTATCACGTGAGTCAAGTGGTGCCAATTTTAACAACGCGAGCAGTGCAAGACATTCAAAATGGATAAGAGGATTTTAAGTTGTTACAGTTTTTGCAGCTCACCTCCCATCCATTAAATATTTGTGCTTTGTTACTATTGATATGAAACAAAGTCTCAGATTTCAAATTACGTCAATTTTATTCAGAAATCTATAGTTTAGGCGCTAGGCGCGAGATCGCTCTTGCGCAGTTTAGCTCATGAGAAGCGACAGGCGGCAGGGCGCTGCGCACGTGAACTGATCTTCTCCTCCACCTAATACCAGTTACAGCCCGAAATAAACATGAATGTGCATCTGAAGGTCTGTTAAGAGATAGAGTACAATTTACCAAAATCCATATCATGTCTCATGTGATCGCTCAATCAGTGTTTCAAAGCGGAAAGACATCAGTAAATTAGCTTGTAAACAATGTCACATAATATCACATTTATCTCAGAAAATCTATATCCAGTGTCCATAAATTAATTAGTGAGCAAGAAAAATTTACTATAGAGAGGAGCATTTTGCTAAATATATGCACCACATTACATATTCATTATAATTTTTTATGTTTTTAATATATTTCATGCATGTTTGAATTAATCTCGCAACTTTTTATGACAGCCACCATTTAAATTTAAAGGAGTAGAAATATGATTATGTAACTTCTAAAGCTAATATTATAACTTTATTATTTAATAAAAAAAAACATAATTGAATGTAATTTAAGTATTTGTACAAATCAGTTAATTTTTGACCTTCAGTAGGCTATTATAGTAGGCTACAACTGACTCTTATAGTTTACAGCATTAGTTGAGAGATGTGTGTACCTGATATGTATATAAAAAAAAGGTATTGAATCGAGCCATTCCAAGGTTTTTTTTGTGACAATTTATTTAATTCATTTAACTTATTGTTTTTGAATAACAAAAAATTGTTTTTTTTCACTTATCACAACTGTTATAATGCTGGTTATTCAATAAACAGATATTAACTGTTACTAAACTCTACTCAAAAGAAATTCCAAATTGATCCATATCGTGATATGTATCGTATCGTGATGTGTATCGTATCGTGACGTTGGTGATACACAGCCCTAGTCTTTAGTACCTTTTATGGGTCTTTTTGAGTGCAAGTTACATGACTGCCAATGGAGGCCTTTCTGAGCCATCGGATTTCAACAAAAATATCTTCACTTGTGTTCCGAAGATGAACGGAGGTCTTACGGGTGTCGAACGACAGGAGGATAAGTAATTAATGACAGAATTTTCATTTTTGGGTGAACTAACCCTTTAAGTTGTTTAAGACAAATAGGGTGCACTTTGGTGGAATGTGTTGACTCGCTTTGGGTGAGTTTGAGTCCTGGCTTGTGCTCCCGATCACGTTTCCTTCTCTTCTGTTACTTCCTGACACTGTTTCTGCTGTCCTTTTATTATAAAGCCATACATGCAAAAAAAAAAAAGATATTGGTCGACTGCCACCATTTTGTTTGTGTAAGTAAGGAACTGTAACACAGCACAAGTGAAGTATGGAGTGCCACAAGGCTCTGTAACAGGTCCTCTGTTGTTTTTCTTGGATATGCTTCTACATACCTCTACATACATCAGGAAACGTAATTGGCTTTCATTGATATGCTGATGAGAGGTGGGAGATAATACAGGGAGTGCAGAATTATTAGGCAAGTTGTATTTTTGAGGATTAATTTTACAACATTAATAATTAAACAACAACCATGTTGTCAATGAACACAAACTCATTAATATCAAAGCTGAATATTTTTGGAAGTGGTTTTTAGTTTGAGCTATTTTAGGGGGATATCTGTGTGTGCAGGTGACTATTACTGTGCATAATTATTAGGCAACTTAACAAAAAACAAATTTATACCCATTTCAATTATTTATTTTTACCAGTGAAACCAATATAACATCTCAACATTCACAAATATACATTTCTGACATTCAAAAACCAAACAAAAACAAATCAGTGACCAATATAGCCACCTTTCTTTGCAAGGACACTCAAAAGCCTGCCATCCATGGATTCTGTCAGTGTTTTGATCTGTTCACCATCAACATTGCGTGCAGCAGCAACCACAGCCTCCCAGACACTGTTCAGAGAGGTGTACTGTTTTCCCTCCTTGTAAATCGCACATTTGATGATGGACCACAGGTTCTCAATGGGGTTCAGATCAGGTGAACAAGGAGGCCATATCATTAGATTTTCTTCTTTTATACCCTTTCTTGCCAGCCACGCTGTGGAGTACTTGGACGCGTGTGATGGAGCATTGTCCTGCATGAAAATCATGTTTTTCTTGAAGGATGCAGACTTCTTCCTGTACCACTGCTTGAAGAAGGTGTCTTCCAGAAACTGGCAGTAGGACTGGGAGTTGAGCTTGACTCCATCCTCAACCCGAAAAGGCCCCACAAGCTCATCTTTGATGATACCAGCCCAAACCAGTACTCCACCTCCACCTTGCTGGCGTCTGAGTCGGACTGGAACTCTCTGCCCTTTACCAATCCAGCCACGGGCCCATCCATCTGGCCCATCAAGACTCACTCTCATTTCATCAGTCCATAAAACCTCAGAAAAATCAGTCTTGAGATATTTCTTGGCCCAGTCTTGACGTTTCAGCTTGTGTGTCTTGTTCAGTGGTGGTCGACTTTCTGCCTTTCTTACCTTGGCCATGTCTCTGAGTATTGCACACCTTGTGCTTTTGGGCACTCCAGTGATGTTGCAGCTCTGAAATATGGCCAAACTGGTGGCAAGTGGCATCTTGGCAGCTGCACGCTTGACTTTTCTCAGTTCACGGGCAGTTATTTTGCGCCTTGGTTTTTCCACACGCTTCTTGCGACCCTGTTGACTATTTTGAATGAAACGCTTGATTGTTCGATGATCACGCTTCAGAAGCTTGGCTATTTTAAGACTGCTGCATCCCTCTGCAATATATCTCACTATTTTTGACTTTTCTGAGCCTGTCAAGTCCTTCTTTTGACCCATTTTGCCAAAGGAAAGGAAGTTGCCTAATAATTATGCACACCTGATATAGGGTGTTGATGTCATTAGACCACACCCCTTCTCATTACAGAGATGCACATCACCTAATATGCTTAATTGGTAGTAGGCTTTCCAGCCTATACAGCTTGGAGTAAGACAACATGCATAACGAGGATGATGTGGTCAAAATACTCATTTGCCTAATAATTCTGCACTCCCTGTAGTATAAATACTATAAATAATAGATAAAAGTATTTTTGATGCACATCTAGGACATTTTTTGGATTGATGCGTTTTCATTGTAGTTCATGCGCATGTCTTCTTACAGAATAAACAGGATATACAACTAAGCATATACATTTAGCTCAGTATCAATTTTGGAAGTAGTATTTGCATCTTGATGTTTCTATCCAACATGTATTTCTGCAATATCCAAACATTTGCATAAAAAATGGATGGAAGTCCGGCTAATGTATTGGTGGTTTGAGTTCTGCAGGATAAGTTTGTTAAATGTATGAAAAACATGATGTGTGGACTCCAAGCCAGCGGTATTTATTTTGATAGTTATTGCTATCATAAACTGTGGATCATTTGTGTATTTGACTATATTCAAAGAAGACTAAAAACATCTGCGGTTGTGCTTGCAAATCCACTCACACTCCCTTTTAGGAACTTTTTTTTCACTTCATTGTCTTTGCCACATCCTCTCATGCTACCAGTCCCCAACTCTGTAGATCTCATTCTGCTATCTATCTGTAGCAGATGTTTCATAGTTCACATTGTCTTTTCATTGTTGACTCAGGGTAACAGCATGCTCTGTGGTTAAGTCCTAATCAGGGACTATCACCAAGCACAATGGCTGCTTTTAACACAACAGCATCAACAAGGCTCACTTCCTGTATCAACAGCAAAGTGCAGTTTCATACCCTTGCTGTAACATGGATATTGAACACGCGAATGTTGAATGCTTGTAGAAACAAACTAACAAACAAAATATTCAATGCAGAAAATAAACTAAATTATCCATCATTTTTTATTTTAGTTGTATTTGTTCCATTTTAAATGGAACCTTTGCATTTTCAATAAAGCTGAGGGTGACTCTGGGCTTCAAAACAAGGAAGCAGAGATGATACTTTCACTCTGATAGGTCTGAGTCTAGAAATTTTTTTAGGCCAAATTTAAATGAACTTTGTCAAGCGTCTTGCAACAGTGCATAAAGAATAGCATAGCATAGTCATACTACTCATGTAATAATAATAATAATAAAATAAATAATGAATGATAATACAAATTAAATTATGGCAAACTAATATATGAAAATACAATCTAAAAACAGTGTTTTTTTAAATTATATATTTATTTTTACAGTCTATTATGTGGGCTTGGATCACCCTTTTCATCTTTCATGACCTTGCAGGTATGGGGAAATTGTATGGATTTACAGTTATGAGTGTTTAATTATAGTTAAAAGGTTGGCAATGTGTTAAACAGAACTGAGAATACTTCTACACACGTATTGGTAGCTGCATCAGCATTATCAGGTTAGCCAAGGTATTTAAAAAAACACAACAAATAGGGGGTGTGTTGAAATTAGCTAATACCATTTTAATTCCAAGGCACAGAATCTGTTACTTTGAAGAGCAACAGAATGCTCATTATATATGTATGCAGCATGCTTTTGGTAGTTTCATGGGAGCAGTGTAACATTCTTTTGCAGGCAAGCAGAACAGTGCTAGTGGGTTGTCCGAACAGAAGTGAAAACGTTTGACCACACTGCTTGTGCACTAGACAAAAGTCAAAAACTCATAGGGCCCTATCATACACCCGGCACAATGTGATGCCAGGCGCGATGCAAGTGTTTTTTTTGCTAGTTTCAGCCTGCTGGTCTGAAAAGGTGTGTTCAGGTGCATTGTTGGCGTGAGTTACAGCTTTCCTGTAGCTCAAACAGTAGAGCGTGTTGCTAACAACGCCAAGGTCATGGGTTCGATTCCCAGGGAAAGCAAGAACTGACAAAATGTCAAATGTGTACCTTAAATGCAATGTAAGTCACTTTGGATAAAAGCGTCTGCCAAATACATGTAAATGTAATGTAAATGTGTTGCTATTTTGAGGTAACTGAAACTGTGACTACGACTGCAACATATAGACCACACATAGACCAGTCAGTTTTTGTTGGTCAAAAGTCAAAAGCGCAGTATTTTTTGTTATTTAAAGGGCGCTTTAGTAATATGCGCCTATAGGACAATGAACACTATGCTTATTACACATACAGGGACGTGCAGCTGCAGCAGCACACAAACAGGTTTAAATATTAAAAATAAAAGGATTCCTCTCTGGAGAAGCATTCAGTCATTCCGCTCACAAAATCCGCCATGTAAATTGCGAATCAGTCATGTTGCAAGCGCAACTGGCTTTTAAAGGGAATGGGAGATTGGTTTATTGCACGTTATGCCCAAAACACACCCATGAATCATTAAGAGACTAGGTACAACCCTTTTGCACCATGTGCCCGGCGTGCCGACTGGTTTTGGATGAAGTGCACCTGCACCATGCGTTTCAGAACATGCCCTCAGATCTTTAAAATAAGGCCAATAAGGTTATTCTACATATGTTTCTACATTTTTTATTTTTTATTTTACAAGTACACCCCCCAAAAAAGTACACCCTAAACACAGTGGTCATGTGGAGGCTATCCTGTAATGTATAACTCTAAAAATTTAACATTATCAGGCATTGAGCTTGTCAGGGCTTTGGACTTATGATAGTATTAATGCAGTGTTAAGCAAGAGAATCTGCGTAGGACAGAAAACTGTAGGGCCTGAGAAGCTATTAAACATGCTTTGCACCAATAGTAGAGCATGGATTGATTGCATTGTAATAAATATCTGCAATGGATCATTTTCATGAGAAAAATAAATCGTATTCCATGTGTGTGGTATTGGAAGAGTATGTAATACTACTGGTGTTCAGAGTTTGCTCTTTGAACTTTGGCCTTGCGCTTCTGCATTTATTGGCAGGGGGCTGCGACGGCATCTGACCGTGTATTGCAGATTATTGACTATCTACAGCATGCAGAGAAAGAGACCGTGTTATGGGTTATCTGAGGTCTATAGAGGACACATGAATTTGAGTAGCTTTAAAATGTTTTAATTGTTTATTTATGGATTATTTTATCTGCTTATAAAACACATTATTCTATATTATGAAGTCTCTTTTGAAAGCAAAGAGTATTCTATATTATGAAATCTCTTTTGAAAGAAAAGATACCAAGCACTTGACTACATCGCTTTGGATTTGATTGAAACATGATATAGTTGATATAACCATATAACAATTATTTTCAAACACATTGACAGCTTAATTTTACTATTTTAATTCCCAGAACCCGTCAATTAAATCTGTACATTTCTTTCTCGGGTCTGTTCTTTTTTTCTTTTCTCATGAGGTAAATGAGACAATATGTTATTTAGTATGTATGAAACGCATATTTTGTGAAAAGCCTATTTCTGCACAAAAAGGATTTCAGGAAACAATAGTTCTACCATCAGACAATCACACACTACCACCAGTAATGAAGTCCATTACAGATTTACAGATTAATACAAAAGAATGTAGGCCGTTTTGTCAGAGAATTTTAGGAAGCAATGTTTTTAATTGCAACATTTAATCTCAGTTTTTGGATTAAAGATTTACTAAATATTTGAATGTTGTTTTTTTGGTGAACAGATTAAAATTGTTGTGAAGTATGATAATATATGAGAAGTATGATTTAATGGACATTAGATGGTCTGTTGTTTTCATATCTTGTGTAATGTAACAGGAAGTGTTCTTGCCTAATTGTAGATCATTCTTGATTGCGTTTACACTGTTTGTACACTATTTCAAATCTTAGAACATTTTAGCTCTTCCAGCAGTGCTTTCAGAATGTTACACCATGCTTATCACACAAGTAAATGGAGCTCATGTGAGAACATTTGTTCTTTACTGCATAAAACATTCTTGGTTGGAGGAAGTCATGGCGCAATGCAGACAGGAACGGGTTTATAAGGCATTACATACATTTATGAAATAATAATGAATTAAATCAATATATCCAAAATTAAAGAAAAATTTTATTTTAAAAAGTGTTATGTGCAATAAAATTAAAAGACGGCCACACTTGTGCCTAACCTCAACTAGTCAGTTTCTCATACACATCCCGAGTTTTAGGAGCTTGATGTTGCACTTGATCAGACATATGTCCATAAAATATTTTTTGAATTTGTATGATAAAATCTGCCCAATTTGTTTTGTTTTTTGTCCAGTTTATCACCACAAATTAATTTTAACTGAAAAAAGCAATCATTTAGAGGTACAGTAAAGCACTTGGTGTGGAAGTGAATGGGACCAATTCGTAAATTTTTCGTTAAAAAATTTCGTTAAAATGCTCACTTTCATGTCAAAAGACATGGCCGATTCAAGACACAAGCCAAGTCTGATTCCGATACCTATTGCCTAGATGAACTGGCCTTAAATAATAATAAATAAATAAAAATCTATAGCCAATTGAAATTAGAGGCAACTACTACATTTTAGTCACAATACAAACAATTTCCAGATTTAAAGCAACAACAGAATGGTCTGACTTTAGCTCTGTGAAATTATGCTTCATAAAACATACCTGCACAAAACAAAAACAGCAGACCGACTGAATGACAATGTAAATTCACTTTTACAGTAGGTGGCGCTTATGGAACAGCAGCGATATATAATTTCCTTGGTTACCGCTGTACACAAAGCAGCGCTGCGCTTATAAACGCTACTTTAATAGGAATTATACAGATGTCTTGGTATGTGTGAAAGAAAAAGCCATCAAAACATTTCTGAAGACAGTTGGTTCCCTCCAGTGAAACATTCATATAAACACCCACCCCCAATTCAATATTTATATTTTTCTTCCAATATTTCAAGCATCACAAACAGTGAGCTTGTTGTGACTGGTACAGTCTGTGCTCTCCTCTTTGCGTCCATCTTCAGCTTGTCCTGCCTCTGTTAACGTCATTTTCACAGACTTCGTAATATTTCCACAAATGACAGTTTGGTAAATTAATGCAATGCAGTTTTGTGTGCAAGTCTGGAACCGAGATTGGCCATAAAAAATGAGTGATGGCCAAGTCCCTGTCCTACTTTTTTTTTTTTTTTTTTACGACAATCCGTTATACTTGAATGTATGTTACGATAAAAAGAAGATTAGTTGCTACTTCCATTTCGTTGTGCCTTTTAAACCAAAACCCTTACACCGTGTCCTAACTACATGCGACGCGATAAGATTCCAGCGACAAGCAACTTGTCTGTCCACACAAGATGCGACGTACTACGAGATGCGACAAAACAGTGTGTGGGCGGGCTCTCGCGGCATGTACACTGCACCAGAGATTCATCTTGGCGGCACTCGCAAGGAAATGGATATGTAGCCTACATAGTCAAATTCACAAATATTACACCATTTAAACATTACTAAAATACATACTGCGTTACTAAAACAATCTTTGTCATAGAATATACTTGTTTGTTCACAGTTTGAATGTTTTTGTTTCCATTATTTCCATTATCCATTGTTGCTTTTAGTATGCCTACGTAAAGCTGGGAGCACTAAATGATATTCAAAGTCACAGTACATGCTTTTAACATTAAATAAAGAACATAAACACTACCTGAGATTATCATTGCCATGTTTTGTTTGTTGTTATCCCAGCCGCGACCTCAGAAATAGAAACTTGTTTCTAAAATAGAATAATCGCGTGTCGCCATTGCGCCAAAAACTCGTATTGTGTTTTTGTACTCGTATTGTGTGGTGTCGCGGCGCGTGTAGTTAGGACATGGTGTTAAGCTTAACTTGTACTGAATCCAGAATAACTTTAGAGGCCAATTCAATAGTTCTTACTCACTCTCTCACACACTCTCTCTCTCACACTCTCTCTCTCTCACACACTCTCTCTCTCTCACACACTCTCTCTCTCTCCCACACTCTCTCTCTCTCTCTCTCTCTCTCTCTCTCTCTCTCTCTCTCTCTCTCTCTCTCTCTGTGGTTGCTAATTTTCACACCTCCTGCTGTGATACGCCCTCTCATCCCTTCCTCTGCCAACACCACAAATAGCTTCAGCTCCTGGCATCAACTACATTCCATTAAGCCTAAAACATTCCACAATGTTTCTTCTTTTGATCATACACACTAATATTTAGGGCAGTGTGCTTGTGTTGTTGTGTATCTGTATTTCACTGGGAAAAAAAGTCAAAGTCAAAACAAATTAGCCACCATTATCCTCTATTGAATTGTAGAGGGTTGATGTGTGTCTGTGTTAGTTTTGGCAACTATGTCACGTTGACCAATTAGTACCAACACATTTATTGCTTGTGTGTTTATTGCTTCTGTCATGTGACCCTCTGTTGGGTAGCAACCTGTAACCATGGTCACCTATCACAATGTCGTGCCAAATCTAAATCCATAAGATCTATTGAAAACAGAGCTGATAATGTTCTTTTTGTTTATATTAGTCTGTGGATTTTGCCATTTGAAAGGACTGTTCTTATGATCCCCAATTCTTATGAAATCTATTGCTTCCCTTGAAAGTGTTGAGTCCTGTTAGATATGACAAACCACCAGAGTCCAAATAAATGTAATGATGAATGAATACAAAGGTGTGGAATTATCCTATTGCTTAGGTGGTGCATATGTCGCAATACCGTTAAACCGACAAATGTGAGAAGAATTCAGTTTAAAGCCAATATTTATCTTGAAGATATTTTTATGGAGAGATGGTACAATAACACTAATAATATATACAGACATTTGTTCCATGTTTTAATTACTATCTGATCAATATAATTTATTATTATTAATATTATTATTAATATTATATTTATTATATTAAATCATATTATATTATATACTTGAGTGTTCAAACTTGACCAGATAATATACTTGTAGTCAAAGGTTTGAGATCCACTGTTGTAGAGGATTGGAAGCAGCAGATTTCCATTTTTTCTGTTTTTCATTTGCTTTCATAAACTGCTGAAATAGTTTTGTGGACATTCACAGATGCACCTTGACCAATGTACGTAAAAATATCAGCATACACATGTCTGCACTTTATGGGACAATAAATAACCAAAAACACACTGCTGAAACATAAAGAGAAAATAAAAGAATCCAATTGAACATACATTTTACTTGCAAAACATCCAAAACAAGCTCCAGCTGAGAATGCTAGATACACACTGCTGATAGTACAGCGTTATTCTTGCTATTTAAAGGGTAAAAAAACGGCATGCATTTCCATGTTCAGGGAAGGCATGTTATGTCATTTGTATCTTTTAAAATCATCATGAAAATGTGTGTTTCATTCAGATGGATATAAAAATGCCATTAATTCTTGGGTATTCAAAAATTCTACTCATTTGATGCACATTTTTTTTTTGACAGTTATTGGATGAGGAGAGGATTTGTGGCCCCTCCCCCTTTCATACATCACCAGACCCTTTGAGCAGACCACATTATGTTCACTGATCTACAGTACAAGCAGCTTAAGACATTAAAACAAAGTTGAACTCCGATCAGCTACTAAGTGTCATTTGTACACGCCTACCCCCAACATTATTCAAATTACCTACAACTTCCTGTTTCAGCACACACAGGAAATGAGCAGTGCTATTTCAAACATCAACTTTTTTCTTTTGTGATGGGAAGTGATGCTACTTCCAGCAAAGTTGTGTATATGTGTGTGATGAAATGTCAATCACATTTAAAATAATAATACTTTTATTTAGCAAGATTTATATTTCAGAACATTGTTCTTTTGAGCTTTCTATTCAAAGAATGAATTGTTTCCATAAAGATATTAAGCATTTTAACTGTTTCAACAAGATGTTTCTTGAGCACCAAGTCATCCTATTAGAATGATTTCTGAAGGAGCATGTGACACTGAAGAGAAGACTGAAGTGATGCTGATCATTCAGCTTTGCCATCACAGGAATAAGTTACATTTTAAAATGTATTCAAATAATAATAATAATTATAAACTGTTATTTTGTATAATATTTTTCAGTGTTGCTGTTTTTACTGTATTTTGATCAAATAAATTTAGCCTTGGTGAGCAGAAGAGACTTCTTTCAAAAACATTACAAAACCTTACCAACCTCTTGATCTTTTGACATACAAGCAGTCATTGTACTATAAAAATATCATTTAAGTTTCAGAACTCAAAACGTCTTTGTTTTAGAAAGACTGAAAATAAAAGATGATGCGGTGCTGACTATATTGGATCCATCAGTAATGTGAACACACAAGTGTGAGTAACAATGTTACCATGTGTCACTATTGATTTGAATTCTTCCCTTTGCTTCGGCATTTATGGGATTAATGTGTTTGATTATCAGATACGGAAGAAAGCATGTAGAGAACGCTGCTTTTGTTATAGTTTTGATATAAGCCATTCACTGTATTCCTGAATAAAGGTTTCAGTGATCGAGATCTTCTGTTTTGTCATCAATTTGACATACAACATGTTTAATTGTATTTAAAACACTACTGTGCAAATGACAATGTATACATTTTAAACTTTCTAATTGGCATTTAAGAACAAATGTGCGACAAACGATGGTGTATTCATTCATAATTCTGTTTACATGAAAGACCGCAAGTTACCATTTGTCAACTATAACTGTGGTAACTCCAAGTACTTTATTTGCTACAACCAAGACTTAGTAAGCATATGTAATACACATAAATGTTTAACAGTTGTTTCAACTATGTAATGAGAGATTTTTTTAACATTGGAAGTTTTCAAAACAATTTCACACTTTCCAAGTCTTCAATGCGATGCACAGCCATCAAAACTGAGTGTTCAAAAGAGAGGGTAAAAACAGGATAGAAAATAGCCTATTACTTCTTAATTAGGATGGTTTTTTTATGTAAAAATCTGGATAACATTATAAGTGGACTTTAGAGAACATTATAAAATAAACTGAGGTTCATGACCCCTTCAAACTACATGCTGTCAACAACTAGCAGATTAAAGTTGTTAACTGTATGCGTTTGATTGCGTTTTTTTGATGCGTTTTGAAGCGTCATTTGTTCAGGATTCAGACTACATAGGTTGCTCTCTGTTTTTTACTCTTATTGTACGAGAACAGTTTACAAATTCTGGTATTGTTAAAAAATGGAAGTGATTCTGAATAATAATAACTGTTTCTTAGTTCCCAACAATAACAGAGTGGCATGACAACTAGCAAAGTGCCTTTCATACTGAAGAAATAAGCTCACTTGAAACTCTTACTCTGTAGTTCCTGTTTCAGCATAGACCGGATGCATGAACCCACAGGTTAGAAATCAGTACACTTGATAGTTGATTATCTGCATTTTTTTTTTTGTTGCTGTGCGGTGATTCAGTGAATCTTCACTCATTCTTGGAGCCAGTGCACAGTGTTTATGTTTTACCTCCAGGTAATATGTTCAGGGTACCCGTCAGCTGCCATTTGATAACACGGCTGGCTGATGAACTTTTGGATCCGGTATCAGATCTACCCAGTGTCTATTATACACTCACTCAGTTATAGTTGAGGGACTTGAGTTCTGTGTAGTCGAGAATTTAGATTAAAGTGACTGCCATAAAGGTTAATAATGTGGACATGTTTTACCAGTGTGATAATGGCCAGACAGAGTATATGAGGCCCAGGAACCTGTGACCTTTTTTTTGTATTTTTAAATTAGTCCATATTTGATGCTCTTCCAGGTTCTCCAGGTTTGATTTACTTTGTTCATTTGCCTTTTATGGAGAACTTTGAAAGCTGTTCAGAGTTATAAACAAGCTCCCTAAGGCTCTGATGCTACATAAAAGTATTGTTGGTTTGTTTCATATGTTCTTTCCTGGAACTGGTACAGAAGTGATTCATAACTAGAGTTCTCCTCTTTCTTTTGGTAATCACTTATGAAGGCCACTGATATGTGCGTCTTCATGTCAAAGATCCCAGCTGTTAAAAGCTTGGACAAGCCACTGCCAGTGTGTTGAGAGGATGGTTTCCCCCACGACTCATCAGATGGTCTGTTCACTCACCAGAACCCCCTAGCGGTCCAGTTTTTGAACATTAAAAACAATAATTAAATAAAAGAGGGGTCTGGCATTTTATTAATAAAACAAATGAGATTACGTATAGCTATTTCAAGCTGGTTATGATAGATATGTGTGCAGTTCTTCAAGATGAGCTATTATTGCTTTGAGACATATGGCTTTACAGTGAGGAAAATAAGTATTTGAACACCCTGCTATTTTTCTCCCACTTAGAAATCATGGAGGGGTCTGAAATTGTCATAGTAGGTGCATGTCCACTGTGAGAGACATAATCTAAAAAAAAAAAAATCCAGAAATCACAATGTATGATTTTTTAAAACTATTTATTTGTATGATACAGCTGCAATAAGTATTTGAACACCTGTCTATCAGCTAGAATTCTGACCCTCAAAGACCTGTTAGTCTGCCTTTGAAATGTCCACCTCCACTACATTTATTATCCTAAATTAGATGCACCTGTTTGAGGTCGTTAGCTGCATAAAGACACCTGTCCACCCCATACAATCAGTAAGAATCCAACTACTAACATGGCCAAGACCAAAGAGCTGTCCAAAGACACTAGAGACAAAATTGTACACCTCCAAGCAAATTGCCAAGCAGCTTGGTAAAAAAAAGGTCCACTGTTGGAGCAATCATTAGAAAATGGAAGAAGCTAAACATGACTGTCAATCTCCCTCGGACTGGGGCTCCATGCAAGATCTCACCTCGTGGGATCTCAATGATCCTAAGAAAGGTGAGAAATCAGCCCAGAACTACACGGGAGGAGCTGGTCAATGACCTGAAAAGAGCTGGGACCACCGTTTCCAAGGTTACTGTTGGTAATACAGTAAGACGTCATGGTCTGAAATCATGCATGGCACGGAAGGTTCCCCTGCTTAAACCAGCACATGTCAAGGCCCGTCTTAAGTTTGCCAATGACCATTTGGATGATACAGAGTCCTGGGAGGAAGTCATGTGGTCAGATGAGACCAAAATAGAACTTTTTGGTCATAATTCCACTAAACATGTTTGGAGGAAGAAGAATGATGAGTACCATCCCTACTGTGAAGCATGGGGGTGATAGTATCATGCTTTGGGGGTGTTTTTCTGCACATGGGACAGGGCGACTGCACTGTATTAAGGAAAGGATGACCGGGGCCTTGTATTGCGAGATTTTGGGGAACAACCTCCTTCCCTCAGTTAGAGCAACATGTCTTCCAACATGACAATGACCCGAAGCACACAGCCAGGAGTGGCTCTGTAAGAAGCATATCAAGGCTCTGGCATGGCCTAGCCAGTCTCCAGACCTAAACCCAATAGAGAATCTTTGGAGGGAGCTCAAACTCTGTGTTTCTCAGCGACAGGCCAGAAACCTGACTGATCTAGAGAAGATCTGTGTGGAAGAGTGGGCCAAAATCCCTCCTGCAGTGTGTGCAAACCTGGTGAAAATCTACAGGAAACGTTTGACCTCTGTAATTGCAAACAAAGGCTACTGTACCAAATATTAACATTGATTTTCTCAGGTGTTCAAATACTTATTTGCAGCTGTATCATACAAATAAATAGTTAAAAAATCATACATTGTAATTTCTGGATTTTTTTTCTGGATTATGTCTCTCACAGTGGACATGCACCTACGATGACAATTTCAGACCCCTCCATGATTTCTAAGTGGGAGAACTTGCAAAATAGCAGGGTGTTCAAATACTTATTTTCCTCACTGTAAGTGGGTTTTGTAGGTAAGTTTTTGACTGTACTAAAGCATAAAAATACCATAATATGTTTGCAGATATTTAGGAAACATGTTGAGTTCACATACTCGTTTCCCTGAAAACTAATGATACATCCAGTTATTTTACTTTTGAAATGTGCGTTCCGTGTCGGAATGTCTGTTTTTGTTTTGGTCTGTGCGATAACGCAAGTTTACCCAATAGTATTTCAACATCACAGGTTGCCAGTTGACAGAAAACACAGCATATGGAAGCCAGCGAACAAGCTGAGTCATAGAGCTTTTGATTCATTCGCTTTTTTTATTTGCTTTGATTATACTTGTGTAATTTGTCCTTTTGAAGTATTCATTAAAAGAACCAACTCAGAAGAGTCATTAGTTTCAGAAATCAGGTTTCTCAGCTTGTGGTGTTGTTAATTCACTACAAGCAATCATGAGTCATTTGTTTGTGAATCACACTACACTGGATTTATTTTGTTTTTTGCATGCAGCCTTCAAGGACAAAAACAAATTTCATATTGCATTATTTTAATAACAGACTGTGAACTCGCATTCATAACTAAGATGAAATATGAATGTAATTATTTATTTTGCCGTGGTGCTAAAGATTCTGCAGTGAATAAATGCTGATACAGGGAGCCTTCTAAATTTGGACATCATGATAATATTTGAAAGCAGTGACATCTGCAGTTAAAATCTTTGGGAAAATATGTAAATGTACTGTCTACATACTCTGCCTGGCCAAAAAAAGTTGCTGTTTGGATTAAAATAGGCAACTGCTTAAATGTCGATGTTTCTAGCATGTTATATGTTTGGCAACACTTCTTCCAACCCTAATTGATGGACGAGTGTATAGCTTTTCAGATCTTAAACAACCATGTAGGAAGACACATCATGGCCATATTCCAGGATGACTGTCAAGATTCATCAGGCTCAAATTGTGAAAAAATGGTTGAGAGGGAGCATGAGGAATCATTTTCACACATAATAGAAAGAAACATGATAATCACTGCAATAATGATCAAATCAAAGATTCTTAAAGGCACAATATATAAGATTTTTAGATTAAAATATAAATGCGCCTGACAATAGGCTAACTTCCGTCAACATAACCAACGTGACAACCTGCTTGCACAGAGAGCGTGATGGGGACTATTTTCAGGCGCTGCATAATATCATTGTGCCGCTGCACCCATGGTATGGCAGCAAAGTTCCTTGATTATTACGCAGGAATGAGAATATAGTTCCTAGCCATATCGGTCTAGAAAATCTTAGTACAGGTCTTAGTACACAATGTAACTATACACATCACAACATGTAAATAGGAAAATGTTGCCATTTTTTGTCACTTATTGAGCAGTAGGTTAGCTGGAGCCGTTTACCTCCAGTCTTTGTGCTAAGCTAGGCTAGCGGTGGGAGCGTCAGACAGAGTTATGGCACGGACAGAGATGAGAATGGTATGTATGGACTTATCTAACTCTGGGGGATACGGTGAAGCTAAAGTCCCAAAAAGTCGGCGTGTTCCTTTAAATAGGCGGGCAGTGTATATACATAGACAAAAAACTTCTATGTATTAAATATATTTATTTTACACAACCCCTGAAGTTAATTGTAGGTTTTAAATTATTTGGGATTTTAAGAATCTACAGCGCAATTAATCGGAAAATGAAATTTGACACTTTTTCATTTCACTAAACACAAGGACGTTTATCATCACACAGTACCAAAACTTGTTCAGCTTCATCAAAACTCAACAGCAAAACTTCTCAGAACAACATCATAGCTCTTTTTGTTTTCCCTGTTCACCTGCATTAGTAGGTGTTTTCTGAGAAACGGGCAATTTATTAAGCATTAGGTGAGTATAAACAAAGGTGTTGATAATTTGGTCTGCTTTGCCCTGGGGCCCGTTCTTCGTACCTCGCTAACTCAGTTAGCTGGATTTGATTGTTGACGATTTGGCATGATCTTGGATTGTTTGGTTCTTCGACACTCATCCTGGGGCCTATACCATGAAGCCGGTTTAGCTGGCTAGCCAGATATGTTTAAGCTTAGTTTGTGCTAATCCTGGGTTTTGAGTACCATTAAAGTGGTTTGGCTTTTAGCAGTGTTCATCTCCATAGTAACTTATGCTCCACGGCTAACCTGGGGCCTATACCATGAAGCCGGTTTAGCTGGCTAACCAGATATGTTTAAGCTTAGTTTGTGCCAATCCTGGGTTTTAGGTACCATTAAAATGGTTTGGCTTTTAGCAGTGTTCATCTCCATAGTAACTTACGCTCCAGGGCTAACCTGCTCCAGGGCAGGGTATGTTCTGGATAAGAGATCTCAAACTGAAATTAGACCAATCAGCTGTGAGCAAAGTGACACACCTCTGATGCAATAAAGTCACTCCCCCTTTTTCTACTCCAAATTAAAGGTCACTACATAGCAAATGTATTTTAAAGACTAAAGTGTCTGGCTTTTAACAATGCTTATTTATTATAATAATAATTTTGAATTATTTAGATATAATTTATGTAATCATTATACCCGTAATCAATTACACATGTATCATTTTAGTTAATTAATCATTTAGTTGAAAATAATATAAATAGCTTATACAAAGGTCATACAAATAAGCTTTAAAATCAATAAATAAAGCTATAAAAATTACTACATGCGAGCTTAAATGTTAAATTATCTATATATCAACAAAACTAACTTCATAACTTTTACTTGCATTGACGTAGTGTATATTTTCTTTAAGTTGTCCACTTTCATAGACAGCTATTTTCTTCTTGCTGTGTAAATTTGTTTAAATTCTAAATTTTTTTCAATCATGTAATATTCTGCAGAAGAGAGAAATGAATCTCGCTGCTTCTCTCGCGAGAAGTGAATCTCAGTTTCACTGATCCACAGCATGTGATTGGCTGTTCACTGCCGATGTCACAGCTAAACTCCTAAACTCAGGATGAAAGCCTGAGTTGACAGAGAAAGCTTATGATCAGCATCATGGGACCAACAAAGCCTGAATAGATTGGTTTGGTTTTGTCAACTCTAAACTAATCCTGTAACCCTGAGTTTGTTAAACTACCATCATGGTACAGGCCCCTGGACTTGCTGTCATAGCAACAGGTCCGTAAGCTTAAACCTGCTCGCGAGCAGGCTTATTTCATGTAAACAGGATTAGATTGCATCTTGAGGTGATACTTAAAATCTGTCCCAGCCACTGCTACTTTATTACAAGTTCATTACTGAACCAGGGGCAATAATAATAATTTTAAATAATAATAATATACAAATTTTAAATTGTATATGAGAATGTATATAATATTATAATGTTGTGTATAATACTATAGACACAGCCACTTGATTGAGCGATTTATTTGTGATGGAATAATTACTTTATAATTTTATTGGAGGTTTGCACACATGTTGTACAGTTAATCTGAGCCGTGCATTCATTTAAGTGATGACGGATATTATGGGAGTGGCTTGATGCAGCACATGAGATGCAGAGAATTTAATCTTGACCCTTAAGAAACTTTAATACTGTCACGTTACAAATCTGCTTCAAATTGAATAAAAAATGTAATTACAACATTGAAATAAAAATGTAAAGGGTGTACAAATACTGTATAAAATCGTGAATATAAATAATTGGTAATCATGTAAAAAAAAAAAAAAACAAAAAAAACATTTATCATTGATCTATTATAACTTTTAAATTGGTTTGGATCTTTTAGCTGTTTCCTTATAAAGGTCCAGATATTTGTGGGGTTTTTTTGTGTAATTTGCCAAGTTTTTTGCCAGGTGGCTTTTTTAATTATATGATGTCATTGCGTTGCTCTCTTGACGCCAGCCAATCGCTGCATTGCTGATCATGGTTTCGAGTATCGATGCATCTGCCCTCTTCAGGGAAAACAAGAACGCGTAGTGATCTTTGATCATTTAATCCAGATATTTTAATCCAATACGTAAATTCGTTTGAAGAACCAAATTAGCCAGACATCAGTTATCACTATTAAAAGATCTGGGATCTGTCAAATCATCTAAGATGTATTAAGCGAGGTACGAAGAATGGACCCCTGCTGTCCTCTTTAGCTTCCTGTTGTTTTTAGTTTCCTGTCACCCTTTTGCCACACTTGTGTTGTATTTTTCATTACATTTCTCTGGTGTTTGTTATTTATGATAGCTCACTTTGGAGTTTGTGTTTTGTGTTGTCTTGATAGCTGATGGATGTTAATTTAGCTTTTCTCTATCTTTCTCTAATGCTCTTACTAAAGCATAATATTCTCATGTATTGTAAATGCTGTATGAGTGTTTCTCAGGAGAAATGAAGTCACTCCCTGAGACTGCCAACAAACTATGCTCTGTTTGTGGTTTATTAACATTCATGCATGTGAAACGATGACATTGTGTGAAAAGTAAATTCACTTTTGTTTTGTCAAACTAGTGAAATGTTCGCCCAGGCAAAAAAACAAACAACAAAATTAGTTTTCAATGCTAATTCGAATAACGTTTTTGCATCATGAGATCTGCAGTTATCTTGAATGGAGTCTAAAATGCTTGGTTACATAGTATAATACTATATTGGCTGCATAGTCATATTGTTTTGATTTGTTAATATGTCACCACTTTTCAGCATATCATACAAAGTTTTCCCTCCTTCCCCAGAGAGTAGCTCTTAAGCCTTCCAGATGGTTTTGATTCTCTTGCTTTGTTTTTTTTTATTTTTTATTTATTTTTATTTTTTTTACACTTTTTCATGTAAAAAGCATGACATTCACATTTCTTACTTTTCTCCTCCTCAGCTCCTCGTTTTATGTGCAGGAGAGTGGGAGACGGCTCCAGTTTCGGCCGCCCACACTGGACTTCGGTCTACAGTAAGAGTTTTACAGTTTATACATTTTATCCACAAATATCAGCCATATAGGCTTGGTCCATAATGGGCTTATACAATTTTTAGTAAGTAATGGCAATGCCAGGAAAATATATTTCCATTTTTCAAATCATACCATAATATTCAATATTAAATTGATTTTTTTTATTTAAAGACCCCTGTGGTGAAAATCTAGTTTATGTTGTTTATATGTCTTTGTGGTGTTTTTAATATGCTTTAAGATAAACCATGTGCAAATTCACAAGTCAACACTTATGAATGCTCAGTATTTTCCCCTTAAAACTGCAGTGAACCAAAGACAGTCTCAAAAACACAGTTTGAAATCACTGGTGTTTCTTGCGTCACAAACTACCTTTGCCAATCCTGTCATTTAACTATGCTCTGAAGCAGGGGAGCCTCGAGAGAAGCTAGGTTATCCAAGTACAGGTGCTGGTCATATAATTAGAATATCATCAAAAAGTTGATTTATTTCACTAATTCCATTCAAAAAGTGAAACTTGTATATTATATTCATTCATTACACACAGACTGATATATTTTAAATGTTTATTTCTTTTAATTTAGATGATTATAACAGACAAGTAAGGAAAATCCCAAATTCAGTATCTCAGAAAATTAGAATATTGTGAAAAGGATCAATATTGAAGACACCTGGTGCCACAATCTAATCAGCTAATTATTTCAAAACACCTGCAAAGGCCTTTAATGGTCTCTCAGCCTAGTTCTGTAGGCTACACAGTCATGGGGAAGACTACTGACTTGACAGTTGTCCAAAAGACGGCAATTGATACCTTGCACAATGAGGGCAAGACACAAAAGGTCATTGCAAAAGAGGCTGGCTGTTCATAGAGCTCTGTGTCCAAGCACATTAATAGAGAGACGAAGGGAAGGAAAAGATGTGGTAGAAAAAGTGTACAAGCAATAGGGATAACCGCACCCTGGAGAGGATTGTGAAATAAAACCCATTCAAAAATGTGGGGGAGATTCACAAAGAGTGGACTGGAGCTGGAGTCAGTGCTTCAAGAACCACTACGCACAGACGTATGCAAGACATGGGTTTCAGCTGTCGCATTCCTTGTGTCAAGCCACTCTTGAACAACAGACAGCGTCAGAAGCGTCTCGCCTGTGCTAAAGACAAAAAGGAAAAAAAGTGGTCTAAAGTTATGTTCTCTGATGAAAGTAAATTTTGCAATTCCTTTGGAAATCAGGATCCCAGAGTCTGGAGGAAGAGAGGAGAGGCACACAATCCATGTTGCTTGAGGTCCAGTGTAAAGTTTCCATAGTCAGTGATGGTTTGGGGTGCCATGTCATCTGCTGGTGTTGGTCCGCTGTATTTTCTGAGGTCCAAGGTCAATGCAGCCGTATACCAGGAAGTTTTAGAGCACTTCATGCTTCCTGTTGCTGACCAACTTTATGGAGATGCAGATTTCATTTTCCAACAGGACTTGGCACCTGCACACAGTGCCAAAGCAACCAGTGCCTGGTTTAAGGACCGTGGTATTCCTGTTCTTAATTGGCCAGCAAACTTGCCTGACCTTAACTCCATAGAAAATCTATGGGGTATTACTATGCCATATATGCCAGACCCAACAATGCAGAAGAGCTGAAGGCCACTATCAGAGCAACCTGGGCTCTCATAACACCTGAGCAGTGCCACAGACTGATCGACTCCATGCCACGCCGCATTGCTGCAGTAATTCAGGCAAAAGGAGCCCCAACTAAGTATTGAGTGCTGTACATGCTCATACTTTTCATGTTCATACTTTTCAGTTGGCCAAGATTTCTAAAAATCCTTTCTTTGTATTGGTCTTAAGTCATATTCAAATTTTCTGAGATACTGAATTTGGGATTTTCCTTACTTGTCTGTTATAATCATCTAAATTAAAAGAAATAAACATTTAAAATATATCAGTCTGTGTGTAATGAATGAATATAATATACATGTTTCACTTTTTGAATGGAATTAGTGAAATAAATCAACTTTTTGATGATATTCTAATTATATGACCAGCACCTGTATATTTTTCTGTTGATATGAAAAATTGGGTACATATACGATGAACTATATTATCTGTCTTTGAAATGTGGAAGGCTTTTTTGTCAGTGTTGTTGTTTAATTACTAGTACTGAATTACCAGATTGTCATTTTGACCAAAAAGTGCATTTGTTTTTTCTTTACGGAGCATGTGCATACAATTATGCATGTGAACATTCACTGGCAATGAATGTAGCAAAAACAACATAAACTTTATATGAGATCTACTCTGTGAGTGGAGTGAAATTCCATTAAAGATGTGAAAAGATGGCAGGGGAACAAGCATGCTGTTTAAAATAAGACTTTTTCAAAGGAAAATATTCATTCATATTTATCCAGACTTGGCTCGTAGTAAAAGGCATGTTTTGGACGAAATATAACTAAACGGCTTGATATAATACAAAGATTATTTATCTGTATATTTATTATTATGTTTAGAAATATTGGCTGGAAGTATAAGAATTTTAAAATTGATTATACTTTCAAAACCATGTGACAGTTTGTAGCGGTTGACTTAGATTAATTACTTAGATTTGTAATTACATTGCTATAAACATATATAGTTTTATATTTAGAAATTAAGGGTTGAAATTGTTTTATTTGTTAACATTCAACTTGCCACAGTCTAATGGGTATTTTAAAGTCTGCTCTATTTTAAAGCTGAACTTGGCTTGTGGCTGAACTCAGCAGACAGGATGACCAAATATGGCTGGAGTTTCTTTTCTTCTGATGGAAGAACAGTGGCAGAGGTTGGACTCTACTGCACTGATTTTTTTTTTTACCTTAATAAATAACTAGAGTTGGAAAGTTGTAGATGTTCCAATGCTAATAGTCCCATTTGGTGGAAGAATTACTGGAGGTTGTGACCTTTCATTAGGACAGCACAGAGCCAGGTTTCACAGCTATGTGTGCAAAATATTATTGGTGTGATTTAGATCTGCAACAACTAATAGATAAAATTGATAGTACTTGTTAATGAAAATGCTTATTTAATTGAAAACGAAAAATATTTTTTGTTTGTTTTTGCCTTAGTGAAGTCATTTTGCAGGAGTGAATGTTATTTCCGTTTTAACATTTATAAAAATTGAATAAATAAAAAGTTAAGTTTCCAAAGCATTTTTATATTAAATGCTTCAAATAAGGTCACGGGCATGTAATTTCATGTCATTGCTGCATCGAGCTTTAGGGATAGTTCAAGCAAAAATGAAAATTCTGCCATCATTTACTCACCCTCAAGTTGTTCCAAACCTGTATGAGTTTCTTTGTTCTGCTGAACACAAAAGAAGATATTTTGAAGAATGTTTGTAACCAAGCAGATCCAAGCAACCATTGACTACCATAGTAGGGGAAAAAATACTATGCTTGGATCTGCTTGGTTATGAACATTTTTCTAAATATCTTCTTTTGTGTTCAGTAGAACAAAGAAACTCATACAGGTTTGAAACAACTTGAGGGTGAGTAAATGATGACAGAATTTTAATTTTTGGGTGAACTATCCCTTTAAAGTTTTAGAAGTAAACACACACACTCGCCTTAAATCTAAAGGTGTAAGTCATGGCACATGAATGCAACTTTTCCTCAAATGCAAAGAATTTTAATTACCAATATTTTCCTTATGAACTGTCAAGTTGTCACTTTTCGCCAGGGCATAACTAACGTTTTACTATTTTTATAATCTGAACATTTTTAATGAACAGTGTTTTTAATGAAGAAATGACTCATCCTAACAAGTGTGTATTGTTGTAAAACTTGAAATACTTGGATCATGTGCATACATGTCAATAATAAGTAGTGCAACAGAGAAAGGAGTGCACAGACAATATAATAAGTTATGTCAAATATAGGGTATCATTACTTGTGTAAGACAAGTTTCTACCTCTTCGCTCTTAGCTAGTTTCATGTTCTTTTAATATTATTCATTATATTGATTACATGATTATCAAACAATAACATCATATTAAGAAACAAAATAAACACTTTTGAGGTTGGGGAATCTTCAAACAATATATGTTCAAAAATACACAGTGTCTCTTAAAAATTTATGAAAAACCTGACAGCTTTATGTTTTGTAGGGCTGTAAATCTTTGTTGACAGTGGATCCATTTGATTCATGATTCTTTGATTTTCAAGCGCAATACAAACATTGTAAATGCGAGTGACTAGAGATGGGGAGGTTATTTAAAAAAAATGTTATTCATTATTTAATCAGTAACCTTATCCAAACATTACAGGCTGAAAGTAGTTACCCTCAGGATTTCCTCAAGGCCACAAATGCAAATAAAAGAGAAAAACAATATAACGAGATGTTTGGATGACTGGATTAAGTGGTCTTCTATATACCAAAAAAAAAAATTTGTTATATTATAAAAAGTTTGTTTAATAATATATAAATACCATATGATATTTATATAATATCTTATTGCCCCATATAAATGTAATGTGTATATTATAAAACATTTCTACAGAATTAAAGCCTAAAGATTGGCCACTTTTGGGCAGATATTTTGACACTAGCTGCTCTAGATACATAGAGGTGTATTGCATAATAATGTTTCTTTGCACATGTATGTACAGGTAGGTAATAGCCTACACCTTTTTTCCCCAATACTTGTTGCTGCAATGATGCAACACCAACTACTGCATAACCTTTCTGCAGGAGAGAGCGAGAAACAAACGTGCCCTTGTTTCGTCTGGTTGCTAATTTCATCAGTGCTTCTGCACCACCATCTACGTCTTATTATCTGCCTTAAACACACTCACACACACCCCTCATACTCCCATCGCCGCTTCCATTAGGACACACACACAGAGACAACCGCTTAGACATGGAATGGCATTTCTCAGGCATTGATACATACAGTAATTATAAGTTATATTGGATTTCAATTTTGGGAACCTCTTGCAAGCTATTGCGAACTATATACTATATTTTTATGACTTATAACCGATATGCACATCCATTTTTTTATTGTTTTAATTTCTGATTATTTATGCAATAATAACTAAATGATCATAAAACAACTACAACAACAACAACAATAATAATAATAATCATGTATTTTATTATACCATACATTAAAAATAACAATGTTAAAAAGTTATTACTGTTATTATTGTTTATATTGTTATTATTACTATTTATATTCTCGTTGTTGTTGTTTAAGCCATTACATTTCTAAGTTATGCCATTGTTATATTATAAATTGAATAAGAATGACATTTTTCGGTGATGCGGCAAAATACATTTTTGGTAATACTTTATTTTATAGTGTCATTGTTACATATGTTACATGTAATTACTATAGTAATAATTATAAATGATGCATAATTACATGCAACTAACCCTAAACTGAACCTAATCCTAACCCAATAGTAAGTACATGTAGTTAATTAATATTACTCAGGACTTAAATGTATAATTACAGTGTAACAAAGACACCTTAAAATAAAGTGTAACCAAATTATTTTTACCGAAAAGTTGTCTTTTAGCTACAAAATGAAAATACTGTTTTGGTAATTACGTTTGGGTGACTGTGTAATCTGTTCTTGATCTGCTGTTCAGAATGTCATTATCATGTGATAAATTAAAACAGCTGTAGTTAATTTCTTTAGCAGCTGTTCTTCTCCCTCTTGATATTTTATTAGAACAAATTTTATGTATTTCTACTCTTCATTTTTTTGTTACGGTTGACATCTTTCTCTGTTGTAGCTTATCCATGTTGTGTGCATGAGATAAACTCTGAAACTGTCAAAATTGAAAAGTGGCAATTAAATGTTACTCGTCCAAAACTTTTTGTTTCAGACTAAATGTTTTGTTTGCAGAAATCACTATTATAGGTTAAATTGGGTTTTTTTTCAAATGAGTCTAATGTTTTTGAGTTCTATTGTTGAATTTTGGTAACTATAGATGTAGTGTGAACACTTAAGATTCATTGCTGGTCTGATCTGGATCTTGAGGCGTTTTTATTGGCCTCCGCGTTTCACATGCTGATATTCACACACCTCTTTTGAAGCTGGCCTTTGACCACAGGAACATCATAACATAAATAGCCGAGCTGCTAAGCTTTCTGTGGTTAGAATCAGCTTTGAAAGGTCAACTCAAGTCTTTTAATAGATGTGTGTAGCTTTGAATGACATTTACTTTCTTCTTTACTCAAGTGTTGTAACTCAGTTGAACTGTTCTCATTTTGATGCTTTAGGGAAGCGTGCGCTGTGAGAGTCAGCTGTTTCTGTCTGGAGACTTGCATATATTATCTCTTTTTGAACAAAGTTCTGCTTCAAGGCAAGAATGTTCATATAAGCAAGCATAACATTCCCTGACGTATCAGTCATTTAGATCAGCTGTTCTGTTTCACAATGGTTGTGTTCACACAGTGACATGCTTTAACCGAAACATTCAGGTGAATGTGATTTTGGAGTCTATAATGCAGTATTTCTCTCTTTAACATGTGGATCTGTCATTCTGCAGGCCGGTGGGGCTGCCAAGAGCTGAAACCGTAAATATCCACAATCCCAGCCCAGAGTTCCCAGTCTCTCTGCTCTCTGTGTTTACATCCAGCAGACATTTTCACATGCCTTCCTTCCACAGAAGGGTAAGTATGCACTCCATTTCACATTTGGTCTGCTCTCCCTCTTCTTCTACATGCATTTAAACAGTCTCATTGTCCCATATACTGTATGTGTAATCCAGTGTTTCTTGTCGTTACGTTTCTTGTAGATTGTATTTTCTTTTGTGTTACAGGTAATTCCACCCAGAGGGACAACATCTTTTAAAATAATTTTCCTCCCCACAGTGGAGGGCAATGAAGAAATCTCTTTATTTATTAACACATCAAACCATGGGGTGATATCATACCAGGCAAGTTGTATAGAACTATAGCATTACAGAGTCACTTTTACACTTTTTAGAGGTTTCATGTACACATCACATTTTACTTAGGGGGACATATGGGATATACAGTATTTACATTTTAAAGAAGTTTATTTAGCTTGGCAGTAGAATGACAGTTGTAAATGGTATTCCCATAGTGGGCACTTAAGAATGTTTTTTTTTTTTTTTTCTCCCTCCCTCAACCAAAGTGCGCATTTCAGCCAATCATTTTGGGCATAATATGACATAATATTTGAGATCGAGGTCAAGGTCACACTGGATCATTCTGGAAATGTATGGCAGTTATGAATTAGGACATAGCGATGAGCAACAAACTTGATGGTGCAGATTCCTTTGAAATAACCAGAATAGAGACTGTCATCAAACAAATTCACTGTAGTCACCAAAGCAATCTGCACTGTCATATATATTATTATTCAGGTCATGTAGCATACATTCCAATTGTCTTCTGTAATCATGTGTTCATTATGAATAATTTCCTGGTTATATGATAGAAGCTGTAACACCATGGCGTTCATACTTCATGTATGAACAAAACTCTATTGAAATGCAGCTTATCCTACTAGTCAAAAGTTTAGAAACGACTACTAAATCTTTATTATACTACTGTTCAAAAGTTTGGGGTTGGTAAGATTTTTTTTAATGGTTTTGAAAGAAGTCTACATTTATTTGATCAAAAATACAGTAAAGTAATTTTGTACAAAAAAAACTTTACTATTTACTATTTTCTATGTTTTAAAATGTAATTTCTTCCTGTGATGGCAAAACAGAGTATTTTTCAGTGTCTGATTAATATATTTGTAAAAACAGTGATGCTTTTTTTTATACTCTGAGTAGAAAGTTCAAAAGAACAGTATTTATTTGAAATAAAAGTATTTTTTAGTATTATTTTTAGTTTTCACTAATTTGATCTAACACCATAACACTCACATAATTTGTTCTAACACCATAACACCACAACAATTTTATCTAATTTGATCCACACCATAACACTCCAATTTCTAGCAAACTCTGGAACCGTTTGATTTAGTGTGAATGTAATCCAATCCAATCACTTATTTGCTCACATATGACTTTAAAGGAGTAGTTCACCCCAAAAAGACAATTTCCTGATTATTTTATCACCCCAAGGCCATCTAAGATGGAGGGAGTTTACATCCAGGAATACACGAATGGATCATTTCTAACAATAAATTGAAACAATTACTAATACAGACCAATCACCATTCTCCACACTTGTAAAGAATTATTGCATGCTTGAGCTTCCCAACGTGCTCACATCACGAGAGAGGTTGTGAACGAGCTGGAGCATTTGTAGTTAAAAATTATATAATTTTTTTTACATTTCTGAATATGACTGATTGTTTCACTAGAAAAGACCCTTATTCATCAGCTGGGGTCGTGTGGAGCCCTTTAATGCTGCGTAAATATGGATTTGTCTACGATGAGCACCATTCAAAAGAAAAATTCTGGAACTTTTTCCTCCAAAACCTTAATTTTTCTTCAGCTGAGGAATGAAATTCAATATATTTTAAATGGCCTTTAGATTAGTCAATTAATTTTTTTGTGTGAACTATTCATTTAACACATTTTGATCTGTTTTAAAATGTTGCCTTGTGAAAGTGAACTGAACCAAGAAGAAAAAACAACATTATAGCAATGTAGTTCCTATTTTGGAACGAAACAAATAAAATTCAGCTCAGAAAAGTACAAAAGTTTCAAGGAACAGAAATTCACAAGTGTGTATTTTGTATGCTATTCTTATATCATGAAATGTGTGTTGTCTCTTTCTCTCGCCTAGGTTTTTGGGGTTGGCATCCATGGGCGATCAGTCAAGGACGTCCAAAGAAAAGATAGCATTCTGATATTTCCCCACATACAAAGCATTAATCTAACACAAACTCAGGTAAGCATCATGCATGTGGATATACTGTTTGCTTAGTTGTGAGCTTACACGTGCAGATGTTCCTTTTAGTTTACTTTCTTTTGTGCTGGATGACATATGAGGTCCAGCGACAGCTGAGTGCTTCTGTCTCCTGTTACTGTCAGAGTCATTAACACACACACACACACACACACACACATATTCAGGTCATCATACATGGAGAAAAAAAAGCCTAAACAGCAGAGACACCCAGCCAAACCCACATGACTGCAGTCTCTCTTTTCTCTCTCTCTCTGATTCTTTTCTTATGGCCAGCACAGAAGACAAAAATGACTGCATTATGGGCCGTTCACACGGAACACGTTTGCATTCTACTGTGCTGCTTTTCCATTCTTTTTGTCTGTAAACATTAATTTGACTATTGCATTTGCGTCTTTTGTAGCATCTTGTGCATGACATGGCGTTTTAAACATGCATCACTCAAGTTAAGAAGTCTTTTAGAACTTTAATAAACAATAATAATGAAAATCAAATTGTCTATCTTGCAAGATAGACGTTACATTTCAGTTATGTTCCAAGACAATTGTGAATGAGTTGGGTTTGGCAATTTGCTTTATTTTTATTAAATGCATTTAATGTTGTATAAACATAATACTTTACCCATCTTTTATACAACTGCAGATACATTTACCCCAGAACTACCTAACTAACTAAATTATAGTAATTGCTGCATGGTTGATTTATGTCAGACATTTTTACTAAATCACTATTAAACCTGCATCACAAGACCACTGTATGCTGCTTCTCGGTGTTGGTGGTTTGGCAGAGTTAGATGTAGTCTGTTTTATCTCGTATAGGTATTCTGCTGGGTCTTAGCTTTCATAAACAAGTTTAAATATAGACGCGCTCCTGTTGTAGCGGCCATAATTAATTTGAGCTCTGTGTTTGGATGAAGCCACTGCAGTGTCTCATACTGAATGACAACTGAATATAAGTGGCTATTCCTCTTGAGATCCAGCTGACTTATCTGGTGGGAAAAATGACCCACATCCTTTCCTCAAATCTCTTGATACCAGGAGCAAACCTGCCGCACACTTCTCTTGACTTTCAGGCTTAATGTGATCATGTGTAGTGCGATTCAAGCATTGGTTCTACCTGATAAGCTAAAAGTGATTACGACCAGATTATTGACCAGATACATTCTTGAGGAGACATCCTGCTATTCACTTGTAATTTTAATAAGTGTCAAGATACTCTAGTATGTGTTGAATTTACCAAGTCAAAACAACTTGATAACAGTAGGGGATGTTTCACCGATCAACAACTGCTCAAATCTTGACTCTCCTGGAAGAAGGGTGCTCAATTAAACCGGTTCCTCTGACATTTCACACATATTCGCTGTCATATTGTAGTGCCATGATGTTTCACCATGGACAATCAGTGTCTTGCTGTAGTGTCTGTAAAATGCGCATTAACTTTTTACAGGGATAAGCCCCCTCAAGCTACTTGCTGTTAAAATACAGTTTGCTGCGTCATCATTTATTTGCTCACGTCTTTCCAAACTCGTATGGATTTCTTTCTTCTGTGTGACACAAAAGAAGTTTAGCAGAATCTCCAAGGTGCTCATTTCCATACAGTAAAAGTAATGATGATTGGCAGAGGCTGCCATATTCAAAAATGAGAAAAAAGAACAATGAAAAGAACAAATGAAAATATAACTTTTACATCTTCTCATCAGCATTAGCTCTTAAATCTCATTTGTTTATGAAGACGTGGTGTGCCAGGTTTGTGGTTCTTGTGTAACCAGCACAGCATATTTGAATATGCAACTGCACAAATGAGATTTTCAGCTAATAACAATTTAAATGTCAGTCTTCAGAAGACTTGGAATATGGAACACAAATAATATACAGCAGACTACTTTTATGTTGCTTTATTAGAACTTTATTGTCATATTTGGATTCTGCATCTTCTTTTGTGAAGGTCGTGCTGGTTTGGTATGAATGATGGTGAGTAAATGACAGTTACAGTTTTTTGGTGATTAGTTTAATGTTCACAGATGTGGTCACGTATACACCCCCCACATTCAAATCTCTTCAATTGAAGTCACTTAAATTTAAATAATACTGAAAAACTGTTGAAAAATCACCCGGTAATCTACTAGCTTTTGAATGTATATTCAGTAGCACTTGGTAGGCAGAGGTGACTACCTGTCTTTTAAAGAGGCCTGTCTCATTATTGACTGATGGTCTTGAATGTATTGAATTATTCATGTTGCCTGAAGAGGTCAAGGAAATGAAAGTCAAGTGTCTTTAATGGAGAACACGTAAAGAAAGAACAAAAAATCTGCACTGGGCCCATAAAGATGTATTCAGTTCCTTATTTCGAATCATCTACATTTTAAGAAACTTTCTTTGTTCACTATTGAAACTGCCACACACAAATTGTGTAACTATGGAGCTATGCTTGTGTCTTAAAGTATTCTAAAATATTCTAAGTTGCTTCAAATGAAAGTGTCTTATCTTAAATAATGTAACTGACTTATTTTTTGCGGTTATTTAATTTAGTCTGAAAAAAGCTTGTGAATTTGAAACTGGTGAATATGAATGTTCTTTATCTTTTTCCCCTGCAGGAAGATGCTTCTAATATAACAATTTTAGGTCTGCTGCTTGACTGCAGTTTACCAAAAATGTTCTACAATCAGCCCCAGGTATGAATGTTACATTTACTAACACTTGAAATATTCTGTAACTCTTATTGAGATGAGGTATGTCATTATGTGATTTGAACTTGATCTTTCAGCCAAGTATTAAGCTTAGTTCTTGACTGTACACTGTTAATGTGTGAAGCAATCCCATTTTCAGGGAGTTTTTTTAACGCCTGGATGAATGTTAGGTGCGAAAAAACAGGTTAAAAGGTTAAATGAATGAAAATTCTGTCATTAATTACTTACCCTCATGTCGTTCGACACCCGTAAGACCTTTGTTCATCTTTGGAACACAAATTAAGATATTTTTGTTGAAATCCGATGGCTCAGAAAGGCCTCCAAAAATATCTTAATTTGTGTTCCGAAGATGAACAAAGGTCTTACGGGTGTTGAGCGACATGAGGGTAAGTTATTAATGACAGAATTTTCATTTTTGGGTGAACTAACCCTTTAATATGTCTGTTCAGACTCAAACATTTGAATGGCATCAATGCAACATTTTTTCATGGAGAGGTGTTCTAATTTCTGCAAAGTAAACTGGCCAACCAATAAGATTTGTGCATTTGGTCACATGCTCAGGGCCACTGCTGTTATGTAAAACTTTGAGCTCATGGACAGACTGTACTAAGCATCAGGGAGTAACAGAGAAAGAATCAGGAACCGAATGCAAATCATCTTTTCAGCTCCTTTGTTAGTAGCATAAAACCAACAAAATATCCAGAAAGTAACAAAAGCTCCAGTCCGACTGATATCCTCCATCGTTGTTGTTGCTGTTGCATCAAGGCCAGAATAAATGTATTTTTAATTTACTATTTATAGCATAACCGTGTTGTACACAGAAACAACATCACCATGAATTTCCCATTGTAAGTTTGAATGCAGGAGGATAAAGTTCTGGAACCATATGTCGGAATACATTTCAGTAGGGTGTTGATAGGGCTGTTAACAGCAATCCACTCAAAGAAAACATGCACACCGAAATAAAATTCTTTTTAATGACGCTTACACCTAAAATCATGTAGTGAGATGACCGCTTTAGTTGCATTGGTTTGCAAGTTACCTGGTGAGTGAATGTTCAGACAGGGCAGGTCTTGTTTAGTCGGAACGCTTTGCATTCTTGTAATTTTGTGTTGACGAGTGTGTAGCATGTTGTTGAAATATGTGCCTACAGCCTTTACATTTCACTTTCTTTCCTCACAGGGTTGGTGTTTAGTATCTGAAGAGGGCAGAATTGCACTTCAGATCAGTCTTTCTGAAAGAGGGGAAAGGCCAACCCACCTGGACAAACTCAAGCCATACATCCTGGAGAATATTGTGGTGCTGCTGGTCCTCCCATCACCAGAAGATGCTGTCTGTATGTCAATTTGTACTTTTATCCATATTTTTTTTAATTTTCCATTTGGTGCTTTTGCATTCTAAACCCATATTTGTCTGCTGCAGACACTTGAAGTGCTTGACATGATTTTTGACTCATCCTAGTGATATTTAAATTGCCTTTTATTTATTTATCCCAGTGGTATTTGACTTTATTTTTGACACCTGTCCGCATTTTTGTTTTAATAATATTTTGTTATCATTCTCATTCCACACACATCACTAAAATGGAAATTCTTGGATTGAGTTCAAACACGTTTATGGTGTCCATGGGCATTTAAGTGGTGTGGCCAGAGGCCACTGTGTCCATTTGTGTTTTCACGCTCCTCATGTGAGGTCAGCTTGATTTTTAATGCTTTTCCACTCACACTCTTGCGTTTGGACTGATGTATCACACCTGTGGGTTTGTGAGGCCCTAGGCAAGATCATAAAAGTGCACACAAAGGCTGTAAAAATGTCATAACACCCTTAAGAACCACAGCAAAAGGTTTTTTTAAGAGAAGGCACAAATATCACACTCTACATAACTACAGTGGGTGTATAAAACAGTTGAGGCGGACATATATGCATCATATTGCTCACCTTTTTATCTCTTTACAGTAAGGTCAGCCAGAAAAATGTGTCATGGGAAAACACTTTTTTATTCAACTACTGTCCGGCTGTATACATATGTCATTGTGTGAGAGAAATATTCACTCCATTAGTGTGAGGAAATTGTGTTTACCAAATATTTCAATGCCTGGTCATGTGATCTCAACATGGCCACCTCCATGATGGGGAACCCACTCTGTGTAAAATAAAGCTGCTTTTCCCTCTTCCGATGTAATTGTACATTATAACTGTAGTTGTCCGACTTATTATTAACTACTTTTTTACTGATTACACCTTTAACAAGGATCAGTGGTCTTGCTTTACGGCACCATTGCATTAATGGATGGTGATCTGATTTAACCGCTGATCTTATTAGATGCTAAACGACTCACAAGAGACAAGGAGACTGATCTTAAAATGTTCTAGGGGCTGATTTAGGATCAGTTGATGTATGATACTGATGCTTTGTCAATGCAAACACACTACTGTCTCTGTTTATATTAGTGTGTTGCCTTATGATTTCTATTACAATTAATTCAAAAGTCAGTATGATCTAAAAAAAAAAAAATGAATTCTTATATTCAGAAAAAAGATGCATTAAATTGATCAAAAGTGACAGTAATGGCATTTACTATGTTACAAAAGATTTCTGTTTTTAAATAAATTCTGTGCTTTTGAACTTCCTGTTCATTAAAGAATCTTGAAAAAAATTATTATTTATTATAGTTTACAAAAATTATTAAGCAGCACAACATTAATATCATTAAGTCTTTCTTTAGCACCAAATCAGCATATTAGAATGATTTCTGAATGATCATGTAACACTGAAGACTTGAGTAATGATGCTGAAAATTCAGCGTTGCCATTCTCAATAAATTAATTTAAATGAATATATTAATATAGAAAACAGTCAATTGTGATAATATTAAACAATATTATTGGTTGTACTTTATTTTTGATCAAATATATGCAGCCTGGGTGAGCATAAGAGACTTCTTTCAAAAACAACAAATAAATCTCTTACTGACTCCAAATTTGAATTTATGGCATGCACTTTTATGCATTATTGTACTTACCACTAAAAATATGCTTTTTAGTTTACACCCTGTTTTATATAGTAACATACCATTGAATTATTGAATATGAATGCACACTCTGAGGGGATAATGTGGCCACGATTCAATGTTGCATGTTGTTTCTGCATTAATTTTCAGTAATTAAATGACCTAATGAGTCAGTTTTTTCGTTTATACCACAGATGTGGCAAAAATGATATCACCTGCTGTGTCCTTGTCATACATTTGATCTCTGCAAAACCATTAGCCTATTTGTACTCTTCAATAAATTGTTAGATATGAGCATTAACCCCATTTAACTTAACGAAGCAAAAATATTTCTATATTTAATCATGGTAAGATGCTCCTTGGATCTGATGCATGATCACTTGAAAACTTTAGGAATTAATCAATTTAAATAATTTAGAATGATTTGTGAATATTTTTAGTGATTAAATAATTAATAAATAAATAATTGTCAAGAAAAATAACACCCTGAAAAGTGTCATTTAAGCACAGCTAATAGGACGAAAGGGAACCATAACTTCCTAGATCTTGGGTTACACCTACTACCTGAATTTGAAAATTTTGTTGTCAGCTGCTTAGCCACCACCGCCCAAAAAATAACTTTCCTTGGTATCACAGCGCCGCCTTGTGGCTTTGCTAATGTATATTCTCTTTTCCAAGAATGTACAGGTATAACTATTTTTAATCCACAGCAGATCCCAGAATAGGAGTGTTCATGTTGAACTCAGGGGATAAAAAGCTCTTTGTTAAGGTATGTGTTCAGAGGATAACATTGTTCTGTTGTGGTTAATTTAGCATATAATCAAATAACATTTATAAACATGTGGATCATGTTGCATGACATGTATGTCTTGTGTCTTTTTAAGGAGATCCAGCTCTTGTCAAGAACAGACAGCAGCGTAGAACTCACTGAAGTGCTTCTCAATCCTTCCTCTACTAACTTCACTCAAGTGGCTTCACTTTTCTGTAGACGTCAGTACTTCAGCCTAAAATTCTCATGTGTATTATGATAGTTCACACTGGACATGCTATGATGTTAGCCATTTTTATTTACTTGTCTTTTCCTTTTATTTTTTAAAGGCTCTTTGTCAGCTAAAAGTAAAAGGTGTAAGAGTCAGTTCGGCCTGCAGATATTAGCAAACAGAACAGTGAATTTATATCCACTGCTGGAAAGCACACACAGGTAAAGATTTCTATATTAACAGCGTATTTGCTGTAAATTAAATTAAAGCTTTAATCATTAGCATTATCTAAAGTGAAATAAATGTATATACATTTTGGCCAAGAATTAAAATTCTTTTAAACTATAAAACTAGCACCATGTTGTTTTGCTAGTTTTAATGATGGTATTGCATATGTACACTACCATTCAAAAGTTTGGGGTCAGTAAGATTTTTATTTATTTATTTTAAGTAAATTAATACTTTTATTCTACAAGGATGCATTAAACTGATTTAAAAAAATGACCATAAAGACTTTCATAAAATATTTCTATTTAACATTTTAACATTGATAAAAATGATAAATGTTACCTGGGCACTAAATTCCTCATATTAGAATGATTTCTGAAGGATAATGTGACACTGAAGACTGGAGTAATGATTCTGAATATTCAGCTATGCCTTCACGGGAATAAATTACATTTTATATTAAAATAGAAATTGTCATATTAATTCACAATATTACTGTCTTGACTGTAATTTTGCAGCCTTGGAAAACATACAAAACTTTCAAAAACATTTAAAAGTCTTACCAACCCCAAACTTTTGAATGGTTGTGTACTTCCTTCACCTCTGTGACAGTAAATTCTGTGTTCATGCTTTTTGATGCAGTTCTTCTGAAGCTCTAGTCATGTTGTTTCTCTATGTGTGTTTCAGATGGTCGGACGCTGAGCTGAGTTCTTTAGTTCAGGTCAGACAGAAGCAGAGGGGCTCAGAGCATGTCGAGCTCTGGTTGTCCAACCCCTTCCCCTTCACCTTCAGAATCACTAACATCTCACTTTCCCAGCATAAACTCTTTAAGGTAATGCTCACCTTAACACTAGAGACTTAAATGTGCAGTGACCACATGCCTTTAGAGCAGAATGGATTGCAGGACACTTGGAGACTAAATTGTGTTAGTTCTGCTTATTCTGCTGGGAAATAGAGGTATTGAGAAATTGGTGGGTCAGTGACTTTATGTTCACTTCCAAATATTTGGTTATTGAGGGATATTTTGCAAAGCTAACTGTTTGTGGATAGAGGTGTTTTTCTCATACTATCGCCTTGTATAGAACCAAGTGCAACTGATCATGTGATCCAAGACTAGTCAAAAAAGATCCAAGATGTCAACTAGTGGCAGAACTATAATCAGCTAATCAGTGTAGCGCTTAAAATACACATTAAAAGGTAGATTAAACTCATTCATTTGAATATTATACAGAAATCAAGCTCACAAAAATAGTTTCTGAGTTGCCGTTTTATTAAGATGTACATTTTCCCATCTTATAGATTGTACATTTTACAAAGTCCCTGGAAGTGAGCCCTGGTAGCTGGAAGCTTCTGCCTCTTCAGCTACTTAGCAAATCTTTACCCATCAACCTCAGAACCACAATTACTATGACAACCAGTGTGGGGGTCCCACTGGAGCTTCACCTCCAGACAGATTCTTCTGCCTCAAAGGTAAAGCATCACTTCATCAGCATGAACACACTTGAATAAGAAAAAATGCTTCCAAACAGAGAGATAAGGTTATTGCTGTGTTGACAGAAACCTGATGATGGTTTCGATAAAGAGAATACATGCTTATGCTGCATGATCTTACTTGCGGTCATATTTATAAATTACTTTCGTTTGCCAATCTTCTTTGCTCCTATTGTCTGAATTGATCACTTCCTTTCCTCAGCAGGGAGATGTTATGTTTGAGGCTGCTGTGGAGTGTGAACGGCTCTGTCCTCTTCATATGTCCAAAGCAGGTGAGACAAACACAACTGCACACATTTAAGCATTTTTCTAAGTAAATCAAATAATTATATTTAACGTTTTCGCAAGTTTTAGCAGCTGAATGTTCCTCAAAGTGAATTTACATGACTTCCAGTCTATCATGACCGAAAACTTTTTATGTGTTTTGTCCATTCATTTACACGACTACAGCATTTTGGGGACCTGAAAAGGCAAGCTTTTGAAAACGGGTTTTAAAGTGCAAGATTTTGAAAACGATGCCTTTACTGTCTCCATGTAAACAAAAAAAAAACCCTGATTCTGTGATGAGGATGTAAATTAAATGTATATTTTGTTATATAATTTAGACATAGATAGTAAAATATTTATTCATTATAAAATGCCCATGAAATTTTCAAATTAGGCTACCACATATATCTAAGTTTACCAAGACTGTGGGAACAGTTACAAAGGAGGGGTACATTTAAGTAAGAAATATTTTGATTTTTTTGTGTTGTTTTAGCTTATTTTAATGCATGACAACAATGTACTAAAACAGATCACAACATTGTCAAAACAATCCCGTTCACACGGATCTGTAAAAATAACTAAGGCGGCTGTATCACTTTATCAAGAAACACCCTGCGAACACGTAATATACATGCGCATGATGTCACCGTTTTCACAGAATCAGGTTTTTGTTGTTTACATGGAGACGGTAAAGGCATCGTTTTCAAAACCTTGTGCTTTGAAACCCATTTTCAAAAGCTTGTTTTTCAGGCCCCCAAAGCAGTTGTCGTGTAACTGAATGGTCAAAACGCATAAACGGTTTTTAGTTGAAAGCAGTGTCGCGCAAACATACCCGAAATAATTTTTTAAAGGAATAGTTCACCCAAAAATTAAAGTTAGCCCATGATTTACTCACCCTCAAGTCATCCTAGATGTACATGACATATGAAAGCAATTTATAAGTTTTAAATATGGATTTGGATTTTCTTACACAAACACTTCCCCTCGCTTCAGAAGGCCTTTATTAACCCCTCGGAGCTGTGTGGAACACTTTTATGATATATAGATCATATTAATGGATTTCAAAACAGAAACAGCCATTCACTGCTATTATAAAGCTTGGAAGAGCCAGGACTTTTTTAATATAACTGATTGTATTCGTCTGAAAGAAGAATGTCATGTACACCTAGAATGACTTGAGGGTGAGTCAATTATGGGCTAATTTTCATTTTTGGGTGAACCTTTAAGTCTTAGGCCCTCTTGGAAGTTTACTGAGGCCCCCTGGTTGAGGACCACTAGCTGTTCTAGACTACTGTATAGTCACTTACAGTAACCTTGTCTTATACATGGATTGAAATGATTGAAAACAACTTCATACACACAAGACATGCACAATCTAGTATGCTACAGTCTAAAACTATGGAATGTCCTCCTGTGCAGGACGTGTTGAGTGGCAACAATCCCTTCACCCAGAATCATCCTCATCTCTCTGGAGAGTGGACAGCAGACTGGCCTCTGCACTCTGTGGCCATTGGCACTGTAGCAAAGAGCTCTCTTGCAGGTAAACATGCAGTATGTGCTCAAATATAGATAGACAAATACTGTACATTCATTTTCTTGGCTAATTAAACTATCAATTTTTTATGCTTGAATGCAAATATTGCTTTATGAAGTAAATTTCTGTGTGTGTGTGTGTGTGTGTGTGTGTGTGTGTGTGTTCAGGTGGCCCAGACTTCCTGCAGACCACTCTTCACCCCTGGATTTTGGGGCCACACCTGTCAATGATAGTAAGGTATGCAAAGCACTAATAATGATCTTATGATCTGAACCCACAAGTTTTTCTGTGAAACACAAAAGGAGTATCTTTTAATAAGAATCTTCAAATGGAAATCAACTTTTTATGCATCACATGCAGTTATTATCATCATGTGAACTATTATTTAAATCATGAATTTGATTTTAGTAAGACAATTATTTGGACCATAAGATTGTTGCACTTTTTATTTCAGGTGAAGAATTTCACTCTGAAAAACCCTACCGGTTCTGTGGTTTCTGTGGAGATCAGAACCCTCTCCTCATACCCAGTTCCGCTTGAAGCCCTGGACATGCTGACCAAATGGTATATACTGTAAACACGCACACTCCTATGACCTCAAGTCAGTTCTGTCAGAAACCTTAATTACAGTACAATGTCCTTTTATATAAAATGAAATCTAAAAACATTACATCTGTTAAAGTCTATAGGCTTTTACATGCCAAAACATAATACATTTTCATTTAAGTTTTTCCTTAAATATTTATATTTTATTTCAGCTTTATTTCAATTCACATCATGTATGTATATGTTTTAGGTTTAATATTAGCCCACTGTCCGTGAATATTACTACAACAGAGTTTCTGCTGTTGGCTGCTAACCATAAGGTGAGGTTATGATCTTTGAATGGCATTACTAAGTACTATTAAGTGTACATTGTATAGTAAATGTGTCTTGTGGTAACTCTGGTTATAGTGTCTGGTTATATTTTTGCAAACAGGAAAGTGAGCGAGGCAGTGTGCTGAAATTCCTCCTTCAGCCGTGGGAGTCGAGGACGGTTTCTGTGGCGTACCAACCCACAGAACACAAGCCTGTTACCTCACTTCTCCTGATCAGGTAATTCTCTGCCCCAAATGACTTGTAACTGAGGTACCGTATTTCCTCAAATAAAAGCCGGGGCCTTTATTTACCTGAACTGCAGAAGGTCACCGGCTTTTATTTGAAGCAGGCTTTTATTAGGGGCAGGCCTGTATTTCGAATTCCATCTATTTATAAAAAATAATTGTTTTAAATAAAGCGTTTTAAATGAAAAGCGATAGCGCTCCAGAGGACAGATATCACCAGGGGCGCGGGAGTGGGGTGGTTTCAAAGGTGTGTGCGTTGAAAGAGCGGTAATATTTCCTCCAGTGGAGATCAAGCGTCTTTCTGGAGATCCGCTCATTTCTGAAGCTCTTTCCGCTCAGCACCACCGCTCAACCCAGAACTCCCTTTGTGACCTGCTGGATCAAATATAGGCCTATCTGAAATAAATAGTAAGGGCTGTCCATGACTAAAGATTTTTTCCTTTTCTAGTTCATTTTAGCCGGCGCTGCGCCTCCGCCTCATGTCTGTTATAGCTATTTGCTTGTTATTTATTAAATCCGGGCAATTTGGTTGATAAAACATAGATTAAAATTAAGATACAATTTATACAAAACGAAATATACTTTTGTGATATATTTGTTGTTCTTTCGTGTTTTATAGACTCAATATAAACTTGTTATTTTTCTAACCCAGCTAATGTGCGCACATTTCTCAATCCGTTATGGAGCAATATTCAATAACATAATTTATTTTGAAGCCTGTGCTGTTTTCTTGTACAAAATAAAATAGTTTAAGTTAAATGCAGAGTAAGATGTGTAAAAAAGAGGCTAAGAGATTGTCCAGATCATTTGTGTAGCTTTCACAGACTAACACACGTCACATCTCTCATAGACTACAGTATTTAAAATAGCAGATATGCATCAGTTATATTCTCTATTTAATTTACAGAGCAATCCCTGCAAAGTGTTTAGGTTAAGTATAGAAGAGACTTGTGCGTCGCACTCGCAAGACTCCCCGCGGGGGGCGATGGCCAAGATGGTTTCGCTCCTTCGACCCTACTGTACATTACGCTGAACTTGAATGCACATGAAATGAATGGAAATAATTTCCCCCCGGCCTTAATTTGAGACCGGCCTTTATTTGTTCGTGCTGGCCACGCCCCCGGCCACTATCAGAGGCCCGGCGTTTAATTGAATACAGGCTTTTATTTGAGGAAATACGGTATTTACATGACTTTGGTTTGGTTTACTTATCTCAAATCTGTTTAATGGATTAATGAAAAAGGTTTTGCTTTTTGTCTGTATGTTGCTATGTACAGGACTGCATGGTTGAAAAAAACCATGCTTGGAAAAGTCAGGGAAAATTATTCTTGATGTTTCCACTTGAGTCTGGTGCGGCACGGCACGATTACAAACCGTTCTTAGCCCGGAATTCTCTGCACGGTTGTCTAACCTGCTGAATCGTGCTGGTAGAATCCGTGAAGTGACGTCGCCACCAAGCGGTTTCTCTTGAAGCCAGTACGGAAGTGACATATACTGCAATTCATCGACTGGCCGCTAGGGACAGGCTCCAGAACGGAGCAGAATCTCAATGAGCCCCATGTTAAAATGCCCAACTTTACAGCAGATTAAAACATGTTTACAGCCTGGTACAAATTGTGGTTTTGGTCTATATGGCTAATTTTGCTAACTGTGAGGGGGGGTGAATTTTTTTATAACTCATTCGTTTACATTATATAGAGCATTAAAGTTCTGCGTAATTAAGGGCGTGGCCACTTTGAGTGACAGGTGGATAGCCATTTATCTGCTGTCTGTTAGTCATTGCGTCACTTCAGCTCCGCCCACGTCCCGCCTTTTTGCCCATTTTCTGTTATCCGGGAGTGACGCGCGATGACGCGCTGCCAAGATGGCAACGGCCATCTCGTCCATACTTTGCGCTTCAGAGCGGCTCATCAGAATCCTATGGGTGATGTCACGGACACTACGTCCATATTTTTTTACAGTCTATGGTCGCCACTCAGGATTGGTCATTTATCTGTTGCCTGGCTACCAGTTTCTCTGTAGCTGGCTAAGTGCTCTATTTGAGCAACGTAAACACAAATTAATAATCAAATTAAAAGAAATATCTGATCATCCTTCATAATCCGTCGTTATGTACATCTCATATCATCAGTAAACTGTTGTGTTACCAAGGCAACAACTGACGCTTTTGTATTACATTCCAAAGAGCTCCGTTATCAGCTCCACTGTGGAAAATGAAACCAGAACCGTACCAGCTGGCTTGGATCGGCATGGAATGGAATGGTTGCGCAATGGGAACCGTTTGGTCGGACGGTAAAAAAACGGCTTTGGCTCTTGGCCCCGCCCTGCTTCTCACCGCAGTGTAGTCACATTTACAGTTGCTCTGCGAAATGTAGGGTTGGGTACCGAAACCCGGTGCCATATAACCGGTATGTAACCGGACCGAATCAGAACACAGATTTCGGTGCCTCATTTCAGTGCCACTTAAATTCAAACGTGCTTTTGCGCTTTGGCTGGCGCCGAACCAGAGACAGACGCACTCAGCGCTCGTCACATATCACAACTTATTTGACTACGTGTTTTATTCAAATCAGATACACATTATATACTATATAGTTTACTCTATTTTTCTCCCAGTTCAGCAGCGGTCACTTACTTTCTTGTATTTTCGTGAGACAAGGATGAATTTGTGACGTAAATCCGACAAATCCAGATTTTCTATTAAAAAAGTCCTGGCTCCTCCAAGCTTTATAATAGCAACAAATGGCTGTTTCTGTTTTTAAGTCCATAAAAGTGCATCTATACATTATAAAAGTAATCCACACGGCTTCGGGGGGTTAATAAAGGCCTTCTGAAGCGAAGTGGTGCAAAAAAGATACCTAGCAACCCCATAGCATCCACCCAGAGTTTTGCCACTGCAAGCACCACTCACATTTTCTTCAGGAAATGTACATTCTAGTACTATATATACTATTGTTGAAAACCAAAAAGTTGATACAATGTAATACAATGATATTGATAACCATGATTATTTTGGTCACTAAAATTATTATACAGTTTCATCTGTAGTTTCTAGGGACTTCTGTGTGAGCTGTGAATTGTTACTCTATTAACTTTTTTTTTTTCCTTCCTTCTTTTAGTATTTTTGCTTGATGTAATCATACAGTAATTGTGGCTTTATCTGTTCTTTTAACAGGAACAACCTGACCGTGTTTGACATGGTTCTGGTTAAAGGATTTGGGGCAAAGGAGCTCCTGAGGGTGGGAGGGAAGCTCCCCGGGCCAGCAGCCTCACTGCGCTTCAATGTGCCCCAGTCTAATCTCATGGAGTGCAGAGATGGTGAGAGATAGTTGAGCTACTCCTAACATGTCGCTTCTGATTGTTTGGTGATAAGTACACTAGCGCTGGTATAAGTAGTGATTGTTTACAAATTAATTGTTCTCTTGATTTTTTGTTGTTGTAATGAATTCAGTGATTTCGGTTACATTGAATTACCAAGATATTCTAAGTGCTTGGTGGTATGACCAAAACATTTTTTTTATATTTATTATATCGGTTTCATGGTATATGACGGTATTTTTCCCCCCCATGCATGACCAGGTGTTAACCACATTTTCTACTTATTGAGAGATGAAATACTGCAGTAGATTGACTAGAATGCCTTAAGCATTTAAAAAAAAAATCTAACCCTATATAACAACAAACTGACAAAACGAGGGAGAAATGCGGAGGAACATAGGATATTTTCAGTACATATAAGAGCACTACAGTCTCTGAACAAATGACACACGTCAATTTAACACAGAAAGAATAAAGCAATTAAAATTTTGCCCATTCTTCTTTGAATTGTCTATATATATGTGCTATAGTCTATGATTGATGTGGAGAACATTGTTAATCTCATCACGGCGCTCCGCGCAGAAACTGCTCTCTCTCGTGCGCCGCGTGTAGTTTGAATTCTCTGCTGTAATCAAGGGCTGAATCCGAAATCACCCCCTATAACCTCAAATAGGGCATCATTTGAGGAGACAGCCATTTGTAGTGGTGTCCGAAACCATAGTGGACGTTATTGAGTGCACTCATTCAATCTCACATTGCACCGAAATGACCAGTGTACAGCCAATGTTCACACAACGGCTGTCCGAATTCACTCACGCATTTTCATTCACTTCAAGTGAACAATATAAGTGGATAACGTAGAGAATAGTGAATGAGGCTTTAGGGGGCGATTTCGGATTCAGCCATAGGCTGTAATGCGATCTCAGCTGTGCTCTTACTACAGTGTAACAGTGAAACGGGACCCCTCTGTGTTTTAAGTCCATAAAAGTGCATCTATACATTATAAAAGTAATCCACACGGCTTCAGGGGGTTAATAAAGGCCTTCTGAAGCGAAGTGGTGCAAAAAAGATACCTAGCAACCCCATAGCATCCACCCAGAGTTTTGCCACTGCAAGCACCACTCACATTTTCTTCAGGAAATGTACATTCTAGTACTATATATACTATTGTTGAAAACCAAAAAGTTGATACAATGTAATACAATGATATTGATAACCATGATTATTTTGGTCACTAAAATTATTATACAGTTTCATCTGTAGTTTCTAGGGACTTCTGTGTGAGCTGTGCATTGTTACTCTATTAACTTTTTTTTTTTTCTTCCTTCTTTTAGTATTTTAGAAACGGGACCCCTCTCAAACAGTGACGCTGCGCTGCTTTCTGAACGTTGTTTAAATGAAATATATTCCGGTATTGCGGTATAATCAAAATTCATATCATTACAAAAATAAATACTGGTATTTGGTATGAACCAGTATACCGCCCAGCACTAGATATTCTTAAACTTTTTTTTGTCTGCTGAACACGTTTGACCTAAATATTTACAAGCACCCCCTGATAATTTAGTATTTCAATATTTTTTCAACACATTTTCATGTCACAGTTCTGTGAAAAATTGTCAATTCTTTTGCATTCTCGCAATTTTGCATTCCCCAATAAACTTTTAATTTTAAAAGAGTTCTTTGCAACCAAACGCAAGTTTCTAGGAGGAAAAACAAAAGATTCAAAAAAAAAATTCCACCACCATGTCTCTTTAGGTGCACCGTAGAACTCCATCTGTTTAACCTCATTAACTGGTTAATGACTTTTAATGGGAATTACTTGCAGAACCACATATATCTTCTATATTATGATTATACATGGCCATAAATTATTAATAAACAAAATGTTGGCTTCTGTAAACAAAAGTAAATGAAATATGCACAATTGAAAGTAGAAAGTTGTTATATGTGTTAAAAGACAGCTAAATAATAACGAAAGAGGAAACAATGATACAAAATGCATTAACTGCATTTTTATTCTCTTTCTTGTCTTTTTATAGGTTTACGATCAAGTAAGCCTTTGTTTGCCATCCAGAAAAGCTTTAAAGTGGAGAATGCTGGCGAGTTGCCGTTGACTGTAGTATCTATGAACATTAATGGATATAAATGTCAGGGTTATGGATTTGAGGTGCAGCACTGCAGAGCCTTCAGAGTGGACTACAACTCATCCTCAGAAATCACCATTGCGTAAGTCTTAGGGTGCTAATGTGAAAATGGGAATGTGAAACTATTCAGTGTCTAAGCGTAGTGCCGTCCCTTTGTTTTGAATGTTTTTCGAGATGACATTTTACAAATAACTTTAGGACCGTAACATTTTGTAGCCTATGTTCTGCGTCTGTTTAGTGCTGTTGGTAGATTCTGTAACCATACCTTGCTTGAATTGATGACCATAAAAAACAGGGGATTCTGATTAAAGCAACCAATTTATTTGGCAATATTACGTTGTTATACCAGCAGAGCCACTGCCATTGAATGGGATTGCTAAATGATAGATTTCTATAGGTATTATATAGATTTCCACTTTTCCCATGAAACACAAGCTGTGTCTTATTCTGAAGGCTGCGTCTTCCATAGGTGCATGTGTCATAAAGGTCTTATTTCAGAAAAAAAACAAAAAACAAAAAAAAACATAAAATTGAGCATTATTCCTAGTGAGGCGTACATTTTTTAAATTTCTCTGACTTTGGAATGTAGTCGTCAGTTTACTGAAATGACCTCCTTAATGATGAATGCAACCTCCAGTTGACGTAACCTTCAAAATAAGACCTATTTTATATATGACATTTGTTATATACAGTGGCTTCTACTGCATCAACTTTCAATTTTCTTAGTGATATTTATTATTTCTTTTCTGTTCGACTGGATGAAAACCTGTGCTTTATTTGCAAATGTTTTATGCGATATTCCAATTGTATGGAAACATAGCTGATGTTATATCTTCCATGTACCTGCATTCACATCAAAAGTAATCTTTGTGATATCTTGTATATGCCGTGTGAGAAGCTGTCTGGGAGTTATATTGAAAATACAGTGAAGAATTGAAAATCTATTATTTAGACCCAAAATACTTGACTGATCAGAGACAATGTGATGGCCCCAAAGCCCATTTTAGGTTCCCCTTTTCTTGCTAATTACCGCTCTTATTGCCTTATGTATTTCTGTGATCTAAAGTTAATGAAATTGTTTAAGCGTTTAGTAGCATCTAATGATTTATTTTCGTAATTGAAGATAATTAATTTTAATATTCAGTTTGGCTGACAATTCTCTGCCTCCTTTTTGTCTGCTTTTCTTTTTTTTCCTACTTGTTTTTTTAAAGGGATATTTCAACCCCAAAATAAAAATATGGTCATGATGTCCTCACCCTCATGTCATCTCAAACCTGCATTTCGTTCTCGGTAACCAAACCGTTTCCGTTCACATTGAATTTTATTGTATTTTTTGTCCATACAATGGAAGTCAATGGGTACCAAAACTGTTTGGTTATCAGCATTCTTCAAAATACCTTCTTTTATGTTCCACAGAAGAAAGAAAGTCATACAGGTTTTGAACAACTTGAGGGTGAGTAAATGATGACAGAAATGTAATTTTTGGGTGGACAATCCCTTTAATCCATCTACCTATTTTTATATAGAGTAGGGCAGGGATAATGTATTTTGTAGACCATACTGGAAGCTAGGCTAATAAGGTCTGTGACCTAACAAAATCTTATGATTCTTACACATTTGTAAATTGTGATAATCTTCACAAATGAACCCAACTTTTATGAATTTAAGCATAAATGCAATCGGCAGAAGTCAAAAACTAAATGTAGGCTATAAATGAAAATACTTTTGAAAAACAAATTTTGTTTTAAAAACATTTTCCCTCAAAGTTTGAGTTATAATAGTTATAATGGAGCATGATTATAAACACAACGAGGCTCAGTAGATGAGTTTACCTGTTCGACTTATGAATCACAGGAAGGTATTACAGATGTATTTTATATCATAGAAGAAAAAAAAAAGTGAAACCGCCTTATTTTAGGCAATTAACTAAAACCAGAAGTGCTAAAATGCTAACGATTCTGGGTTTTGGCCTACAAAAATACGTTATCCTGCACCCCTCTATTACACCGTTAACCCATCATCCTTTTTTCCTCAATGTTTTTTTTTCTTGTCTAGTCTATTTCATTTTTCCCTATCTCAACTGTTCTCTCTGTATCTCTCTAGATTTACTCCAGACTTCACGTCTTCGTGGGTGATCAGAGACTTGACTCTGGTAACAGAGCGTGGCTCCATTTTCCACTTCACCCTCAATGTGACTCTGCCTCACCACATGCTGCCCCTGTGTGCTCAGGTGGTACCAGGACCCAGCTGGGAGGAGTCCTTCTGGGTCATCACACTGGTCTTCACCTGGTTAGCAGCCTATAAACATAATTAAACTACATGAAATGCTGCCCTGTGCATGCAACCTGAAGTGGATTCTATGCATTAATATCAAACCTGCTGTCTCTGCAGTTCCTCTCTAGCTGGTGTGTGTCTGATGGCTTTCCATCAAGCTCAGCACATTCTGAGCGACTTCTCTGCACCAAGTCCACGTAGCAATCACAACTCTGTACCTCGTGAAAATAGCAGTGTCAACCACAGCTCCTCAAATGGTATCAGGTGAGTCACCATCAACCTTTGTTATCAGGGCTGCACAAATAATCAAAATAAAAGGGAAATCCCACACAATAAAATGTTTTACAGCGATTTAGTTTACGGTCAGTGCTGCTATAAACATTATTATTATTATTTAAGTCAAGTCAACTTTATTTATATATACTTTATACTTTATATTATACTTTATTTAACTTTATATAGCGCTTTTAACAATGCAGATTGTTTCAAAGCAGCTTTACAGTGTTAAACAGGAAAATAATGCAGCCTAATTTTATTCAGCTTTATAGCCATTTGATGTCATCAGTTCATTTCAATTTCCATACGGTGACAGTGTGGGCTTTAGATCAATAATTAGATCAGTAATTTAGTTTATATGGTTAATTTAGTTTATTAATTAGATTTATTTTGATGTTTAGTTGAAAAATTTTGTGTCCCCAACTGAGCACGCCAAGCCAGAGGCATTTAAGAAGGCATTGCTTGTTTGTCTGTGGTTTTTGCACATAATATTTCTGTGGGTTTTGTTTCTCTTTCTTTTTTTCTTTTTTTCATGGAAATACCAGCAGCAATATGTGATGTTACGATGATCATATCACAGTTCAAAGTGCAATATATTCAATTATATATTGCTTTTTTTTTTTTTGCTTGATTTTTGTTTGCCGGTTTAATATAGCCAATTGTGTGCGTTGGAGCCATTTTTAAATTGTTTGTTTGTTTAGTAGAGGAAAAGGCAGCTGTAAGAACTACACTGACACAAGCCACCCCTCTGACAAAGGCAAAGGGAGGGGATCTCCAGCTGTGGCCAATGGGATGATTCGGTCACAGTCCTCATCCAAGAAAAGTTCTGGAGGTTCTTCCCAGCCTCCAAAGAAGCAGACCAAGGTGTCGTTCCTCTACAGTAAATATAAAAATAGCCCTGCAACTGCCGCCGCTAGTGTTTCTGCTACCTCGGACTTTTGCAACCCTTCAACCGATGAAGATAGAGACCACACCTTTGAGTCAGACCCAGAAATTTGTAATAACAACAACAATAATAATGATATTCTAGACGAAACCCTTCTCCCTGCTGAGAAGAAAAAGCACTTTAGAGAATCCATGGATGACAAGGCTTTGCCAGCTGATATGTTTCCTATGGAAACACTTCCTGGATTACCTGAAAACGTCACAGATGAAGTGATGGAAAACGAGGAGTGTAAAAGAAAAATCAATGCTGAAAAAAGCATTAATATAGATGAAGAGGTAAGAGCCTTAATACAGCATAAGAGCATCACCTTTCGTTTTACCCTGCTAAAATCTATCTGCAGATTTTACATTTTAACAAAAGGTTCTTTTGTCAGTATTGCAGTTCTTTCTTTTGAACCTCACTAAGAAAAATGAATTGTTTGTGCCCCTTCCTCAGAAGATAGAAAGAGGCGGCAGTCAGAAGAAGAGACCGGAGAAAGATGCAGAACTTGGAGTGTCTGCCACCAACACCAAAGCAAAGAAAAACACAGGCAGGAGTCGCAGAAAGGCAGCTGAGCTCATTCCTGGGTACGTGTCTGTGTAGTGCACAGATGAGCTTTAAATCTTGACAGCAGATTGATTTAAATCGTGATTCACTGGATTTTGATTCAGTCCGAAGCAATTTCCCCCCCTGCACGAAAGAACATTGAAACATTAAAACATCATGATTCATTGGATTTATAGCTTTTTAAACTGCAATAAGACACTTTACAATAATTCCATTTGAAAAATACTCCTAAATCCCATATTAATCTTAGTTCATGTTAATTTCAGCATTTACTAATACATTATTAAAATCGAAAGTTGCATCTGTTCACCGTTAGTTCATGTCAGTTCAGGTTCATTAACTAATGTTAACAGCTTTATTTTTACTAACTAATGTTAAATTAATTTTAATAAGATTAATGAATACTTTAACAACTATATTTCTCATTGTTTGTTAATTCATTAACTTTAACTAAAGGGACCTTATTGTAAAGTGCTACCAAATGATGTATTGAAACACAAGAATTAAAAAATGTAAAATCACCCAAATCAAAAAATAAGTTGAAGAACTCTGAGACATCAAAATGCTAATATTGTAGCTCTCTCTTTACTGGTAAACATATCATTTTGGCTTGCCTGATTTTTAATGTCATGACACAACTATTTTTATCAGAAAAAAAACTTTGATGGACTTGTAAGATGGATCCAGAAATATTTCAAATATATATTAGGTGGCCTTATTAACTACTATGTACTTACAAAAAATATGTACAATGTACTTATTGTGTTCATATTGTATTGCAAAACACTGATATTGAGGTGGGATATGGATAAAGTTAGGGACAGGTGTGGTGGTATGGGTAAGTATAAGGGTAAGGTTAGGTGTAAGGGAAATGTCAACTGTGTAATTATAAATGTAACTACATATGTAATTACATGCAGGTAATTTAAAAAAATTAGTACAATGTATAAACATGTATGTGCACAATAAGTGTATTGTATTATAATTATCAATGTAAATGTTAGTACATAGTAGTTAAGGCCACCTAATATAAAGTGGGTCCCAATTTTTATTACAAGTACACTTTTTTTATTTTTATGTTTTTATTAAAATGTTTGTATTTATTGAATGTTGAATCTGTATCTGCCGTGAAGTAGCCTGTGAAGCTGACAAAGAAATTTTGACAAAGACATTATAAGATATTAATAAAGATGGTACTGCTACTGTATTTGTTTATTATGGTATATTTATTTTCTTTCATTCTGGCAATCCAACAGACTTCCTGAAAACAGTGTTGTCATGGTAACAGAGAGTGAGAGAGAACCTCCACGCAACGCTACTAGAACCCGAAACATGAAACCTGAACTACCTAAAATAGGAGCCAACCCAGACAGCCCTCTCAAACACAATGGTGAGGAAGTGATGGACAGTAGTTCCTGTCTCTCTGCTGTATGTGTGAATGACATCATACCAGTGTCCCTGAACATCCTAATGTTACTATAATTGTTGAAGACGGCATGAAATGGTTTTAAATGATTCAAAGTTTTGTAAATGTTTTTGAAAGAAGTCTCTTTTGCTCACACAGGCTGCATTTATTTGATCAAAACAGTAATATTGTGAAATATCATTACAATTTAAAATAAATGTTTTCTATTTAAATATATATATATTTTAATAAATATATAATTATGTTAACTGACCTGAGGTAACTCTCCACATCAGCTTTGTTCATTTTTGTTTCTTTTAACACAAACACAGGCACGTGTTTAGTCAGACCGAGGCGCAAGTGTCCAGAGCGACGTTTGCAGTGGGAGTCGGGCTCTGATTCAAGCAGTTCATCAGGCAGCGTAAGAGCCAGCCGAGGCTCCTGGGGTAGCTGGAGCAGTGCCAGCAGCATAGAGGGAGAAAGAGACCCCAACAGACACCCCTGCAGGAGTAAGAGATCACACACTTGCACTTACACACTTTTGTACTAAATGTGCGTTCACTGCATGTTAAAATTACCATAATTTCGAGATTTCTACTTGTAAAACGTGTTCATGTTCTCGTAGAGCTTGTAATTACAGCTTGTAAGATGAGCATTTTCTGAGAACTGCTGTAGATTCATTTAGGCATTGACAACCGTTTCACACTGCAAGTTTGAGCTTCGCATCACTGCACCTGCAGACGCACGAGAGTATTCACACTGGAAACGTTTGTACAGCGTTACAGCAGCGGCTACATAGAAGTGAGCATTTCATTACAAAGACAACTAGCCTATAAATTCGTTTTTTATTAGTTGGTCATTTATAAACTTGATAGTCTTGAAAGTTTGTTAACATCACCCAAACTGAATAATTAAAAACAAGTTTAAATGGGTAAATCTTGTATAAATATTTGTGATTCTTCATTTTCTTTTCTGACATACTCCAGTTCTTGTTATTACACACTAGACATGCTTATTCTGTGCATTTTGAGCACTTTTAGTGGGGAATCATATTTGTTTTGTCCATCAAAAGTGTGCTTTCACTTTAATTGAGCGTCAGCAGTTCCCAGTCCGAGGACGTGAACCGCTCTGAATAGAACGTCACATATTGTCATCTCGAGCCTACGGTAATTATGACATGGTGTGAATGCAGCTGCTGAAGGCAAATTGTTATGAATGACATTTTAATCCAATATGCTTTTTGGTGTTTGTTTTTTTTTAGGGGACAACATCCAGTACAACCCATATCCAAAAGATCGGGAATGTTACCTGAACTATACCTACAAAACCCAAAGGTAAAATTACTAATACCTGTTTTTTTGTGTGTTTTTTTTACTTGAGTGATTTAGGGAAATCTAAAAGTGATTGACAATCTATTTACACATTTGTCCACAGCATGAACAATCTATACGTCAGGGAACCATGCCAAAGCCCAGAAGTCTGTCCTGACCCTGTACTCCCTCACAGCTTTGCTGATGAAGCTGCAGGTGTGGACAAGAACATCGGTGAGGGACATTCACATGTTACATTTATAGAGAGGATCATTCCGGTTAAGTGTACGATTGTACATTTTATTTATATGATTTTGCATTTTGGTTTCCACAGATGTAATTGGCTCTAATGTGATTGAAGAGACATGGTCAGCTGCCTCCGTTCCCCTGACCAATGGATTCAGGTACAACATGACCGAATCCCTTCCGTTTGTCCCTCAGAGTCCCTCATCAGGATATGATGGGTATGTCTCAGGCTTTTAGTTCTTTTGTATTTTATTTTTGACTTCATTCATGTCCATCTACTGATGAATACAAATGCTTATTTGTCGATATTATAAAGCTTCCCGTGGAACAACATGAACAGCCAGTGTACCAGTCAGTATCCCTATAGTGATCAGACAAACTACATGCCAACAGGTGAGGGGTTTCCTCACACCTATGAGAAATTTCTCACTGTAGTACGTAGTTACCGAAGGATGTGACCATTTTCTTTGTTTTGTCCGTGAAGGTAACGGCAATTACCAAAATGCATTCCCATGCCATGAAAGCCAAACCATGACCCAAAGCCATCAGCCAGTCTGGGGAGAGAATGGAGCTCATGACATGAACACCACATGGGACACTGGCAGTTGTGTGGGCAGCAAGGTGAGATTTACACAAGTGTTTGTTTTTGTCAAGCGCTTTCAAAAAATAATTTATACGGCAGTGGTGTAGTCACAATAGCAGGGCTCTGAACCGGTTCAAGGAACGAAAACGAAAACCGGAAACGAACGAAATTTTAAGAGGAACAAAAACGGAAACGAAATCAAAATCAATTTGAATCGTTCTGAACAGAAACGTTAATTTGAAATGACCATTAACCGGTTAATAACGTTATTTTATCGTTCTCTTTAATATTTTAATTTGGCAGTGACCAATCATGAAATGAGTAGTACAGCATGTGACGTTGACGGATCAAGCGTGAGTGAAATGCCCGCGCACCATCATCTATGAATCTACCGGTAACGCAAGTCAGTGTGAGCGCGCATTTTCATGCCTCAAGTACATTTCTTTCCCCGCTGAGGTCTACAATGAATGTGCAGGTATTGGAGGACATTCTTTTCGAACGTTTAAATAAGCAGTACGGACTTTAAGCTCAAATAGACTGATTTAGGATAGTTTATGGATTCCGTTTAAGCCTATCCAAGTAGGCTATAGCATCTATCAAACATTTTTCCTATAGTCTTTCAGATTGCCAATACAGGACAGGTCAATGTTTTCTATATAGACGGTTGATGCTTCGTATTAAATGGTATGTTATATTGCATTAAATGCAAGCTTTATTAGCTGACTGAATTTGATTATGTGATGCAAGAACGTGTTGCGCAGTGTTTGCTTTGAAATTAGCAGTTGACGGTGCATTAAAAGAGCAATGGTTATCCAGTTTATTTATTCTTTATTCAAGCATTTTTTAAAACAAGTCGTGTTGAAAAAAAGTTATGTACAAAGAATGTTATCACTCTTCTGAAAATAATTCGGCATTAGAGGCCACTTTCGATTGTCTAACGCTCCATTAAAACAGGTCCGCTGTTTATGCCTTGTAATTAATGCATGTATTTCTGGTTTTAAAAATGTTATTAAATAAATATTCAAGTTTAATTACCATGTGTTATATTATTATTGAGTGAAAATAAGTCTATTTATACATATTTGTTTAAAATTTATACATATTTGTTTAAAGTATAGGCTTAATTAAATAACGTTATTAACCGGTATTTTTTCATATCAAACCGTTTTCGGAACAGTAATGTTTATTGAGGAACGCAAAAACCGAAACGCTATAATATCGATTCTGCTCGGAGTGAACCGATTGATATTTTTTTCCGTTTTTAAGCCCTGCACAATAGTGGAATTTCTAACTTCGATACAATACTTTTGAAATATATAGATATTTGAGGCAAATCAACCCAGATGAATAAGGAAAAATGTAACTGATATTCCCATACTTCCTTAGTTGATTGATTACATTTCTGAAATGTTATGTTTTCATATGCAAATGAGGCCTTGACTAATTAAATATGCACTCATTTACATACATTTTCAGAATAGAAATCCAAACTAAATTGCTAAAGCCAGGCTCAAAATTAATTTCATTTTGTTGACATGTTGTAAATGTCGTGTATATAGTCAGGTAAATGATATATATACAAACCTCTGCAAAAATGTTCAGAATATAGATTGCAATAAAACTCAAACTTTTGGTGCAAGTGCTACTGAAGTGGAGATTTCCAACTCAGTGCATGAGAAAATGCAAATAGATAAAGTGCAATAAAATAAATGCTTTAAGTGTATTTTGGATGTTTTCTTTCCTCCAGTCTGAAACAACACTATGAAAAGTCAAGCAGGCCAAAATCTCAAAATTGACCAATGCGTGAAAAACTATGTTTTTGCTTCTAGTGTCTTGTCTTAATACCATTTTCGGTACCATAGGCAAAAATTGCCGCAATTAAAGACATACAATTTAAACAGTATCTAAGTTTAATTAATTTTGACTATAATCAAAATCGGCACGGCACGATAACAAACTGTTCTTGGTCCGGAAATCTCAGCATGTGCTGAACCGTGCTGGTAGAATGTGGTTAGAGACGTCGCTACTCAGGAATGGAACCATGCAGAGATGGCGTTTTCTGCATTTCACTGTGAACTGAGTCGCTCTGAGACGCTAAAAACGATATATCATGAGCTGCTCACGTGTAAGTGATTCACTGGTTCACTGTCTGAAACAAAAAATTTACACTGCGTTGTCAGAAAGAGAGCGTGCAGCTGCGAACAGTGTATCAAAAGACAGTTGAGCTGTCTCATGTTCACATTTAACTAGTACATGATCCTTTATCTCTTAAAACATGCAGCTCAACCACCTTTTGATACATGTGACTTGTGGTCTTTGTGGGTCCTAATGCCCCAGCATAGTGACGGGACATGCTGTAACAAGCACTGTCCTTCAGATGAGACGTCAAACCGAGGTCGTGACTCTCTGTCTGTTGTCATTAAAAATTCCATGGCGCATCTCGTAAATGAGTAGAGGTGTAACCCCAGCGTCCAGGCCAATTTCGATCATGGCCTCCTAATAATCCCCATCCTTTGAAATGGCTCGATCACTCTCTCTCCTCTCCACCTATAGCCGGTGTGTGGTGAGCGCATTGGCGCCGTTGTTCTGTGGCTGCCGTCACATCATACATGTGGATGCTGCACACTGGTGATGGTTGAGGAGAGAACCCCTGATATGATTGTAAACGCACTTTGTGTACAGTAGTACATAGGAAATGCACTATATAAATAGCTCTTCATTCATTCATTTCTCAAAGGCTTGCAATTTTCCCTTATCTTTCTTTTCCAGCCATACTTTTCAGGAACCAGAAGTCTGTCACCCATGTCAAGTCTATTTGGCTCTATCTGGACACCTCAAAGCGAGCCTTACCAGAACCACTTCCACCCAGAGCGCTCCGCTCCTGTCTCACCCCACTCGCCCATCTCGCCTGTCACACCCGTTGCATCCTTCAGCCGTGAACCAGGCGGCGCCTGCCCGGGAAAACAGTACTCCAGCTTCAATCCCTTTGGACCACACATGAATTTGGACATATGGAACTCCTCTTCAAACCGGAGCTCCAACTCTCAGCTCTCCAACGATTCAGGCTACTGTGGGGATATGTGAGGAAACGGTGCTTTTGAATAACGAGGAAAAAAAGAATGTGCTTTTATCTCTAATGGGGGAAAATGTGAATATTCTTCTTTCTTTTATGTTTGTTGTTGTGGTAAGTTTCAGCATTTTGTTGTATATTTTTCTAGATGTTTTGCAAGTTTGAACATTGAAAATAAAAAAAAAAGTTTTGTATTTGACTCTGTGTTGTGAATTACTGTAAGGTAATTTAATAACTTAATTTGACTTAATAATAACAATTGTTTAAATACTCTAACATGCTACTCAGATCATGACAATGAAAGGATGAAATGCTATAATTTAATATTTTCTTATTTAAAAACTTTTTTTTTTCTAAAGCATTTAGATTTTAGAATTTTTTTTTTATGTATCTAATGTAGATAACGGTGACTTTTAACAATTTTACTCCTTATATAAAACCTGAGATCCACTCACTTCAAAAATGAACACAGCAAAAATTAATTGAAAGGGGAATTTCAAGCAAAAACATAAAAAATATTTGATTATAATATGCTTTCCCTAAATGCTGTTAGAAAAAAAATATCAATGGACAGGAAATTTACCCTTAATTGTAGAAGGACTCGGGAGAAGGTGTTCTTGGCGGGAAGTAATGCACCGAAGTTGGCAAAAAAAAAAGTTAAGAAATGTTTGTTTATATTCACACGTTTAAACAAGTTTAAGTAAGCAGAGCTTGCCAATTTTTATTTTGTAATCATACATTTTAATCGCTCTGAACTTGAAATATTTGAGTAAGCTAATTCATACATTTAACTTAAAGTAGTGGAGTTTTTAGTAGTGGAAACTTGACTAGCTTTAACTAGCTAATTCATTAAATATCACCTTGCTAATTGGTTGCATGCTTTGGTAGTATTAGCATAGCACTTGCTGAATGAGGACCACAATATAATATATTTAACATATTCATTTTCTTAAACTTGATGAAACTCGATTAAGTTGATGAACCCTACAAAAAAAACAGCATAACACAAACTCTTCAAAATTAGCATATCAAAACATTAAACACTACTAAATCTCCCACTTTGAGTTAATCTTGCACAAAAAAATAATATTTTGCCATAATAACTGTCCCTTTTGAGTGTCATGGCAAAGCAGGCTGAGAAATAGAAATCCCAGCCCAGTTTCAGTTAGTCTAAATGAAAAGTTCATAAAACTAAAAAAAAATGAAACAATTCAGATTACTTAAAACATGTCAGTTTTAGAACTCAAAAGAAAAAAACAAAGTTCTAAATACTCATAAAATTACATTTGTTTATGATGGGTAATACTTGATTTCGATGGTCCACTTTAGACATTCTAGTAATTATAAGTACCGCTGCAACTACATGTCAACTGATTCTACTAACCCATGCCGTACCCCTAACAGTCTACTAATATTCAACTAGTACTCTAATGAGAGTTTTGTGTAACTCTGGTCCTTTTTTAGTGTAAACTCTACATACAGGTGCTGGTCATATAATTAGAATCTCATCAAAAAGTTGATTTATTTCACTAATTCCATTCAAAAAGTGAAACATGTATATTATATTCATTCATTTTCACACAGACTGATATATTTTAAATGTTTATTTCTTTTAATTTTGATGATTATAACAGACAACTAAGGAAAATCCCAAATTCAGTATCTCAGAAAATTTGAATATGACTTAAGACCAATACAAAGAAAGGATTTTTAGAAATCTTGGCCAACTGAAAAGTATGAACATGAGAAGTATGAGCATGTACAGCACTCAATACTTAGTTGGGGCTCCTTTTGCCTGAATTACTGCAGCAATGCGGCGTGGCATGGAGTCGATCAGTCTGTGGCACTGCTCAGGTGTTATGAGAGCCCAGGTTGCTCTGATAGTGGCCTTCAGCTCTTCTGCATTGTTGGGTCTGGCATATATGGCATAGTAATACCCCATCGATTTTCAATGGAGTTAAGGTCAGACGAGTTTTCTGGCCAATTAAGAACAGGGATACCATGGTCCTTAAACCAGGCACTGGTTGCTTTGGCGCTGTGTGCAGGTGCCAAGTCCTGAAATCTGCATCTCCATAAAGTTGGTCAGCAGCAGGAAGCATGACGTGCTCTAAAACTTCCTGGTATACGGCTGCATTGACCTTGGACCTCAGAAAATACAGCGGACCAACACCAGCAGATGACATGGCACCCCAAACCATCACTGACTATGGAAACTTTACACTGGACCTCAAGCAACATGGATTGTGTGCCTCTCCTCTCTTCCTCCAGACTCTGGGACCCTGATTTCCAAAGGAATTGCAAAATTTACTTTCATCAGAGAACATAACTTTAGACCACTTTTTTTCCTTTTTGTCTTTAGCACAGGCGAGACGCTTCTGACGCTGTCTGTTGTTCAAGAGTGGCTTGACACAAGGAATGCGACAGCTGAAACCCATGTCTTGCATACGTCTGTGCGTAGTGGTTCTTGAAGCACTGACTCCAGCTGCAGTCCACTCTTTGTGAATCTCCCCCACATTTTTGAGTGGGTTTTATTTCACAATCCTCTCCAATTTTGTCCAAAATCAAATTTAAAAGAAATAAACGTTTGAAATATATCAGTCTGTGTGTAATGAATGAATATACAAGTTTCACTTTTTGAATGGAATTAGTGAAATAAATCAACTTTTTGATGAAATTATAATTATATGACCAGCACCTGTAGTTGTTTAGTAGAGTCTTACAAGTTGACGTAGTTGCAAAGTGGACCATCGAAATAATGTGTAACCTTACGTCTTCTGTTTCCATCTGAGGTTCTATATTTTCATAACTCAAATAATGCAATGTTTATTCATGTGCTGTACAAAAATAACAATATAACACTGGTCACCTGAATGTGGTGCTAAAACAAAAGCATAATTGGTGTTTTATGCCAAAAAAGCATAAAGTTAATACAGCAAAGGAGTTCTCAAGGTTCAAGCTTTATTGCTACAAAAATCAGGTTTGTGGGTATAAAGGGGAGAGAAACATTTTGGAATGTATGTGATATATATTGTGTATTTTTTGTGCAAACAAGCAGCACTAGTTCCATGTGTATGGCAACAGGACTGTACAGGAGAACAGACGTACAGTGAGACAAGGAAGATTTACTTTCTGCATTTATCAGTTTGGCATGAGTACACTTGAAAAGAATCCAGGGCACTTTTTCAGTTAAAGCATAGAGTATGAACATGATTTGTCAACAACACAAAATAACTACTCTCACAACACATGATTACTAATTAATGCATGTCTTCTGATAAACATTAACCAGGGCCCCTTTACATTAGCACTATACATGTTTTTTGTGTTGCTTGAGCACAAAGTGCATTGGGTGAATTGCGCATGTGATACATCACTGATTTCTCAATTCTCTGAATGGCACAAATTAACAAGAGAAATTCATTAGCATCTTTTATAAATGAAATGGCAGATTTTTTATTCAACAGTGCAGTGATATTAAAAATGTAGTTTTTGGTTATCTAAACATCAAGTGATTTGTTTCTTGCATATTATGGGTTAAAGTGATTACAGACAAACATTGTACCAACCACAGTTGTGCACATCACAGTCATGATCAGAGAAGCACATATATTGTGGTATAAGTTATAAATATAAATATTCCTGACATCTCTTTAAAACATAACTCTGGCCAAATATTGCTGATACTGGCCCACCATAGTGAATTATTTGTGTTTTGTTTAATGTGTAGATATATAAAAATGAATAGCAGTTTGGAATCACATTACTTGCATTCTTATACATGCCAATTCTTTGAAGAGTTCCCTTTTTAATCAGCTGAGTGTTGAAACAACAACATTCAGATTCACGCAGTAGAAACATGAATTATTCCCCTAATGTATAGCAGTTTTTGAGTCAAGTGAAAAACAGCATAACCTAAATCTATATAGTTTCGTTCTCAAAGGGCAAGTTTCAATCTAAAATTGAATTTCTATTATCATTTATTTACCCTTGTGTTGTTCCAAATCATCGTGACTTTCTCTCATAGAGCACAAAAGATGGAATGGATTACAGTGGAATGGATCCTTTTCAATGAATAACAAATTTGTCTGTTCCTCTTAGCTTTTTTTGTACGGCTTGGAATATAGGGCACATTTTTATGGTTGCAATTCACTAAAGCACACAAGAATGGCCTATATATTATTTAAAATGTGCCTTTTATGTTCAATGGAAAAAAAGAAATGAATATGGATTTAGATCAACATATGGTAAAAAGAGTGAAAGACCATTTATATTTTTGGGTGAACTATTCCATTGAATTTCAAAACCAATGTTTTTAGGTTTGCAAACCTTTATGATCATGGTACAGAATCTCATTTCCTTCAGTTTGTAGTTCTCTCCAAGGTGAGGGTGTCACAAACAAGGCTACAACGACAATTCCAATGCAATATGAGGGTCCCATTTGGCACGAGGGCAGAAGCTTTAAGGAATAAGTGCTATTGTAGATAACGGTATACTTTGAAACAGTGATTCCCAGAGTCTGCCACCACAACATGGCCATCAGAGGTGAGAGCCAGTCCTTGCGGGCCATACAGAGGGTCTGCGGAGGTGTTGATATAGGACAAGAAGGATCCACTGCTGTCAAACACCTGGAGTCCCACAGATGGAGATGGATGATATAAAGATGTTAAATCTTCAAACTTTTAACTTTTACTGAAATATTTAGGTGGTCTAAGCCTGTGTTACCTGTATCCTGCTGTTGCCCCAGTCAGCCACTATAATATTGCCATTGGCATCTACCGCCACACCTGTCGGTGCATTAAACTGCCCATTTCCTTCGCCATTCGACCCAAACTTCAGTAGAAACTCCCCCTCTGGACTGAACACCTGCAATTTGATGACACAATCTGCATTAACGCATCAATATTTAAAAAGAATTATGTTTTTGAATGACTTTTAACAGGTATGAGGGAGCTGTTTTTCAAAGAAGTAACCACAATGGCGGCTAACTTAATTTGAGCAGCCCATTTGAGGAATATGACATGGCAATACACTGAATATTGTGTTGGTCTCCCTTTTGCTGCCAAAATAGCTCTGACCCGTCAAGGCATGCATTCCACTAGACCCCTGAAGGTGTGCTGTGGTATCTGGGACCAAGATGTTAGCAGCAGATCCTTTAAGTCACAACTGTAAGTTGTGAGGTGGGCCCACATGGACCGGATTTGTTTGTTCAGCACATCCCACAGATGCTCGATTGGATTGAGATCTGGGGAATTTGAAGGCCATCTCAATACCTCAATCTCGTTGCTGTGCTCCTCGAACCATTCCTGAACCATTTTTGCTTTGTGTCAGGGCGCATTATCCTGCTGAAAGTTTCCATGAAAAGGTGTACATGGTCTGCAACAATGCGTAGGTAGGTGGTACGTGTCAAAGTAACATCCACATGGATGGCAGGACCCAAGGTTTCTCAGCTGAACATTGCCCAAAGCGTCACACTGCCTCCGCCGGCTTGCCTTCTTCCCATAGTGCATCCTGGTGCCATGTGTTCCCCAGGTAAGAAACACACACACACCCGGCCATCCATGTGATGTAAAAGAAAACGTCATTCATCATACCAGGTCACCTTCTTCCATTGCTCCGTGGTCCAGTTCTGATGCTCACGTGCTCACTGTTGGCGCTTTCTGCAGTGGACAGGGATCAGCATGGGCACATGACTGTTCTGCAACTATGCAGCCCCATACGCAACAAACTGCGATGCACTGTGTATTCGGACACCTTTCTATCAGAACCAGCATTAACTTCTTAAAAAATTTTTAGCTACAGTAGCTCGTCTGTTTGATTGGACCACATGGGCCAGCCTTTGCTCCCACGTGCATCAATGAGCCGTGGCTGCCCATGACCCTGTCACCGGTTCACCACTGTTCCTTCCTTGGACCACTTTTGATAGAGACTGACCACTGCAGACCGGGAACACCCCACAAGAGCTGCAGTTGTGGAGAGGCTCTGACCCAGTCGTCTAGCCATCACAATTTGGCCCTTGTCAAACTCGCTCAAATTCTTACGCTTGCCCATTTTTCCTGCTTCTAACACATCAGCTTTGAGGACAAAATGTTCACTTGCTGCCTAATATATCCCACCCACTCACAGGTGCCGTGATGAAGAGATAATCAGTGTTATTCACTTCACCTGTCATAATGTTATGCCTGATCAGTGTATATTATTAGTTTACATTCCAATATTTTTAGTACGATATTTTACCTTTACAGAATGATTATGAAAATCCGTCACAATGATTTCATTATTTTGATTCACTGCTGCAAAGTGGGGACCTATGGAAAGGAAAGAAAAAGAGTTCAACTTTTGGTAAACTGAAGCCCTCATCCCACTGGTCAATAAGCTCAATAATAGTCACTGTTGATTTTGATGAAATCTCTCCTATTCTTTTTTTGTCATTAAAGGTCCACTATGTAGGATTTTAGTAGTAAAATATCCATAAACCACTAGACCAGTGTTATATATTTTGTTCAGTTGAGTACTTACAATATCTCAAATGTTTCCAACTATTTGTAAATTGTGAGAAAATTGCGATTTTAACCGAGCTACCGGGACGTGTGAATAGGAGTGAAGGAGTCGCCAGTCAATGGCGTCATTTCCGCATTACCCTCGGTTTCCGCTCGGTTGCCGTAGAAACCATGGCAGCATATAGTCTCGTGGACAAATGCGGACGGTGTAGCGTCTATCAAGCAACTACCGGTAGTTTGTTTCGCGCAGTCGTTATGGAACACAATTATTCTTTGCCAAATCGACAAAGACAAGTCCCATCAACGTAAATGTCAATGTATAGGTCAACCAAATGACCCAAGACGATTTTGGGACAAGAAGAGAAATAAAACCAGGATCAACATCGGTGTGGCATTTTCAAAATGGAGAGAACTTCGCGAAAAACTTAAACTAGACAGAGACGCCGATCTTGCATGTGTTTAATAGACAGGTGAGTAATTGGTTTAATTCCTTTACTGACAGAAAACGTGTGATTTGTTTATATCAAACAACAGTGCTAGTCTTATTGTTTGAATGTCTTATTGTCTATGCATATGATGTGAAACATGGTGAGGTCATGTTCACTGTGAATACTTCAAGGCATGTTAAGAACTGGTAAATTTGTTGTTTATACTGTAGCTTTAGGTTTTTTTTGTTATTTTTGTTTTACCAAAAAGTTAGTTTTGAATTGAATTCGAGAAATACAGTAACATCTATGACAACCAATTAGTATTAAACCTTACTTTATTTGCGGCTAATTCATTATAGTGAAAGAAAATCATGTCATCAAACGCAACATTTATAAAACTATTACTTTACCTCATCCATGAGCATGATTTCTGATTCCCGTGTGATTGATTACCATCAGCGGTGGAGTTGAAGACGACATTCATTCACATCGTCATCAAGCTAAGACATTGTTGTTGTTTTGAATGTACGCCCTCTAGTGGCGAAAAAAGTTACATAGTATACCTTTAAGTGTCCCATAAAAGTGCCCGGTTACATAATCACCATAACATTTATGATACATGGCTTCTCCTTATGGTTGAAAAAATAGCTAGTGAAAAAGCTGTTTTAGATACTGTATGAGCTGAAGGCTGAAGCAATTTCAGTAAGCACATGGACGTTAGATTAATGCTGCCTTCATGTTTTATCTGAAATTTTCTGAAGTCGTAATTATGACTGTGTTGTGTTAAAGTGCTGTTTTGTCAGAAAGAATAGGAATCGTGGAAGACGCCAAGTTCATTCTTGCCTATTAGTCAGTGTTAATTTTGACAGCAAATTTTGATTTAGTTTTAGTCATAGTCTGTTGACTAAAATGCCATTTAGTTTTAGTCATATTTTAGTCACCTGAATTGTTTTTAGTTTTAGTCGACTAAATATCATAAGATTTTAGTCGACTAAAACTACAGTAGATTTAGTCTCCTAAAATCTAATGAGTTTAGTTAAATTGTAATACATTAAGCATTTAAGCATTACATAACCGACTGTCACTTGAACTGACATTTTGACATCATTTTGTTTTTGACATTAAAAATACACGAAAGAGCTCAATTCACTTTTTGGTTTGTTTTTTAAAAACATCTATATAGTTTTTATAACTTTGTATTTCTGTTTTAGTTAGTATATCATGTTAAGCTAAAGCTTCAAATAAGTTTGTTTATTTATTTATTTTATTTCAGTTAACATTTATTTAGTTTCAAGTAATGAAGATTTTTTTAATGGTTTTAGTTAACTATTATAACCCTGATAACTATTAAAACTTTATTTATTATGTGTCAAATACTGGTCTTTCCTCCTGACTATGAATTAAATGGGAATGAAATGAAATACAGTTTATTGTGTAAGCAAAAACGAATATATAATGCGTGACTTTTAATGATAAACAAGCTCGAAATACACAGGACTCTTATTTTGAAATGTCTACGCCTCTGTTGCAGTTGCAGCTGCTCATTCAAGTTCAGATGAGGAGATAAAATATGCGTTGTTACAACCGTCTAGAACATATTACTATATAAACATCGTAAAGTAAACATTGTCATTATTCATCAGCATTAGTTCATAAACAATTGCCTGGCATAAATGTGCGCTATTCATTGATTGTGAGCAGCTCTGGAGCGCTGTATTGGGGATGAGCCTGTAGAAGCGCAACAGCGGCGTGTTCTCCAGCGGTTAGATCAGCACGTCCAAATCAAATGTGCCCACCTGTTACACAGGACATCAGTTCTGACTGGACCTCTTCCCTAATCGTCCCTCCCTAACATTTTCGTCTCGTTTTTATTTGTTGACGAAAATGACAGTTGATTTTCGTCATAGTTTTTGTCATCCAACACTAGTTTTTATTTAGTTATCGTCTCGTTTTCGTCAGTGAAAAAAGGTTGTTTGCTATTAGTGAAATCTTATTAAAGCTAAAATGTATAAATGTAGCATCACCACATAAAAATTACCTGCGCTATTGTATACATTCACCATGCTATCTAGATTCTGGGATTTCTTTTCAATAAATGCTATTTTCACTGTGCAAAATACATACAATATGCATCAAATGGCTATAATGGCAAAAGAAAGCTATATAGATGTTATGGGAACTAATAAAACTTAGCAGTCACAGCATTGGCCATGTTTAAATTTTATGGCCTGCCCAATTCTTAAACTTAGATATCAAAATTAGCTTTATGAGGCCATTCATGTCCAATTTCTGACTAGGAAACTTCTAATAATTAGAATAGCATGTGAAGGCTGAATAAGTGCAAATATGTAACCAAGGTAAATACCGGTACCTGCAAATTGCTTGTCACTGTTGCCTCGGTTGCCAAACTTGGAGACAAGTTTCCCATTGGGCTGGAAAATGAAGACGCAGCACGATTTATTGTCAACCACAATGATGTGGCCATTTCTATCAACCGATACACCCTTAGGACCCATGAGCTTCCCTGAGCCGATTTTAGTCTGAAAAAAGACAGAAGAAAGTGTCAAAATTCAACCTCATGAAAAATTGTCCTTTTTTAATGCGCATTTATAAAAAAAATTACAATAGCAAAGATTTCTGGTGAAAATCTATTTACATACATTCTTAAAAGTTACCATTTTCTACCATGGGTACCAAAACTCATTTAATAAAAAGCAGATGCAGATACCTTAAACTTGCCATCACTGGAGAAAATGCTGACCCATTTGTTATCATAGTCAGCAATGATGATGTCACCATTGGGGTGCACAGCGACACCAGTTGGCCGTTGAAGTTGTCCTGGTGATCGGCCCCTCACTCCAAATCGACTCTTAAATTGTCCATCATTTGAAAATATCTACAAATTAAACAATTTACATCTTTACAAAACTAAGTTAGACACTTACTTCCTTGCAAATGTAAATGTTTCTTTCATTTAAATGAAAAAGGCATTAAGCAACCAACGGTAGAAATGGTAGAATTGTATACCTGAACACACTGATTGTTACTGTCTGCTATCAGGACCTTGCCAACAGAAGAAGCAGCAACTCCCTGCAGGTTGGTGAACTCACCCTTATTTCTGCCTTTTGTTCCTTTGGGACAAAAATAAAATAAAATATGGATGATGGATGGATGGATGCATGGATAAACATTACATTTTTCATTCAGGATTAAATAAATGCTGGATTACTGTAATTTTGTCTTCCTAAGGACATTCATCCAGAACTGATGATACTTTTTTATTGTTCATCATCTGCCAATTTTGGATATTTAATTGTTTTTTAAGAGTATAGATTTATAATATATGGACACACACTAATCGTTAGATCCAAATTTCCATCTGTGAATTTCAAAGCTATTGCTCTATAACAAAGAGATACTTTTCTCAGAATAAGAGAGTGAGTGAAGGTTACATTGTGTCATCTTTTTTTACTTTTGCTGCTCTTTACACTTTAATCTCCTTTTACAGTGACCTGACTGTAGTAGTGTTCAATTCTTATGCAATCTGTTAGGACAAAGGAAAGTGTGCTCATCATACCGATTCGGAACATGAGGTCATCTTCAATTGGGTTTTCTTTCCGTTTGCCGGTGCTGTACATGCTGGCAGGGCGCTTGATGGCACGCTGTTTCACATGGCTGCTTCCTGGAGATTTGAGACGTTTCTTGCCTCCGTCTGAAGTCAGGGAGATGTCTGTCATTTTGTTGGCACGTATGCTGAATGGGCTGCCTTTAATATGCTGTTCATAGAGCTTCAGCGAGAGCGTAAAGCGGCCCTCACACGGGACCCTGTATACAAACTCATAAGTGCCATTTTTATGATCTGTGACTTCGCCTTCCCCTACTATGGTGCCATCAGGGGCAGAAAGATCAGCTATGAGCAGAGCATTTCCTGTCCGGCACAGTCCACCGTCTCTGTCTTTTGTTGTTATGGTCACGGAGGTTAGCTGCCCCACGATGCAGTGCCTCAGGCCTTCACCGGTGGCAACAGTCTCTGCGGCTACAGCATTGGTGGTTACTATAGCACCAAGATTGTGGATGGATTTGCGAAGACCATCGGTCTCGACCAAGAATTCCAGCTGGTTGTTCTCCTCTGGCCGAAGTGGTAGCTCCTGACTGGCCAGCTCATCAAGACGTTCGCTCATCTGCTTCTTGACCAATAGGACCTCAGCTTCCGAGCCGTGATTAAGAGCCTGCTCGGTGAAACTGCAGCTGCTGCATATGCCCTCCTGCCCCTGCAGCAACAACTCCAGCTGAGCTTGCAACACCTGCAATGACATACAAATTATATATTCATACACATAAATGTACAATAATACACAGTCATTGGCCCAACACCCTTCAAATAAGCATTCCTGAATCCAACTGAGCCTAAAAGGTTTGTTCACAATGGCATATATTTAGATCTGCAGCCACACAGACACAGCAACACAAACCGATGACGATACACATATAAATTGCACATAGAGTGGGGTCCAAAAGTCTGAGTCCACATTGAAAGTCTGATTTAGAAAATGAAAAGAATAGACGGAATAAGAGGAAATATTTAATCTGCATTATTACTAGATCACTAATCAAATGCAACAAATGTGTGATCATCTTAACTTACAACTTAACTTTGTACTGACGACCTGATGTTTTTGTTTCCATTAATGCACAAGATACTCTGGAACATTCGCACATCACGCCGTACAACATGATCATAAGGTTTTGTAAAATCAAGTATGTGCTGTCAAATATGCAAAATCGGGGCAAAACTACAAATCAGTTTCACTTGTGGACCCCAATGTCTGCGTAAACAAACAAATGTTAGCAGTTAATCAGTGCTAAAAAGCATGTACTGGACAACATAAAAGTCACCTCTAAATGAACATCAATTCCTGACATGCACAACAGGTAATCATTTACCAAATCTGGTACTTATAGAGCCATTCTATGAAAGAAATAAAGGTCTGGTGATTCAGTCAGAGTAACATGACAAGGACCAAATGTACTCAACGCTAACAGTTCCATGCTTTGATAAAGCCATCATGTTCAGTCATAAAAGAATATCAAATGAGGAAAAACTTGACAACATTTGGATTCTAAAACTAAAGTAAACTCCATAAAAATTTGAATTCAGAATCTTACCTCACCTCAACTTGTTTATTACAATCTTCTTCCATTACAATGCCCCAAACTATCTGTGCCTGCTCGCGACTAGCTGTGTTGCCTTTGTTTACTTTGTGTTTAAAGGCTGACACTGTAGTTGGTCTGGTTCTTCCAGATGAATCATTCCCATGTGACGCACTGCCAGCTGCCAGGACTGATGTCAGACCCACACAGAAGCATGTGCAGTTATTCATTTGTTTAATCATTCAACCCAGCAAGACAGTGTGACTGATATGGGAGGAGCCAAGATCTTGCATGGGTGCAAAATAACAGTGCAGAGAATAAACAAGTCTATCCTACTTGGCAGCTTATTTGGATCGAGATCTGCCCAGTTAATAAGAAAGAGGCAGGTATGTAAAATAGTCAATCTCAATACAATATTGAGCAGGGAAATCTGAATATAGTGATACTCTAAATGAAGAAATATTCTGAAACTGTATAGAACAATATACTTCAAGGTCAGACCAAAACACAGTTTGCTTGTTGTTTGTTTCAGTTCTAAACAGCTGTCCAAAGTGAACCTTACAGATAAGATAGCTCTGGCTAATAAACACCTTCAAACAACCATTGGTCCATGGTGATTATGTAATAAATACAGTATGTGTGATCTGTGGCTGTGCCTTCTTTGATGTGGAAATCTTCTTCAGTCCATTTCTTTTGTTCAGTCCGTTGAGGTCAGACATGAGTAAAACATAAACACACTGGAGAGCTGCTTTAGAAATTAAAGTTGTGATTCTAACTGAAAGCGACAGTGTTTTTCATGGTTAATACTGTAAAGCTGCTTGCTTTAACCCTCTCTTTGTTTAGGAGTCACATTTGGCTCCTTCTTGGTCAAAAGTGACTGAAGCCTTGAAATGTAACTTTTTTTCCAGGAAAATCAATGTAATATATTTTTGTTCAATAATATTCTTTGATTATTATTTAGAATTTTGAGGGGATTTTATGATACTATGAAATATTTATAAGATTTTTATGAGCTATTTTCAAACTGTATATATGGATTAAAAAAATATATAATATAAAAATTGTGTGTGTGTGTGTGTGCGTTTCAATAAATGCAATATTTCACATTAAAATAGAGTAAAGGCCTTTAAAATCCTTTTTTTAAGTGAGAATAGTGCCATCTGGAGGTGTTAAAAAATGGATTGGATTCCCAATGTTTTTTAGACATAATTTCTTAATTATTAGTTTTTGCATTTAGATATATATCTAGACATTCTAAAAACTCCTTTTTGTCAAGGTTTAGATATTTTTTGTTAGATAAGTAACAGATTTAGCATTATGACTACAATCAAACATTAACATTTTGTTAGAAAGGAACATATGGAAAGCATTTTTATTATTAAAATTATACTCATTATTTGATCATTTAAAAATCTAACAAAATAAGGAATTGACAGCGATAATTTAGTTTATACAAATATATTGCAATTATATATTATACCAATTAATAATTGGTATTTTATTCAGTTTAATTCAATAAATGCAATCTTACTCGGATGCAGTCTTACTGGTTTAGTTCTGTGTGTGTGTGTGTGTGTGTGTGTGTGTGTGTGTGTGTGTGTGTGTGTGTGTGTGTGTGTGTGTGTGTGTGTGTGTGTGTGTGTGTGCGCCTATTTTGCTCTTGATATTTTAAAGTGTCACTCATTTATTGCTGTGCACTCTGCACAGTGACTGATTTGTAGTTTATATCACTAAAAGATTCTCTGAGTTTTACCATTCATTTCACATTTCCCATTCATTTCCTGAGTACCATTTTTGACCGTGAAGTTGACCCTTTAACATATCCGAATCGATTTTTTTTTCTGTGTTCACATAGCTAATGCGACAAAAGTCACAAAGTGTCATCCCACTGCGATGAAGCAAAACAATGAAACATTTTAAAACATACATTTTTGGTAATTTCGCATGGACGCATCGGGATGTTTGATAACAGTATAGTGCTGCTCAGGTATTTTAAACTTCTTTTTACCTCTAAGCGAAAAATTAAAAATAACTTTGCCAGGAGTATATCAGCCTTAAGGATATTTTACATTGTTTTAACATTTAAAACAAAACAAATGTTGTACCAATGATGTCATTTAAAAAAATGATAAGATAAGTGTACTCTAGATAAGTGTACTAGCCTTCTGTTTGAGTCCATAGTTGACCTCCAGCTCCATCAGCAGAACACTCTTCCGTACGTTGAGGGTCTTCTGAAGTTCTTCAAAAGTAGCATGAATCACTTCTTCTATTGAACTCTTCTGATTGCTCAGCTGCAGCAAAATCTCAGACAGAACCTCCAGCGCTGAGTCAATTTCTGGCAGCCTAAGGAAAATAAGTTACTTATTTTAAATCTTTTTATGTTACTTTTGTTAACTTATGTAAATTCAAATGTTTGGACAAATCTACTCTTTCTTTGCTATTTTGTATTACTATTACTTTCCACATTTGAGACTTATAGTAAAGTCATTAAACCTATAAAGCAGGGTTGTCCAGTCCTGCTCTTGGAGGGCAACTGTCCTGCAGTGTTTAGCTCCAACCCAAATTAAACACACATGAACCAACGTAATCAAGGTTTTCAGGATTAATAGAAACTTAAAAGGAGTTGAACTCTACAGGCTATTGGCCCTCCAGGACTAGGATTGAACACCACTGCTATAAAACAACAGAAATAGAAGTATGGGCACAACAGCATCACAGCATAACGCTCAAACAAGCTGATTCTTGTGGTTTTCAGTTGTGGTCCTGGGGACCCACTGCTCTGCCTTTTGTAAGTCTCTCGTATCTGACACACTTAGTTCAGTTCAAGGAGCTCTCTGATAGTGAGCTAATGAATTCACTGTAATTTAGTGATTAAAGTTATTTGTCTGTAATTGAAAGCTTTTGTTTGTTCCCATCACTGTGGTTTGTATGTTCAAGCAGTGGTTTGTAAGAGTAATGATGCTTAAAATTCAGCTTTGCATCACAGGAATAAATAACACATTAAAATATATTTAAATAGAAACTTATTATTTAAATCATAATAATATTTGGTCCAGTTCTAATGCTCACGTGCCCACTGTTGGCGCTTTCGGCAGTGGACAGGGATCAGCATGGGCACCCTGATTGATCTGCAGCTATGCAGCCCCATACGCAACAAACTGAGATGCACTGTGTATTCGGACACCTTTCTATCAGAACCAGCATTAACTTCTGAGGCAACTTCAGCTACAGTAGCTCGTCTGTTTGATCGGACCATACGTACCAGCCTTCTCCCCACGTGCATCAATGAGCCTTGGCTGCCCATGACCCTGTTGCCGGTTCACCACTGTTCCTTCCTTGGACCACTTTGATAGAGACTGACCACTGCAGACTGAGAACACCCCACAAGAGCTGCAGTTGTGGAGAGGCTCTGACCCAGTCGTCTAGCCATCACAATTTGGCCCTTGTCAAACTCGCTCAAATTCTTTCGCTTGCCCATTTTTCCTGCTTCTAACACATCAGCTTGTGTTAGAACCTTGTCAAACGCGCTCTTTGAGGACAAAATGTTCACTTGCTGCCTAATATATCCCACCCACTAACAGGTGCCTTGATGAAGAGATAATCAGTGGTATTCACTTCACCTGTCAGTGGTCATACTGTTATGCCTGATCGGTGTATATATGAATTATTTATATACATAATTCCTATATACATAATGTACTTAATATTATATAATAAAACAGGCCTCCCTGGATGACATATTTGGTGTAATAGGTGAAACGACTAATTCACAGGAGTACATTCAAGGTGTTACTGTGTATTAATTTGTTTGTCTTCATACCGCGTAATCAGCCTTATTTAAAAAAATATATTTTACTAAAACAGAAAACAATGCAACTAAAAATTCTGTAGAAAGGTGTACGTAAGCGTATGTTTCATGCCTGCTTTTGACGGCATCCAGCTGCTCCTGTAGCGAGGCTTTGTGCTGTTCTAAAACATCCTTGAGTGGGACGGTGGCGTGTTCTGCGTGTTCGCCGCTAGTACACTCCTCACACATGGCTGTCTCGCATGGTGGACAGTAGAACTCCATTACCTGATGAAAAGAGAGGGAGAAATGAATATCATACTGAATATGAATGCTCTTATATATTATATTATATGTTTACATATACTCCCTTAGCAATTTCACATACAAAAATAAACAGAATGCAACTTGCCAGGAGAAAAATAATCCTAACATACCACACAGTCAGGCTTCTGTAAGTTAGAGATTTAATTATCCTGTGCTGTTGTGTAAGGCTTACATTTCCTCCATGATTGGGACAGGAGAGTGGTTGTCCAGAGGCCACTCCATTGATAGCGTCTGTGCAGTCCTCACTGAGGTTAATGTCTGGGCCCCTCTTTAGTACCTCCATCAGGTTGGTGATGAAAAAATTACTCTGAAGTGCCGCCACACCCTTCTCCGGCAGGATGGAGGTCTGACGGCACACGGGGCAAGAAAGAGTCAGACTGTGGGCGGGAATGTAGTTCTGCAGACACCTGGAGCAATAGGAACAGGTTATTGAAATTACATGTGGCAGTAACTGGCTCTCACCAGAAAGACATTCATATAGTGTTTCTAAAACTAGTAATTGTGCATATTAAAGTCACCATAAAATCTAAATTGACAATTCTTATTTTTTTATGGAATATTGTAGTATTATTAATGATTTCTCATGGATCACATGCCTCCTCACAATAACATCTCTGATTATGTGTATACTGGCACGAGGACTGAACTATAAGTTGTCCAATAGATGAGTGTCAATCCCCTTTAAAGTCAGCACAAAATGGAATTTGCGACCAACTTCTCTTTACATTTATTCATTTAGCAGACGCTTTTATTCAAAGCGACTTGCAACTGAGGAATACATGAAGCGATCCATCATGAAGAGGTGAAAAATCACAAAAAGTGCTTGAAATACTAAGCTTTGGACATTGCTTAGGGTAGCATAAGCTAGTTTTTTTTAAGTCAGCACAAAATTGAAATTGTGACCAACTTCTCTTGGAACGGCTTATCGAACAAGAAGAAAAAGTCCATTGGGAATCAACTAGACTGTAAAAAGTGACATTGCAAACTAAATATGTCACAGTAGTGTTATGTCACACACTATTGCGCAGTAGTGCGGCCACACACATTTTATACCTTCACATGAGTGCTGGGTTGCTGGAGGGGAGGACTGACACATCTGGCTATTGGATAACTTTATTGCTCAGCCCTCACATCAGAAATGTCATTGCGAGGGGGCACATTTAAAATGAAAAAATTATGCACACAAATAAATCATTAATAATAAACACTGCAACATTCCACAAAAAATTCTAAATGTCAGTTATGATTTCATGGTGACTTTAAACTCCAACATGCAACAACCTAGTGGAGTATAACGTAAATGCTTGAAGGTTAGCCAAACCGCCTTAAAATAACTAATGATAAATGTTCAATTACAACAATATAATATTGAAGTTGACTGAAGTGGAATAATATAAACACAAAGTATCATTTGAAAAATATCAGATCTGATTTCTATAAGAAGACAAATTAAAACAAAAAATAAAAACAACTACTTGACGCTTATTTTGTAAATATCCTATATAAAAGCTAAATGCAAATAAAATTAAGCAGCAACAACAACAACATACAATTGTGCATAGTTTGCACAGCAAAATTCATGTTTATATACTTTTAAAACAAGAGAAAATGCTTACAATATTTATCTTGATATCAAAGTTTGTATGTATGTTACAGTATTTCACAGGATATATTTCTCTGTTATTTCTTGTGTCTTCCTGCTTGTTTGTTTCCCTTTTGTTGTCCTTCTCTGGACAAGTCTGGTAGCCATCAAGTGTCAGTAATAATGGCTACCAGTCACTCCCCTGTCTTGATTGGCCAACCAGAGGAATTGTACTGCTGAGTGGAAATGCCACATAGCACAGTGATATGGGGAGATGCAGCTTCAATTGTATATACTGCACAGTCAAAACTGATTAATCATTGATTAAAACCTCTTTCAGCTGTCGGGGACGAGTATACTGGAGTGCAGGACAATTTAAAAGTTGCAGATGTCCTGGTCAGGCCAGTGTCACCCCATATTCAATTGCAATTAAGTCATTCAACTGTGCTTTCAGAATTACAGTTATATTTACAAAGAGCCTTCGAGTCATTTCCCAGCACAGGTGTAATCCATGTTTTTAGAGTTGAGTCACTCTCCCACTCTTTACTGTAGCTACAATTTACTGTATATTTATGCCACTTGAATATACAGCTACGAATTCTATTCTAAGGAATCAAAATTGGACTCCTTATATCGCGTTAAAAGCCATGAATCAAGTCTGTCTGCTATCGCTCTTGATTGACTAAATGTGTGTGCTCATCAACACCAATGCCAAAGTCAGCCTAGTCTGTAGTGGGTGTGTGTGTTTAGTAATGTAATTAATGATTGATTTTATGGAGTAGATGAACACTTGAGTTTGAGTTTTGTTAGTCTATAACATTTAGATGTTTGAAAACCGCCAAACTGACCCCAAACCAGGCCAAATTTTGTCCACCCGCCCAAACCAATTTTTACACACACAATTAAATTCAAAACTGCCCAATTCTCTGACTGTACCGGAAAAAATTCAAAGCCTTTGAGTATCGACAACAGCACCATCTGCTGGCTCATACATTTACAACAGCCATAAAGCCAGGAAATATAATGCATATGCATAAATGCATGTATCAATTTAAAATGTTATTAACAATAGGAAATTCTAGTTTTTAAAGCAGATCTAATTTCTTATGTAAGTATACAAGCTTTTGTAAAAATTACCAGTGCTTGACTTAAACACCAAAACCAAACGGCTTAGAAAACTTTAAAAGTACACGATACTCCTCACAGTTCAGACTCGGATTAAAGTTCTGAAACAGAAATCGATTGAACAGAAAGCAAGGCATTGTTTGTTATCACATCACCCTTTTTTAAAATCTTTCTCCCTCTCATTTTGTTACTCCTCTCTGATCCTAGATGGAACTGTGTCAACTCAAGTGACACATTATGGCATCTGTAAATTAGTAATATGGCCAATACTAATATTATGTTTGGACCAGTGTTTCACACTTGTGCATTTGTTTATGCATTTACAAATGTGTCGGTTTTCCTATTCAGCTTTCAGTTTTCCTATTCATTTTAATTTTGCATAATGTTGGCTCTTCATGGTAATATTATAGAATTTTAAGGAATTCTGAATATTTAATAACCACAAACCACTCAGCTTTAAAGGGGTACTTCACCGCTGGCGCTGGCAAATGGGCTTTCAATAAAACTTGGCTGCCTATGCAGTTGAAAGGTGAAAAAAAAAAAAATGAAATCAGTGCTTCCTGACTAAAGAAAACAGAGAAATAAGGCTGTTATCTTCCCTTTTGCAAAACAGGTAGGAAAGCTTCAACACTCATAATGCACTTGAAATGTTGCCATCCAAGGCCACTCCCAGTCTGCTCCTATTGGATAGGCTTTACTAGAGTTATATACTGCCATGCTTTAGTAGAAAATGCTTCTTAGCAAACTTTTAGTCACAATGTCGACTTAAATCGTTTCTGGGTGGCAAAATCCAAAGAGTAAACATTTAGCGGGAGTGAGTTGGTTTCCAGTGAAGGATCCAGTGCGTTGTAGGCTGTGGCTTAAGGCTGAAAAGAATTGTAAATATGGAGAACACCACAACGGAAAATCTGAAAAAAGTTTGTAGTCAACATTTCAAAATGGATGATAACGAACACAGTGTTTTAAGCCAAATGAAAGGGAAAAACTGAAAGAAACCGCCGTTCCATCAGTTTCACCAAACTCTCAAAGCAAAATGCCGTCATGTACAGGTAAGAAAGCAGTTGCCATAGTGTTCCATTTTTACCATAATGCGGTTTAAAGAGCAGACAAAGTACGATACAATTTTCAGCGATAAACCTTCTCTTAGCTGGCCAAAGACCAGAACCATCACAAGTTGGCTTAAATTAAAAAGTTGTTTAAAGACAACAAATAAAATTATAGCAATGCGATGTGTCAAAAACTCTGTAGACACTTCCAATGTACTTTACACATTTAAAATGGGAGTGATTGAGTTCTCTTTCGAAAGGGAACTCGCACTGTGTTCCCTAGAGGGCGCTATGGAGAATGCCTGAAGCATGAGTCTCAACACGACAATGAACTTGACATTGGCAGACAGCAGCCTATGAAGTCACTACTGGTGCGACCATGAGTATAAAGGGCACCTGTGAAATATGTCATCCTCTTTCTTGTCTTCAGGAGTCTGTTTGGACTTTTCTAAATTAGGCAACTATGGCAAGCACTAGCGCTAAGTCCTTTGGAAGTGTGTTCATCTGTGTCAGTATTATCTGATACCTGATGACACACATGATATACAGGTGCTGGTCATATAATTAGAATATCATCAAAAAGTTGATTTATTTCACTAATTCCATTCAAAAAGTGAAACTTGTATATTATATTCATTCATTACACACAGACTGATATATTTCAAAACATTTTTTATTTTCTTTATTTCTAATTTTGATGATTATAACTGACAAGACGACAAAGGAAAATCCCAAATTCAGTATCTCAGAAAATTTGAATATGACTTAAGACCAATACAAAGAAAGGATTTTTAGAAATCTTGGCCAACTGAAAAGTATGAACATGAAAAGTATGAGCATGTACAGCACTCAATACTTAGTTGGGGCTCCTTTTGCCTGAATTACTGCAGCAATGCGGCGTGGCATGGAGTCGATCAGTCTGTGGCACTGCTCAGGTGTTATGAGAGCCCAGGATTCTCTGATAGTGGCCTTCAGCTCTTCTGCATTGTTGGGTCTGGCATATCGCATCTTCCTCTTCACAATACCCCATAGATTTTCTATGGGGTTAAGGTCAGGCGAGTTTGCTGGCCAATTAAGAACAGGGATACCATGGTCCTTAAACTAGGTACTGGTTGCTTTGGCACTGTGTGCAGGTGCCAAGTCCTCTTGGAAAATGAAATCTGCATCTCCATAAAGTTGGTCAGCAGCAGGAAGCATGAAGTGCTCTAAAACTTTCTGGTATACGGCTGCGTTGACGTTGGACCTCAGACAACACAGTGGACCACCACCAGCAGATGACATGGCACCCCAAACCATCACTTAGACTGTGGAAACTTTACACTGGACCTCAAGCAACGTGGATTGTGTGCCTCTCCTCTCTTCCTCCAGACTCTGGGACCCTGATTTCCAAAGGAAAAGCAAAATTTACTTTCATCAGAGAACATAACTTTGGACCACTCAGCAGCAGTCCAGTTCTTTGTGTCTTTAGCCCAGGCGAGACGCTGTCTGTTGTTCAAGAGTGGCTTGACACAAGGAATGTGACAGCTGAGTTTTGTTTCACAATCCTCTCCAGGGTGCGGTTATCCCTATTGCTTGTATACTTTTTTCTACCACATCTTTTCCTTCCCTTCACCTTTCTATTAATGTGCTTGGACACAGAGCTATGTGAACAGCCAGCCTCTTTTGCAATGACCTTTTGTGTCTTGCCCTCCTTGTGCAAGGTGTCAATGGTCATCTTTTGGACAACTGTCAAGACAGTAGTCTTCCCCGTGATTGTGTAGCCTACAGAACTAGACTGAGAGACCATTTAAAGGCCTTTGCAGGTGTTTTGAATTAATTAGCTGATTAGAGTGTGGCACCAGTTGTCTTCAATATTGATCCTTTTCACAATAGGCCTATTCTAATTTTCTGAGATACTGAATTTGGGATTTTCCTTAGTTGTCAGTTATAATCATCAAAATTAAAAGAAATAAACATTTGAAATATATCAGTCTGTGTGTAATGAATTAATATAATATACAAGTTTCATTTTTTGAATGGAATTAGTGAAATAAATCAACTTTTTGATGAAATTATAATTATATGACCAGCACCTGTATGTGTTATTTGACTGGGCTAGGATCATACACAAACAGTCCTTGAGGGGGCTGTTTGAATAAATGAATGAATGAGGCATTTATTTAGCACTTTCATATGTACTACTGTACACCCAAAGCACTTTACAACTATGTCAAGAGTCTCTCCTCAACCACCACCAGTGTGCAGCATCCACTTGAATGATGCGACGGCAGCCACAGTACAACAGCGCCAGTGCGCTCACCACACACCAGCTATAGGTGGAGAGGAGAGAGGGTGATAGAGCCAATTCAATGGATGGGGATTATTAGGAGGCCATGATTGGTAAGGCCAATGAAGGGAATTTGGCCAGGACCCCCTACTCTTTAGCGCCATGGGACTCACAGAGAGTCTTTAACCATGGTTTAACGTCTCATCCGAAGGACGGTGTTTGTTACAGTATAGTGTCCCCATCACTATACTGGGGTGTTAGGACCCACACAGACCACAGGTTGAGCACCCCCTGCTGGCCTCACTAACACCTCTTCCAGCAGCTACCTAGTTTTTCCAGGAGGTCTCCCATAGTACTAACCAGGCTCAGCCCTGCTTAGCTTCAGTGGGAAACCAGTCTTGTTTGTGTGCATTGTGAGCACTTTTCTATGAAGAAATTTCGCTCTAGTCTGTACCTCTTCTCGAGCCCACCTGCCCCACATATGATGGGTTGTTAAAGGTTATGACCCACGTCATGGAAAGATTAGATCAGTTGTGGAAGTGTGAGAAGCACAAGTTTGCTTGTAGTCGCTATTTTTCGGGGCATCCCCATCCAGCTCGTACAAGCCTTCCCTTTCTTCCCTGTCAGAGCATATGCGGCAGCGGGTCTGCACTGCACATGATGGCTGTGCTGCAGGCTATTAGGCTGACCTGCTTAAGGACCTGGACCGGCTGCGCCGCACCACAGATTTGTCTCTCCGTGCCACAAAACAAACTTCACTGTGATTGGTCGATCCATGGCGCCAGTTTCGCCCTCCAAACTGTTTGCTAAGCAGTAGGCTCTCAGTAATCCTCCTTAGTTACTGCTTCTTTAATGGAGCATGGTTAGGGCTCCTCTCACTTGGGAGTCGTTATGCTGAGGCATCCACTTCCTTGAGCTCTGTTCATATATCTTCCTCAAGTAGTTTGGCTTTCTGTACGCCCCCTCTGTAAACTGTTCTGATTAAAGGACGCAGTTAGGCCTCCTCACGCTTTAAAGAATTGTCATGTTGAGGCCTGCATCCAGTTGTTATTCTCTCTCGAGCCTCCTTGGCCTCTGACATTAGGAAGCACCATTTGGTCTCCTCTCGCTATAGAGAGCTCTAGTCTAGCCTCCGCTCCCTTGAATTTTGCCTGTATAATGGTTTGAGTTGTCGCATGAGCTCAGCCATAGGCTAAGTGGTTAGGCTCTCTGTGAGCTGCCCTGTCTACTGTGAGTGTCGCCCAGGCCTTCTCTCTCTAGAGCAGGGGTGTCCAAAGTCGGTCCTGTAGGGCCACTGTCCTGCAGAGTTTAGCTCCAGCTTGCCTCAACACACCTGTCTGGAAGTTTGTAGTATGCCTAATAAGACCTTGATTAGCTGGTTCAGGTGTGTTGAATTGGGGCTGGAGCTAAACTCTTCAGGACAGTGGCCCTCCAGGAGCAGGATTGAACACCCCTGCTCAAGAGCATAGCAATTGAGAGCTGTAGGCTCTCTGTGAGCCTCCTTGGAAGCTGTCCTGAGTGTGAAATGTTAGGTCTCCTCTCGATTTAGAAAATTGTAGTGCCTGACAGAGGTCCTCCACAGCGCCCTCTAGTAACCTGAGACATTTTTTTGTTTCTCTTTTGAAGTGATGCAGAGTCATAAGAGTTAGCAGAGATAGAAGAAACTATTTAATATAAGAAAATATTTATATCTCGCTCTATGCTCCCCTCTTCAGCTTATGTTGAGGTTAAGTCTGCTCTCATGGACCTGCTGTGTTCTTCTATGAAGAAGTGGCAAGAGGCAAACAGAGTGATATACATACAGCTTTGTTGCCCTATCCAGCTATATGGAGATTAAAGCGGACTAGTGAGTCGCTTCTCGAGGAGAACCCTTCTTATTGCTTACACCCTGCAGATGAGGGCGTGGTTGTGTGAAACTAAATAAAAATTGAATGCGATCCCCTCTTTATTAGTTTTCAACATAGATCAAGTCATGGTGAGTTGATTCAACTCCATTTTCTGGTGACCACTTTTTATAAGTAGTGTTTGCATTAAAAACCAGCGGCTAGTGTTGCAGTGAACTGCTGATCTGCAGCTTACTAGGGTAGTGGTTGCTGTGGATGATGTGACCCTTTCAGCTTTAATTGCCCTCTCTCCAGTGTGACTTGAGGTGTAAGTAGTGAACTGCTGAAGTAGCAGCTTATTGAATGAGTGCTTCTGTTGAGATAAGGAGACTCCTTTCTTTTTAGTCTGCACTTCTTCCAGCTCAGCTGGTGAAACTGCGGAGAGACATCCATTTTAGAAGGGCTGGTCGTGGTGAGATGATGCGACCCCTCACTTCTGTTGCTCTCCCTCCCTTAGCAGCAAACCATGACCACAGTGAGATGAAGCAACCTCTTCACTCTTTATCTGCTCTGGAAAGGTAAAACCACTTTTCAGAACACGATGGGAAGCGGAAGAATGTAAGTTATTAAGTTAGCATTCTGCATGCTCCACTTGGAACGCTGCTCAAGTACCCCTTAGGGTAGAGCAAGGTGGATGTAATTACGATATATAATTACAATTCTCTGGTTTCACACTGCAGTATGCCCTGCTTTAATTTTACCTTTTACAGGCAAAAGTAAGGATGTAGGCTTCCCCTTGGAGGACTGGCAACATTGTGGGGCCTAAAAGGACAGTTACTGTGGGGTTTGGCTCTTTGTGATAAGCTGCTCAAGTACCCTTTAGGGTAGAGTAGGGTGAATATTGGGCAACTCATAATTCCCTTTCATTTACCTACCTCCACTACTATTGTTGGGTCTTCAAGCAGGAATATTGTCTCCCTTTTTGGATGGGTGCTCGACTATGGCCATGATTAGAGAGTACTAATAAGTAGAGGAAGCTTGCCTATAGGCATCCCTCCTTGTTAACTGTTGTGTAATGCCTTTAAAGGAACACTCCACTTTTTTTGGAAATTTTCCAAGTGCCCTAGAGTTAAACTGTTGAGTTTTACTATTTTTGAATCCATTCAGATTGTATCTGGCTGTAGCACTTCTAGCATAGCTTAGCATACATCATTGAATCAGATGAGACCATTTTCATCGCGCTCAAAAATGACCAAAGACTTTCAATATTTTTCCTATTTAAAACTTGACTCTTCTGTAGTTACATCGTGTACTAAGACCAACAAAAAATGAAAAGTTATGATTTTCTAGACCGATATGGCTAGGCACTATATTCTCATTCCTGAGTAATAGTCAAGGAACTGTGCTGCCGTACCATGGGCGCAGCGGCGCAATGATATTACGCAGCCGCCTGAAAATAATGAATGGGGCTATCAAATGTGTGTACATCAAGTCTTTGCTCATAATAGGCAGGAGGAGCAATATTATTAGTCTAAAACTGGAAAGTGGCTGAGTTAAACAGGGCAGGGGACTGTGAATTTACAACAGCTTCCTCAACTAGTCAGGCCAAGCGAGGCTTCGGACATCAATGAGATGATTTCTCGATACATGCTCCGAAGCCTCGGCACAGAACGTAACATCACTAGTATTTTGTACCATAGAAACTGTACATAAACAATACTGACAATTCCATAAGTTTATTTTAATCAAACTATACACTACCTCACCAGAACTCCTCAAAACTACTAACATTATACTGTATAAACCAAATGCTTGAGCAAACCCCCACACTCAGTGATTGCATTTCACAGGTAACGTTAGCTAAAGACAACAGTAGTGCTTTTTCAATCTGGTCATTCAAGCTAACTAAAAATAATAATGTTATACTTACAGCCATGGGTGATGAAAAACTTGGACCTGTCAGCCCGCTGAATATTGATGGCCGTATCCTTCAGACGCCGTACAGTAGTACGGGTAACATTTGTCCATGTTTTCCAAATAAGCATCTGGTCCAAAATGATTAAAGCAAACATGCCATTTCTTGATTGATTCTACCGGTGTTTTGAGATCTATGTTCAGAGCAGCCAACCATTCATTCTTTCGTCGCTTGTTTTTTGTTGGTATTCTGTGAAACATGATGGTAGAATACACTTTTGACCTACTGTCACATCCCTTTACGACACACAGAACCACTAACTAATTTGCCACAGCTGCAAGTCTGCAACTACACAAATTTAGTGCCGGTCACATTGGAAGTTACCGAGCTGGGGACTACTTTCAGGCGCTGCGTAATATCATTGCGCCGCTGCGCCCATGGTACGGCAGCAAAGTTCCTTGACTATTACGCAGGAATGAGAATATAGTTCTAAGCCAAATCATTCTAGAAAATCACAACTTTTAATTTTCTGTTGGTCTTAGTACACGATGTAACTACAGAAGAGTCAAGTTTTAAATAGGAAAAATATTGATAGTCTTTGGTCATTTTTGAGCGCGATGAAAATGGTCTCATCTGATTCAATGATCAGATACAATGGCCTGATTCAACAGCCAGATACAAAGATTGGCTGAATGGATTCAAAAATGGCAAAACTCAACTGTTTAACTCTAGGGGACTTGGAAAATGAGCCTATTTCCAAAAAAGTGGAGTGTTCCTTTAAAGGCAGGGTTCAGCTGTTCTCCTTCCTTGAAGTCGAACCTAAGCTCCACTGCAGCTCCTTGGGGGTTTAAGAGTGGTGGGCATATTGTATTATGCCCTACTCTCTATTCTTCTTCTTTTCCTAAGTATGGATTATGTTCCCTCTTGGAAGTGTAGCAACAGTGAAGGTTGTAAATCAAATCAAAATCAAATCAAATCACTTTATTTGTCACTCTACATATGCACAAGTGCAACAGTAGGTGAAATTCTTAGGTGCAGTTCCGAGCAACATAGCAGTCATGACATGACATGTACAACATTTAAAGCAGCATCAGATTACACATCTGATGCGCACACAATTACTCACAGCACAGTAAACTCTACAATAAACAATAAATAATTTACACAATGTGAGTGTAGTTCTCACAGCTTTAAACAATATACACATACTTACAATATACATATACTTTAAACAATATACACTAAACAATATACATTACGCTATAATAGTAATAATAATATACAATGTATAGTATAAAATATTATTCACAGATTGAAAAATTGAAATCCAAAGTGCAATAGATGCTGTATGATAAATAAATGTGTATATAATGTGTGTGTATCTACAGTGGGTTGTGCTGAGTGATATTCTGTCCAGAGTGTGTTATGATCCTGATGGATCAGGAGTTAAGTAGTCTGATTGCTTGTGGGAAGAAGCTGTTCTGGAGTCGGCTGGTGCGTGTTCTAATGCTGCGGTACCGTCTGCCTGATGGCAGCAGTGAGAGCAGCCCATGGTTCGGGTGGCTAGAGTCTCTGAAGATCCTCTGAGCTCTCTTCACACACCGCCTGGCGTAAATGTCCTGGAGGGAGGGAAGCTCACCTCCGATGATGCAGCTGGCCGTGCGCACTACCCTTTGCAGGGCCTTGCGGCTGCGGGCGGTACTGTTGTCGTACCAGGTGGTGATGCAGCCAGTCAGCAGACTCTCGATGGTGCAGGTGTAGAAACGTGTGAGGATGTGGCGGTTCATTCCAAACCTCCTCAGCCGTCGCAGGAAGAAAAGGCGCTGATGAGCCTTCTTCACAACGGCCTCAGAGTGGACGGACCATGAGAGTTCCTCTGTGATGTGGACACCGAGGAACTTGAAGCTGCTGACTCTCTCCACCGGTGCTCCATCGATGGTGATGGGGCAGTGTTCTCTCTCATTCCTCCTGAAGTCGACCACCAGCTCCTTGGTCTTGCTGACGTTGAGGGAGAGGTTGTGCTCCTGACACCACCGTGTCAGAGTGTGCACCTCCTCTCTGTAGGCCGTTTCATCATTGTCGGTGATAAGACCTACCACCGTCGTATCGTCAGCAAACTTGATGATGGTGTTGGAGCTGTGGGTTGCCACACAGTCATGTGTGTACAAAGAGTACAGGAGTGGGCTGAGAACGCAGCCCTGAGGGGCTCCAGTGTTGAGAGTCAGTGATGAGGAGATGTTACTGCCCATTCTGACCACCTGGCGTCTGTTTGACAGGAAGTCCAGGATCCAGCTGCATAACAGGCTGTTTAAGCCTAGAGCCCGGAGTTTCATGTCAAGTATGGAGGGCACAATGGTGTTGAATGCTGAGCTGTAGTCCACAAACAGCATTCTCACATATGTGTTCCTCTTTTCCAGGTGGGAGAGAGCAGTGTGTATAGTGGATGAAATGGCATTGTCAGTGGAGCGGTTTGTGCGGTATGCAAACTGCAGTGGGTCCAGTGAGGGGGGGAGAACAGAGCAGATGTGGTTTCTGACTAGTCTTTCAAAGCATTTGCTGATGATGGGGGTCAGAGCAACAGGACGCCAGTCGTTTAAGCAGGTGGTTTTTGATTGCTTAGGTACAGGAACAATAGTGGACGTTTTAAAGCATGTGGGGACCACAGACAGGGAGAGGGACAGGTTAAAAATGTCCGTGAAGACTCCAGCCAGTTGGTGCGCGCACACTCTGATCACACGGCCGGGAATGCCGTCTGGACCCGCAGCTTTACGGACGTTCACCCGCCGGAAGGATCGGGTTACATCCGCGACAGATACAGAGAGTGCACTAACCTCTGCATCTTCAGCCGCGAGCGCTCTCTCCGCGAGGGCGGTGTTAGTTCCCTCAAAGCGAGCATAGAAGGTGTTGAGCTCGTCCGGGAGAGAGGCAGCGGTGTTCACGGTGGAGTTTGTGTTCCCTTTATAGTCCGTGATGGTGTTAATTCCCCTCCACATGCTTCTGGAGTCGGTGGTGTTGAACTGTCCTTCAATCTTGTCCCTGTACTGCCGTTTTGCTGCTCTGATGGTTTTCCGGAGGGCATAACTTGCTTGTTTATGCTCCTCCGCGTTACCGGAGTTAAAAGTGAAGGTCCGCGCATTGAGTGCCGCGCGAACATCCCCATTTAGCCACGGCTTCTGGTTAGGGTACAGCCGAATTGTTTTGGTCGGAACAACGTCATCTACGCACTTCCTGATGAAACACGTTACGCTATCAGTGTAAACCTCGATGTCGTCATCAGAGGCCGACCGGAACATCTCCCAGTCCGCGTGATCAAAACAGTCCTGTAGCATAGAATCTGATTGGTCCGACCAGCACTGGATGGTTCTGAGGGCGGGTGCTTCCTGTTTGAGTCTTTGCCTATATGCGGGCAAAAGTAGGATGGAAGCGTGATCCGATTTGCCAAATGGTGGGCGCGGGAGGGACTTGTAACAATCCTTGAAGGGGGAGTAGCAGTGATCTAAGACGCGGTTCCCTCGCGTGTTGAAGTTAACATGTTGGTGGTATTTGGGTGCGATGCGCTTGAAGTTGGCTTTGTTAAAGTCCCCGGTCACAATAAACGCGGCCTCAGGATGCGCGGTTTCCTGCTCACTCACTGTCCTATACAGTTCCTTTAGTGCCCGGTCTGTGTCGGCTTGCGGGGGAATATACACAGCTGTGATGATGACCGCGGTGAATTCCCTCGGTAGCCAGAATGGTCGACACAGAACCATGAGAAGTTCCAGATCAGGAGAACAGAAAGACTTGATAGAATGTACGTTCCTCTGATCACACCAGGATCGGTTAATCATAAAACATACACCCCCGCCTTTGCTTTTCCCGGAGAGATCTTTTTCTCTGTCCATTCGATGCACGGATGTAGGGCTAATTACTAAGGTTTTTAGCACTTTGCAGCTCCCTTTCTTAATTTGGGTAGGGAGGGAGGTTGTAAAGGTCGGGACTTCCCTTGCAATACAGCATAGAAGCTGTACCCCTTCTCTTGCTATTAGAGAAACTGAGCATAGGGAGTGACTCCACTAAGCAGTCTATGAGTCACAATTTGTGCCCTGGGGCTTAACCCTCTCGAGTCGGCCGTCGCGCCGGCGTGATTGGCTTGCTTTTTTACTTATCAGTGCCAAAGAGACTCAAATAACTCTGTCGTTTTTTATCATTCAGGCAAGTGTTATACATCATTATAATCTGTTAAGTTTCTATTTTTTTTAGTACAGTCACAATAAAAACAAATTGTTGTGCTTTTTGCAAAATAAAGAAATCAAACATGATGCGCGATCTGCAGCCTCTCTGTCAAAGACGTTCATTCAGATAGTCTTCAGAAAATGACCTCTAGCTTAGTGAATACTTGTCTCACAAACATGAGACATATGTCTAAGAAACGCTGAAATGTCAGGTTTTAAACACTAAACCAAATCAAAAACAAATATTCTGTGTTTATGTAATCCTTTTTAAAGCAGAGAGATGTTAGTCGTTCCTGAGCGGCTCATTATACACTAATGCGACCACGCCCACGCAGCGCGCGCTCTATTGAGATTCAAATACTGAGGCGACGCCCACACACACATCAACTCAAACAAACACATCGTGCACGAGGGTGCACTGAAGATTTCTTTGTTTAAATTAGCTCAAAATTACTGTCAGATGTAAGTAATTACCTTGACAAACTATACATCATTTAAAAGAGCTAAGACTCAAGCTTCCATTTTTGACCTCTGTTTTATTCTCAAAGTCATATAGTGACCGTAATTTGTTAATATGTGTCAGGAGTTATGAATATGAAAACCTTCGGTACCTTCTAAAGATTGTAATACGAGCGTCAGCTGATCTCATTCATAAAAAACTCTTCATACTTCATACTGGCAGCCGTAGGGCGCTCCGTGCACATGTAGTCCATATATAACACAGACGAAGAAGATACCATGTGACATTGACATAAACAGCTTCCAGAAATCGCTCTAACATGCAGATAGACACGTTTGAAGATAATAAACACACAATCGCGACAATATATGGCTTATCTGTGTTATTTATACCATGTTGGGTGTTTTCATAATGGATTATATTTATAATGCAACGCTACTCGAGCTTTTATAATTATGAAGAATATTGTAAAATATATTTTCTGTCTGATTTTTTTATCCAAAGCCAAATGAGATCACATAAGGTTATTTAAAACATTTGACTTGTGATATAAAGTAAGTTTTGAGTAAAAACATGGTTTTAATCTAATTAGCTAATTGTTGTGTTTTAATAAATTGGTGTAATAAATCATAAATTATAGTTTAATAAATCATACATTGTTGTAGCAGAGAATATAGATTGTTTTAAGTTATCTGGTATACCTTTATGAAGCAACTCTGCACTGTGCCCAAGCAGAATTTCCCCTTGGGGACAATAAAGTTAACTAACTAAGTAAAAACTCACTTTGATTTTCCCCCCAGAAATGTGTACTTATCTAGTAAATTAATCTTGATTTAAGAATTTTAAATATTTGGACTGGAAACAAGAAAAAAATACCAAATAAGAAGAGCATTTTTTTTTTTTTTTGCAGTGTAGTCAAATCTTCTGATCATTTAAAATATAATAGGCCTTTGTTGATTACATTCCAAATAAAATAAACTACAAAAAACATATATTTCCTTTGCTCTGTTGCTCTCTGTCACATAGGCCTACCTAAAGCTCATTCATTATGCAGCTCATTAATGTGGGCTATTATGTCCTTTGGTTCTCTCAGGTGTTAACTCATCATTATTCATCAGCTATCACGCCTCCTCGCATATTAGCTTTGTGAAGAGAAACTGTCTAACAAATTGTAAATTAATATATTGTTTTATGTGAATGAGTAGGCTCAATGATTCTCACATCAGTTTAAAGAAAACACTCTATACAAATACAGACAGGAGTAAAAAGTCTTGTGAACACATATCGATTGTGTGTTTTGAGGCCTTAATTTAAATTATTATTATTTTTTAAATCCGTGAATAAACATTTTTCTCTCAAAAATACAAGCATGTACATACATGTTGCTCACATATTATGGTATCCCAGTTTGTGCTGAATACAGTGTAATTACACTTTTGCCATTTATAAGCAACTGAAAAAAAACTCAAATGTCAGAGCATGTCAAAACTTCTAAAGGGCCCCAAAAGAGCTCAGACTCCAGAGGGTTAATGTGCCTTGACTTCAGCTTGGTGATCTGTAGAGTCTATTTATTCTATTCTATTCTATGCCCAATATGGTTTGCATATCAACAGCCTAGAGTGGAAGGCACCCCTTCAGCATGTCATTGGTTCCCCATAGTGCTAAATCCATGACATTACGTCAAAGTTTCACTTCGAAAGTGGACGTCTAGGTTATGACTGTAATCATGGTTCCCTGATCCCTGAGAAGGGGAACAAGATAGGGCATCTTGTTACCATGCATCAGGTTGCCTGCACGTCTGCTTCAGACAAAAGAGTTTATTGCGTATTTTGCCCTCTTATACTCATTGGTGCTCTGCTCATGACAATAAGACTATTGTGTCGGTACGAGTGTGGCACTGAGAGTGTTCCCAATAGTGTCAACTCCAAGTTCCACTTCAAAAGGGAATGTTTAGGTTGCAACTTTTTATGACGATTTTTGGAGATGTGTTCTGTAGCTACAGGTGATTTTATCATAATAAGTTGTTAAAGGAATAGCTCACCCAAAATTATGTGCAACAAAAAGATGATATTTTGAAGAATGTTTTAATGAAGCCCAAAACAACACTAGATCCCATTGACTGTCATCATTTGCACATTTTTTTGTGATTCTCAAAACACATATATGAAATGCATAGGTTTGGAACGACATGAAGGTGTGTGAATGATGAAGAATTTCCTTTTTTCCCCCCTGTGAAATATCCCTTTAAACTGTACTCTATGTATTACAAAGCCTTCTAATGAGTAAAATTACCTTTACAGAATTAAGAATGGGAAATACAAAAAAATGTAATTTACATTTAGCTTCGCAAACAAAACAAATAGCTGTAAGATAACCGAATTGAGCAATATAATGGAATATCAGAAATAAAGTACCTTTCACAGAAGGTGTGAAGGCAGGGAAGGACCTTGGGATTGTTGTAGCGATCCAGACAGATACTGCAAATCAGGAACTGTTTGTTGATCTGACGCACCACAGGACTTGGGAGGGTTGAAGCTTCAGTGGCCATCCTAACACTCTATCAAAGACCTCCCACACTTCTTCAGCCTGGGCCCTAGGGAGAGGGTAAAGGAGTTAAAATAAATAAATTAAAAAATAACAGATAAGATATTGTTTTCCCGTGAGAAGGCACACATGATATAGCTGTTTATATCTTGTGAAAAAACACTGCATTAATTAACAAAAATAGGATCCTAGGTGCAGCGAATATCACGTCACAACACTGAAATTCCAGTTCTCAAGAAATCTTGAGCTTTCACAATTACAAGGTAGAGTAAAAATTAAAGCATGCTGTCATGACTAGTGTAAGAGGACAAATGGATCAAATTAATAATTTAAAGGGTATGTTGTGAACTTTTATCTTCTAAAGTGTAGGACTCAGAAGTGAAGACCAGGAGACTTCGGGATTCAAACAGAAGTTATTCTTTTAATGAGAACTCTCTGTGCTGTAGGTCGTCCGAAAACAGTCTGACTCAAACAGTCTAACTGATTATATACATATACGAACTGGTTATATACATTTCAAGAGGGAGGGATTACAGAGATTGAAACAAAGCATGTAAATTAAATACACAGGTTTTGGGAAACCCGCCCAGACAGAGTATCACCAATCCTACTCCTAATCAGCATAACTATTCAAAACGCATAGAGGTAACGACGGTGAGAGTCTGAAAACAGGTCCGGCAGGAATCTCCTACTGGAAACTCAACAATCTTCCTTTTTACCTCAAATGATTACTGTAAAACAGGCCCAGCAGGAGAAACCCCAGAATCATTATCTATACCTTAAATGCTAAATACAATGTACTTTATTAAAAAATATAATCTTACAGGTAAAACATCACCAATGACTGACAGTGGACAGTGACCTGATCTGAGTGCAAATGTCACAGATACAGCACAATATTAAATGAAATGTTTACTGGTTAACTCTGGATATTGCAGCACTGCATTATAGGCTCCTTATGATCGCTTGTGTTTTTTTGTTTTGTTATTGTTGTTGCCAATTTGGATTAAATAAATGTAACGTTTTAATATATGTTCAAAATGTAATAAGACATATTGATTCACACACAAGATTAGGGATGTGCCAAATCTGCCCATATGAAATAATTAAGCCAATAAAAAGCCAGCAATTATTTTCAATGTTATGGCTGATAGTATAGTAAATTCAACACTATTTTGTGTAGTAAGTAATTAGTAAATAAGTTTGTAAATAAACAAGAAAATTAATAATAATAATAATCATGCTCAAATATAAAAATTAAATAAAACATTTTTTAAAGTAATTTTGTTCATTGCAACTAAAATGTACAGTATGAAAAATGAAGGCCTATTCATTTTGAGATTTGCTAAAAAATTAATTTAACAGTGTTATTTTATTATTAGTTTTAAATATTAACTTTTAGTGAACCTTACATGACAACCGTCAGGGGTTGCGTGAGCTAAATCCAAGAAGAAAAATGCATGACAGAACAAATTAATAACAAAGAATTTTAATCAACACACAGAGTGATAGCATACTAGAGATGACCGACTAAGGTGGAGCGGAAGAGCCAAGGTGATGATCTTACGATAATTTCTCAAATGTGCGTACGCCGTATGTGTAATTCATAGAGTGAATGTACACTCACCTAAAGGATTATTAGGAACACCTGTTCAATTTCTCATTAATGCAATTATCTAATCAACCAATCACATGGCAGTTGCTTCAATGAATTTAGGGATGTGGTCCTGGTCAAGACAATCTCCTGAATTCCAAACTGAATGTCAGAATGGGAAAGAAAGGTGATTTAAGCAATTTTGAGCGTGGCATGGTTGTTGGTGCCAGACGGGCCGGTCTGAGTATTTCACAATCTGCTCAGTTACTGGGATTTTCACGCACAACCATTTCTAGGGTTTACAAAGAATGGTGTGAAAAGGGAAAAACATCCAGTATGCGGCAGTCCTGTGGGCGAAAATGCCTTGTTGATGCTAGAGGTCAGAGGAGAATGGGCAGACTGATTCAAGCTGATAGAAGAGCAACTTTGACTGAAATAACCACTCGTTACAATCGAGGTATACAGCAAAGCATTTGTGAAGCCGCAACACGCACAACCTTGAGGCGGATGGGGTACAACAGCAGAAGACCCCACCGAGTACCATTCATCTCCACTACAAATAAGAAAAAGGCTACAATTTGCACAAGCTGACCAAAATTGGACAGTTGAAGACTGGAAAAATGTTGCCTGGTCTGATGAGTCTCGATTTCTGTTGAGACATTCAGATGGTAGAGTCAGAATTTGGCGTTAACAGAATGAGAACATGGATCCATCATGCCTTGTTACCACTGTGCAGGCTGGTGGTGGTGGTGTAATGGTGTGGGGGATGTTTTCTTGGCACACTTTAGGCCCCTTAGTGCCAATTGGGCATGGTTTAAATGCCCTACCTGAGCATGTGTATTATGTTGAACTAATGCCTGATATGTTGTGACAAACTAACACTCAGACAGAAGCTCGCAAATCACGTGAAGATCGCGCGCGGAGAGCAGCGCAGAAATGCAGTGTCAATGCTGTCCTGTTTACTAATAAGTAAAGTCACTAAAGTAGCTTAGAAACTCAACCGTTATAGGCATATATTTTAATACCTTTGAAGTAAGTACAAACCAGAAATCTGCCCCATAGACAATAACTGCTGAAAATGAACCGTTTCCTTCAAGTATTTTAAAATCACAAAGAAATGCACTTTTTTCATTAAAATTCCACCTTTAATAGTAGAAAATATTTACAGTAAAATCCTTATCAGGAACTTACTCAAAAACCGTATGAGGGCAAAAAATGGAAAGCAAAATATAAAAAGCAAAATAATCATTCATTAATCGTAATCGAGGTAAAATGTTCAATTAATCGAGGTTTTTATTTTTGGTCAAATTGTTACAGCCCTATCACAAATTATCTTTAACTTGCGTGCAGCTAAATGGTTTCAGTTCTCCTCTTGTAAACGACGCCTAATTAATGTAATTTACATATAAACAAGCAACAGTCAACGTCCAAATCCTTTCATTTAGAATGGCAAACTGCAAGAATAGCTTAGATTTCCAGAACCCTGTTGTACCCTGACAAGGAAAAGTGCGTACGGTGCGATCACTTGCATTGCACTTGAACTGGAGCGCATCTCATAAATTAACCGAAACGCAGCGTATAGGCTACTTGCCTCACAGACATGAGAAATGTGTGTAAGCCTATAGAAAGCTTGAAATGTCGACTTTTTTTAAACTAAACAATTAAAAACGAAAAGAAATAGGCAAGCAAAGCCCACTGTTCACACAAGCAGCTCACGATTGGCGTATAAGAGCGGTTCTGTTCAAAATTCTGTGTGCTCCATCATGTGCTGCAAGTTTAACATGCATTTGACTAATCCTAACTCCTGATTTTTGTTCTTGCACTGATGTTCAATTTGTAGCAATTTTGCATTTTGACAGCCAGTTTGAGATATAGGCTATATTTGAGTATTGTGTGTATCAGATAGTTTACAATATCAAATGATTCATACAATTTTTGCCATTGAAATGCCTGGGAAAAGTGTCCCAATCAACCTGAATTATACTCATTGAAATCATAATTGCATTGCATTATGTTTAAAAAAATAAATATTTTAATAACATTCTTCATTGACAATTATTCTGTTATTTGTAACAATGTTATTTGAAATGTAGTTTCAAATGTAGTAACTTGTAGTAGCTAACTACTTTTTCAGAAGGGTAGCTTGAATTTTCTTTAACTTACGAGTAGCTTGTTTCAGAGTAGCTTGCCCAACAATGAGCATTGGCATGGATTGTAGTGTATGCACGCGCTAAGATCAAATCTGTGCATATGCACGGTTAATAAATGAGGCCCTTGGTGTTGGACAACAAAGACAACTTGGAGATGGGTTTAACCAGCGATGATTAGGAGCTGGGATTAACCAGCGACGACTTGGACAACTCTTATTCAGCAATGACTTAGACTTGGTGCTGGACAACAAAGATGACTTGGGTCAGGGCTCAGCGAGGACTTGGCTTAACCAGTGACAACTTGAAACTGCTTATCCAGCGATGTCAAGACCCATGCTCAGGTTATGACTTTTTTAATTTTATTTTTTATAAATGTTTAATGTTTTCATTCTTTTTTTTGTCTGTTCTTTTATTAAATAGTAAAAATCAAAAATTAATAGTAAAAAAAAAAAAAAAAAAAAGACAAAACATTTTTTAAGGACACTTTTTTAAAAAGGCTTGGTTATCTTGTTGCAGTGTAGATTGGAGGCATTCACCAGTTTTGTAAATATCTATTTTTATTTTTAAGAGATGCATTCTACAGTACTCCTAAGATGTTATCAAAACGGAAACAGCCGTAGCAGTAAATATTTCATTAGGCTTTTAAAAGCTGTCTGTTTTAATGCACACAATGCAGAAAGCCAAGCAGAACAGGCCAGATGTCCTCACTGCTGAGCAGAGCAGAATCATGCATCTGTGCGTCAATCCACTGACCACAAGGTGCTCAGTGAAAGTCAAACTCTAAATACAGGCTTCTGGACAATATCTACATAGCATACTGAAAATGAATCTCTGGTGTGTGGGATATGGAAGCTCATAAAGAAAAAATTGATGGGTTTGTCTGCACTGGATGCTGGAGTGAAAAACAAATCTCTTACATTTTGGGAAATCTATTCAAATCTACAGTTTAGCAAAGCAACATCCTCCCATTGTGGATAGATGGTTGTTAGTATACTTTTTTTTGTTGTGAAAATGGTGAAAATGTATTCACATTATTACCTTACCTTATCATGAAAACAAATAAAGTGATAAAAAAAAAGTTTTTAAGGTCCTAAAATGTACCCTTAAAGACAAGCAAACAGCTTATCTTATCCAGTCTTCCCCTTAATTATGAGGACAATGGAAACGTTATGCTCTAAGATTAAAATGCTTCAGATTCAATACCAGCATGGTTGCACTCAAACTCATTTGTTCTGTAATTGCTATCATTTCATGTGTAGAGTATCCTCTTTCTTTTCTTTAAGGCAAAGTGTTTTTTTCCCTTTTGCTCTGCCTCCGACACTCTTCTTTGATCCTGATGAGCTTAAGCTCTTCTTGAAATCAATAACACTGTCTTTTTAAGCATAGCTATAGTGTGAGCTTCATGTTACATGTAAACCATTTCTGACCAGCTCCTAAATCTAATACTAAGTTTGCCAAAGGGTTGAAGTAATAAAAATGACTAAGATGGAAATACAAATTACAGTAATTATAACTATATTAAAATATAATATATTAATGGAAATGACATGAGCACATAAGTACAATTTTTTAATTAAAAATTAAAAATAAATTACTACAATAGTATATAAATATTAGTAACACAAACAACTTTCTCCACAGTTAAAACTAAGCAGCAAACAGTTTGTTCTGTACTTCTGCAAATGTCTGACATGAGACAGATGAATGCCTTTGAACGCATGAATACACATGAACCCACATTTACACATCATCAATGCCTATTTTTCATAAACATGGCGCGCCATAAACATCAGAAGAAGAGTAAATTGATAACATCAATAAGAGTAAATTGTGGGAGCATCTGTCAGACCTTGAGGTGTTCCTGAATCCTGACTGTGTATAACAAGATGCTATACTGTAGGCTACATATCGTACAACTGGAAAAATGGCTAGTGGGACAGTGGCATTAGAGATGTAACAAGCAACTCATGAGAAAACATCCAAAAACTGTCATCTAAAATAGAAACATTAGATATGATTCACAAGAAGTGCAGATTAGCTTGCAATGTAGGGCATGTCACAAATACTGTAGATCAGTGAGACTGAGAGAAGCAGGACACAGCCACAGTGCTGGAGCAGATCCCTCAAGGGCATCCACCCCCTCGTTCTACTGGAAAAGAGCTTCACTGAGACCATATCACCATAGCAACATTAAGGAGGCCTTGAATATCTGAACCAGAGCATAAGGGGGCGTTCACATAGGACAAATATCTTATATTAAAAGCAGCTAAACAGAACACAGCAGAAGTGGATTAACTCCCATACACTGTTGCAAATAAAACATAGATACAGATAGAAACATACAGACAGTGAACCCTAATATCTATATAAACATATATTGACCTGTTATGATCATTGTTTTAAAACTGACATTGATTTGATGTAAAATTATGAACTATTTTTTAATTTGACGTGGTGTCAAATAAGCTTATGGTGGAAGAGGCTGAAAAATCGATACATGGGCCATGTTCACACAGCAGCAGAATACGGTTGCCAGTCCAGTATTTGATAGGGGTTAAAGGATCGTAGTTGATCCATGATCCGTTCGGACCAGGCCCCACAGTGGTTCGCGGTTTAATTGCAAAGTTTAACCATCATAGAGTAAAAGTTTATCTTTTACACATTTTGTCGTGCCTATTTACACATTTAAGCGATTTTAAACCATTCCAATGCAAGGAGATGCGAAAGAGGAATCAATTTTGTACTTGCGCGCTTATCAGTGCGTACAGCCGCAGAGAGGGGTGTTTCAGAACAACAAACTGATTCCTCTTTCGCATCTCTTTGCACTTGAAGGGTCACAAACACACAAAACTATGCAAGTATTCTCATAAACAAGGTTGGTTACGTCTTAAGTGAACGTAAATAGTTGAGAAAGAAATCAGATGTGTATCATTATACTGGATCTGTGAATTGGGTCTTAAAGTGACAGCATAAATGTAACCCAAGCGGGGCTCAAACCCAGGTCCGCCGGCTTAAGAGTCGGGCGCTCTAACAAGAAGGCTAAAGGCTGCAACCTCTAGCGTCAGTCGCTAGAGCGTCTCTTGAGATCAGAGGAGTGAGGTTTACTCGCGCAGCGACTACTAGCTGGCCTCCGTTACACTCACCCCCCCTAAACATCACTCCCATCCGGGTCACGGCACCAATGTAACCCCTCCTGAATTCCACCCGCTCCAAGCGGGGCTCAAACCCAGGTCCGCCGGCTTGAGAGTCGGGCACTCTAACAATGAGGCTAAAGGCTGCAACCTCTAGCGTCAGTCGCTAGAGCATCTCTTGAGATCAGAGGAGTGAGGTTTACTCGCACAGCGACTACTAGCTGGCCTCCGTTACACTCACCCCCCCTAAACCTCACTCCCATCCGGGTCACGGCACCAATGTAACCCCTCCTGAATTCCACCCGCTCCAAGCGGGGCTCAAACCCAGGTCCGCCGGCTTGAGAGTCGGGCGCTCAAACAAGGAGGCTAAAGGCTGCAACCTCTAGCGTCAGTCGCTAGAGCGTCTCTTGAGATCAGAGGAGTGAGGTTTACTCGCGCAGCGACTACTAGCTGGCCTCCGTTACATAAACCTGTCTGTCATTAATGTTAATCAAACAACAAAACAGCTTACAAAAGAACAAATATGAATATACATTTAATTTATACGGTGAACACTATAGTGTTAGTTTACTTTTAGGACTAACTATTACATTTATGTACCTGGATACTACAGAGCCTTACTTTACCTTACTTTATTTGTAATTTTGTTATATTTTATTGATTTTTGTTTTGTTTTGGTAACCCAAAAAATATTCAATCCGTGATTCAAAAACTGCAATATGACCCGAACCGTTACGATTACACACACAATATGGTGACAATTGCATTCTATAACCGAACTTGTACCCGTAAATGCACTGTAACAAAACCGGACTGGACGTCACGTCATACAGTGAATGTTACCTTCGATTTTGAAGCGGTGTTTATGAAGTGAAGTGATGCATTTTTGTAAGAAAAATATTAATATTTATAACTTTATAAACTATAATCACTGGTTTTCAGTTATTAAACCTGCTTTAGTATGACAACACTTTTTTGTGCAACTTATTTAAATATTGTGATAATATTGTAGACCTGTCACCGTTCATGAATTCACTCTCATATCTTGTGTGTGTTTGTGTTGTGTGTCTGTGGATGGGGCGGAGCCACTGTTTGCTGCTGATCGTAACGCCTGTCGCAGCTGATCAACGCACCAGCTGCAGTTCATCAGCACACCCTATTTAGTCTCCCTGTATTCTCCTTGTTTTTGTCAAAGCGTTGTTGGATGTTCCCGCCTGTTCCTGTGTGTCTCCTGTCGTTGCCTGTGTGTGTCCTGCCTGTTCGTCGTCATTCCCTCACAGTCTGCCTTCTCACGCCGGAGATCTGGGCTGCCTGCAGCGTCCCTGTGCTACCGAGTGTTCTTTGCTCTGGACTTAGATCTCGCTTTCAGTCATCGTCTGTGCTGTTGTCTGAATAAAGACATTTTACTTGCATTTAAATCCTGTCTTCATAGTATCATTACAATACCGTGATAAATGCTTCAGCAATCATGTATTTCAATAGTAAAAAATTAATTGTTTCTTTTTCACACATAATTATTTTGTATTATGTTGACAAATTAATAAGTTGCTGGAGTTCACTTTCAAGGAAACAAATGTGTAGACCCCTAACTTTATGCATGTATCCCAACCAATGTAGCCAAGATTCTCCTTCATTCATCCAAAAGCAGCCTCATGCCATATGTATTGGCTTGGTCTACATATCTAGTTTAGGTCACACATTTAAACTTCTTATATTTCCATTTTAACAATTAGTGTCTATGTTTACAAGTCATTAACCAGTGTAGGTATATATTACAATAGTCAGGCTACTCTAAAACAAACACATTTCCTAGACTCTTAAAGCCCCTGTCATTTTCCGCATACCATCCCTGCTTGGGTCTGTTACATAATATTTATATAAGCAAGCCTTGTGCAGAATTCCTCTGTCACATCAAAGAGTGCATGATAAAGATGACATCTGATTTAATACCAGACTGAATAACAACAGGAATTTACCACTATAAATAAACAGAGCTGCACCCAGACTAACCAGAAGTCACAACATAATGCAGTTACTGTAGTCCTTATGCCAACCATAAAGATGTATCAAGAACAGATTACCCTAAATATATATAATCTATGAAGATATACATTTTACCACAAACAAATTAGCAATAATAAAGCATTACTGTATCAGAATAAAAGAAGAAGCCTACATTCTGGCCAACATAGCAGTGCCAAAACATCATGTCATTGAGTATTATCAAAAGCAAGAGAATCAATGGAGCATCAACAGTATCAGAAAGAGCTCCACTGAAACCTACCATCAACCAGCTGTTCTCAAGGCACCATCCACATGTTGATACCCAGCAATGCTGCGTTTCACGTCTGCGCTGAGCAGAGAGGAAATCTGAGCGCAGCTAAGCCAGAAAAGAGATGACAGCTCATTTCAAACTAGCACATGAGGAGAAGGATTACTGGTCTCTCGCTCTCACTGGATCTTTAATCAGGCCACACCTTTCTTTCGTTCACTCTCTACGTCATTCATAAATTCACCATGTAAACATTCACTTTCCCTCCCTCCCTTTTCCTCTCACTCTCACTAAATGCTAACTCACTGCAGTACTCTTTGCAAAGCATTGTGGGATTGTGATGTAATTCTGAGATTTAGAGTGGATGAAGGTGCAGATGCCACCAATGTTAGTCTGTTTCTCAGCCAATAGGGCATTAGGAGATTGAACAATGATGCAGAAGCAAACGAGAGTGTGTGTGTGTGTGAGTGAGAGAGAGAGAGAGAGAGAGAGAGAGAGAGAGAGAGAGCGAGAGAGAGAGAGCGCATGAGAAAGCACAAGCCAATGAGATACAGCTGCTTTTGTCAGCATGCATCATTAGTGCTGACTCACGTAAGGCAGTCAGAATAAGAGGGATGCTGTGGGACTGAAAAACCTCACACTACTAGAATAAACATGTGTACAGTTCCAAAGCTTTATGAATATGAATTTGTTTATTAATAATAATTTACAGATGTGATCAAAACAGATTAAATTGATGTAAAATGAAAAAATAAATAAATAAAACCTCTCATCATTCCAAAACCTTTATACACTCACCTAAAGGATTATTAGGAACACTTGTTAAATTTCTCATTAATGCAATTATCTAATCAACCAATCACATGGCAGTTGCTTCAATGCATTTAGGGGTGTGGTCCTGGTCAAGACAATCTCCTGAACTCCAAACTGAATGTCAGAATGGGAAAGAAAGGTGATTTAAGCAATTTTGAGCATGGCATGGTTGTTGGTGCCAGACGGGCCGGTCTGAGTATTTCACCATCTGCTCAGTTACTGGGATTTTCACGCTGTAGCACAGTTCAGGTTCTTTTGTAAGGAGGGAAGGAAAGAAGACAGGGTCGGCTTGCTGGGACTCGTGTGTTTATTTTCTCAGTACTCAAAACAAAAGAGCACACGAGTCCTCAGCTGCTCTCTCTCCCCTAAGCCTCCTCTCTGCCGTTTTTTAACGGTCTCTCCACGCCCATCACTGGAACAAGACACAGGTGTTCGTTATTTGCACTTGACCCACTTACGGCGTGCTTGTCTCTCGACACTCCCGTCACAGACCTCGCTAAATCACACCCCCCCTGCCACATACCCCCACCGTCCGACTCAGGCCGGGGAGCCGTCCGGCCTGCAGCCCCTCCCCTGGAGAGGAAGTCCGCTACAACCATCTGCGCCCCCGGCCTGTGGATCACCTTGAACTTAAAAGGCTGTAAAGCTAGATACCAACGAGTGATCCGCGCGTTGGTATCCTTCATGCGGTGGAGCCACTGCAAGGAGGCGTGGTCCGAACAGAGGGTGAATTCCCGTCCCAGGAGGTAGTATCGGAGGGTGAGAACAGCCCATCTGATGGAAAGACACTCTTTTTCGATGGTGCTGTACTTAGTCTCCCTCTTCGAGAGCTTTCGACTAATGTACAGCACCGGCCGATCATCCCCCTCCACCTCCTGGGACAGTACTGCCCCCAACCCCCTGTCCGACGCGTCAGTCTGTAACAGAAAGGGGAGAGAAAAATCAGGAGAATGCAAGAGAGGCCCACCACACAGAGCAGCCTTTATTTGAGTGAGGGCCTGCTGACACTGCTCCGTCCACTGGACCGGGTCTGGTGCTTCCTTTTTAGCGAGATCAGTCAGCGGGCTAGCGAGCTCCGAATAATTATGCACAAACCTTCTATAATACCCCGCTAGCCCCAGGAACTGTCTCACCTCCTTTTTGGTCTTTGGTCGTGGACAGGTTGCAACTGCTGTCTTCTTATCAATTTGGGGACGCACCTGCCCATTACCTAAGTGGAAGCCCAGATACCTGACCTCCACCCGCTCAATTGCAAACTTCTTCGGGTTGGCCGTCAATCCAGCCACCCTCAGCGCCCTCAAGACAGCCCTTACATGCTCCATATGTCGCCGCCAAGCATTACTATAAATGACTATGGCGTCCAGATAGGCGGTGGCATACGCAGCATGCGGCCGTAACACCTGGTCCATGAGACGCTGAAAAGAGGCTGGAGCCCCGAACAACCCGAAAGGAAGCGTGACAAATTGGTGCAATCCGAACAGCGTGGTGAAAGCTGTTTTTTCCTTGTATAAAGGTAACAAGGGGATCTGCCAGTATCCTTTTGTCAAATCCAGTGTCGAATAAAATCGAGCTGTGCCGAGCCGATCAAGCAATTCGTCAATCCTCGGCATTGGATACACGTCAAATTTCGACACAGCATTCACCTTGCGGTAATCAACACAGAAACGCACCGAGCCGTCCGTTTCAGGTACCAAAACTATCGGGCTGGCCCAATCGCTGTGTGATTCTTCTATCATGCCCATATCAAGCATTGCCTCTAATTCCTTCTGAACCACCTTTTTTTTATGTTCCGGAAGGCGATACGGCCGGCTGCGAACCACCACGCCCGGCTCCGTCTCAATATGGTGCTGAATGAGATTCGTCCGTCCGGGAAGGGGCGAAAACACGTCCGCAAAATCTGCCTGCAACTTGGCCAGGTCAGTGAGCTGAGACGGTGAGAGGTGATCTCCCCCTGGGGCCAGAGCGATAGATTTTGTGCTAGTAATCACTTCTGGCCCGAGATCTTCCTCTGTACCAATTACCGTCATCAGCATCATTGATTCCGCCTCGCTCCATTTTTCAGGAGATTAAGGTGGTAAATTTGACGTGTCCCGCTCCTGTCCGTGCGCACTACCTCATAAGTAAGATCCCCGACCCGCTGTGTAACCTCAAAGGGCCCTTGCCACTTTGCGAGTAATTTTGAGCTTGATGTGGGCAGCAATACAAGGACTCACAGTCTAGTACCTCTGTTATATAGCCGGGCCTGTTTGTCCTGAGCCTGGAACAAATTCTCCATTGAAAGCCGCCCCAAAGTGTGGAGTTTTGTTCTCAGATCCACGACAAACTGAATTTCGTTTCGACCCTCAGAAGGACCTTCCTCCCAAGTTTCCTTTAGGACATCTAATACCCCGCGTGGTTGACGCCCATAAATTAGCTCGAAGGGGGAAAACCTTGTGGAGGCTTGCGGGATCTCACGTACAGTGCATAACAGAGGTTCCAACCATTTATCCCAATTTTCCCAGTCTTCGTGAACGAACTTACGAATCATGGTTTTCAACGTGCGATTAAAACATTCCACCAGTCCGTCCGTTTGTGGGTGATAGACACTGGTACAGAACGATTTAATGCCCAATAATTCATAAAGTTCCCTTAACGTGCGTGAAATAAACGCAGTGCCCTGATCCGTGAGGATCTCTTTCGGGATCCCCACGCGGGAGATTAAACGAAACAGAGCGTCCGCAACACTTTTTGCCGAAATGTTACGGAGCGCTACTGCCTCCGGGTATTGTGTTGCATAGTCTACTATCACTAATGCAAAGCGATGCCGATCGCTCTAATGGCCCGATGAGGTCCATCCCAATTCTTTCGAAGGGGACCTGCATCAACGGAAGAGGGCGCAACGGCGCTTTTGGAGAGGCCGGTGGATTAACCAGCTGACATTCACGACAAGACGAGCACCACCTGCGCACGTTCTCGTGAATGCCCGGCCAAAAGAACCGGGCCATTAATCGATTCAGTGTTGTTCCCTGTCCTAAGTGTCCAGCCATGGGATTACAATGAGCCGCCTGGAAAAGCATTTCCCGGCGGCTTTTTGGTATTAACAACTGGGTTGCAATTTCTTTTGTCTGAGCGTCTTGCATCACTCTATACAACCGGTCTTTTATCATAGCAAAATAAGGAAAAGACAGCGGGCGGTCCGGCTGGAGAGACTGGCCGTCGATGGTACGGACCTGTTCAAAGGCGTGTTTCAGTGATTCATCCTGAGACTGCTCCAGGGGAAAGTCATCGCGGTCTGAGAGAGTCAGTCTCTGAGTCCCGCTCATTTCCCCTGAGTCAGCACTCAGTGGTCCCGGTTCAGTCTCTCCCACCTGCACGACCACTGCCCCCTCCAGTTTTCCTATTTTACAAGAGACATCCATACACAATTGTCCCAATAATTCCCTAAAAGCTGGCCAATTGGTTCCCAGAATCAGTGGATGCCTGAGGTGCGGATTAACGGCCACCTCCACACTATGCTTTTGACCCCGAAATTGAATCACAACTGACACTACAGGATATTTCACCACGTCCCCGTCCCCGTGCGCTGATGGCTACTTCCAGCAGGATAATGCACCATGTCACAAAGCTCGAATCTTTTCAAATTGGTTTCTTGAAAATGACAATGAGTTCACTGTACTAAAATGGCCCCCACAGTCACCAGATCTCAACCCAATAGAGCACCTTTGGGATGTGGTGGAACGGGAGCTTCGTGCCTTGGATGTGCATCCCACAAATCTCCATCAACTGCAAGATGCTATCCTATCAATATGGGCCAACATTTCTAAAGAATGCTTTCAGCACCTTGTTGAATCAATGCCACCTAGAATTAAGGCAGTTCTGAAGGCAAAAGGGGGTTAAACACAGTATTAGTATGGTGTTCCTAATAATCCTTTAGGTGAGTATATATTTTTTGTTGTTGTTGTGGAAAACAAAGAGAGATATTTAGCAGAATGTCCAAGCCATTTTTTTTCCATACAACGAAAGTGGATGTGAACCAGTAACAGATGTGGCCACTATTCACGTTTTAATGTATGGAAAAAACAGCTTTGTTCCACACAATAAAAAAATTATTGCAAAAATGAAAAACATTGCATCTACCTAGGCCTAATACCTTAAATGCAAACAAAAATAATCTGCTTTTTCATCAAACACGCCTGAGCTTCCATTTACCATATTGATGTGTTCTATGTACAGTATGTGTGTTGATCAATGTTTATATGTGAATAGAATCTTAAATTGAATCGATTCATCATAAAATCATCATGATTAAACCAGTCGATTCATATGTATGACTTTTACGAATATCTTTATAAATTTTCTGAAGCATCAAAGTTTTGGTTGCATGGACTTTCAATGTACATCAATTATATCTTTTGAGGATGAATGAAAGTCTTATGGGTTTGGAACGACATCAGGGTGAGTAAATTATGACAGAATTTTCCATTTTGGGTTAACTATCCATTTTTAACTCGAAATTGTTAGGTGTCGAAATTGTTAGCATGAAATTGTATTGCTTTCGGTGTCCACTATTAAAATGCTGCTATTGTAACAACCCAAGATTGTACACAAACAAGCAATCAGGTACAGTGTAAGAAAACAAAAGCATAAAAGGAAAGACAAATTCATTTACTGTTTTATAATCTACAATGGCTCTAATTTTCCAATCACTCAAAATAATATTAAATGCATAAATGCTCTAACAGCAACACCTTTTTTGATAGTTTAGCATCAATATGACCATAAACCTTCATAATCAAAGCAAAAGCAAAGTTAATCATGACAAATCATTATTAAGATATGAATATGCATTGCTTTAAACAGAACAGAACAGCATTGTTGGGTTTACTCACTCTCTTACTGAGAGAAATCCTAGTTTTCTTCAGAATACAGCTATAGCAAAGCATTACCGCCATCTGTTCAACATACAGTTCAGCTCTGCTACGATGATGTTCTAAACAGTCCAGCCCATCAAAGGGCTTTCCAGATACTGAACTCAGCTGTTTTGTTTATGACCTGCCTTTGGCAATTGACCACATTGGATTCATACAATAGTACTGAGCAGTGACCATGGTGATGACCAAGACCTTGACCACATCAGTCCAAACAATAGAAGCAAAAACAAAGCTCTGTGTTTTAGAAGTGAAAACTAAACCGATTTCACTTCTTACAGCTAGGGATTTGAGTAAGACCATACTTATACAGATATGAAATCAGGTATTTGACTGTTAATTGTGCTTTACTGAAGTGTCTTAGCTAAATTCATCTTCCTAAATTCAGCTCTTATTCATCTTCCTTAACAACCAATAATAATAGCATTCACCATTCTGCTGCCTCCACCAGCTCTGAAGGATAATATGTTAAATAAATAGATTTTTTTTTTTTTCAATGAACAGTAGATTTGCATTTTATACATTATATTATATTATATGATATTATATTATATCACTTTGGCACGTTTTTCTCACAATTAAGTAGCACATTTTCCAAATTTAAAGTACTAATATAAATATAAATAATATAATAATAATAATAATAATAGAGTACAAAATTTAATAAATAATAAATGTCAATTTTGATTTTATGGTTTTATTTTAAAAGCTAATCAATAATTAGAATACATACAATGAGGAAAATAAGCATTTGAACACCCTGCTATTTTGCAAGTTCTCCCACCTGGAAATCATGGAGGGGTCTGAAATTGTCATCGTAGGTGCATGTCCACTGTGAGAGACATAATCTAAAAAAAAAATATCCAGAAATCACAATATATGCTTTTTAAACTATTTATTTGTATGATACAGCTGCAAAAAAGTATTTGAACACCTGTCTATCAGCTAGAATTCTGACCCTCAAAGACCTGTTATTCTGCCTTTAAAATGTCCACCTCTACTCCATTTATTATCCTAAATTAGATGCACCTGTTTGAGGTCGTGAGCTGCATAAAGACACCTGTCCACCCCATACAATCAGTTAATCCAACTACTGGCCAAGACCAAAGAGCTGTCCAAAGACACTAGAGACAAAATTGTACACCTCCACAAGGCTGGAAAGGGCTACGGGGAAATTGCCAAGCAGCTTGGTGAAAAAAGGTCCACTGTTGGAGCAATCATTAGAAAATGGAAGAAGCTAAACATGACTGTCAATCTCCCTCGGACTGGGGCTCCATGCAAGATCTCACCTTGTGGGGTCTCAATGATTTTAAGAAATATGAGAAATCAGCCCAGAACTACACGGGAGGAGCTGGTCAATGACCTGAAAAGAGCTGGGACCACCGTTTCCAAGGTTACTGTTGGTAATACACTAAGACGTCATGGTCTGAAATCATGCATGGCACGGAAGGTTCCCCTGCTTAAACCAGCACATGTCAAGGCCCGTCTTAAGTTTGCCAATGACCATTTGGATGATCCAGGAGTCATGGGAGAAAGTCATGTGGTCAGATGAGACCAAAATAGAACTTTTTGGTCATAATTCCACTAAATGTGTTTGGAGGAAGAAGAATGATGAGTACCATCCCAAGAACACCATCCCTACTGTGAAGCATGGGGGTGGTAGCATCATGCTTTGGGGGTGTTTTTCTGCACATGGGACAGGGCGACTGCACTGTATTAAGGAGAGGATGACCGGGGCCATGCATTGCGAGATTTTGGGGAACAACCTCCTTCCCTCAGTTAGAGCATTGAAGATGGGTCGAGGCTGGGTCTTCCAACATGACAATGACCCGAAGCACACAGCCAGGATAACCAAGGAGTGGCTCTGTAAGAAGCATATCAAGGTTCTGGCATGGCCTAGCCAGTCTCCAGACCTAAACCCAATAGAGAATCTTTGGAGGGAGCTCAAACTCTGTGTTTCTCAGCGACAGGCCAGAAACCGGACTGATCTAGAGAAGATCTGTGTGGAGGAGTGGGCCAAAATCCCTCCTACAAGGCTACTGTACCAAATATCAACATTAATTTTCTCAGGTGTTCAAATACTTATTTGCAGCTGTATCATACAAATAAATAGTTTAAAAAATCATACATTGTGATTTCTGGATTGTTTTTTAAAGATTATGTCTCTCACAGTGGACATGCAACTATGATGACAATTTCAGACCCCTCCATGATTTCTAAGTGGGAGAACTTGCAAAATAGCAGGGTGTTAAATACTTATTTTCCTCACTGTATATAGCCTACTTACAGACTTTCAACTTTGATTTTTGTGTCCATATTCAAAACCAATTAATCATTTTTGACAATATAACCACTGCAGTTAATCATATTGTATGTAGAAAGTATTTGATGCGAGCATTTGCAGTTTGTTAGTATACAGCAGGATCTATCTGTATCTATCGGAAAAATAAGGTTGCGACATGCTCTCATCTCCCCGGCGGCGTGCGTGGTCACGTGGTTCACGGAGCTCTCAATAGTTCCAAATAAACCAGCGCTGGCAATGTATTTGAATGGATAGATAGATTATACAGGTATTTGCAACAATTTTTGGTAAACAGTACAGCATAGTGTGCATTGTACGTCAACCATATTTACAGGATAATTTTATTATAGAGAGTGATGGAGATGCAAAGTTGCTAACATTAACGTCAATGTTTTTATTGTATTTAGCCCTCGGGTATTCCTTACTAATTGGTCACACTCATACTCCATACACCTTAACTAGTTTTCAATTAAATAAATGTTCTATATATTAGTTTAATAATATTTATTGAATATTTTGAGGAGATCTTTTGGTACTAAATATGCCTACTATTTGTGCAATAATTATAGTCCATTAATGACCATTTAATGAATTAAAATATTTTTCTTCTAATCTTTTTCTTATTTATATTACAATTAGTGTAGTAATTAAGGTTAAAATAGAGAATCCAATGCAAAGAGGCAAATTAGAGTCATTTTGTGGCTGGAAAAATAATACATTTCATATGTAATGCCATCGTTTACCCACCAGTGTCCTGTATGGCTCTTTAATAAATATACATGTATCTAGTTGCTCAAAAAAAGTATTGCAGATCATAACTGCTTACTTATTTTTAGGCGTTGCATTTGAATACATATTTAGACATGATCAAACACTAAATTTCTTGAAATGTGAAATTTTAAAACATTAATAACTTGCATCCTAATATTTTTAATGATACTTATATAAGCACACACACAAGTGAATATTAATGAATGCAAATATAATTTAACCCAAGAAAAGTTTAAAATAGTGCTAATAAGGCAAACTTATTTTTCCTTTTATGTACAGTAGGCTATATACATATGAATAGTTACTGAATCAAGATCGAAATCGATATTTGTGCCAATCACCAACCTCAAAGGCTACATTAAATATTTGAACTTATAAAAATCAATTTGTCACACTGCAGGACTATTTGCAAATTAATGCAATGGAAATATAAATAATTATATAAATAAATATACACATACACAACTAAAAGTACTTCATTGAGCAAAAAATATGAAAGGAAAATTAGGTGCACACATACAGTAGACAGCATATAGACATGTGTGACCTTTGCCATACATTCACAGCCCATCACCATCCATGTCACACAGGGTCGACTTTTTACACGGCCCCTCCCCCACCACTTTCATCAGCAGCACTAATCATCTCATCAGGGCTTTAAACCAGACGCGCACGCACACACACACACACACAGACACACACACACACTCAACCAGGGCATGCGTGACATCCCACAAAGAACACAAGAGAAACCACAAAGGCAAAGCAATAGTAAAACAGTATATTCTGCTCATTCATCCTACCATACCTATCTTAAGAGGAATGGCAACTTTATTATTCAGGTTAGCTAAATTCCTATTTCTTAAAAGCCTAAAAGATAACGAGATGACCCTACAGTGTTGATGCATCATTCAACAACCTTTGAGTCTATGATTTCAGCATGAGGGCAGTGGGTAGACAGATCAGGTCAATACACTGTAATATTTGTCAGTTTCACTATATGCCTGCACTATATTGATTTATACCAAATCCAGCCATTACCCAGCAAGCATTTGAAAAGACGTCCCTCCGACACGTCCCGTCATGGTTGAAAATGAGTTCCAAAATGAAAGTTGAACGGACGTATCTGAATGCATTTTTAGGAAATGTTCTTTATTACATATTTTTACCAATTTATGCCGTCCTACCACGACTCTTTTTGGCCAGCGACATGACGTTGTCGTCGGACCAATGTTAGCTGGTTAAGTACACGTTACTCCTAGTCTTATGAGATTTGAGTTACCTAATTAGTACTGATAAACTATTAAATTGAATTGAATTGAGAATCCTTCTTTAAATCTTTCTTATAAGGTTCCGGCAAATTTGTGAACTGTCACAATACTTGTGCACATACTCCTCTGTTTTAACTAATGGACATGATTTGACCTATTTGACCTCAGCAACAATCTACGTGCCTTAAAATTCCATTAAAACAGATTGGTAAGTCTAGTACATTTTGTCCAGAAACGCCAATTTGTATACTCTACATACTAAAAATAATTATACCGAAACTATGCTTGAAAACTGCTAAAGTGTCAATTAAAATCATGATAGAATAGTGAACAGAACTTTATTTGCATACAGCTATGAGTGCAGCACACTAGACAACATGATAAGAGAGGAAGAGATGTGCAGGAAACTGTACAGTCATCACTTAACATTTTGCATGTGTGATATATTGTCGCAGATTTATAATAACTTAACATTAATATTTTCTACACAAAACCCTTTTTTTGGACCAAATAGTATAAATCACTAACACATTAGTTGTATGGGAATGAACAGCAAGGGCATTTTTTCAAATGTCTCCTTTTATGTTCAACCAAAACAAAAGAAATAAAGAAATAATAATAATAATAATAACCACATAGGTTGCGAACAGCAGGTGCATACATTATGATAACATTTTTGAAGGGTTAATTCTTTCTTTCAGTGTTAAAATTATAGACAGCATTCTGCCACTATAAATATCATGAGCCACTGCCTTCCTGTATGCAAACCAGGACACTGCGCCAATCAGCTTCCTGAGGAGGCCCATCTGCTTCAGTGTGTGTGCTTCACGGCCCAAGAAGTCAAAATGATCTTGTTTATAGTCTGCATTTCTTATCACAGTGTAATTTTGGTTAAGACAAACAGTAATTCATAATGCTTGTCTGAAACTATGTGTTAATTCAGACAAACTGCTGGGTGCTGGCTTGGTTGGAATAGTGCGGTGTTACAGAAAACTGCTATTAAAACTATGATGTGTGTGTGTGTGTGTGTGTGTGCGGCAGCATCCTTACATTACAGTGATCATTAAAATTGCAATCACTGACTGATTTACAATCGAGGAGCAGGGAGCACCACCAAGGTCTGTCTAACTGTCGAAAAGATTAACATTACAGAACTCTCTCTCACTCTCTCTCTCTCTCTCTCACACACACACACACACACACACACACACACACACTTCTTATACACACACACTTCTTAGTGGCATATTTTCCTTGAATAGGCGTCAGTGTACAGTCTGCAAGTGTAGATAAACTCTTTCCAGACATGCAGGAAGGGAGCAGGGCTGTCACGTTACAATGAATTACTACAAAAAGAAAATGGCTCTGAATCTGAAATATGGTGGTACAATTCATCACTTGTAAATAATCCTCAATAAAACCATCTTCTAAATTAATAAATGTAAATAGTGATAAATGGTTGGCCTGAAAATGTCAGTACTCAGTAGACCGGTTCATTCACGTGACCGAACCATCTGAACACACTGCTTGCTTTAGCTTCTGTTGATAACAACATATATTTGAATAATAAAGTCCCTGTTCATTATTTAAAATATAAAAACTGACGTTTGTGTGTGTATATATATATATATTACATGTTTTCTTGTTTTTCTTGACAATGTCTTTTATGAAAAAACGCTCATCAATCAATGAAACTAATAAAACAGGTTGTCTGCTATGCCCTACAAAGTTATATTAGTCTTTTGCATGCCGCTTAACTTATCAAGACATTGTTAAAATTCACAGCCATAGATCATGTGATTATAAATGCACATGTTGCTGGCATCGCAGATAGCAGATTAAAGCAACACAACGTTGGGGAAATGCCTCTCTCTCTCTCTATGCGCCTTCTGTTCTCTATCTACGACTAAAAATACTTACGCGTTCTCCATGTCTGCACTCCTGCTCAAGCCGATTAATTCTAGAAAAATAAAACCGTCAGATTGTCTCTGTCTCCCCACTCATCTTAGTCTTGATGAAGCGTGAGTCACGAACAACAAACTCACTGTGCCATCAGCTACTGTCACTGTCAAAAGCCAAAGTGAGGAGCCGTAGAAAGTGACCAATCAGAAACGCTTTGGTGAATTTAAGGGCGGGGTTACCTTCACAGCCGTGACTTATGGCCAATCGCAAATGTCAATTTTAAATGAGGGCGGGGAATGTGAAGGGGTTTGCGAGGTATGAGGTTAAACTCTCACTGACCAAGCAGCAGGGACTAGATGAGAGGATTTAACAGTTAGTTCAAGTGTGTGTGTGCGTGTGTGTGTGTGTGTGTGTTGTATCCAGAAGTGAGCTAAATCTCCTAACCCTCCTTTTGGGGTCGTTCTCATTTGTAAAAACGATAGGCCTATAAAAATACAGTAAATATGTTTTTTAAATTAAAATAAATTGTAAACATAGCCTATTTTGTTTTCCTCAATTGCTAACACACTTAAATTCACGTGTACATGTAGCTTGCTATTCACACATGCACCCATAGGCCATGTAGTTAGTAGCCTACACTAGGCCTAAATTCACTATTTGATTATGATTTGATTTTATGCGAAACTAAAGAACTATGCTAAATTGACTTTCCAGAGATGATGCAAACCAATAAACATATTGGCAGTCTTTTGAACAAATCGTGAAATCAGAAATTGCCTACCCATACTACTGAAAAATATATTAAATGATTAAATGTGAAAAACTGCATATCATTGACATAAGATTGTACTAAGAAGACTGTAATACTAATGAATAGCTTCATATGTAGCCTAATAAGAAATTTATTTTTACAACCATGGTCAAAGTAGCCTACGTTTCTCTTGAGTTTAACAGTTTGCAAAGGAATCTGTGACCTTCTATCTAGATCATTAAATATTAATTAATTTAATCCGATTGGCTCAAAAATAAACAAAATAACTCGTTGATGCTGTTTTACATGGTGTAATGCTAAAATAAGTAAGAAAACTTGATATTCTCTGTTTAACCAGTTTTAAGTGATCAGATAGGCCTGCGTTAATAAAACAAGTTCATATGCTGGATATGTTTTTTATTAGAAAATTATAATTAAAAATATATTTAGATGCTGTTTGTTTAACTCAAGCTGTAAATATTTAAATTGAGCTTTTAGACAGAGTTGCAGTGGCTTTAGTTTAGTTTGGGTGAAAAAATTTTTTTTTTTTTTTTTTTTTTTTTTACTATTGGTGTTATTATACTACTGAGTCCATACTTTTGCAGGCAATTTAATCAATGATACAGATTTCGATTATTTCTGATACTGGTTTCTGATTCTTTCTCTGCTTGACTCGTCTGCATGCCACTGTTTAAGCACACAATGGAAAATATGGCAAGAAGGGTCATGGGAAAACATTAACATAATGTAAAGCTAACTTTTCAACAATATATGACTTCAGTCCTGTACAAGACTAACAACTGTTATGCCATCTAGTGGTACAACTGTGCCAACTGGAGAACCTGGAGTTGAACAATTAAAGAGAAGAGGTTAGTACTTCAGCTACTCTTCACCTAATTTTTTTTTGCTCATTTCCAACATATGGAAATCCACTTTTCTAAAATTCACTTTATCATTTTTCGTCCTCTTGGCTAACGGGTGACTTTCAGAAGCTAGACATGTTGCTGTCCTCTTTCCTCTGAGATTGCCACTCAACTGCTACATTAACATCCATCTGGATTTCCTTCCTATACCTCTCTGACAGCTGATAGCTTTGGTATGTTGCCACTAATAAGCTGCCGGCCAGCAGCAACAAGTTCTCTATACTCCACAACCAGCCGCTGCTCTCAGCAATCTGTTTATTCTCTTCTTTCATGAAGACTGATGTTTCTTCACCTATTCAACCACCTCACTTCTAGACAATATTTTACAAGATATAGGCCTAGTATTTCTCCATCTCTCAAATACATGAACAACTGCACGACTGGTCAACTAATGTACTAATACTCCAATACTCTGTTGTTCGTCCTTCATTCCAGCACAATTACACATGTAGAAATGATACCTTGTATATTTTATTATCACATATCTTATGACAGTTAAACTTTTTCAGAGGCTTTTTGGACTTAAAATGGAATGATTTCCTTTCATCAAACCCTAACAAGATGAACTTTACTGTAAAAAACAAACAAACATTATATTTGAAAAGATACATTGCACGTTTACTTGTACATTTGCCACTTGTGGCTATATTTTGTAAGTCGCTTTGGTTAAAATTGTGCGCTAAAGGAATAAATACAGTGTACGACTTGTTTGTCCTCTGGTAATATTGTGTGAAAAGTGATTTGGGGCAGTGAAAGAGATTTACTGATAGAATGATGAATCAGTTTATTCTTGCAAGGCTATGTGTGGAACATGAAAACAATTAGAGGAAATCTGTCCTGGCACCAATGATTGAAGATAAAAAATAAATCACTAAAAATTGTAGATAACAGTTTGTTTCTCATATACTATTGTTTATGATTCTCTAAATAAACAATTCATCAGAAAATTCTGATCTGAACTAGTAAACACCGACCCAAGACAAAAAAAAGAGGGCCTTTTGCATTCCTTTAAAGGTGCACTAAATTTTAGCGGCATCTAGTGGTTCTACACCCCTCCCTTTTAAAGCACATAGAGAAGCTACAGTGGCCAACACAGGACAAAGATGTCGTCATCTGAGACAGCAGAGAGTAGCTAGCGCTCTTTAAATCAGTTTGTTCATTTAGGGCTACTGTAGAAATATGACGGAAAATGGCGACATCACTGAAAGGGGACCTGTGGTCTATGTAGATAGAAATGGCTCATTTTAAATTTCACCTCAAAATGAAAATCCTGATAATTTACTCACCCCCCATCTCATCCAAGATGTTCATGTCTTCTTTCTTCAGTCGAAAATAAATTAAGTTTTCTGATGAAAGCATTCCAGGTTCTTCACTGTGTATGTTACCACGTCCGAAAGGTCACGTCCGTGACGTAGGTGGACGTACTGACCCAGTGCCGAAAAACTCCATCTCATGTTCTCCTCTAACTTTAAAATGGTCCGACATCGTTGTTTTATCTTTATTTTTGTAAAGGGCATTTGATTTAGTCTCTGCACGTTCGTTTTAACACTGGGACGGTACTTCCACGTGCGTCCCATGCGTGACCTTTCTGACGAAGTCGCGCATTTGAGGTTAAAAAGTATATAAATGTTTTTAGTTTTTTTAGAAAATGTCAGATTGTTTCGTTAGAAAAGACCCTATTCCTCAGCTGGGATCATGCAGAGCCTCTGAAGCCATTCGAAGCCCTTTGAAAGTGCATTGAGTTGGACCTTCAACCTGTTAGTTGCAATTGAAATGCATTATGTGAAGAAAAATCCTGGAATGTTTTCATCAGAAAACATAATTTCTTTTAGCCTAGAAATCTAGACGCACCCTAGCGGCAGCAAATCTAATCTGCCGCGAGTGTAGTCTAGCAACTCTCGGTAGACCTGAGAGCTGGAAAAACCAAACTCTGGTCAGGCCAATCACATCGTGTATAGAGTCTGTGGGCGGGCTTAACATAATGACGGCACGTCACGGCAGAGTTGCGGCGGTTCCACTTGCTAACGCGTGCTACTCGTAAGCAAAGAAGCTGGCGAACAGCGGTCTTTCGAATCGACTTTGGCCACGACTCTGGAAGACTTTGGGTTAAGCTTTTCTTTGAGAAAAGAACAAAGAACGGTACTGAAGTCATTTTTAAGAAAGGAAGATGTGTTCAGAGTTTTGCCGACCGGATACGGCGAATGTTTAATCCATCAACTAGCTTCACTTCACGTTGCTCTCTGGTTGGTTGTAGCGCTATCCAATTGCGTGCAGTGGGAATTTGAAAGACAACCGTTTGTCCCGCCCCTCGGATTGAGCCCTGTCAATGGTGAGTTCCCAGACCCAACATCTTGATGTGGGTCTGGCTTGTCAGTCTAAATTTCTTTTTGACTGAAGAAAGAAAGACATGAACATCTTGAATGAGATGGGGGTGAGTAAATTATCAGGAAATTTTCGTTTTGAGGTGAACTAATCCTTTAGGTAATAAAAACATAACGGTTCATTATGTAAGGTCTTTATACACCACTCAAAACATAATTATGTATATTATATTGCATTACTGTCAATAGATCCTCATAAATATTACACACTGCACCTTTAAGAACTTAAGCCAGTATTCCAAGAATGTACCTAAGTACAGGGTGGTGAAGGTCAAGAGGTCAAAAGTGTCTGTTTGTAATTTTTTATCTAAAAATAAAGCCCAGTTTAGTATTTCTTCAATCAACATCTTTCAGCATTATACTGATAAACAACAAAGAAAACACAAGTGGTCTAATTTATTTTGTAAAGTAGAATACAAATAAGAAGTAAAGCAAGACTGACTTTAGAGATGATCAATGCTATACAACATTATGTCTCTTGCTGAATGGTAGAAACACTAGGAGAGCGATCTAATGCGCAACAGAAACAGCTCTTTCTGCCCAATCAATATTTAAACAGATTGTGATGGGCATGTTTTATTTTTTCAGGGGTTTTTTTACTAGTTATTTTTAGTCTCTCAGTTATCAGGCAGTATTTAAACCAAGCTGAATATAATTTATGAATAAATATCCAGGGTTTTTTTCATATATTGTAACTTTTAAATTGTATATTAATTATTTTACACTCTGAATCAAACACTAGGCAACATTGTTATAATTAGAGAAATCTACATCCATAACTGAGTATGAGAGGTTAAACTATTTTAGTTTAGCTGACCATCTTCTCGTGGAATCTATTTAAGACATAAACACCACCAAAGTTGTCCAGACAAGCATCAAAGAAAACATATTTAGGCCTTACATGTACATGGGTTTATATACATTTAACATTTGAACATACATTTAGCTAGCCTGACGTCGTCATACTCAATTCTAGTCAGAATTTGAGTCTGATACTGCTCCGTTGGGCTGTGATTATGGGGCGTGTTTAAACCGAACCAGGAAAGACCTCAATTGGATAGACCTACAACCAATCAGAGCAACGGAGCAATGCATAGCAATGTTAGTTGTCAAATGTCAACAGAACTCAACTGCGCTGTGTTGCCAAGTCCGCGGGTTGAAGCGACCCCAATTATGTGATATACAGACACAGGAATGCGAAATTTAACACAGAGTACTTACCAACACGATCATCATTTCTGAGAGAAATAGTAAAGGTGAATGCATATACGAACAAGTTCTCCGTTTAGGATTAGAACAAATTCAACCCGAATGCCTTTGATGACGTGGATGATTACGTTACTGTTTATCATCTGTCCATCATCGTCTAAAGCCTGCCCTGACAATTTCATTGGTCCGAACAGTTTCTGTTCGGGCATAATTACTTCTCTATGGATCAAGTCCAGACCGAACTGCCCATGCAAATTTTTTTGTGGGCGGGGCTAAATTCGTCTGGCATCCAGGCTAACATTTAGCTACTATGAACTCAAAATTGGGTAGTGCCTATTGTGTTATACACAATACTTTCTGCTATTAAGGTGAGAAACAGTTAAGTTTAGTAGCAGATTTCATGGCATGGTTACTTTTAAGGGTTGGTTAGGGAGTAGATATAGGGTCAACAGTGTAATTATGTGTAATTATTAAAATAAATTACAGATGTAATTAGATGCAGGCATTTTTTAAATTTAAGTACAATGTAAAACGTACAAAATAAGTGCACTTTATCAACTGATTAATTTAAATCATAGTACAAATTTACATTTAACTTAAAGTGGGACAAGCAAATAAGCTGTAACTTTGCAGATGTGATGGATGACATCTGTGAGAGGAACATTTTCATGCATCTTTAAAATGATAACATGAGCATGGCATGCATTAGAAATGTACAAAACTTACGTTTAGATACCCTGCAGTCCTTTTTGCATTGAATTATAACTGTCTTGTTGAGAGAATAATTATTCGCACTGCCTACAGCAAGTACTACAGCAACTCAAAGTGAACATGTCATCTTGCAGAGTCTCACTAGGATGCTTCATGTAAGACCAATTTTATGAATTATTTAGCTGTTTTTGTGGAGGGCGGAAAATATAAATAAATCATAGATAAGGCCTACCTTTTTTGCAGAGTAATAGTAATAGAATATTAATAGAATAGTAAATTATTAACTTGATTTCTTATGCAAGATAACCCTACCAGCTTTCACAGTAAGAGGACCAAAGCATACACTATATTGCCAAAAGTATTGGGACACCCCTCCAAATCAGCTCAGTGAATTCAAATGTGGTACCGTGATAGGTTGCCACCTGTGCAATAATTCAATTTGTGAAATTTCCTCACTACTAAATATTCCACGGTCAACTGTTAGTGGTATTAAAACAAAGTGGAAGCAATTGGGAACAACAGCAACTCAGCAACAAAGTGGCAGAGTGGGATCAGCGCATACTGAGGTGCACAGTGTGCATAAGTCGCCAACTTTCTGCAGAGTCAATAGCTACAGACCTCCAAATTTTGTGTGGCCTTCAGATTAGCACAAGAACAGTGTGTAGAGAGCTTCATGGAATGAGTTTCCATGGCCGAGCAGCTGCATCCAAGCCACCAAGTGCAATGCAAAGCATTGGATGCAGTGCTGTAAAGCACCCCGTCACCGGACTCTAGAACAGTGGAGACGTGTTCTCTGGAGTGACGAATCACGCTTCTCTGTCTGACAGTCCGATGAATGAGTCTGGGTTTGGTGGTTGCCAGGAGAACAGTACTTGCCCGACTGCATTGTGCCGAGTGTAAAGTTTGGTGGAGGGAGGATTATGGTGTGGGGTTGTTTTTCAGGGGTTGGGCTTGGCCCCTTAGTTCCAGTGAAAGGAACTCTTAATGCTTCAGCATACCAAGACATTTTGGATGCCCATTCCTGTTCCAACATGACTGCGCACCAGTGCACAAAGCAAGGTCAATAAAGACATGGATGAGCGAGCAAAAATTCCCATAAACACACTCCTAAACCTTGTGGAAAGCTTTCCCAGAAGAGTTGAAGCTGTTGCTGCATGCAAAGGGTTCATTCGCACGTAAAGGCAGACATCCCAAAACTTTTGCCAATGCATTCCTTGACATAGATATCTAAAATGATACAATATTTAGTTGTTAAGCTGTATTTGTTACTAGAACATTTGTTCAAAGTTATGTGGTGTTTAATAATGTTACCAAAACATTAGCACTAAAACGTTAGTTATACATTGTTTATGGAACATAAAGCAAATTTGCCTGTGAACGCGTTATATACAATATAGGTAGGTCTAAACCCAGGTGATCACTTATATAATTGTTATACAAACCCAAATCAGAAAAAGTTGGGACAGTATGGAAAACGCAAAAAAAAGAAAGAAAAAGAAGTGATTTTTAAATTTACTTTGACTTGTATTTCATTGCAGACAATATGAACACAAAATATGTCATGTTTTGTCTGGTCAACTTCATGTCATTTGTAAATATGCATCCTTTCCTGTCATTCAGACCTGCAACACATTTGAAAAAAAGTTGGGACAGTAAAGCATTTACCACTTTGTAATGTTGCCATTCCTTTTCACAACACTTAAAAGACGTTTAGGGACTGAAGACACCAAGTGATGAAGTGTTTCAGGTGTAATTTTGTCCCATTCTTCCTGAAAACAAGTCTTAAGGTGGGCAACAGTAAGGGGTCTTCTTTGTCGCATTTTGCACTTCAAAATGCGCCACACATTCTCTATTGGAGACAGGTCGGGACTGCAGGCAGGCCAGTCAAGTACCCTTACCCTCTTCCTCCGCAGCCAGGACTTTGTAATGTGTGCAGAATGTGGTTTTGCATTGTCTTGTTGAAATATGCATGGACGTCCCTGGAAAACATGTATTCTTGAAGGCAGCATATTATGCTCCAAAATCTTTTCAGCATTAATGGTGCCTTCACAGAAGTGCAAGTTACCTTTGCCAAGGGCACTGACACAACCCCATACCATGACAGACCCTGGCTTTTGGACTTGTTGCTGGTAACAGTCTGGATGATACTTTTCTTCTTTGGTCCAGAGCACACAGCGTCCATTCCTCCCAAAAAATACCTGAAATACTGATTCATCTGACCACAGTACACGTTTCCACTGTGTGATGGTCCATCCCAGATGCCTCCGAGCCCAGAGAAGTCGACGGCGCTTCTGGACACTGTTAACATAGGGCTTCCTTTTGGCACAGTACAGTTTTAACTGGCATTTGTGGATGTAACTACGTATTGTGGTACTTGACAAAGGTTTGCCAAAGTAGTCCTGAGCCCATGTGGTGATATCGCTTATAGATGAATGACGATTCTTGATGCAGTGCCGCCTGAGGGATCGGAGATCACGGTTGTTCAGCTTAGGCTTGCGCCCTTGTCCTTTACGCACTGAAATTCCTCCAGATTCCTTGAATCTTTTAATTATGTTATGTACTGTTGAATGTGAAATATCCAAATCTCTTCCTATCTTTCTTTGAGGAACATTGTTTTTAAACATTTCAATAATTTTCTCACGTATTTGTTGGCAAACTGGCGATCCTCGGCCCATCTTTGCTCCTAAAGGATTAGACCTTTCTTGGATGCTGCTTTTGTACCAAATCATAATTACAGTCACCTGTTGACATCACATGTTTCAAATCACATCATTATTTAACCATTTTACCTCATTACTAGCCCTAAATTGCTCCTGTCCCAACTTTTTTTTAAATGTGTTGCAGGTCTGAATGACAGGAAAGGATGCATCTTTACAAATGACATGAAGTTGACCAGACAAAACATGAACTATTTTGTGTTCATATTGTCTGCAATGAAATACAAGTCAAAGTAAATTTAGAAATCACTTCTTTTTTTCTTTTTTTTTGCGTTTTCCATACTGTCCCAACTTTTTCTGATTTGGGGTTGTATATCGTAATTTCGTCCAGCCCTAAAATTTGTATAGTTTTTGTCAGTGCTTATTTAAAAACATCCAATAATGCAGAATATAACATAAATATTTAACTGACGAGTTGTCAATACAATATATAACAATACAATATATAAGGTATAAATTTACCCCCAAATTCAAAATACTGACGCAAAACGATAACTGCAAATCCACGTTTCGCTGGCTGTAATCCAGTTGTTTCTGTGAATTGCAGCGATCAATTTGCTTCTCTTTTCTGTTGCTTTTGGCAGTCTGTAAAAATATAGGCCTACCTCAGATTTCTTGTCGTATCTATCTCAAAGCACTTTCCCATTTTAGCTGTGTTACTGCGACATTCACGCTGAAAACCAGCTCAGTCTTTTTGCCACTCACGGTGACGTCACGTGCATACCCTCTTTGTCTAGCTTTGTTTGTTGGTAAGTTTCTGTTTCTGTTCAAGTTTAGTTCATGGTTAATAACCTGCACATGGGTTCTTACTGCAACTTGCCTTCAGTGGATTTTGTGACATGAACATCAAGGGAACCATTTTATGAATTAGCCTATGGGAACGTTGCTTTTGAATGTTCCCAGAACGTTCTGAAAAAAGTAGTAGCATTTAAAAACATTAGAAGAACGTCAAACATTTTTTAAAAATTGGACTTTTGAATGTTCTGAGAACAATTTTTTTCGTTTGGTGCTGTTTGTATCACATGTTTGCAGGTTCCAAAATAAGCCATCCTCAACCTATAGGGAATGTTCACCAATTCTTTTAGCAGGTTAAATCCTTTCGCCAGTAGGTGGCAACAGTCTTGATTGAATCATTAAATCATTTACACAATGGAATCGTGCAAAAACACTGATTCATTGAGGAACGTTAAGAGTGCTCTTGTACAATGAGTATGTTTACATTTTTTTTTTAAATGTCAGGGTGAGACAACTGTAATTTTGGAGGGATCAGCTTTTAGGCCTTCACTTAAGATGTTATAAGATGCCTCCTTGAGGTTGATATCCTTGTGGTGTCTGTCAGGAGTTATTAAGTATACTTTTTTTTTATTTCAAATATAGGCCTATGTTTTGATTTGAATGTGTACTGTTTGTAAAAAAATTTTAATAGGTTTTGAATGTATTTGTGCTGTGTATTTTGAATTTAATGTACACATTTATGTATATTTACATTAAATGCTAGACTCCACAATATTTCGTTTGACATTTAAAATGTATATTTTAAAATGTATGTATTGTTTCTTACAAATAAACAATCTGTATTTGAAAATGTGTATTTTATGTATTAAAATAATGACATGAATACAAATAAAAAGTTAACTCAACTGTTGGGTTACTTTTAACCCAACTTTTTTTTAACCCAATGCATTGGGTTAAAATAACCCACAGTTGGGAAGGTGCTATACCAACCCACAGTTGGGTTACTTGTTGGGTTATTTTTAACCCAACATTTTTAAGTGAGTAATGAAGCACACAAGAGGAGTGGAACGTACACCTTGTTTACTCTTTCACTTTAGTTCTCCACACATTATGTCAGAATACAACACTTTGAAATAGTTGTCAACAATGTCCAATTCTTCTCATGAACAGTGCTGGGTTGAGCACTTTTTCAGATTTTCATCATGTTCTTGAGTTCCACGGCTTTCGATGATTATGCCATTTATTTTGATTCCACCATAAGTAACAAAGTTATTATCCCTCTTTTTTATATTGCATTTTGGCCCAGTGTCAACTTTTAGCCTACTTCAGTTGCAATTTGGTGCATGACAATTTGCACGTTTACACAATTTCTAGTCGTTTATAGTTTGGGGAATCATTTTGATTGTCTTATGCTGTGGCTCCTCCTGCTGGAGCTTACTTGTACTGTATCAGTAGCTGTTTAAGATTATATTGCTCTTTTTTTCTCATATGCCCCTTGTGATGGTTTTTGGGGACAGTCAACTCTGTGTCCTGTAAATAATAACTTAAACTATCACAGCTTATGCCAAATTGTGTTTTTTTTTTTCTAATTTCTTGAATAAAACTATTCAAGGTATAATAATATTGAATAAAACTGGTCTCTCTGGATTCATTAGGTGCTATGATTACACCTTACTTTAGCAGTGCAGAAACAATTGAACACTCTCAGGCACATTTGGCGTTTATCCAAAAAGGATCATTTTTTGCCATTGCATGTATTCCCTGAGAATTGATCCTATATCCTTGCCATTGCTAGTAACATGCTCCCATATTCTCATCTAAACAAGTTGGTCTGGTCTGACCGCAGAAATGTGCATCAAGCTAGTTGCTGTAGCACAAGCATTGTATCTGTTTATCTATAATATTTCCTCACAGACAAACAGTTTCTTATTCATACACAAATTCTATGTATATGCATCATCCATGTATAGTTAAGTAAACTGGACTGACCATTTATTAACTTAACTATTGTTAACCCAGGAACTGTATTATTGTATTGTTCAGGGTCAAGCTCAAACCAATCATATCAGCAAGCCTCATAGTGTGACAAACATGTATGATATTCAACATACAGAATGATTATTTACAATTATCTACGTTAACCTCTGTAAGTATTTAGCTTCCTGAATTGATTCATTTATTTGATAAGAACTCTGATGATATGCAAAGCAGTGTAATTCCATCTATGTAATGTTCTGCAGTCTTTTTGGAATGACATGAGGTAGAGTGATAAAAAAAAGTATTTTTTAGGTGAACTATCCCTTTAAGTGCCATGGACAGAGGTGTTTTCACTTAGTTAAATTGTAGTTTGATATTTAGAGTGATACAAATAAAAACGCCTTTAAGGGTAAATAGTTCTCCACTGGAACAGCATCACCATAGGAACTTAGAGCTAGAATAGAGACCACCATAAAAGTCAGGCGGTGGGAAAAGGATCTCACGCTAGCATTACCAAGTACTGTTTATGCTCCTTCACAGAATCAACAGCAGGTGGCATTCTAGTAGACAACACGTAAAAAAGGTAGGATAAAAAAAGAGATTTTGTCCTGAGCTACAAGGGTGTGCTGAGCGCAGGTAACGGGTAAAAAAAATAAAGACTAAAAATAGTGCTTTTTTTGTTGTTTTGTGATAAATTTGCTGTTATCTGTGTGGTTTATTGCCAGGTTCCGCCTTATTGTTTGCCTTAGTGTACTTCATTTGCATCTCTTTCTCGCTCTCACACACCCACACAACTAAACATTGGGTGTGGTTCGACTAAAAGGCGACCATTGTCAAAAACAAATCATGGCTACCTAAAGTTTCTCATAGGAGTTTCACAAAAAGAACACATCATTGTAATTCACAATTGGTAAACTGATATTTTTCACATGTATTTTATTGATTAGCTTATATTGATTGTATATTCTACAATCACAGAGGAAAGGACATTCAAAATAGAAAATTCAAGCAATATCAATAAAATATACACATTGACATATAAGCCCAACTGTCTGACTGGACAAATGCAACTTTCATTTTTAATTTAAAGTTATAGCTTAAAGTGATTTTGCTTCAAATTTTGCTAGTTTTATCTACAGCTGGAACAAGGATTCCATTGTGTCAGACTTCACCATGTTGCCATGGATATATTCTAAAGCATGTTAACCAATCAGTGCTAAATACAGATATGTCAATACATAAACCTTTCCAAGAACATAAAAAGACCTTGTAACTGAGGTACACCTGCAGAATCATTGTGAAAAGCCAATGATTCACTTGATGAGGGAGCCATCAGAATATAAGAACCAGAGGTGGCAAATATGATTCTAGAGGTAGAAATCAGGATTTTAGGCTATTTTTTGTTACCATGCTCTGAAATCAGTATTGACCTCATTAGCTGACAACTATCTATTAGTGTTTACCTATTCATACATATTTATTTATTTTTGTATTTATAATAATATTTTACATAACCATATTTTATTTTGAGTATATCATTTATGCCCTCACCAACATGGTGGTTGCTTTAAAAGGAGTAAACACATAGCAGAAGGGTAAAAGTACAACAAGTACTGGTGTCTAGTTCATATTGCACAGCTTTTACCACTGTATTTTCACCACTAATTATGCGGAACCAGTAACACTTTTACAATACGGTTTAATGTGTTAAACCAAATTTAACTAATTAGTTAATGTATTAGGTCTCTAATACTAGCAATGAACAGCAGCTTTTATAGCATGTATTAATATATAGGTTCATGTTAATTTATTAATAATGTACTATTGTTCATTGTTAATTCATGTTTGTTCATAAAACATTTACTAATGTTAATTTTACATTTGTTATAACTACAAATGTATTAGTATATATATATATATATATATATATATATATATATATATATATATATATATATATATATATATATATATATATATATATATGAATATGAACCTAAATTAACAAATGAAGTAAAGATATTATTTAATGCTTATTATTGAATTAATGTTTAGAACCTGTACTGTAAAAGTGTTACTGCTTATTCTAACACTGATTTGTTTGTTTTAAGTAACACATGTTTTTGTAATGTAAACACTTTTTTTCCGACTACCTGTCTACTTAATTTCAAGCAGATACGGTGAGAACATTTGATGCATACAGTCAGTGTATGTGCTTTCTCAAAAGTTTGGGCCAAACTGAAACTTCACAGCCTTTCCTCTAGCACCAGTTTTTGCCACTCCCGGTTAACAGTATGGCTTTAAAAAGAAAGAGCTATCAGCATATCAGCATATTCACAGAAACGTCACAAATACAGTGTCATCAGCAGCAAGACAGTGTACAGCGGCATGTACCCTGCATGAAAAAGGCAAATCAAAGATTTTGATCATTTCCAAAAACATCACTGGAGAGGCATCTTCAAACTACTAGCTGTAGTACTCATTGCATCAGCTACACTAAGGTGTATTTGGATAACATTCATATTCATCAAAAAGTCTTCAGTGTGATTTGTCATCATGCACAGAAAACAGTAAAGTGAAATGTGGATGAATCGTTAAGTGTTCATGAAGTTTTTAATGGAAATGTTACCCTAGTAAACAGTATCACATTTACATTACTTTTACTATATAGGCTACAGTAAAATAAAGCAAGTTGTCACAAATCGTCTTCTATTTTATTTGTCTGCAGCAATTTGTGAGAACAGCTCACATAGTCTTTGTAGAATTAATATAGATTATAAAATATAGTTTTAACTCTAACACTAAGTACAATTTGTGATTGATGTGTTTTCTGTGACAGTTGATGATGTGTCAAGTATATGTAAGAAAAAGGCCATCAAAACCATCCTTGTGTGGATGTGGAAGTGCTACTAAATGTGCTGTCAAATGGTGACAGTAGCTCACGTTATTATTAAAACTCTTGCTGAGCATCTAGTGACACAACTTCAGCTACATTTGAAAGGCCGGAGATACATTCAGAATAATTTAAGAGGCTTCTGTGCCTCTTTGGAACTTTAATATGTGCAGAAAAAGTTTGATCTTCCTTGTTAAATTGTTTTTTGAGCTACTATATAATATGTCCATTCTACTTCCATGTAGGTTTGTTGGTCCTGCTCGCAATGGAGTCTTTAATTTGTGTGGATCTCTCAGAAAAACTGCTACTTTTGAGGGAGTGCTCTCGTCCAGACTGTGGAGGAGGTGTGTCACTGCTCCGACTGGAAGCCCTTACACTTTGAACCCTCCTAATAGACCCCCCTAGTTTATCCTCACTCCTTGGCAAAGGTCCGCTACTGACAGAGTCCGCTCTGCCAACGGGCGATTTTTGAGAGCTAGTTCTTGATAAGCTCTTTGATGGTGTTCCTGTTACGGCTGGTGAGAGCATGTCTTTTTTAGATCTGGAAGAAGATGCCACAGTGTTGCGAGCAAAGCTTGGTAAAGGCGTAGAACTTTTTAGGGTGTTGTTGGGACTGTCAGGTGTACCTACTTCAGAGGTACCTTGTGTCTGGGCTTGAGATTGGGCCAAGGCGCGCATTGTAGAACGACACATCTTTTCCTCTGGTGCTGGTTTTGAAATGATACGAACAGGTTTGACATTTGTTTTTTTGATGGAGGGTCTGTGTTGAGTCGAGTCCCTTGCCCACCGAGAGTTGCTTGGTGTCACTCCTCTTTGTGCCCTGGGATCCTCTGGAGGAAGGCTTGAATGTCGTGCAGGTCTACCTTGTCTCTCGCCTCTCCTGGCTGGCATGCTTTGGTCACGAAGTGGACGTCTGGGTTCAATGCTCTCATGTCCAGGAGGTTTTTCGACTTTCTTCATGCTGCTACTAGATCGATTCTGCCTTGTAATTGGCACCACTTTGCGCATGTTCTGAGTCTCAGTTGATGTGAGGGTTCTTGTAGGACGACTGGTATGAGCAATCGCTTTGGTCTTGGTTTTGACAAGTGTTTTGGGGATACAGGTCTGGACTGCTTTCGCGCCAACTCTTCGCCCTTCAGCTGTGTCACAGCTATCTGTCTCTGCTTCTTCAGTATTTACAGATGGACTGTTTGATTCTGGACATGCTTGATAAAACCTTCCTACAAGTGGTTCATCGCTTGATATGGACACAAAGTGACTATCAGTGGACTCAAAATTGGAGGAAAGAGAATTGGTGTCCTGAACTACTTTTGGATAGTTGGCATCATGTGGTCCAGAACCTTCTTTCAGGATAGAAGAACTCTCAATCTCAGAACAGTCCAATACAATGGAACAATCAGTTTCAGTGCAGTCCATGGCATACAACATGGGTTTCTTACTGGACACAGAGGGATCAAGGGGCAATGGGGTGTCACAAGTTGTTGAGGAAAAGGTGCTTGTGTCCGCTTCCTCTTTCTGTGATGAGATAATTTTGTCATTCCATACTTTTTCTGGCTTAGGTCTTTCCTCAGAACTCCTACTAGATGGGGGAGTATCAAGGACGAATGCTTTGGGAGGATCTTCTTCTCTTTCCAGACTTGTTACAAACACTTCACACTGGTTGTCAAAAGCAACATTACTGTTATTATTGATCTGGCTGGTTATCTCAAAGGGTTGAAGACCAGAAACTAGTTTGTGTTTCTCCAAACAAACACTCATGTGTCCAACACCATGACCAGATGTCCCCTGATAAACATTCTTTGTGTTACTTAATCGAGGTGTAACTCCACCTTCAGAGAGAGTAGTATAATTATTATTATTATTATTGTAGGGATCAGTGTTCATGTTATACCCAAAACTTGAGTATCTAGCTAAAGGACTGATGGGTTCTGTCTCAGCCTTAGGTGAAGCTGCTAAATTTTCTTGGCAAACCTGACTCTGTGGACCCAGCTCCCTATTATCCTGTGAGACAAGCCATGCCATGGTCTTTCTTTGATGGTTCCTGCCTGAACGTGGCAGGCTGCTGAATTTGGCATAGTCGCTTGCTGAAGACCCAGAGATCTTCTCCATATAGCCACGAAGGTTGCGGTCACTAGAGGTGTGCTGGTAACGGCGGGCACTAGCCGAGCGCCCCAAAGGACTGTTGGGGCTTTGAGGTCTTGATTGAAGCAGGAAGTCTAGGAGGCCTTCTTTGGTTAGGATGTCAACATCATTTTCGCTGCTGCTGCGGCCAAAACCTCCACTATCACCTGTCTCAGAATTAGCTGCACCCCAGGCACACCGTTTCTCCTCTAGTTCCCGTAAACGTCGCTGTCTAACTTCCTCCTTCAGGTCCCTGTCCAGGTTGTCCTGCAGGAGAGTGGACAAGAGATCACTATATGAGGGTGTTCACTGATGTATGATCTGTAACATGATTCTTAAATGCTTTAAAGGAGTAGTTTACTTTAAAATGAAAATTACCCCATGATTTACTCACCCTCAAGCCATCCTAAGTGTATATGACCTTCTTTCTTCAGTTGGGGACACTACATTTTCAACTAAATATCCAAATAAATTTAATTACTAAACTAAATTAAATACATCAACTAAATTACTGATCTGCCCACATTGTCACTGTATGATAATTGAAATGAGCTAGATGACATTACAGTTTACTCCAGAGCGGCTGTACAGCTGAATCAAATTCTGTTGCATTATTTTCCTGTTTAACACTGTGAAGCTGCTTTGAAACAATCTGCATTGTAAAAAGCGCTATATAAAGTTGACTTGACTTATTTCTGATGAACACAACATCAGAGCGAATCGATGGGGTTTTGTAAGAAAAAATATCCATATTTAAAACTTAATTATCTAAAGTAAAATATATATTTTCTGATATATCTATTGAATACTGACCGCCTTCAGTATTCAGCTTATGTTAAATATGGATCTTTTTCTTACAAAACCCCATCGATTCGCTTCAGAAAGCCTTTATTAACCCCCCGGAGCTGTGTGGAGTACGTTTATGAGGGATGGATGCACTTTTTTGAGATTCAAACTCAATGGACTCCGTCACTGCCAAAATAAAGCTTGGAAGCATCTGGATATTTATTAATATAACTCTGATTGTGTTCATCAGAAAGAAGAAAGACATATACACCTAGGATGGCTTGAGGGTGAGTAAATCATGGGCTAATTTTCATTTTCAAGTTAACTACTCCTTTAATGTCTTGACAGATAAACTCTTAATTATTTTATCTTATATTATTTTCTTTACTGTTTTTTAATTTTAATTTTTTTGATTTATGTTATTGAATATGTACCTTTACAGCTTTTTTAAACTTTAGACAGAAGTCTTGGAAGATCCTGAAGCACTCATCCAGTTTGAAGGTGTCTTTGTCTTCACAGAAGAAGTCAATGAGGGCATTGCCCTTTTTGCGCAAGTCCAGTCTGCGATGTTTAATGTCCTGCAGGGCCTGTGCAGAGCTCTAACAAATAAGAGGAAAGCAGGTGAGTCATTCTTATTGGCATAAAAAAGTTTATCAAATCATTATAGCAAAACAATATGACAATATTCTTTGTTATTTTCAACAACAAAAAAACTAACCTTTAGTATAAAAAAAACATACTGGGGGAATGAATTTACCTGCAAAAATTGATCCAGCAGCTTTTGCAGCTCATCGTCATCCTGAATCTTCTCTTCCAAGGAACGTGTTTTTACATAGAGAGAGGAAAACTCTCCTTCTATATTTTCTACTGAAATTCTACAATAATACAAATCAAAATAAGTGAACGAAAGATTGAGCAAGGGGTCATAGAAAGGTGAAACCTGTTGCAAATTTAAGGTAAATAATGACTACATTTCTAAGAAAAAGTGAAAAGTATTAGCACTAGTAGTTAAACCAGTTGATATTGCTTTAGCCAGACCTTTACAGGATTATTCCATTAGTCAATACAGGATTAAGAAAACTCGATTTGAGATTTTCTAAAAGTTTAATAAAATAAATGAAATGATTATTAATGGGAGAAGTGTTTTGAGAAACTAATATTGCTGTTACCTGGCTGCACTCTGAACTTGTGTTAGCTTCTCTGGAAACTTCAAAAGGGCCTCATCCTTTTTCTGTGCTTCCTTTGTGAGAAAAGTTAAAGAAAAATACAAATCAAATCGGTTTAAAAATGTTGTTGTTATTAGTATGGCTGGTTTCCTAATACATTTACAAACATTCTTGTTCAGTAAATATGGAGAAAGCTACAGTGCATCTGGTTCTATCCTACTCACTAGTGCCACAAAATGAAGCAGGTTCATGCCAGGCTTGTTGGCCTTCGTGTCAGCCAGAGAGAGAAGCGAGGACAGTTTGAAGCCCACAGCATTGCCTGCATAGCCACCCTATGAACACACAGATAACATCAGTCAATGTCTGGTCAATGCTGTAAAAGCCAACAACCCTTCCTGATTTAAAAATGTCAGGGAATGTTTTGGAGAGGAATAGTTGAAAGGAAAGAGCAAAGGTGAAAAGAGGACTAGGGGGGAAATGTCCACAAAAAAGGAACAGATGAGGGGTAAGGGATGGGGAATACTGGCAAGACAATAAACTGAAAAAAAAATGTTGAAGACAGAGAGAGACTTACGGCATTCATGATATTTCCCGCTTGGAGAACTAAGTGTAGAATGGCATGGAGCTCTTCACAAGTCATTAGTTCTGTGGAATAATCAATAGAAAGTGAATAACCACAGACCATTTGTTAAATTACATAACACTCTAAATGCTATTACTATCCCTCTACTGTCTACAGTCTAAGACATTTAAATCTAAAGACTCAATGCAACATTTAAATTTAAAAAAGTGCTGACAGTATACCTACTGTAGTTTATGATGTACTGCAAGGATTATTTAATGCAGGATTAATATAAAGTAATGTAATGATGTTAGTGCTATATATTTTTTATATTACGAAAATGTTATCCTAACCATATCCCTATCCCTAAACCTAACCCTACCCACAAGTTATCCATAAAACCAGAGGGAAATTATAGGTGAATAACACCTATGTAGAATTACGTAGAAGCACTTAACCCTGGTTGTAAGCCTAAACTTGACATAAACTGTAAACTTGTCTCTCAAATCTGATTGGTTAATTGGAACGTTGTCCCAGGATCAACGAAGATGTTGATCCAGGAACATGTTGCACTTAGTGATGTCATGTTCTGCGGCACAGCTAAGTGATAGAAAATTACTCAGCAAAATGCACTCAACTAAGAATTGAGTTCACTATACTGTTTATAGGTCCATACTTGACAGCAGACCTTTTGAAAGTGGTGGAATGAAGCATCAAATTATATGGTTTGTGCACGAGAGAGAGAGAGCATTATTAAAGCATTCAAAAATGACTTTGCATCCAAAGTCCCATAACCTATGGTCCACAGAAGTGAAAATAAGAATGAATGTCCCCTCAAAATGTTCTGCCTACTTAGCTGAAAAAATACAACTATTGCTCCAGATTAAAGTAAAAATTACACAACTTCAGAACCTCCAAAGAGTAGTCTAGTTTGTTCTTACCTTCTGTAGCCTGACGCACAATGTTAATATCACGACTCATGACTGCACAGGACGGGAGGAACTCTTCCTGAAGTACCATAGCCTCAATACGTACTTCGAAGCTTAACAAGTGAACACACAATCATAGCTGACTTGCCTTTTTTACATGATGTGGTTAGGTATTAGGAAAATTTATATTTGTATCTCATCGATAAGACAGATCTTGTGCATCTCTTACCGTGGCACTTGAATCAGCAGGAACATGAAAGAATCAGCCAGTGTCAGCTTATTTGGGTCTCCCTTGAATTCCCTCAATCTCTTCACCTAGTAAATATAAAATAAGTGATTTACATTCACATTCAAATATCAGAGCAAACACAAAGCATTTTTTACTAGGAATTCACAATGTATTTGAACATTTTTTTATTTATCGGTAGATTGGATTAATTGTACAAGGAAATGTTTTTTCTTGATTTATAATATAGATTAAATTTGCCATCACCTTGCACTCAAAGTTAATTTGCTGTCGGTTAAAGGAACACGCCGACTTTTTGGTACTGGCTTAATGGCTCCATCTAGCCTACTGCTTAATAAGTGACAAAATAATGCCAACATTTTCCTATTTACTAAGATTAAAACAATTTACCTATTAAAAAGTTGCGCGTGCTGGGGACTATTTTCAGGCGCTGTGTTATATCATTGGCAAGCGGCACGCTGCACCCATGGTAGGGCAGCAAAATTCCTTGATCATTACCCAGGAATGAGAGTATAGTTCCTAGCCATATCGGTCTATAAAATTGCAACTTTTCATTTTCCGTCGTTCTTAGTACACAATGTAACTATACACACCACAACATGAAAATGTTGGTGTTATTTTGTCACTTACTGAGCAGTAGGCTAGCAGGAGCCGTTTACCTCCACTCTTTGTGCTAAGCTAGGCTAGCGGTGGGTGCGTCAGACAGAGTTATGGCATGTTTTGTGGATGTTGCCATCTTTGATATTACTTTGATCACTGTTACTATGGTTATTGGTAAGAGAATACAGGCTTGACTCCCATCACACATTCATACAGACAGTATTCAAGGTGCTATACTGTACGTTCCTGTGTGAACAGGACATTTCAAGACTCGCACCTGTAAGTAAATGTGGTTGTTGATTTCAAAAACTGACAGTGTGAATGTAGCCAGAGTTCTCACCTCTTCTGCTTCTGGTAGTAGTTTGAGCAGTTCTTTCAACGGTTCAGTTCCATACTGCTTAATGTTGCCCAGACGAATGTCTTCAACTATTTCATGACTGGGCCTGAGGGAGAAAACAGAAGTACAAAACAGACAAATCAATTTTTGGCCCCGTCTGTTCAGCTCAGTAGATGAGATGAACCCTTGTAGGATACTTCAGTGTATTCTTTAAAGAAAGATGGAAATACAAACCTTTAACTTCATAAGTGACATTGTGAGTTATGAATATATTTATACAGTGCAGGTATTTTGGGTGCCACTCCATATTAGGTGTGTAATTATGTCCTTATTTTAATTGAGCATAATGTAAGGTTAGGGGCACATTCAGAAATCATCCATCCATCCATTGTCAAATATGAATATTAAATTAAAAAATGTGTAAAAACTTTGCACAAACGTGATCATTACATTGCTTCTTTTTTAATGCATTCATCTTTACATGAAAAATGTATGCTGGAAGTCTGGGACTAATTGTAACCTTGTCTGCTGCATGGGTGATTTGACTCAGTGTCTGATCAGCCCTACTGTCCATCACCACTCACATACACAGAATACACACAAACATCACAGACAAACATAAATACAATATAATCTGATTACGCATGAAAACATTGTCTTTCTCATAATCATTTATAGTCTTTGAGGATGTTGAAATACCTGTTTAAAAATAAACAAAAACCCTGTTTACACAGGACACATCCACCTTCCACTGCCCATTTCACCTTGCAACAGGTCTGACGTAAACTTATCTTGTTTTATGCTTTTATTCTGGTCTAGTTGTCCATTGAGTAACGACAACATACCTTGTGTCTTTCTTTATCTGTACTTTTCACAGTGAATGTATACAACATCCTCATGTGAACTCTCAAGTATCAATCAGAACCTGAAAGCTATTGATCTTCACACAAGAGCATCAGGTTTCCCTTGACCACCAGATCCTATTTCTGTGCTGGAGCACACGCATAAAAGGTTTACACATGATGACGCTTAGCAACTTACTTCTTAAACTGTTTGAGGAAAATTCCAACATTCATTCCTCTCTTGGAGTCCAAGATGCTGATCTGGGAGAACAGAGGAATAGAGAGGTTAATTAAAACGGATGGAAAGATACACAAAGGACAGACTGTGTGTGTTCTGAGCAGAAGGATGGTTCCCATTCAAATTTTGGGCCTTAAGATTGCTGTGGCAAGTTAATTTGAATGCAACTTTGAAATAAATAGAACTAGTATCTTTGATGGTGCAAGATTACTATAGGTTAAAAGGTAACACTTTACAATAAGGTTCATTAGTTAACATTAGTTAACTACATTAGTTAACATGAACTAAAAATAAACTGCACTTATAAAGCATTTATTTATAATTGTTAATGTTAATTTCAACATTTACTAATGCATTATTAAAATCTTGTTAACATTAGTGCACTGTGACCTAACATGAACAAACTATGAACAGCTGTATTTTTTATGAACTAACGTTAACAAAGATTAACTAATGCTGAATAGAGGTGTTGTCCTTGGTTAGTTCATGTTAGCTAATGCATTAACTAATGTTAACTAATACAACCTTATATTGTAAAGTGCTACTGGTTAAAAAACAATTTACTAGTGGCAGAATTTTACAATTTAATCAGTCCAGTCAAACAGAATGACACTGGGGAACCGAAAATGAAGAGGGGGTGACAGCATTTCTACAGATTTAGATGAGGTGGGGCATTTCTAAATTTAAACTATTATTTAAATTTAAACGGATAGTTCACCCAAAAAGCTAAATTATTATACCCATGATTTATATGGGCAGTCGTGGCCTAATGGTTAGAGAGTCGGACTTGTAACCGGAAGGTTGTGGGTTCAAGTCTCAGGTCCGGCAGGAATTGTTGGTGGGGGGAGTGAATAACCAGCGCTCTCCTCCACCCTCAATACCACAACTGAGGTGAGACCCTTGAGCAAGGCACCGAACCCCCAACTGCTCCCCGGGCGCCGCAGCAATATGGCTGCCCACTGCTCCGGGTGTGTGTTCACGGTGTGTGTGTTCACTACTGTGTGTGTGCACTTGGATGGGTTAAATGCAGAGCACAAATTCCAAGTATGGGTCACCATACTTGGCCACACGTCACTTCACTTCACTCCTAGGTGTATATGACTCTTGTATATGATTCTTCTTTCAGACGAATACAATCGGAGTTAAATTAAAAAAATGTCCAGGCTCTTCCAAGCTTTATAATGGCAGTGAAAGGGTAGTTCTGTTTTAAAGTCCATAAAAGTGCATTTATCCATCATAAAAGTTCTCCACACGGCTCCGGGGGGTTAATAAAGGCCTTCTGAAGTGAAGCAGTGCGTTTTTGTAAGAAAAATATCCATATTTAAAACTTTATAAACTAAAATAATGGCAAAAGAGTATCCCCTGATGCGATGTATAGGAGCATTGCAAGCTTTGACACCTCTCGTGGACAGGGCTGGGCAACAAACTCAAGCCCCTCTTCTCTTATATTGAAACGCTATCTCTGCGCTTCCGCATTCGTGAATACGCATGCGCCAAGGGGTCAAGGTACTCTTTCGCCGTAAATCAGTGCGTACAGCGGTCCGCTGGAAGCTAGTTATTTTAGTTTATAAAGTTTTAAATAGGGATATTTTACTTACACAAATGCATAACTTTGCTTCAGAAAGCCTTTATTAACCCCCACTTTTATGGACTTCAAAACAACTTCCCTTTCACTGCCATTATAAAGCTTGGAAGAGCCAGGACATATTTTTATATAACTATTTAAGACGATTCTATTTATCTGAAAGAAGAATGTCATATACACCTAGGATGACTTGAGGGTGAGTAAATCATGGGATAATTTATGGGCTAAATTGAATCATTTTTGGGTGAACTATCACTTTAAACTATATTGCCAAAATGAAAGCCTTGAGAGAAAATAAACCAGACTTGAAAAATTGTACAACTTATAAAAGAAATATACTGTATATGGCGATAAGATTCAACATTATTATTATTATTTATAGTAAAACAGTGTTCATTTGGTTCCAAAATTTAATTAGAAAGAAGTAGACAGTTAATATCAAGGGCACACTAAATGATAACCACTAGACATATGTCTTACATTTAATAGAACCATAACTAATAGAATAGAACTAAATTGTGTTTTTAAGTGTGCCATACCTGGACTGCCACTGGTTCCCCTTAAATAGGTTTTTATGATATGAGAAAGACAGACAGTTTCTTAGATTAATATAAAGTGCTTTAAAAAAGAGCTTAACATCAATCCAACTAAGTGAAACAGGAATGAATCTCTTTCCAGTTTCTAGACATGTTATTAATATTTATTTGTATGAATCTTAAAGGGTTAGTTCACCCCAAAATGAAAAATTCTGCCATCATTTACTCACCCTCACGTCATTTCAAGCCCATAAGACTTTCGTCTATCTTTGAAACATAATGAAGATTAATAATATATAAAATGTCTTAATTTGTGTTTTTAAAATGATTGAAAGTCTTAACACAATGCTATACTTGTTATTCTCATTAACACAACATCAGCACCAGGAAAGCCTCAGTAGCATGATGATTCATTTTGGCCCATGAGATCATTAACTAACTAACATGACACAGCCATTTTAGCGGCAACTATACAGACACACAATCTGTCACTCTCTCTAGCACACACATTTACATGACTCATGTGTGTGATACATGCAATTTGTGACAAAGGCCTAGCAGGAAGGTGTCTGAAATTACAAACGAGGCCACACGCATGGTCCACGCCACCTCAGACAGACAATAAAAAAAGCTTCATTAGATCTGCACAGGTACACTTGGTGCCTTAGTGGATAATTACAAAGCTACCAAGACCAGCAGCAACCACACAAAACAACACAAAAACACAGCTGGTCGCTTAGACACAAAACGACAAGCTCACGGGAGCATATGTTTTGGATAATAGCGACATGTTTGTTTTTTGTCGAGGTGGAAAACCGAGTTGCACACATGTAATCAAATTTCTTATCAGTAAGAAAATCCCCATGCTTCCTACATGATAGGAAATTGTTAGCAAATTTAACACACAAACATATAAACATCATACAATTTTTTTTTTTTTAGGTATTTGTACATAATGTTTACATGGATATAAACTGAAAAGGACCATTTTGATTGATTTAAAACATCTAAAACATAAAAGTATTACTTTTCCTATTACTACTTTTATATTATAGCATTTTACTATTTTATATTTTTAAGCCCCTAACCCACCCCTAAACCTAAACACTTCTTAACAATATCAAAAACATAATAGTGATATAAACTGTTATAATGCCAAAGCATTAAAAATGTGATGTAACTTGAACATAGTAATTTTATGGATTAAATACACTAAAATTAATATTATAGTATGATCCTAAAAGTTATTCATACTGTAGATAAAATGTTTATGTTTTACATGTTGTCAATTCAGATATTGTAAAATATATAATTATGTTTCAGTGTCTGTGCAAACTTACAAAAATATATCTGTGCTAGGACCACACATCCGGTAAAGTAATACTTAATAAAGTTACTCTAGCAGGCCTAGTAGATTAAGTAGATGTACTTTACACCACTGAACAATGCAAATAGTTCAGAGATGTAAATTTTTACTAGAATTCTTTCCACAGAATAACTGGATCAATTACTCTAAACTATAGCTGAAGCTCTTTCGAGGGCAGTGAAAACAAAAGAAGAATCTCAAAACCCGGGGATCTGGTAGAGATGATATTGGTATTGGATCATAGGTAAAATAAAAATTAAGCCAATAAATTATAGCCAAATGATCATGGGGCCCAAATTATGTCTAGTAGTCCTTTTTATTGTTAAACACAAATAACATCAATTATGATTTACTTAAAGTTTGTAAAAAAAAAAATGTAATCCATGGCATGCTTATTTATTATTTATTTGTGAAAGTATTTATCATTATACTTTTATAAAAGAAAGTTGGCCATATATAGCCACATTTCCAACGCGGGAACGTTCCCCAGAAACTAGGAACTTTGGGGTGGTACTCGGTGTGTTTCGACCGCAGGAACCAGGGTCTAAATGAAGAACGGCCCTGCTCGCGAGGTAGTACTTTTCCAAAGTTCAGGAACATTCGTGGGTGGGACCTGGGCGCTGAACATGCTGATTGGTTAAGTTCACGCAGCATTTTATTTCAACCGGCATTTTTAAAAGTCTTTTGCGAGGATCGTTCAGCGTTCAGTAAATATCAGTCTTGCTCTTTCTGTCCGATGGCGCGTGTTCGTCTCAGCCATTTCACGGTCAATGTCCGTAATAGCTGATAACATATGTTGTCTTATTTTAAATCTAGCTTTACAAGCTTTATAAGCAGAATACGCTTTATAGTATCAGTACTCGTCTCTTTTCCGCCATTTTGTTAATTACCTCTTTAGTAAACAATACATAACCAGCAAAAGCAGCACAGCTTGAATCTCCTCCATACTTATTATTGTTGCAGACAGAGTCGCGCAAAAATGATTACTGTCCGTCGGTGACTGGGAGGAACAGTCGCGCGCAGTCCTACATAATTGGACCAATTTGACTAATCTTCACGGTACTTTAGACCGCAGTGGAAACGCAGACAATAGCAGGTCTGGGGGAAAACAAGTTCCCAAGAAAACAAGAAACGGGGCTTATGTGTATGATTTTCATTGTAGGCCAACATTTGCTACACGATTGTGGGAGAAGATAGTTTTCTGCAATTGTAATGTTGTTAAATGAATGTTTAATGCATTATTTTAGTGTCGTGTGTGTTACCATGATGGTGTTTAGTATTTGTGTGTATGACACTGTGTGCACCTTCTATAGTATTTACACCAGCTTGTGCAAAACTACTTGTGATGAACATTGATTCATGTGGTTTTCTTTTTACCACCTGTTTTTTAAGGGAGTTGACAGTACATGTAAAAAACTGATGTTAGTAATTTGGTATATTAACATTATAAATTTTTTTTTTACCATAAATTACAATATATCTTTTTTTTACACTGCACAAAGTGTATGTATATGTACTCTTGGATGATGTATAGGTTACTTGCTTAGTATTTAGCAATTAGATCCATATTGATGCATCTCTAATATCTGGCAGTATTTGCCAAAATTCAATCTTGGGCAATCTTAACACAAGGCATGCCATTCATTCACATTTAAAAATACATTTAATTGAAATAGGAAGTCTCACAACTGCTGCATTGGAGCGCAAAACATTTGCATATTGTGTAGAGAGAGACAAGATAAATGACACTGTCTAACAAGCTTTAACTGCAGATATTCCAAGCAATGATTCAGTTCTACTCAGGTTACCTTACCTCATCCTTGCTCTCTTTAAAAGAACCTCTGGATCTCCCAAGACGAGGCTGTCCACTGCTTGTCTGGGTTCGAACTTCCTCCTGCTGGCCGAACAGCTCCTCCACTGTCCTTACGTCAATCTGATACTGCTGCTGTCTCACTGCTAGTGTCCAAATATTAGGTTTACCCCGAACCTTCTCCTCTGGAATGGTTTTCCAAAAGAAGCTCCGTACACGTCGTTTCTTGCGTGAAGCATGTTGACCGGGATGGCCTGGTGCTTGGGGTGGTGGTGGAGGAGGTGGAGGCGGTGGTGGAGGTACTGCTGGAGGGCAGGAAGTGCTGTCATGTCCATGGCTAGGGTCATTTGTAGAAGGTTCAAATGGCAGTGGATTTACTATTGGTGTAGAACAGTCGCTTGCCGACTCCTCCGCAGCAGTCACACTGGCCATGACAAGCATTACATTAGCAATGACACCAGTCCCAGAGGGGCAGGCTGTGAGGGGAAATTTCACCCCGTTTCCACAAGACCCTTTTATAAAATGCCAAACTAATCAGGACAGCCTCCTTGTTTGATTCTAGGTGGTGTCTGTTGGAGTCCCAAGGTCTCTCTCATTCATAGTCGCTAATACAACTAACAGCCGAGTAAATAAGGAGTTTTTCTTCAAGCAGAATATGTGCAGCGTTCATTCTTAATTAGAAATTAGTGCAACGAATTTAGAATTGATCCTTTTTACAAAACTGTCGACTGACTCATGGCTCTGACAATAATGAGGGATGATGGTGTTTCACAATCTTCTTAGGCCAATGTCTTGACATTCTCATATATTTTGTCTTCACTTCTTCTACCTAGTCCCATAATGCCAAGCTGTTACTTCCAAGCTTTCGCCCACTGTGGTGTGGTCAGAGGTCAAACCCTTGGAGCTGCAGGAAGGACAAAACACACACACACACACATATACAAAATCAAAATTACTGAGGTGCAGTCAAGCGAATGAACTTGGTACCAAAAAACAGAGGAAATGAGAAAGTAACAGACATCAAAAGAGATGTGGCTGTAAGGAAAGGCCCCAGTAGGAAAATGCCAAATGCTATTGTTCGGCTTAAGGCACTGGGGCCAGCCTGATATCTGTAAAAATGATCTTGACAGATGAATCAAATCTTCACTAATGAAAACGCACACAAGGCACTTTCAAGGAATTTGTACGTCTCGTGGCAAAATAATTTGGCAGAACTCACAATTACCTTTACATAACATTAATTATATTGTAGTTACATAACATGTGGCTTACAGTAATTTGGTGCTAATCTAAAAAGTTGTACACATTAAGAAATAAGTAGTGTTTTTGATGAAGCTTCATATGAATGATTTCCCTTACATGAAATGAAGACTGTACTAATAATATTTATATAGCAAGTGTATGGTTCGGGTCATAAACAGTAATAAACACTCAAGTTGCTTCTTTTTTGTTGGACAGGTATAGGAATTACGTAAAATGCGCTCTAAAAAAACTAATCTAGCTAAAGAACTACTGAATGCACCTTTTAAAATGTAAGTACAATGTGTGAAAAATCATTACGAACACTGTACAACAACGTTGCTCAAGGTGTAAATTATCTAAACATTGTTCTCTCATTTTACATTTTAAAGGAGCTGCACTATAAATGTGTATAATATTTTATATAATAAATATTGGTAAATGTTTAGCCATTAAATAGTGAATGGCATAATTACAATAGTTTTCATACTGGTGATTCACTTGTGCCACATCTGTTATTTGAATATGCAAAACAGCTGACATCAAAAAGCCTTCAAAGTACAGTGAGGTTGCCAAGGAGACCAGGCAACAACCAATCCAAAAAAAGCTGGTATTTCACACAAACATTTGCAAAGATATGCAACCAAAGCTCTTAAAAAACAAAAGATATGGCTTATTTTCTATTATTTTGATATATTTAATTTACAAGAGCCTTGTAAGGCAACTAACATTGATCAGCACATTATAGTATCAAGACGATCGTATGGCTCAGGTCTTGTCATGCAAGTGTCTCTGTATCACAGACATTGAGTGAACATAGACTGAAGTAAATGGCATTGATTTTTGTCTTATGTCCTACTGTCAGGAGTGACATACTGCTGTCTGCTGCCTATCTGGGTAACGCTTTAGATAACAGCCTGGAAAGTACTGTGTAAGTAAAGAGAATTTACAGGGTAACTTTCGGTAATTATAGTGTAACTATAAAGTAAGTATATGTAAGTATAAAGGAAAAATATATAATATTTGGGGAATAAAGGGGTAACTCAGGAAAATTAACAAATTATTAACTAAGTGCTAGTCTTGTTTCGTGTAGTTACAGGGTAAGTATGAATCTGCGGGCTGTAAATTAAAAGTGGTGTTTGTACCCCTCTTGTGTAGTTACAGGGTAAGTATAAATCTGTGGGCTGTAAATTAAAGTGGTGTTTGTTCCCCTCTTGTTTTGTGTAGTTACAGGGTAAGTATGAATCTGCGGGCTGTAAATTAAAGTGGTGTTTGTTCCTCTCTTGTTTCGTGTAGTTACAGGGTAAGTATGAATCTGCGGGCTGTAAATTAAAAGTGGTGTTTGTTCCCCTCTTGTTTTGTGTAGTTACTAGGGCTGTCAACTAATATTCTAAATTCGAATATATATTTGAATAGTTTAAAAAAAAAGAATTTAGAAGGTGAAAATTTATATTCAAATAAAAAAAAAAACGAAAAAAAAAAAAAAAAAAACGCCTGCGGTAGTAGAGGCGTGGCTGTCTGCTTTGCTAGTGGGCACGCCTGAAGCCTTGTTTATACTTTCGCCTGGCTCCGCAGCGCGAGCCCCCGCTGACTGCATGTGCTCCTCCCCAAACGGATGAGGCGTTTTTACTTGACCCGCTCGCCGTGCTATTCTTTGAAATGACAGAGGGCGACTCGGAGTAATTGTTCTATAAACCATCAGGAAAAAGCATTGAGAAGAAGTGGGCTAATGTATACAGGCTTGTTTATGCTTTTGTAGGCTCATTTTGTAAATATAAGCAACTCATTTGTATGTGCAAACTGGACCACCCTTACTTTACAAAAGTTCCATGTTTACCACAGCACAGCTCACTCGGAGCGTTCAATATGCTGTAAAACTTTAATATTTGTTTCAATCACTGAATGAAGGCTGCTATATTTGGGACAAGTGTCGCAACCTTAAATTGCTTGCACAAAACTCTTGATCAGCACTCAAAATGTGTTTGTTCATTTAAACCGTTATGCGCAGAGAGGGTGAGGTGAGAGAGAGTGAGGTCTGCGGTCTTGGTCATTAGTTGATTTACTTGTTTGTGTGTAGGTAATACGTTGTCAAATATGTTTAAACTTAAATAGACTACCTATACAAGTAGTTATGTCTCTTTGCATTAATTTGTCCTGTTATTGACGTGATGCGTGTGCGTCATTGACAAAATGTGCAACAGATGTTCGAATATTCGTGTTTTTTTAGAGGGAATATTCGAATGACATTTTTGAGCAATTTTGACAGCCCTAGTAGTTACACAGTCCCTCCAGAAAAATGTGATTATGCGATCGCATAATTCAATGCATAATCAGCCAAAGTCCACATATTTATGCGGGGGCCTCATTTATTCAAATACGGCACACTTTCACCACATAAATTGCTGATTTCCGCACACAAAATATGCAGGGCTTTCATGATTTCATAATCCCCGCATTTTCGTTGCAAAAAAGTCACATATACCTTAGCAGAAAGTTGAAAAATGCTGCTTCAATGTTGTTTACTTCACACAAGAGCAGCCATTTCCCCCTATTGCCATGTGAACGTTATGAAGTGATGTAATTACGCAGCGTGAACACCATCGAAAAGCTGCAAACCCCGCGATGAAACCATGATGAAGCACGCAAATCATTCTCATTTGCCAACAAAAATAAGTGCAAAAGACAACGCAAAGCAGTTTCCCGGTGTGTTACATGACATTCAGGAGTTTACAGTTGTAAGATTGCACTTTTTTTTTTACCAGTGGGTTAAATCATACTAGTTTCAAAAATCTTACAGTTGTAAGTAGGCTATATTTGTTGTATGTAAATTAACGTTACAGTAAGAGATTGCACTTTGTGCATTGGAAGCACTTATTTTAACAGAAGGTGTATGTTTTGTATAGCTACCTCTGTAAAACAGGAAGCACACATTTTATTTTGTTGTATTTTTTTTATTCATTTTTACATTCATATTCGAGTTGTAGCATATTCCTTTTGTAAAGCTACAGAACTTGCTCAATGTTTTTTAAGTTTGAGCCATGTGTTTATTAAGGTCTGAAATAAAACAAGATGAGAACTTAAATATTCCAAGCACTTTGTGATGTAGTATGCTTGCTTATCATAGGAAGTAATAAGAAATGACTCTTTACATTAAGATAGTAGCCTAGTGAGAACAGGGTGTTGGGGGAATCACTTGTTTTTTCTCTTTTTCATCAAACCACAGATTTCATTGCATAAAATTGCATAAATATCCCACATATTCCATCACATTTTTTAAGAAAACATGCCACAAAATCAAGGATTTTTGCCCGCAACAATCACAAAAAAAATCAGCATTTTTCTGGAAGGACCGGTTACAGGGTAACTATGAATCTGCAGGCTGTAAATTAAAAGTGGTGTTTGTTCCCCTCTTGTTTTGTGTAGTTACAGGGTAACTATGAATCTGCGGGCTGTAAATTAAAGTGGTTTGTTCCTCTCTTGTTTCGTGTAACTACAGGGTAAGTACAATAAAAACATGTACACAATCTGATATCACTCTGAAAACTGGGACAACCTGTCACTCACATGAGATCACAGCAATAGCAAACCACAATCATCCAATTAATTCCCGATGGACAAAATCAAGTTCTGCCCTACATTTTTTCTTGTTCAAGAAGCCGTTTCACTCAGATATACGTAACAATAGGTAAGAAAGGACTTCAGCAACTTCCATTTCAAGCCAACTTTAATACTGAGGTGTGTAAGACAAAACTCAGAAGATGTTAATATAACAACGTTGATGCAGCTGAACCCCAAAAAGGTCAGTTGTTATTGGTTTGCACAGCTGTGGTGAAAGATGTTCTAGAAACAGATAATAAGACACCAACTGAAAGCTGTAAACCAGAGCTCATCATACTGCAACCTGTTAACAGGGTCTCATTTGATCCTCTAGGTTTTTATTTATTAAAAGACAACTGACGTCACAGGAAGACTCTGTTTCCATGCTGGTTCAGCTGAGTTAGGCACCAGCTACTATGTATAATTAATTAATGTGTAAAAGTGGGTGTGTTTTTCCTTTTAAGGCATCTTCTTCATAAGGGTTATGCTGTATGAAGTTCTAACATGGTTTTAACACTTATACATACATTTCATAAACATACAATTCAAATATGGTCACACTTTAGATTAGGAACCAATTCTAACTATTAACTAACTAATAACTACGACATTTACCTTAATAAACTCCTAATTACTTCTTATTAGTAGTAAGGTAGTTAAGTTTTAGCTAAGAGATAAGATTAAAGGGTATATCCTAGTAATATGCATGCTAATAAGCAACTAGTTAATAGTGAGAATTGAACCCTAAACTAAAGTGTTACCAAATATATATATATATGTGTGTGTGTGTGTGTGTGTGTGTGTGTGTGTGTGTGTGTCCTAAATGAACATGTACTATGTTGCCTTGAGAAGAGAGTACAGGGTTAACACTCTGTAACACATTCTTCCTCACCTCAGTGGTGTCTTTGCTGCAATGTCAGCGACAGTGTACAGCAACGCACCCAGATACACAGCAGCAAATCTGTTAACGATTATAACCATCACATTTACAAACATCACATTTATCATTTGGAAACCCATTTGAGGGCACATAAAAGTAACAATCATTTAAAGTTAAATCTGACACTATAATAATAATTATTATTATTATAATTCGTTACATTTATATAGCGCTGATGATGCGACGGAAACCATATTGCACCGAAACGTCCACCACACACTAGCTTATTGGTGTAGAGGAGACAGAGATAAAGCCAAGCAGTATATGGGAATGACCTAAAGAACACAAGAAATTCATGAAATGAATGAACAAAGAGATAAAATTGAAGTATCATATAGATTCTGTAAAACGGTAACCAATAGACTAGACTACTATAATGACGCTGGCTTGTAAACGTGAGCATCGCGATCATTTGGCGTTTGAAGAAAAAAAAAAACTGTACTGTAAACTGTCCCAACTGTAGGGGGACCCCCGAGAGCAAAACCTACCTAGTGCTGCTTTAATCTTAAACAGGAATTATGGTATTTTTTTGTAATATTCTTTCATACTTTTTTATGTTCATGCATTGAATGTCAAAACAACCAAAACTGTCATGCATCAAAAAATACAAAAAGACATTGAAAAAGTAATCAAAATGAATCTAGCGGTGTCCTGAAGAGACAAGATCGCTTTACATGAACAGATTTAATTTGAAAGTTGAGATTCCATGTTTTAAATCCAAATGGTGAAGCCTAAAGCATGGCATCTCAAATCTCAACAAAAATCCCTGTTGTCGCGCATCAAGCAAGCAGGGTTGAGCTTTCATATATAATATTTGATGGCCTCTGTGTTCACTGATCAGTGTTTATATATGAATAAAAGTCTAAATAAATCTGTTCATATAAAGCAATCGTGTCTCTTCAGGACACCGCTAGATTCATTTGGATTACTTTTTCAATAATAGTCTTTTTGTACTTTCTGATGCGTGAAAGTTTTGTACTGTACTTTGATTCACATGTTATTCTCTCTCAAAATATTTAAATCTAAAATTGATTTAAGCATATTTAAAGAATGAAGCATGTCCTTGTTTCTGTGTTTATTTTTTTTAAATACATAAAGTATGCAGCCTGCCATGATACATGATGTAGACAGCAGAATACTTCAGTACTTTTACTGATAAAAAAAGAGGCTGTTTTTCCCTCTAAGCCTCTTTCTAATCAGAACTGGGAGCTGGATTTAAAATCTACCTCATGACAAATCTGATTGCTGCAGACATGGATATTTGAGCACATTTAGAAAAAATGGGACAGTGTTAATAAACACACACTCTGTGCCGAGACCATTAGGCATCTGTTCACATGCTTGGCTGTCTAGCAAATTAATCTGACCTCCTTTTGAGAAAATCTCCTAACATTTCTCATTGTTTGTTTGTTAGTGATTAGTCTTGGTTTAGAAATGATGGCGGTACAAAATCATTTAATAAACGTAATGGAGGTTAAATGCTTAAATTTGAACTTGATTTGAATACCAAATTTCCCAAGAAGAAAGCTCATTCTATTTTGGTTCAAAGGCTCTGTTCAACACAGTAAAAATCTTAAGGAGCAATCTCTGCCTGATCTTCCCCTAACATTTAGTTTTGTTGGTTTAACCCTTAAATTCATGAATGTTCCGCCAATTTTACATATTTGGGTCTTTAGCGACCCAGATCTATAACTAACACGGATAGATCTCTACCTGTCGCGATAATATAAAACTCTCCTGATACTAGAAGAATATGATAAAGCATATTTTGTTACCTGTAGGAGCTTGGAATGGTTCAGTTTGAGCAGATGTTTTATACCATCCTTACTGTTTTCGTCAGAGCTCATTTCCCAGAACATTCAGCATCTGCCTCATATTTGTGATCTCAAAGATATTCTCAAAATGCATTTTCAACATCTTCAATATTTTGATCACTGACAGCTTCTTCACCAGATCCATCATCAAGTGACAGTGACACTAATATCTGATTGCGTTCAGTACTTGCTCTGCAGTAAATCACTGAGCCATTTCAAGTTTTGCTGGTGATACTTCCTATTATTTTGTTTTCTGCCTGGTCCAACTGTGAGTGAAACGTCACTTCATCATTGTTTATCAGACAGGTGAATTACATTTATTCAGTCATCAAAGATTAAATTATTGTTGTGCAGAAAAAAAAAATAGTAACACTGTTACATACCTCGGGTGCAACCCTATACATTTTTTTCTTTTCTTTTTTTTTTTACAAAAAACAACTGGGAAAAAAGGCATTCTTTTATAGTTTTCCTTGTTATATAGTTTATAATAAATGGAATGGAATACTATACACTTTGAGGAGTGAATGACGTCCTGGGTCACTAAAGACCCAATGTATGTTTTTAAGATTTAACCCAGGTTTTCCCAAATGGGAGTTTGTGAGTTGATGAAAATCTAATAATAAATGTAAAATCTAAATAATGTACTTGTATAGTGTGATGCACTATATGTTTCAGAGTGACATTTTTATAATGATCAAATATTCATTTTATTTTACAGTACAATTGGCTTTATGCACAGCTGCACTCCTTCCTGAACTTCAGCCAGCTCCTTTGTTTCCTGTCTGCCATTATTGGACAAACTGATTAATCCAGGTGTGCCTGATTATTGCTGTTGTGACTACAGAGGTCAGGCACACCTGGATTAATCAGTTTGTCCAATAATGGCAGACAGGAAACAAAGGAGCTGGCTGAAGTTCAGGAAGTAGTGCAGCTGTGCATAAAGCCAATTGTAATTTACAATAGTAATATATTTATGTATTCATTCTTACAATATACTTTGAGTTAAAACATGCTACTACTGCCACTACTACTAGCACTATTACTACAACAACTAATTATTGTGTATAATTATATTATTATCAACAACAAAGAACTGTGAACATGTGAATGTGTTATTTAAATTTAAGTCTCAGTGGAAATTTAAAGTAAATAGTTTACATCTAAGGGGTTCGGCTGATGTAAAGTTTAGGGCCCCTGGTTTAACCTAAAGTACATACTGTATACACCGACCAGGCATAACATTATGACCAGGTGAAGTGAATAACACTGATTATCTCTTCATCACTGATTAATCTCTTCAACACTGATTTCAGTGAATAACACTGATTATCTCGGCACCTGTTGGTAGGATATATTAGGCATCAAGAGAACATTTTGTCCTCAAAATTGATGTTTTAGAAGCAGGAAAAATGGGCAAACGTAAGGATTTGAGCGAGTTTGACAAGGGCCAAATTGTGATGGCTAGATGACTGGGTCAGAACATCTCCCAAACTGCAGCTCTTGTGGGGTGTTCCCGGTCTGCAGTGGTCAGTCTCTATCAAAAGTGGTCCAAGGAAGGAACAGTGGTGAACCGGCGACAGGGTCATGGCGGCCAAGGCTCATTGATGCACGTGGGAGCGAAGGCTGCCCCTCGTCAAACAGACAAGCTACTGTAGCTCAAATTGCTCAAGAAGTTAATGCTGGTTCTGATAGAAAGGTGTCAGCAGAATACACAGTGCATCGCAATTTGTTGCTTAAGAGGCTGCATAGCCACAAATCAGTCAGGGTGTGACCCCTGTCCAACGCCGAAAGCGCCAACAGTGGGCACGTGAGCATCAGAGCTGGACCACGAAGCAATGGAAGAAGGTGCCCTGGTCTGATGAATCACGTTTTCTTTTACATCACATGGATGGTGTTTCTTACCTGGGGAACACATGGCCCCAGGATGCACTATGGGAAGAAGGCAAGCCGGCGGAGGCAGTGTGATGCTTTGGACAATGTTCTGCTGGGAAACCTTGGGTCCTGCCATCCATGCGGATGTTACTTTGACACGTACCAGCTAACTAAGCGTTGTTGCAGACCATGTACACCCTATCATGGAAATGGTATTCCCTGGTGGCTGTGGCCTCTTTCAGCAGAATAATGCCACAAAGCAAAAATGGTTCAGGAATGGTTTGAGGAGCACAACATTGAGTTTGAGGTGAGGACTTGGCCTCTAAATCAACCCAGATCTCAATCCAATCGAGCATCTGTGGGATGTGCTGAACAAACAAGTCCGATCCATGGAGGCCCCACCCCGCAACTTACAGGACTTAAAGGATCTGCTGCTAACATCTTAGTGCCAGATACCACAGCACACCTTCAGGGGTCGTGAGTTCATGCCTTGACGGGTCAGGGCTGTTTTGGCAGCAAAAGGGGGACCAACACAATATTAGTTCATAATGTTATGCCTGATCAGTGTACTATAGTCAACATTTTAAGACCAACATTTTTTCTTCAGTGAAGTAATGTGATACTGAAGGGTAGTTAGTGGCTGTGATCCTTCAGAAGACCCTCAGAGGAAGCAGATGCACAAAAGTGCATTCATATTCATTTTCAGATAACATAACAGTAGACATGCTTGCCCTTGGGTCTGTCTACGCACAAACACAGACAAATGGTACATCTTCTACCCTAACACAACTCTTCAGACAAACCTTAGGTCTTACCCTGTTACCTGATTCAATTGATACCGCAGTTTGAAACACTCTGGTGATAGATTGATTTCCAGTGTGTCTGGGTAATGAGGCCAGAGGCAACAACCCATACACAGATTATCTAATACCTCCAGTGGAATATTCGGGAGCAACGAACAGCACCAAAAACAAAGAACCTTTGAGGAAACACACAGAGATTAAGAAATACTTAAGGAGATTCAAGAATTAATGTCTTAATGGTGCTTGTGCAAGTGTATCTCGGTAAATCGGCCATATATCGAAGTCCAAGCACCCACAGGGTCCTTAAAAATCACCCTGTTTTGTGTTGGTTGATGATGATGGTTTAAAGCTGTTGAAAGCTGATGATTTAGAAAGGCTAATTAAAGGGGAATCATCATCTTTAGCAACCATACCATGTGATCATCAGCAGGTGATCCAGCAGGTGCAAATCTTGTGTTGGGAAAATGACAACTCACTAATTCTAAAATGCATACAGCCGTATTCTAAGATTTAGGATAGGAAATATCCAGGAAGACCATCTTTATTTTATTGAGGAAATATTACAGTGAATGTGTGGCTGCTTTTATCATCTATTGTACCAGCTGTCAAAATTCACACCTTGCTTCAAGCTCTCTCTTTACTTTCCTGCACATCTTCAGGTTGTTATAATCACAAAGGATTTTATAATCGTGTAAAATATGCAATTTCATGTATGTGTAAAATATGAGGCAATAAAGGCCATTAAACTACTGTACCAGTCAGCAGCCGGGACCACATTTATTTATACTCTAAAACTGTTTTTAAATTGAATATTGTTGTTACAAATTGTGCTAATAAAAATAACACCAACTTAGGATATGTTTACACTTGTAGTTCTTGGTTCTTAGTTATTTTGGTCTGGACCAAAAAAGATAATGATACGTTAAGTCCTCATTTGCATAGCGTTCACACTGTCATTTTTACCAACGAAGCAAAAGATACAAAACAACAACAACAACAAAAAGTTTTTAGGATGTACATTTTTCGATGGAACTTACCGAATATCCAATGCTGTGTGCTGGCTAAATGCGCTTGTTATATGTGCGTACATGTGATGGTATTTTTACCGGTTGAGAACTCATGAAGTGCTTATAAAATGTGTAAAAGAGTCAAAACAGCATGAGGAATTTCTCTGTTGCACACACAAATAAAGATCTGCTGCAAGGAGACGTGGTTCTGACACCTGCTCTAAACTGTAATGGACAACATTGTGACTACGATGAGATAAACCAGGGATACTCAAGCATTCTGTCCTTTTTAGGGTTGCATCTTGTGACATTGCGTCCAGTTTTGATTTGTTTAAATGTCTTTGGTCCATGTTGTGTTCATATTTCATCCGAACCACACCAAAGTTTGTTTGGAAGCGAGGGGTCTCGGTCCGCTTCCAAACAAACTTTGGTGCGGTTTGGATGAAATATGAACACAACATGGACCAAAGACATTTTGCTTGTTTGGTGCGCTCCAGGGTTCAGATGGCAGCGTTCACACTTATTCAAATGAACCGCACTAACAGAACAATCGCACCAGGGTTCATTTTAATCAAACCAAACATGTCACAAGTAAACACACCCTTAATGTTATAACTGGCAGACATTTTGAAAGCATCAATAAATCAATGTTTTTTTTTCCGTCTTTTTCTCCCCTATATTTAAAAATAAATAAATATAGCTTTAATGTACTTTTCTAGCTGCTTAACTACATTGTAAATTAAGTAATGTAAATTGTAATTGTAGTAATATTATGTAAAGTAACAACATTTAATGAAAAACAGAAATATTTTTTATTTGCGTTATATATTTAAATTCTATATATTTTTTCATCAGTATTTCTGTCACATGAAAAACATCTAGTTCAAAATCTCCTTATTGTTGAGCCCTGATATAACTTTTTTTAGGCTAACTCTTTTTATGAGGTCACTACAGAATCAGCCTTATTTTATATGTGAGGTGTTGGTCTGTGCTTAGATATTTACTCATCCTCCTGCGTTATTTATTTAACAGGGACAATGCAGTCAAACATAGTTACAATAAAAATCCTGTAACTGATGCGCAGCATATAGAGTTTATAGCCGATGCTAATTTTCACAATGTGGGACAGATCTGTGAAAAATACCCTAACCCTAAACCTACCCATCACAGAAAACTTTCTGCATTTTTACATTTTCAAAAAACATCACTTAGTATGATTTATAAGCTCATGGGGACCAAAAAATGTCCCCACAAGGTCAACGATTTCTGGATTTGTCATCCATTTTGTCCCCATAAAGTAGGGGGGTACCAAGACCACACACACACACACTCACAGTTTTCACACTTGTTGATTATTAGCCATATACACGCAAAACTACACGGATGTAAAAAACACTACTATCTTGTGTCTTTTGCTTGTTCAGTGTGCAGTGGATTGCACATGATTTTGTCACACGTATGACAAAATGTGCACTATAAATGCACACATGTACAGGTATTTGCACAAATACACTGTACAGTATGTATGTACAATTGATAATCTTTAAATTTATGAACTGAACTAAATCGATACTGAATGACTATTGGGCCTTTTAGAGCTGCTTTACAGCAGAATTTGAATGTGTTACTATTGGGAAACTGCTTTGAAAAAATATGTAGGCTATTGTGTAAACAGAAATAAAAGTGACTTGACTTGATGGCATATTCAGTATATATTTACAAAATAAACAGAAATGCAAGGGTCAAAAAGTTATTTCGTTTCTGAAAACATTGAGTTTTGATTTCTAAGTGATCAATTTATGTATAAGGTTTTTTTTTACACATGATCATTGAGTGTAGTTATTCTGGAAATGATTGTGGCATTACAATGGCAGTGTTTTCTAAATGAAACACAAGAGTAGTTTTAAATAAATGATGTGTCTAATGTAGAAAACTGTGTTTAGTGTTTGTTTTACAATTGCAAACCGAGTGTAAAGCATATAATGTGCTTGCAGTTTTGCAGACTTGGTCTGAAGATTAGGTATATAGTATGGAGTGAATGGTTTCAAGGAGTGGGCCTCAAGTACCACTTTTAGTGTGTAAGTATTTTTTTTAAAACTACGTAAAAATGCAACTATTGAGAACACAATTGTAAATTGGTTGTGATTTCCCAAGTGAAAAAGATGTACTATTAAATGCATCAAAAATGTATGTTTTTTAGTACAATACAAATATACTATAATGCATTTTTCACCTGGGTTTGTTCTGGTAATAAGCATACTATGTACAGAACCACATAAACGCTGGTAGCACCATAATATACAATTTTGAGCTCACGATGTAGTATATGCAGTGTTTCTTTGATCATAAACCTCTCTTGATCAAATTCTGTACAGTATAAGTGAAATAGCAATGCTAAATGTAACAAATTAAATGTTTTTTAGCGTAATAGCGCCGTGATTTCTCCGCTGGTGGCTTTAATGAATCTTCTGCTTATCATATTTAACCACAGATGGGGGGTGGGGTGGGGTGAGACTTGACCCAAATACAGATTGAGAGGAAGATATGAGAATGAAGAGATGAGATAAAATGAAGAGGGGATGAGATATGAAACACATTCAATAGAAGTTCAGGAGAAAATAAACATATAAATAAAATCCCTTAAAACAGGACATCCAGCCATCTGGGTAATAATATTATAAATACATAAAGGCCTGGTTTCACAGACAGGGTATAGTATAAGCCGGGATTAAACCTTAGTTCAATTAGGACAATTAAGTAGCTTTTATATATGTGCCTTAGAAAAAGAAAACATTACTGATGTGCATCTTGAGACAAACAACGGCGGTAACATATGTAAGGAATAATTGACGATGGGCCGTTCAATTATTAGAATAATAATGCACGCCCGAGGTGGTGATGCGGTCACGACGCGAAGCGGAGTATAATTTAAATTATACTACGGGGCCGTTGAATGCTTGAATCTGATGAAATGGCTGATGAACGTTCTGAGGTGTGCAATTATTTTCTGGGAGACGCACAGCGAACGTAGTTCCAGGCAGCTCTCTTGACCGCATTACAGTTCCATATCACTTCGCATAGTTAACTGTAATAACTGATATTTTAACTCAAGCAGTGCTGCTGGGAGGTGGTAAGCATCCAGCATGAGAAAGCTTTCTTCTCAAAGCCTAGTGATCTCAATTGATGGCAAAGGGCCATTAGAGAAGGCAAATAAAGCAGCAACAAAGACCACCTAACAAGTACACAGAACATAATCAGACAGAACTCAGGGAAATTAAAGAGCTTTAAGAACTCTTTAGAAGACAAAGGAATTCTAGAGCTCAATGAAGCAAAGTTCCAGAACGATTGAATTAATAAAGTACAACAATTTCTGTACATCACACACTGCATGAATCCGAAGCATCCGTCAGAACAAATGCGATATGAGAAGGACATTTTAATTTGTCCTTTAAAATTCTGGGAAACCCAGAATGTGCATACAGGTTCTTTTTAAAGCTGTTTGAGCCATGAAGATCATCCTGTCTGCATGGGACAAGGACTTTAAAAGTGCACTGACTGAGTCTGCACTAATGTAAATGGTCCTCGCTGTCAAACACTGATGCTGCATATTGACTGGTGGCCATTTATACTAATTCTTCACATGCTTCACTTTAATGTGAACTGAATGAGTGTTTAGTTTGTAATCTCTCACATACATACACACGTGCTAAAATGGACCCAATTTGATTACTAGAGAGGACTAGCAAAGAACATGCATGCTCATATTACAGTCACACACTTGGTCTGACTTGACCTTTGACCACAAACAGACAAGATTTTCTGTCTCCCACAGCCACTACAAACTCAACTAAATGATTTAGTCCCCATAGGAATAGCTAGTAATAGAAGACAGTGAAATGACCGCAATAAAATATAAATGGGCTCATGTGCATACAAAGAGAGCACACTGGTGTAAATCAAACCTCTCAGAACACCAAAACAATCCTAATACATCTTGATATGCAGCATAATTACAGATATTTAATAAAGAGCAACAGAAATAAATAGGAAATACTACATTTCTAATGTTTTTCTAGCCATTTTATACAAGGAAGTAAATCAGCCAGTGGGACGACAGGATGCACTTTGGTGGCCATGGTGACAGAAGGTGGGAGGGGAAGCTGAAGTCCAAACACCTGATGTTTACGTGTGCAAATGAAAGAGCTAGGCTTACCGCTGAATGTAGTCCCTTTAGAGACCATTAGAAGTGTTGCGACAGATTAAGTCAAACAACTGGAACTGTCCCGACGGCATTGTTGTTGTTAACTAAAACTAATAAAAATATTTTTTTGTTAATTTAAATTAAGCTGAAATAAAATAAAACTTGGTAACTAATTAAAATAAATTAAGTTTAATAAGTACTAAAATAGCTACACTGTCAGAACCCAAAACAATCCACAAATTCGCAATCATGTGTTACCACGGTAATCAGTCAAGTCAGTACTTTAGGTGGGGGGGGGGGGGGGGGGGGGGTCTTGCACCAATGGAGTTCCACTACTTTTAGGGTGTGTTACCGTGGCAATGTGACAACAGACAACCACCCTCCCCCGTTGACCTCACCCTGAGGGAAAACTTTTCCCTAAGCTTTGTTCCAGAACTCCTGAATGGATTGTCTCCAATTCATCTCACCATGAGAAATGGGATGGGTCACTAAGGAAGCTGGCTTCAGAGGATTACAATAAAGCACATCACAATCTGTGACACAGCAGCACAAAAGCACTAGTAACAGCCCCAAGGGTCTCTGCGGGGCATAAGAAAAGCTGATAAGCAGCAGAAACCTTCAAATGTATACATTTGTGCTTACAGTTCACCTGTTATTAGCCTACACATTTATACTGTGACTATGACAGATTTCAGATGATGTAATGTTTACAGACCATGTTCCAGGCACAATAGGGTTAAATAAAGGAGGCACTGAAGGCTTTTGAGCAGGAACCGTGGTATACTTTTCTTATTAAAGTCTGAACAACATGTTCAGATTACAGAAGAGCTGACTGACTCATGGGATCAGCGAGGTTACACCAGAAATACTGTGATCTTTAGTGATGCGTCCTATGGCGTGACAGCGATCACACTAAAGGCTACAGAATAAAACCTGAGTGTTAATGAGACGGAAACACAGGATGGATCGATTATACCCAAAGGGGAGACTGAGAGAATGACGGACGAAATTGCAGAATCAATAAATGAATACAGCTGTCAGTCACTACTCGTAGCATTTATAGCATAAGCATAACTTTAATATTCTCCTCGTGATCTCGCATGGTCGCACATTAGGCAAATATTCCTGCTTTATGACACAATAGTTCTTATTATATAATAAGAACTATTAATATTGTGTCATATATATATATATATATATATATATATATATATATATATATATATATATATATATATATATATATATATATCAAATTAGATTATTACAATAACCTTAACTGTTGTGTCATAATAAAGCAGGAATATTTGCCTGTAGCCAGGTACCTCTATGCGAGAATCAGGAGGATGATATTACAATTATGATTTTCGGAATAAACCCGTTCCCTCGGTCTATGAATGAATTGCATACGCATAGTCTACAGGAGATCGCTAGAAGAAACAAACCATTCAGCAACAAAAGAGTATAAAGCAAAACGAAATGTATGTATCTAAACATGTACATTAAACTGCGTTAAAGAACTTACCCTGTAAAGAAAATATGTAAGATGTAGTTTTTTTTCTTCTGTTGCGGCAGGTGCGTGTATCCGAGGGTAGGTAAGTGTGTGTCGGTATCACCGACATTCTGCGCGCCCAGCGCTGCAGCGACTCTCCGAGATGCAGTGCATTACAGCCAGAGGACACACTACGCATGCGCTTGTGTGTGTGTGTGTGTGTGTGTGTGTGTGTGTGTGCCGCGATCTCTATGGCCGCGTTGCCGCGCATGAGCAGCGCGCGCTGAGACTGGCTCAGGTGAATCTTTGGGATCGCTCAAATGTGACGTATGTCACTCGCTGGTGACGAGTGTAACATAATAGTCTACTTCTCATAGGCCTAAATATTAATATTGACATACGGCATCGCTGGCTGTTTATTAAACATATGCAGGCAATTGGCAACCATGGAGATGATGGGCCAATTATCTAGATACAAACAGTAAGTTGAGGGTAGGTTTAGAACTATTTACTGAAGTGTATCCAATATTCTCAAATGCTGTATGAGCACAAATAATTTCCCCCAAATCCAGTGGCAGCGATGTAGTGTAGCTTTTTTTATTTCTTCATATGAAAATCCGCATCCGTGGATCCTCGATTCATGTGAATAACTTACAGATGTTGGGACTGCATGGTCTGGCAAGGCATTATAAATGTGCATGTGTCAAATGTTTTCCAGTTACACAGAATGAGTAACATTAGTTTATTAAATATATTATTATTATAATGTGTTATATTATCTTGTGTGGTGTTATGCATAAATAAAATGTGATAAAAATTTTAAGAATGTGCGCAAATTGTATATTTAGGGGTACAGGGGTTCAGTTTGTCACTTAAAAAGGGACCTTTGTACATTTTTTTTTTTTTTACCTAAAAGGTTCTCTTAAGGTGCTACTCTAAGGTAGCCTACTAATATTCACCTTTTAAGGGTGAAAAGGGTACAGAGATGTCCTTTTAAGAGTACTGCCCCAGCGACAAATTGTTGTACCCCTAAAGGTAAACATTTTTTACAAAAAAACATTTCTGAGTGTGGGCAGACCTACTTGAGGATATATTCTCATGTGTGCTGATGGACACACTGTACCACACGGCACCATTTCCCTCACTTAAAAATCTTCCCATTCAGAGCATCATAATGATCATAATCATTAATGTGTATATATATTAGGGGTGGCACGGTTCACAAAACCCACGGTTCGGTTCGTATCACGGTTTTAGAGTCACGGTTCTCTTACGAGAGGTTCTCTCGTATTGCGTAAGTTACTTACGCTAAGGGAAAGTATTCTTTCTTCGAGAACTGAAAAACCACAAAATCATCCTTAATTTTTGTAATATTGTCAACGCAGTGCGGCAGCCAGACAGACCATAGCAGGCTATTCCAGCGTGTCTATTGGCTGCACGGCTGGCAACTGCTGCAGCCTATCGGCGAGCCCGCGTGACGTGGCATCCAATGATTTGCCTTCACGCCTAATTTGCCTACAGGTAGGGTGTGGCCACGTGTATATAAGCAGGGCTCGCAGGCTGGAAATTCGATTTTCTTTTCCTCAGCGAAGCCCTTCGCATCGCTGCCCGGGCTGTCGAACAGCTAGGCCTCGAGTGGTCTCCACCAAAGGTGACACCGCCGAACAGGCTTGACGGATGTTTCCTGAACAGTCGCCGCCGAGCGCCCACCTCCAGGACTGCACCCTTTCTACCAGAGCTTCACGAGGAGCTCTCTAAGTCCTGGAACGCGCCGTTTTCTGCGAGGGTCTCATCTCAAGCTTCTTCGACGCTCTCACAAGTTGACGGCGCTGCTGAGAAAGGCTACAACGCCATCCCTCCGGTGGAAGAGGCGGTCGCAGCGCACCTTTGCCCGCCCTCTGGCTGGCGCTCAAAGGCTGCCCTCCCGTCCAAGGCCTGCAGAACTACGTCATCCCTGATCGGCCGCGCTTTCTCCGCCGCCGGTCAGGCCGCGTCTGCCCTCCACTCCATGGCTGTGCTGCAAATCCTCCAAGCTAATCTCCTCCGTGATCTGGACGAGAAAAGCGGGGATTCGGAGTTGGTTACGGATGTGAGGAGCGCGACGGACCTCTCCCTTCGCGCCACAAAATCCGCTGCACAGGCCCTCGGACGGTGCATGGCCTCTCTCACAGTCGCAGAGGGGCACCTCTGGCTAACGCTCGCTGACATGAGAGAAGCGGAGCGCGCAGTGTTTCTCAACGCCCCACTCTCCCCATCCGGCCTCTTTGGCCCAGCAGTCAACGGGATCGTCGACAGCTTCTCTGAGGTACAGAAGACGACTCAAGCGATGAACCTCTTCCTGCCTCGACGCTCTAGCACTAGCGCTAGCTCTGCTGCACGCCGTCCCCGCGACCAGCCTGTGCGGAGCCCCGCCCGGCGTCCAGCGTGGCCCCCGTCCTCTCAGCGAAGACAGAGCGGCCGCCCCAGATCGCGCTCCTCCAGTCGAGGCAAGCCGCCTCCCCCCCGGGGACCCCGACCTAGGATTGTGCTGAAGCCTGAGCCTCCAAAGTCCTCCTAGCCAGAGGGGAGAAATGACGGATAAGTCCCGCCACGGCCGGACCACCGTCAAAACTCCTTTTCCTGTCAGTCCCCACTATTGTGGCTACTGCAGATGGTTCTCACGCAGCCAACGAGCCGGCAAAATCGCCTTCTCGCCTGTTTCCAACCGCCGTTTTTACGGCGAACCAGAGAAATCACAAAAGATGCATTATGTCTGGTTGCACGGCTCACGCCGTATGTGTTTCAAATGCAGTAAATGTGCCCACTTTTCTGTGTTCACCCCTGCACCTAAGCACTGTAAATCCCGTGTCTCTCACTCACTTAAAGCGGCCACCGGCCGCTCGAGTGCTAGAGTTAGGTCACGTGTCCGCCTCGCTGTGCCCACACCTACTCACCACACGTGCTGTTACACAGCCCCTCACAACCGGTCATGTCCCAAGCATAAGTGCTGTGCCCGCTCAAGCGTGCTCACACAATCTCACAAACATTCTGCCCCCGACACCGCCACCGCGCGTCGTGCCACACACTGCGTGTTCCCCGCTCAAGGTGGCCGGGACTCCACGTGTAGGGCCACACACCAAGCATTCCCCGCTTGAAGCGGCCGGGACACAGTGTGTAGGGCGGCCAGCCATCGCAAGCGATCGGCTGGCCCTAAGCACAGAGAGCTTGCGCACCGCACCCGCCCCTCCCAGTCAGGCTATCGAACCCGCGAAGTGCGGTGTTCAGAGCCCGGAGGCCCGCGAGAGCGTGGGAAGCCATCCCGGGTGCGTCAGAATGGGTGCTGAGAACAGTAAAGCTAGGCTATACTCTGCAATTCGCTCGCCGCCCTCCGCGCTTTTTTGCGCGTACAGAGACGAGAGTGAACGAGGAAGTAGCACATCTACTTCGAGCAGAAATAGCGACGCTGCTGTGCAAAGGGGCTATAGAACCGGTTCCCCATTCTATGAGCGAGTCTGGCTTTTACAGCCGTTATTTCCTCGTTCCAAAGAGGGATGGGTCGCTCAGACCGATTCTGGATCTGAGGCGTCTGAACAAAGCTCTTATGAAAAGACCGTTCAAGATGCTCACGACCAAGCAGATCCTTGTGCACGTTCGCCCGAGAGACTGGCTTATCTCCCTCGATTTGAAAGATGCATATTTTCAAATCAGGATAATACCCCGTCACAGGCCATTCTTTAGATTCGCCTTCGACGGTCAGGTATATCAGTACACCGTCCTCCCATTCGGCCTGTCGCTAGCACCCCGTACATTTACGAAGTGCATGGACGCAGCCCTCGCTCCCCTGAGAAGGCAGGGGATGCGGATTTTGAATTATTTGTACGACTGGCTCATTCTAGCACAGTCAGAGGCCGAGCTCCTCGCCCACAGGGCAGTGCTACTCAGCCATCTAGACAGCCTGGGGCTCACAGTAAACTGGACCAAGAGCTCATTAGTGCCCACGCAGTCAACCTCATTTCTGGGTCTGGATTTGGACACTGTGGCAATGTCAGCCCGCCTGTCACCGCGGCGCGCACGCCGAATCCAAGGCATGGCTGCGTCCTTCCAGCCGGGCAGCACCGCACCTCTCAAAGCTTTTCAGAGGATGCTGGGGGGTATGGCCTCAGCTGCAGCAGTGCTCCAGCTGGGTCTACTGCGCATGCGCCCACTGCAACGCTGGTTAAACGCCCAAGTGCCTCACAGAGCCTGGGCGTCCGGAGGCTTTCGAATCAGAGTGACTCAGAGCTGCACTTCAGCACTGGAGCCCTGGTTAGTAGCCGACTGGTACCAGCAGGGGGTGACGATGGGGGCCATCTCACACCGCAAGGTTATCTCGACAGACGCTTCCACCTCAGGCTGGGGCGCTGTTTTCGAGGGCAGGCCGGCCTCTGGCCTCTGGCCTCTGGTCAAGCCGGGAGAAATTCCTCCACGTAAATTGTTTGGAGATGATGGCGGTCGAGAACGCGCTCAGGCATTTTTTCCCTCTCATACGGGGACACCACATGCTAGTCCGTTCGGACAATACGACCGTGGTGTCGCACGTGAACCGACAGGGCGGTGTCAGGTCCAGGGCAAGGTGTCTGGGCAAACTGACGGAACGTCTTCTCGTATGGGCACACAGCTCGTTGCGCTCGCTGAGGGCCGTGCACATGCCGGGCCGCCTCAATGTCGGCCCAGACAAGCTGTCCAGGGGCCTCATTCCCCCAGGGGAGTGGTCCCTGCACCACCAGACAGTCCAGCATTTATGGCGCCTATTCGGCAGAGCGGAGGTCGACCTCTTTGCGACAAGAGAGAACGCCCGCTGCCCGATGTTCCTATCGAAGAGCGAGGATGCGCTGTCCCAGCCCTGGCCCAGCCTCCCACTGTATGCTTTCCCGCCGGTTTCCCTATTGCCTCAGGTCATAGCGAAAATCAGGGAGACACGCCACCCGGTGCTCCTCATAGCGCCGCGCTGGGAGAACCAAGTATGGTACCCAGAGCTGATGAGGCTGTCGCACTCACCCCTCTGGCCAGTCCAGCTGCCCGAAGGGGTTGTGAACACGATCACACATTCTAGAGCTCCCTCGACGAGGCGGCTATATAGTTCCAAGTGGTCAGTGTTTACTAAGTGGTGTGTTGCAAAAGGTTTGGATCCACAGGAATGTGGGGTCCAGCGGGTGCTCTCCTTCCTCCAAGAGCTGTTGGAACTGGGCAGGTCCCCTTCCACGCTCAAAGTGTATGTGGCTGCTATCGCAGCGTTCGCTCAGACGACGCTCGGCCGCGCGCTAAGAAGGAACGAGCTCATTATCCGTTTCCTCAGAGGAGCTAGACGGATGAATCCCCCGCGACCCCCCTCGGTTCCTATCTGGGATTTGTCCTTGGTCTTGGAGGCCCTGAAGGCTCATCCCTTTGAACCGCTCGAGGCTGTGGAACCAAAGCTCCTTTCGCTCAAAACCGTGTTTCTGATAGCTCTGGCTTCAGTAAAACGCGTGGGGGATCTGCACGCGCTCTCCGTGAGCCCGGCGTGTCTTGAATTCGGTCCGATGACAAGGTCATCCTCAGGCCGAGGCATGGTTATGTCCCCAAAGCGATCGGTACTCCCTTTAGGGCGCAGGTCATCTCCCTCTCGGCTCTGCCAGCATCCGATGAGGGGGACGGTGGCAACGTCCTCTGCCCTGTCAGGGCGTTGAGAGTTTATGTCACACGCTCCGCCGCCTTTAGGCGTTCCGAGCAGTTCTTTGTTTCGTTCGGTGGGCGCGCTAAGGGTTTCGCCGCCTCGAAACAGAGCCTGTCCAGGTGGATAGTGGACGCGATTGCAGTAGCTTACGCCTCCAAACACCTGCAGTGCCCGCTAGGAGTTAGAGCCCATTCCACTAGAGGCATGGCCTCTTCGTGGGCCTGGTCCAGAGGGATTTCCATCCATGATATCTGTATGGCGGCAGGCTGGGCCTCCCCGTCTACATTCGTGAGATTTTACAATATGGAAGTTCCTGCCTTGCAGGCTAAGGTGTTATCAGTTTGAATGGGCTGTTAGCTCTGCCCAGTGATTTTGTGCAGACAACGCTCGCGTACTGGTCATACGTTCGGTGTTGTGCTTATGTGAATTTTTAGGGGACCGGTAGTGCCGCTCCCCCTATTCGCAAGATAGGGTGTTGTGTTCACCTATCAGTACAATGAAGTGGTCTTTTACATGTGTTGGCCCGTTTTCTCTACCGGCCACCTGTCTCCAGCTTTGTTTTTCCCCGGTCTCCCTGGGATACATATGCTATAGGCTCGGCGCGCACGGCGTGGACAAAGAGTTCCCATAGCGTAAGTAACTTACGCAATACGAGAGAACCTCTCGTAAGAGAACGATACTCGGTTACTTAACGTAACCTCGGTTCTCTCTAGAAGAGGGAACGAGTATTGCGTTCCTTGCCGTGCGCCCCACGGGCTTTTACGCTTCAGACTACGAAAACCGAATTTCCAGCCTGCGAGCCCTGCTTATATACACGTCGCCACGCCCTACCTGTAGGCAAATTAGGCGTGAATGGCGCGGAGCGCCCTCATTGGATGCCACGTCACGCGGGCTCGCCGATAGGCTGCAGCAGTTGCCAGCCGTGCAGCCAATAGACATGCTGGAATAGCCTGCTATGGTCTGCCTGGCTGCCGCACTGCGTTGATAATATTACAAAAATTAAGGATAATTTTGTGGTTTTTCAGTTCTCGAAGAAAGAATACTTTCCCGTAGCGTAAGTAACTTACGCAATACTCGTTCCCTCTTCTAGAGAGAACCGAGGTTACGTTAAATAACCGAGTATCGTTTTCGGTTCTGTATGGTTCTTGTTGTTGTTTTTTTTAATCATTAACACTCCAGAAATTTACTTCAGCATATGGTATATAGCTTAATCATCCACAATTTAGGATACAGTATTAAAGGTCCCGATCTTCGTGATCCCACTTTTCAAACTTTAGTTAGTGTGTAATGTTGCTGTTAGAGCATAAATAATACCTGTAAAATTATAAAGCTCAAAGTTCAATGCCAAGCGAGATATTTTATTTAACAGAAGTTCCCTTTCAAAGCCTACAGTGAACGGCCGGTTTGGACTACATCCTGGTATACATCCTGGTACTTCCTTCATTAATTACGTCAGTAGAGCAGTAGAACAGACTAACCTCCTCCCACGAGAATACGCGAAAAAGGGGGCGTGGTCTTGTTGCTGTCCCACGTGGAGAAGAGGACGGTCGTGGAGAAAAGGAAGTGGTGCGTTTGATTGTGTTTGTCGCCGGATGTTATTTTCATCCCGGAGTCAAATCACCTTTGTTTGGCTTTCCCAGGGACGCTGTAGAGATCATTGAGCGCATACATCTCCCGTTAAGAGGCGTGACCTTTCCATGCAAGTTACGTGCGCTAAGCTGCTGTCGAATCACAACACTGGAACCGTGCCATGTGCGCTAAGCTGTTGTCAAATCACAACACGGGAACCGCTGGCACAATCAGAACTCGTTACGTATTTCTGAAGGAGGGATTTCATAGAACAAGGAAGTCATCAGCCCGTTTTTAGGAGAGGGAAAACAGCGGTATACAGATAAGTAAATTGTGTGATAAATACTGTTTTTTTACACGCGAAACATGAACACATGTTATATTGCACACTGTAAACACAATCAAAGCTTCAAAAAAAAAAAAACACGAAGAACGGGACCTTTAAAAATTGTTATATCAAGTTGTTTCCTAACTGGCTGTCTACAGAGTCCGACACATTGGCGTAACATTTTTCATGTTAATCATGTCAATTTTGATCAGAACAATGCACTGTGGCTTTAATTCAGCTGACCTAATTAACAAATTTCACCATGAAGTGTCCTGTGTGTTTCACAATCACCATATGAAAAAATAACATAAAATACACGAAAACGCAACACTGGAAAGACGAGACGAGAACACCGGAAAATGTAACAGAATGGACAATATTTGCCTGTATTTGCAATCCACGAGCTGCGGTTCAGCTGCGCGACTCGCGAGACAAACACTGCCAGTGTGTGTCTGCGCAACGGGCACGCGCAGCGCGGCTCCCGCTCTCCGCACAGCATCTGCCCTGCTATACGATGCTAGTGCATCCTCCAACTCTGGGCAGCCTTCCTTATCTCTCCCACTTTCATTTCTACATGTGACCTGCAGCACTCCACTTTTACTTTACTGTATGTCCACACACACCTCTTATTTCGCGCGAAAAGGACACCCACTGTCTGAGGTAACATACGGGCACGAGGATACATTGCGCATGCATTCCATGTACCGTGCCACACCTAATATTTTATATATATATATTAGGGGTGTAACGATTCATCTACTACATCGATGTATCGATTTATATTCCTATGATCTAACTAAATCGATCTGTGCTCAGCAAGTTGGCCTTCCGGACGACATTTATCGATCTAACATCGTTTTAAAAGGTAATCAATCGATTGTATCGATAATAGGAAATAACGCATTGGATTTAAGCACGTCAGACTTTATATGGATGTTTTTTCTTAGCACTTTTAATGATAAAGGCGTTAAACGTTACTCGATTCAGTCTGCCTATCTGTGACATCATCGCAACGCACGCACCAGCAGCAGCGCTAAGAAAACAAAACATAGCTTGGCGGATGGCAGAGGAGAAGCCAATGAGCGAGAAATTATCAAGCCACCAGGAGAAAGAGCTACCTGTACTTTCAACCCTGGCTAAATGTTACCTGTGCATTCCTGACACCAGTGTGCCAGCAGAGCGAGTTTTTAGTACTGCTGGCGACATAGTGAACGCACAGAGAAGTGTTCTGCAGCCAGATCATGTTGATCAGTTGATATTTTTGAAAAAAAAAAAAAAAAAAAAAATATATAGAGTCATTGAAGAGTAGTTGGTTACATTTTATCTTTTGCTAAATATTGTTTGTTTATTAAACTGAGAGTAGTAGCAGGTTCAGCCAGTTTATTCAACCTGAAGAAATGTTGGTTGCACTTTATTTTTGATAATAATATTGTATTTGTATTATTTTAATGTTGGAAAACAAAAGCAGAAGTAGCAGGTTAACCTACTGTTGCACTTACTGTGCTTTTATAGAAAATGTATTGAATATTGAAAATGAGAGCAGAAAAGGTTAACTTCTTGTTAATTCAACCTAAACTGTTGGTTGCACTTTATTCAAATAAAATGTGAATGCATTTTCCATTAATTGTTGTTTACTTGTTTGTTTATATCCATAATTAATTGATATACCGGATTCCCTTACAAGAAACAACAGGAATCTAGGAAACTTCACCTGCACTGACCAGTATCCAGATATTTATTTCAGTCACACAATTTTTGGCTAAAAAGTTACTGAATCGATTTCAAGTCACTGAATCGTTATATATATATATATATATATATAAGTTATTCCAGTGGTTCTTAGCCAGGGGGCAGGGCCCACTAGCTGGCCCCAGTTTTAAGATTAACAATCTTGTTTCTCATAGGAAAACAGATAAAGATGTACACCATTAAACTGACATTATATTCTTTAGGTTTTTTTTACTACAACAAAAGTGCACAGGTGCAAAGCAGCTTAGATAGGATGAGCTTTGAATATTGTTTTGGGCAAATGGGGGCTAAGTTATTCTCTAACGTTAGCAGAAAGTCAATGAAAACGCTAGGTGAACTACTAAGAAAGGCAACAGTGCCCTCTGTAGGCAGAATGCAGTCCTCACTTTATAAGAAATTGTGTCATAATGTTTCCGTGAACTGAAACAGTTACAAGCCAAAAAATGTTTTAATTAAACCAGAAAGGGTGTAAATAGAAAAAAAAATGTTAAAAAATTTGATTCATACACAAGACTTGTTTAATTAAAAGTTTTATTGTCTCCCATGATTCAACATTCAGAAATTTGCCCTAAAAGACCCAGTCCATTATTTATCAACAAAACCTCAAAAAAAAAAAACCGCACACAGCAAAATTCCTTATATCCAAAGTAAAATACAAGATTTTACAAATATATATAGCTGCGTCTATGCATGTCAGTCAGTTCTCATATGTTTACTGTACATTGTTATCTGTCTGCTGTTAAGACAGAACTGAAAAGTCACACATAAACTAAAGATAGTTCCTCAAATGAAAGGAGGCAAGACCAGGTAAAAAACAGGTGTGAGGATGTTTAAAGTCTCCAAGAATAAACAATTACACAATTTTGTATTCTGGCTAGAAATAAAACATAACATTCCATTTGGCATCCATATTTTGTCTATTTTTATATTAATTTGTTCTACATTAATTCCCTCTGATTTCCCCCCAGCTACACACTGCCATGGCAGGAATTAATTAAATGTCCAAATCTAAGGCTTTTCCAGGTTAGTTGGTACTGGTTAATCTAATTTGACCAAATGTTATACTTATGCATTTAAAGAGTTACATTTATTTGGCCCTTACTACAATAATCAAAAGGGAATTATTTAGAAAAACTCTTACTTATATATATATATATATATATATATATATAAAACCCAAACAGATATAAACAGCTGAGGCAGCTGACATGGTATTTCATGTCAAAAAATGAATTTGGTTTACATTTTGTACAAAATAGTTTCCTGGCTTAGTTATTAATGAAACGGAATGCAAAGAGAGATTGTTTAAAAATGAAACTAAATAAGAAAGATAGCACAGATTGTAAATGTCAAGTTAAATAAAGGTTTCTGGTCTACATATGTGCATATGTGATTATCCAGGGCTGCACATTTGGCTGTGTTTTTTGGTCCATTCTATAGTCTGTAGGATAGCATTGAGAGTATATTTGTTTTTCGCAACTCCTGACAACACTGAAGATGATTAAAATTGATGATTGTCAAAGAGCAAGGCACATCAAGTCAGAAATGAAGCCCTATCCCCTTCCCATGGGATATACAAAACAATTAACTTTAAAATTTAGTAAACTTTAAAGATAAAAAGCCAAAGATTGAAAGTTTATAATAACCTCATATTATCCTGCCCTTTTAATTTTAATTGTGAGAACAGTAAATGCATCATAGCAAAACTTCAAGTTTGTACTAAAATGGCCAACCTTTTAGTTCAACATGCCCTTGAAGGCAGCAGTGTGGAAATGTATGCCATTGTACTTAATGACAATATAACAATGCAGTTACATAAGAATGGTTAGAAGAGGTGGACCGAGTGAGGTCTAGAAAAGGGTGAAAAGACAGGTCTAGAATTATGTCTCAGACTGGTCTCAAATGCTTTTTATTCCAAGATCAATTTGATTTTGAATCATCTTTGTGGAAAAACGACATTAAAGGCTCTACAACATTAACAGGGTGCCTCATTTCTTTCTGCTTCCTGATCATTTGTCTGTATATTGTATACCATAAAGTGCTGGTACCTTGATTCAAAAACAACAAGATTGTTTTTTTTTTTTATGTGCAAGAGAGTGCAAACTCCCTGACAGAAGAAAAATCATTTATTTAAAAACTAAACTTCAAGTGTAAAGTTAGAAATAACAAGGATAAAGAGAGGAGCTAAATATTTATCTCCTTTATCAAAATGGTTTCCTGTCTTAGAAATGTATTTACAGGTTTTAGTGTCCTGAAAGGAGTAAAAAGGGAATGGAGTGATATAAACATTTTTGCTTTTTTTTGTGTGTGTGTGTGTGTGTGTGTGTGTGGGGTGGGGGGTGTGGTGGTGGTTGGTTTCCTTTAGGAGTGTACATATTTAGGTATGCTGTACTCTGCCCTCTTCGCTCTGAATCATACCACTCAATCTCAATCAGTGCTCCTCCAGCCAAGAGGGGTTTTCTCCTCCTGGTAACTTTAGTTTGATGTGGAACTGTTTAAGGGTCTGTTCCAGTTGCTGTTGGTTGCCTGCGAAGTATGCTGCGATGGCGTTATGGAAGAGAATCAGCTGGTTGTGTAAAACCTTCACCTGAGGAAAAGGGAATGAAAACTCTCAGTGACACACACCATGAGAATGTAATTCGTATCTCAAAGTACTAAAGTGGGGGGGGTGACGACATCAATATAAAAGAGTAAATTTTTTTAATTTTTTAGATCAATTCTATCAAGGATGCAATTTTCCTAAAAATTTAACAGGAACACCAAGAAAAACTAAATTTATAAATGTAGGCCCTTATATATTATATATAAATTTTTTTTTTTTTTTTTTTTAAACAACCCAACAGTATTATCAGCCTTAGGTATAGTGCATTTGGCATTGACTATCATTTAAATGGAAATAAAACACTCCTTCTTCCCATGGTAACATAGATTGTGTAAATACTATAAACAATAATAATGTTATTGTTATTAGAAATAAAACTCTGTTAACTTACTATTTATTAGCCAAAGCATCTAAAAGTGTGTTAGTGAAAACAAATTGTGAAATATATTATATGGCGCCACAGTCGCCATTTCCGCTTCTTCCGTTCCAGCGTATGTGGGGTAACGCAACGCTGTTTTATCATACAAGATGCATTTGAGTGTGTTGAAAATTATGTTATAACATTACTCTGTGCGTTCGCTCCATGGCTGCTATGATACATTTGTTGCACACTGCAGTCAGCTAGATCGATATTAGAATATCATATTAATAAATGCTAAATGGCATACAATTTATTTAAAACATATTGTATGACGGAGAAAATGCTGTTTTACTGTACAATCATTTGTTTTCTGTCTATAAATGTCTCCAAATAATTGCTCACCTGTCTAATAAAACATATAATACATTAAAGTATCTTTGGTGTTTCCATGGTTTCTACAATATAAAACCAGAAATTGAGTATGATGGCATTGATATGCGAGCACAGACACAGTCCGTGTCCTGTTTAAAATAGCTTATTTCTCTGGATTTAAACATTCTTGGAAACATTTGGGATAATGTAAGTACACAAGTCAACAAAATATAACACTGTTCTATTGGTTTTTGGATATTTTAAATCCAAAAATCGTACATACGGTGCCTTTAATAAAATTAAAATTAAAATTTTAATTATGTTTCAACAATAAAAAAAAAATGTAGGGCTATTGAAAAAAATTCACTGCTAACCGGCCATTTTTGTGTTTATTTTACAGCAATTGAATAATAAAGGTGCCTTAATTTGAGTTAATCTTTGTTTTCCAACAGGAAATGGTCAGCTTGAAAGGGCCTTTACAACATATTTTACTTCTGTAATGTGATGCATTGTTTCCAAGTGACCCAGGACATTGAAACAACCTTCATTTTTGGCTGATCTAACTAAACTCTCTTGTTCAGAGTTAGTTTTTTGAAAGATCACAAACATCAGCATCACATTTACAAAAAGGAGCTTTAAATGTACAGACACTGAATTTTGCTAACATTAGCACTGTATGTACAGAACAATCTAGCTAGACAGTGCAGAGAAGGAGGAAGTATCAGTGTTTGGAAAAAACTCATTGCAGCAATCATGTTTGGTCATTGTTTGGCAATTTCTATTAAACTTTCAATTTGGTCAATATAGTGCAAAAAAGCACCAAACATATGGAATAGCCACCATATTAACATAATTTATCATTAATTTTATTATATAAACTATTAAGATATACAAAAGACTAATACATTATTTACAAGTAGCTGATTTCAAAAAATACATTTCACATACCTTGTTTTCCTCCAGAAACTTAAGTTTGACCGAGACGTCATTGCGCATCTTTTCATATTTTTCACGATGGATCTGGAACTGTTGCTGAGACAGTTCAATCTTGGGGAGTGTGTTGGCGTCCCGTGGACCCAGATTCAGCTCCTCTAAATCTGTGCGATACGCATCATACTCAATCCTGCCAAAAAAAAGCACATGCCTTACAGAATTAGGATGTTTTGCTCAATATATTATAAAATATATATAATAATATATATATATAAAAAAGTAGTATACAGTGGTTTAGAAAGATATATTCAGACCTTGCTGCTTCATATTGCTTAATGTTGATCAAGGTGTCCTCTATAGTTTTATCCACTAGAGTTTTAACACTGGCAATGAAGAAGTTGATAGCTCCTAACAGGGTTTCTCCATTTTTCGCCAGGAGTTTTTGGGTTTCAGCATTGTAGCCAAATTCCTCCTGAAAAACATAAATAAAACACACTGAGACGAAATGCATATTTGCCGCCAATCAAATACAAACACACAAAAACAGACAGACAGCTAGATAGACAGTGAAACACCACAGACAAAGCAATGAAACTTTCCCCTCTCTGCAAATAAAGTAATTCAAACGAAATGTTACTCCTCAAGTGATCAATGCTCTTTTGGTTAGTGTAGTCATAAAGCATTTCATATTTGTGGTGGTTCTGGAAAAGGCAATGCCAAAGTGTATCTAAAACAGTCCATGAATAAATTATACCGTAGGAAGGCATCCAATTATACTGTCAGAATAGCAGGCTTCTTATCAATAAAACAGCTGAAAATCGATGTGGTTTTCACAGGTGCATTTGTGTCAGATTATAGTGATTCAAACCAATGTCACAATCGTTGGGATGACTGTTTGTTTTTAACTGTATGGCGATTTTCTATTGGATATTGCATATCCCTCATATAGACACATACACAGAATAATGAGTTTAAATCAGTATCTTTTACGTTGATGGTAAAGTGCTGGTTTAAAACAAAACAGAGCTGTATGCATATTTAAATGTAATAAATGTTTGTTTTAATTAGTTATTCATGTTGCCAGGGTTGGACGTATCCTTAAAATAGGTACAGGGTATTTAGTTATGTATTTGTATGCATGTATAAATTATATGCTACATTAGCTAAAAGCTTTATTCTATGATGAGCAGTTTTTTTGTACTACCTAGCAGAATAATTACAGTTTTTGTGCATCACATGACCTAAAGATATGTAATAAGGGTAACACTTTAGTATGGGGAACACTTCGCTCAGAGCCATAGAAAAAGAGAGTTGCGTCACTCTTTGATCTCGCCACCACGTGGTTCATGGAGCTCTCAATAGTTCCAAACAACTCCGCGCTGTCAATCTGTTTGAATAGGATTAAGCAGGACAGACAGCAGTTTCACTATATTTTCTGCAATTTCTGGTAAATATTAACACAATATGTGCATTGACTTCGACTGGGCTTTACAGTAGCATTTTATTCTGGGGAGAGATAATGTTGATTAATGTTTTTTTGAGTGATCTGGTTATTTTATGTGGGTCATGTGAGTGCATGATTTTACAGCATTGAGTGTTATAGCCAATGACGGGCATTTCTGTTGAAAATAATGACCAGTCATATGTTTAATTTACCAGGAATGAGAATCCATATCGATCAAATAGTCTTATAGTCTCAAAGCGCTGAATGAATTTTAATGCAAGTTTATGTTTTACACAAATCTTCCCATCTCATCATAAAGCACCAAGACAATTTAAATAAAGATTTATTGTGTAGTTTAGTCAGAAGTTTTTTTTTTTCATTAGACTGTGATTTTCCCTACAATTAGCCTATATATTTAACACTTAAGTACAAATAAAGTAACAAAAATAGATATTTTAAAGTTATAATAGTGATTTGATAATCTATAAAAATTCATAAAAAAAAAGAGAGAAAAACATGGCTAATGAGCCAATAAGTGTTCCTCTTCCACCATCTACTGTTTAGTGGTAATTTCTTTTATAAAATGTTTGTCCGAATGTTATTTTATAATACTCACATAAGCATACACAGCAGGTGAATATAAATGAATGATTCTAGCATATACAGAATTTAACCCAAGAAATAAGTTTTAAATCGAGTTGAAAAAAAAAAGGCAACCAATTTAATTAAACTCTTTTTACCCAGGCGTTATTCATATTCATTATTCATAGGCATTGTACGTTATTCCTTGAATGGGCTGACATCATAGAAACGCATTCGACAGAAAGATCTCAAAAACTGTTGAAATATGACGATAGCATCTGGATATAGTAGCTGTTGCAGTGCTGCTCACGTTATCTAACTGCAGTTATCTAACGATATATTATATAACGATAAACATTATCTATAACGCGCTTCATAAAATACCACTTCTATTAATATTCCTGAGAGGTCAACTAATGCCATAAAATCTCAAAATGTGCATTAATTTCATCAATTTGCCAGCAAGTGTGCTTGAGATACACTGAAATTAATGGGGTTCAATGCTGGAACTATTGGTTGTTTGGAACTATTGGTCGCTCCATGACACACTTTACTTCCGCATTCCTCAGTTCCTATGGAGGTCTATGGGAGTGTTGTAACTGTTTTTCAACGGCTCTGACTTCACTGTTAACTACGACTTTTGCCTCAAAAAGCTTCTAATTTACTACTTATTAATAGTTAGTAAGGTAGTTGTATCGTTTGAGTTTAGGTATTGGGTAGGATATTAAGGAGTGTAGAATATGGTCATGCAGAATAAAGCATTAATATGTGCTTTATAAGTACTAATAAACAGCCAATATGCAAGCTAATAAGCATCTAGTTAAAAGTGAGAATTGTTCCCCATACTAAAGTGTTACTGTAACAAGTTTGACAACCTAAAAGTGAGCACTGCGGTTTAAAAAAAAATAATAATTTAAAACTACGGTTTACCATTTAAATAATAAAAAACAAAAATGAGATGTTCTGAGATTATTGGTTGAGACCACTGACACAAACCAAGTGTGAAAACGTGTGTGCATATATCAAAACTTATACATCTATATAAACTTTCAAATGTATATAGCAAACTCACTTTCCACTGCGAAAAAATATGTAATTAGAACAACTTAAAGCCTATAAGATGCTTATTATAGATACATTATTATACATTTTTAATGAAAACTCAACTGATTCTGATGACATTTTATATAAAAGCCAAGAGGCTGTAGCAGATACAACATTAGATGGAACATAGTTTTTATACTTGCATGTAGCTCAGGTGTCTTGAGACTAAGGTCAGCGAATGCATCACCTAGCTGTCTTTGCGTCTGCAGCATCTGCGCCAGCTGAGTGCACAGCGTCTGCGCCAGTTTGACAACATGCTCGTACTTGCGTTTGTTGTCACGAAGAACCTCAATCTGAGCCTCCAGCTCCAGATCAACCGTACGGGAGCCCCGACCTAACTTCTCTGACAGAATTTGCTTGGTGCACTGTGGGAAAGGGTATACGATACAAAATCTGTTAATAAAAGTGGAAATAGTACAGAAAAATATTTACAAGGCTACAAAAGACTACAGTGGGCACAGGAGAGATATAGAAACCCTGCCGCATTTTGACAGTCTTGTTTTTTTATTTTTTATTAATGTGGACAGGGACAAGAAATGATGGAGAGAACAGTGGGGAACAGGACTGAGTTGGATTAAAATTGTAACACATACTTTCAACTCAAACAGACCACAACTCCAAAGTGCTATGCACTACATAGCTGTTTTACCTCAAACCCAGACGTTGTTTATGCTCAAACAGCAACATTACACACTAGCTAAAGTTAGAAAAGTGAAATCGTGGTTTACCACCCTTTTAAGACTTTTTAAGACCATTATGAATGAAATTTAAGACCTATAAAGGAAATGCAGTCACAAAATTACTTGCAAAGTAAATTAATTTATAAAAATTTAACAAATCAATACTTCAAATCAAATTTTTTGGTGATTTTTGAGATCAAAATTACTGAGTTTGTGGTGGTAATTTCCAGAAATTTGCACGTTTTCTTTTCATAATTAGATACCACATTTACTGTATTATGTATTATGTTAGATGTATTATGTATTATGTTAGATTCACAATAGTCACACATGACAGTAGAATAAACAAAGTGCATAAACCTTGTTTATTTTGGTATCTTGGCATTATTTCGCGGTGAAATTGCGAATTATGCAGGATCTCAAAAAATGCATTGTTGGTTTTTCGTTGTATTCAGTAATCGTGGAAATGCGAAAAGCTGGAAGACTATAAGCTGAAGAATAAAATCTGTTATGTGTCTGTGGTACAATCCGAAACAGACTACAACACCCAGAATTAAAAAACATTCTTAAGCGCTGCGGGAGCATTTCAATGAACATTAGAGGTAGCGTTACATGGAAGTAGGAAAATTAAGACCTGTTCAAAATTATTTAAGACCTAGAACTCTCTACTTTAATTTAAGACTTTTTAAATTCTAGACTTTTTTAGACTTTTTAAAGACCCAGCGGAAACCCTGAGTATTGTAGGAATCACTCACTTTGTAAGTGTTGATGCTCCACTTCCTCACCAGCTCCAGTTTCTCTATAGCAGGACTCTTCATGTCATCAGCAAGGACCACTGCTCCTCCCATCTGCTGCTCTCCCAAAGCACCTGATGACAGAATGACATCTGTTTACTGACAAGAGAAATGACAGCGATTACAGTACGTTATTACCCCGCTACTCTTACTTGGACTCACTGGCATAAATGATTAACCCCAAAATATGTCATCTGATGTGCTAAAATTACTCTGTAAAGTCTAAAGTCTGTAGAGAAAACTCCAACATTTACATTCAAGATAATTATGCATTTGACATAAAAGACTAAAAAACAAACTAAAACTAATAAAAAAACCATTTGTTATTTAAAATAAAAGCTGAAAAAAAAAGTTAGAATATTAATAATATTATATATATATATATAAACTTAAACTTTAAAATAAACTTAAACTTACTGAAAATTAGAATATAACTGATATAATAGCTGAAATACAAATAAATACAAACTTAAGAAATATAAAAAAAAACTAATAAAATGGCAATAGCAATTTTGTAAAGAATTTAATTACTAAAACTTAAGCTAAAATTAAAGTGAAAATAAAAATAAATGGTAAGTCTAAATATTAATAAAAACTAAAATAGTATATAAATAATACAAAAAACCTAGAGAAACATGCACAAGACTAATACTAGACGAAATAGTCTCTTTAAAAACATCAGAAGGTGGCAGAGACGGTGGGAATCGACAAAAGCAGTGCATTGTTTTGCATTAAAGTCCTGAAAAATAGGAAATGATTGATTATCTTTCGGGATCAGCCAGGAAGGCAAAAGGTTACAGGGTGGTCAGCCTATTAAACATGGAAGAAACAAGAAGGAAGAGAACAGGCTTGGAGATCACAGAGTTTGAAAGAACACAATCTTAAATTTAAACATTGCCAATCTAATGCACTACCAATGCTGCAAGACACCTTTCAAAAGCAGGAAGTGATGTCAATTTTACATCACTTGAAGATTGAACATTTCAAAAGACATTATTGGAATCTACTAGAATAAAGTCTTTGATGGTACAGCCTTAAACTGACAGTGTGGCGTTAGTAAGGGATAGATTGCAGAAAGAATGGAGATCCATGCGTGACGTTGTCTGTTACAGTATGTGGTACCTTTCTGTGTCTCCACCTGACTATCGCTGATGCTGCGAGCTAGCCGGCTGGCTGCTGCAGGACTGGGGACAACTGTAGGTGTGGTGGCCTGGAATGGCGACCCTAAAAATGGTCAGTGATGAATTTTTATAATTTATTTAAAAACTACTTGTAAAATAAAGCCACAGAGGGGGAAATGTCCATGGAAAGTATGCTGCAAAAACAGGTTAATCAGAGCATGGATATAGTATCACAACTACTAGCGCATTAAACTGACCACCCACATTTATACTACCATTCAAAAGTTTAGGGTGAGTAAGTTTTTCTTTGGAAAGAAAAATACTTTTATTCAGGAAGGATGCATCAAGCAATTTCTGAGAAACACTATTGAAAATTTAAAGCAAAACCTAAATCATAGACTGTAAGAAAAGATGGACAGCATGTCTCCACTTCCTTCCACTGTTGGAAAATGAAGCCTAAAACATCCCAGTAATGGTCATTGCCGATAACGTTGTTTGGAGCCTGAGTCTGCACAGTAGTGATTCTGAGGTGGAACCGTGGCATCAAGGCCACTCTTATACTACCATAGATTCAATCTCAAGCATAGCTGTCAATCATGAGGTTACACCCCGTTTTTTTATTTATTTATTTATCAAAAAACAAACTAAAAACAAACTAAAACCAAACCTATTGGGAAAACGAACACTTGAACATAGGTCTGCGAGATGAGAACTAGTTTGGCTCTCGTCCCATTCCATTACATAGAGAGGGCTAGGTTCAAAACCTATACTGCAGCCAGCCACCAGAGGGCGATTGAAACGCTTTGGCTTCACTTTTCAGGACTTGTTCGGCACACCTGACCTAAACAATTTTGTGAATATTTTCTAGATGTCAGTTGTGTGCAGGGGTGTAGCCAGCTAGACCCAATATGATGACTAGGCCCCCACCCCCAGTTTATTATACAAATATAATAATATTTGTTAAATAACAGTTGTTTAAATTATTTTAACGTAATTACAAATTATAACATCTCAAATACTGAAATAAATAAAATGTGTTTTTTTTACAGTCTATGGTTTTTGCATAATGCTTGATGAGTTTGATTGACAGCTGTGTTAGGCAATTAGGTGTCAGGCTGTCTCATGCGGCTCGGGCCTGTGAGTTCATGAAATGTGTTTACCTATTCACTTAGCCTATAATTTGCAATTGTGTGATAGATAAACAGCAGCGATGCAAAATTCTATAAAAAGACTTTTAAAAACTTGCATTAACGCGGGAGAGAACCCATCCATCAGGCCACAAGTAGCTAACGGTAAGATTTTTCAATTCCAAGCGCAGGTTAATTCTGTAAAGCCGGGAACACGCCATTGGTGTCTGTCAGTCGTGATAGTGTAGGGGCAAGATGCATTGCATTGAGTTGACGCAATTCGACCTGAGGTTCGAATCTGAACTCGCCGTATTTCCTTTTCTCATAACATATCAGATTGGAAAGGTGTTTATTTTAAATTAAAAATTGAGAAAATATTTGAAAAGTGGAAAGTAAGAGTCTAATGTTTGTTGTAACCACTGCCCATGTTTTGTATGTGGACAGGTTGTAGCTGCAGTTATGGTTTATGTTGATAGTGACACCTGTGCATGTGAAAATGCCCGCTCACTTTTGCCCAGGCCTGACCAAAAATAAAATTCTACCTACGCAACTGGTTGTGTGTGCTGAGAAAAAAAATTGTGTTTGTACATAGCTGGCTGGAGAGAAAAAAAACAAAGTGGATCGGACTGATCCAGTGAGCATCACAAAACTCTTGTAGCCAATCAGCAACAGGAGGCGTATACACTCACAGAGGGTGAGCAAGCTGGACATTTGCTGAAAGATTGTAAAAGAAGATATATGAGATATTACAAAAGAGAAAAGGGAGAGAGGGATAAATACTGAATATATTTAAATAGAAAAAAAGGATGTCTTAAAGATACAGTGTCACCTAGTGTTAATTTCGTTGAAATCTATGCCAAATATTCGTTGATGATGAGACGAACATCATTAAACGATAATTGTGACTACATCAACACGCAATATCGCTGACAAAAAAGATGAGACTATGTAATGTAACTAAAAAATAAAATAAATAAACTAAAAAAAAGTTTTGTTTTTGTTGAATAAAAGGAGTAGACAAAGCATTACAGACAAGCTTTCATGCATATTGGCAGATTTAAAGAATTTAAATCCCCAATCAGAGCTGTTAAAAGAACACGTTTTCTACCCAGTGTTTTACTTATTATTTGCAATCTGGCAACCATGTGCACACTTTCTCTCTACAGTAAAACAGATTTTCCTAATATGAAAATTCCCAACAAGTAAGCTGCAGTTTAGCGATTTCCATTTGAGATTTTCTGCTTAAATTACAGTGAGGAAAATAAGTATTTGAACACCCTGTTATTTTGAAAGTTCTCCCACTTGGAAATCATGGAGGGGTCTGAAATTGTCATCGTGGTGCATGTCCACTGTGAGAGACATAATCTAAAAAAAAAAAATCCAGAAATCACAATATATAATTTTTTAACTATTTATTTGTATGATACAGCTGCAAATAATTCTGACCCTCAAAGACCTGTTAGTCTGCCTTTAAAATGTCCACCTCCATTTATTATCCTAAATTAGATGCACCTGTTTGAGGTCGTGAGCTGCATAAAGACACCTGTCCACCCCATACAATCAGTAGAATCCAACTACTAAAATGGCCAAGACCAAAGAGCTGTCCAAAGACACTAGAGACAAAATTGTACACCTCCACAAGGCTGGAAAGGGCTACGGGGAAATTGCCAAGCAGCTTGGTGAAAAAAGGTCCACTGTTGGAGCAATCATTAGAAAATGGAAGAAGCTAAACATGACTGTCAATCTCCCTCGGACTGGGGCTCCATGCAAGATCTCACCTCGTGGGGTCTCAATGATCCTAAGAAAGGTGAGAAATCAACCCAGAACTACACGGGAGGAGCTGGTCAATGACCTGAAAAGAGCTGGGACTACCGTTTCCAAGGTTACTGTTGGTAATACACTAAGATGTCATGGTTTGAAATCATGCATGGCACGGAAGGTTCCCCTGCTTAAACCAGCACATGTCAAGGCTCGTCTTATGTTTGCCAATTACCAGTTGGATGATCCAGAGGAGTCATGGGAGAAAGTCATGTGGTCAGATGAGACCAAAATAGAACTTTTTGGTCATAATTCCACTAAACGTGTTTGGAGGAAGAAGAATGATGAGTAAAATCCCAAGAACACCATCCCTACTGTGAAGCATGGGGGTGGTAGCATCATGCTTTGGAGGTGTTTTTCTGCACATGGGACAGGGCAACTGCACTGTATTAAGGAGAGGATGACCGGGGCCATGCATTGCGAGATTTTGGGGAACAACCTCCTTCCCTCAGTTAGAGCATTGAAGATGGGTCGAGGCTGGGTCTTCCAACATGACAATGACCTGAAGCACACAGCCAGGATAACCAAGGAGTGGCTCTGTAAGAAGCATATCAAGGTTCTGCGCGGCCTAGCCAGTCTCCAGACCTAAACCCAATAAAGAATCTTTGAAGGGAGCTTAAAGTCTGTGTTTCTCAGCGACAGGCCGGAAACCTAACTGAAGGCTACTGTACCAAATATTAACATTGATTTTCTCAGGTGTTCAAATACTTATTTGCAGCTGTATCATACAAATAAATAGTTAAAAAAAATCATACATTGTGATTTCTGGATTTTTTTTGTTTAGATTATGTCTCTCACAGTGGACATGCACCTACGATGACAATATCAGACCCCTCCATGATTTCTAAGTGGGAGAACTTTCAAAATAGCAGGGTGTTCAAATACTTATTTTCCTCACTGTATATTGTCATTGAGTTGGTCTGTGTTCTGTCACGAGCCACTTGCGCTGTTTGCTGCGACAAAACCTGCGATCAAACCTTCTCTGTGATGAACTGTGATAAATCCAAACATGGCTCTCTTGACTATATTTGCGATTGTGGTTGCTGAATAAATGCACTTATGAAATCTCTAACACAATACAAAGTGTTTTTTGCTGTTGTTTTAATAGAAAAACATTAACGTAAAATTGGAATTTTTGAATTTCAATTTGAGTGAAGTTTCTTGTTTTACCAGTTGGCCTATATGATAAATAGCCAATAATAAATCAGGAAACTAGATGAGGTAAAATAAACTATGCATAAGAGTTGATATTCTCTTGATTTGTGCTTATAGGTGAAAAGTGCAATAATTCTAATGAAATGTAAAAATACATTTCTATTCGTTATAATTATAATTTTGAACAAAATAATCAGTATTATCAATTTACCCATTATGCAGCATGACGAAAATGTGACTTAAGTTTTCATTGACTAAAACTAGACTAAAATGATCAGACATGCATCCCCAGTTTCACAGGCAAGGTGTAAGCTTAGTCCCAGACTAAAATGTTTGTTTGAGCTGTTTTAACTGAAAGCAACTTGCACTGACATATCTAAAAATATGTCGGTGCTAGGCATGTGCCGGTATCAAATTTTCATGTTGCGATTAATTGCTGAAGCTTTTATCACGGTGTACAGTATTATCACGATATTGAAATAAGTTGCAAAAAAAATGTTTCATACTATAACAGAATAACTTTCTTATAACAAAAGAACCAAACATTTAAATACAATAAAGCAACACACACAAAAATGATAAATTAAACAAATATTTACAACAGATTAAAGTGCTAAAGAATGATAAAGAACAACAGGTAACACTTTACAACAAGGTCTCACTAGTTAATGCATTAACATTAACAAAGAGCAGATAGCTAAATGTTTACAGTTATTCTTCTTTGATAACGTTAGTTAAAAAAAGCAACTGTTGGTTAGTGTTAGCTCAGGTCCATTAAATAATACAGTTACAACTTTTGATTTTAATAAGGTGTTATTCTTTTGCTGAAATTTACATTTAACTAAGGTTAATACATGCTTTAGAAGTATTTTTCATTGTCAGTTTGTTAATGAATGAACTAATAGAGCCTTATTATAAAGTGTGTGACTGAACAACAATCAGAACATATTCAAACAATATCTAAGGCATGTAATTTAGTACAGATTAAAATATAAAAAGTTTGAAAATGAATAGCCTTAAGTCTTTAAGTATTAAGTATTTGGTTACGCGATGAGCACCGTTTTTGAGGGTTACCGGGGAAACGGCTGCATTTCTGCTGTTCCGTCAGCGCCCTCTGCTGTCAGAGAGTGAATGTGCATATATTCACTCAGCGCGTCTCCCCCACTTGTTCTGCCATGTGCTCGTGTTTGTTTACATCAGTGCGCGTTCCTATTCGACGTATTGTTCATTTTAAACGGTTGGTGGGTAAAGTATTCTTAAAATGCATTCTAAAAATCTGAATAATTCAGAAGTGCCCATGATAACAATATTGTGCATGTTCATTATTGCGGTATATATACCGGTGTTCTGTCGATTTGTCCTACCTTGTCAGATTTTGCTACCTCCCATTAAAACAGTAGGTTGCACAATTCGAAAGCAAAAAAATGCTGCCTGTCAGATTGTGCTACCAGCATATTCATCTGATTTGAGGCTTTATTAAAATCCATACCTACCCCTACCCTGAACCTACCCTTAAAACTTTGTAAATATTTTAAATAAATAAATATTAAATATGGATGTAAAATGCTACCTATCAGATTGTGCTACCAGAATCATATTAATGTGATTTGGTTTATTAATATTCATTAATATCCATACCTACCCCTAAACCTACCCAAAATGTAAAAATAAAAAATAAAAAATATTAATGTGGGCATGCGCAGTAAGCCCTGGTAGGACAATCTGACGGGTAGGATGAAATGTCAGGACACCGGCACATGTCTAGTCGGTGCCATTGTTTTGTCTCTGCACACCAGTAATTAACTTAATCTAAGCCCTGTCTGTGAAACCAGGCCTATGTCGACTAAAATGTGACTAAACAGAAATAGGACAGGGTTGACTAAATATGATAAAAACTAAAAAGTATTTTTGACACAGGGCAAAGACTAAGACTAAATAAAAAAAAATACCTGACAAAATTAACACTAAGGGAAAATCTGAAATACAAAACTTCACAATATGGCTCCTTTAAATAAAATATTTCAAACTGATTTAATTGCCAGTAGGTGATACTGCAGCAAGGAGATGAAACAAGCTCTATACCCTTCTAAAGTAACAAGTGACAAGGGAAATATACAGGAATAATAAAAAGGGGTGGTCAGCAATTACACCCGGCTAATGACAGGTTGCCAGGTTTCTGCCCTACAAATTAATTCACATAGCAGACGAGCATGAAATAATGAAAGGGTGAAGCAGATGAAAAAAAAAAGAAAGAAAAGAAGATCACAGACGACTCTGTAATGAGACAGGAACACCTTTCTTTTCAAATTCAAATTCTCCCTCTCTCCACAACACACAAAGAGAAACACAGGCAAACAAATGGTTTAAATTAGATTAACCGAATAGTGAGAAGATATTGAACCTAATGACTGAAGAATAACACTCGATCAAGCCTGATTTCATTTAATACAATGAGAGGAATGATTAACATTTTGTCCATCTCGGAGCGAATTGCGAACGCATTCATTTGTGCGCAAGCAAACTAGTCAGCTGTAGCATGCATGAGTCACTGTTTGTATTTGTGAGAAGGACAAAAGCAAATGATATTCATGTTCAAAGCATGCTTAGTGCTATACCTGTGTATGGACCAACTTGGACCACTCCCTCAGACATTGCATAGTTTTCAGTTGAATTGTGGGAGTGTGACATGATTGGTCCAGAGGAGATATTATGTGGCACATCCTTGAGAGAAATGAAAGAAAGAGAACAACAAACAAGATAAATGACATTCAAGAAAGATATCACAACAAAGCATTTTCAGAGTATAGTGTGTTTTCTTCCATTGTTTCCATATCAGTTTTAGCTGTCGAAATTTCAAGTTACTTAATTCAAAACAGAATAATTTTTGGTCAATTTCATCACAAAAAACAAAAACAAATATTCACTCATGGTCAATGTTCTTATTTGCATATTTATGAGGTCAATAACAAATTAGACAAATACAATGTGCAATGGGCATCATATCAGGAAAATGTGGCCAAGCAAATTTGCTCTGTGCGTTTTAAGTCACCCTAAATGCACAAATATATAACTAATTATGAGGTCTCTCTTTTACATCAAAATGTTGTTGTTTTTTCCCCAGACACTGAAACTAAATACAATGTGTGTGTGTGTAGTCACAGAAACTTTCTCACACACACAAAGTTCATGAATATTTAATGAAGGAAGCACTAATTAATTTATGACTGGCTGTCTGTTGCTAAACAACTCGCCGGTTCATTCTAGCACCATTGTTTCACATTGTATGCATTTGACAACACCAAATGCATTATTATAACATGGTTAAAGTGGTGCAAGGTATCTTTCAAAATTACTTGTGAAACAGGTACCATACATACAGTTATGGCCAAAAGTTTAGACACTGACATACATTGGGTTTCACAAAGTTTGTTGCTTCGGTATTTGTAGATTCTTCTTCACATGATAAGCATTTCATAGTTTTAAAGGCTGTGTCAATATTTACAGTTTTGACCCTTTTTCTTCATAACCTCTGGATCGCCATCAGTCAGGATTTGTCCCAGAAGCTGATATCCAGCATGCCAGAGTGAATTCATTCTGGCATGCTGGATATCAGCTTCTGGGCCAAATCCTGACTGATGGCGATCCATTCTTGCCTTTTTAGTGCTCCGAGTTGATCATAATTATTGGTTCAAAACTTCTGCTTGTCCACTCGCCTTTAGAGGATTGACCACAGCTCCTCTATTAGATTAAGATCTGGGGAATTGCCTGGTCATGGATCCAAAATTTCAATGTAATAATCACTGAGATACTTCAGTATAACTCTTGCTTTGTGACATCATGCTCCATCATGCTGGAAAATGCACAGATCATCACCAAATTGCTCCTGGATCGCTGGGAGAAGTTGCTCTTGCAAAATGTTTTGATACCATTAACACATTCATGGCAGTGTTTTCGGGCAGAATTGTGAGAGAAAATGTCATTAAATAAACACGAGTTCTATGTTCATAAATTAAACCCAATGTACTATAGAAATTGATTCCTGGACATAGTAATGATATTTTTTCTGCACTTGTTATTGTACATATATCTGATATAGAATTGTATTAGCCCACACTGAAGACAATTTCCATAAGCAAGCTTGTCAACTGCTTTGGTGTTGTTGAATTGTTCCTCACATATTTAAGTGTGACAACAAAAGTCAGTAAGAGTATATAGACTGTTGCTAGGGCTGGGCTGGGATGCTGGGACACTTTTATGAGCTAATAGAAAGAAGTCAAGCTCAGAGTAAATGCTAACCCGGATACATGGAACTGGAGGTGGGGCTGGGAAAACCATATAATCCATAACATACAATAATAGCAACTCAGTTCAAACCCTCTCCTTGGTTGATTATAGAATCAGAGCATCGCTGCATTGATTTGTAATAAACAATAACATATACAACTTTTGATCGTAAAGTATTAGGAAATTTAGAGATTAACAATGACTAAGATTAATAAATGCTGTAGAAGTATTGTTCATTGTTAGTTCATGTTAAATATGAAGTTAATGCTAACAAATGAAACCTTATCGTAAAATGTAACTGCTGATCTATATGTAACAATATAATAGTCTGTTCATCCTTTTCAATAATTTAAAACATAACTACAGTCATGAGACAACTTAAGTCACTGTCATTATGTGTCATCAGTACATAGAGTGTTTGGACATGAATGTTTCCAAAGTACTGTGTTCAAATGGTGCCATTGTTAGTTGACATCTGTTCAGGATCCCCCCCCAAAAAAATTCCAGTGGTGCATTATGGGTTTTGCTCTATGCATTATGTCTTACCCTCTGAAACACTTCTTCGTGACTTTTGTCTGCTTCTCCGTTTCTGGTGACTGAGATTTGAGCAGCTGGGCTTCTGTGGGCCTCCTCTGCCATAGCCACCTTCAATACACATTACACATTACACACAACACACACACACAATTACTAGGACATGAAAACAACATTAAATATGTCAAGCTGAGAGTTAAAATGCAGAGCGCTTCCACCACCAGAAAGCTTTGCACAACCGTGGCTTGTCAGGGCTTGTGAAGCTATGACCGCACCACCATAAGCAAAGAAAATACAGCTATAAAGAACAAAATGAATTAGGTCAGCTGCTGCTTTGGTATAACTATTAAACGTCAACAGGGCAATAGAACTATTAGTGGATAATAAACTCATCACAGCCTTTTCATCCTGTAGCCCAAAACTGGTTGCCCACTGAAGTCAAGCAAGGTTGAGCCTGGGTTAGTACCTGGATGGGAGACTTCCTGGGTAAACTAGGTTGCTGTTAGAAGTGCTGTTAGTGGGGCCTGCAGGGGCTGCTCTGTGTGGGTCCTAATGCCCCAATATAGTAACGGGGAAATACTGTAATAAGCACCGTCCTTTGGATAAGATGTTAAACCGAGGTTGTGAATCTCTGTTGTCATTAAAAATCCCATGGCACGTCTTGTAAATGAGTAGAGGTGCAACCCCAGCGTCCAGGCCAAATTCCCTCTATTGGCCTTGATCAATCATGGCCTCCTAATAATCCCCATCCTTTGAAATGGCTCAATCACTCTCTCTCCTCTCCACCTATAGCCGGTGTGTGGTGAGCGCATTGGCGCCGTTGTTCTGTGGCTGCCGTCACATCATACATGTGGATGCTGCACACTGGTGATGGTTGAGGAGATAACTCCTGATATGATTGTAAAGCACTTTGTGTACAGTAGTACATAGGAAATGCACTATATAAATGCTTTCATTCATTCATTCATTCTAGGGAGAATAGACAAATCTAACTACACTGTTATCTGGTGATCACTGTTATCAATTTAGGGCTGATGCCTCACATTAGATTACAACCAAGGAACCACACAAAACAACCCAATTTTCATGTGTACTACCGTTCAAAGGTTTGGGATCAGTAAGATATACTTCTTTGAAAGAGAAGGATGCATTAAATTGATTAAAAGTAACGAAGACTTTCACAATGTTATTTTTATAGTTATTTTTCCAAATAAATGGCGTTCTTTTGAACTTTCTATTGATATAAGAATCTTTTAAATAATGTGTGTCAGTTTCCACAGAAATATTAAGCAAATCAATTAGAATGCTTTCTGAAACAATCATGTAACACTTAAGACATTAATGAATGCTGAAGAATGCCATCATTTCCACACTGGTAATAATGCATACATTTTTATACATTAATAATATATTTAACACACACACACATTTTCCTGGGGGATAAAAGACTGTACTGCACTATACCAATTTAATAAAAAAAAAAAATAATAATAATAAAAAAATTATATATATATATATATATATATAATTTTTTTTTTTTTTACAAAACAATATATTTGTATTTTCTTTCCAGCTGACACTACCCATAATGTTCAATATAACTTGTGTATAAAGTCATGACAAAAGACTGTAAATGGGGATACATTTGACCTAAAAGCTACAGTAACCATGGCATCACTAACTTTGAGCAATACATGCTGTACAGCTAGTCACCACCAGCACTTCCACTAATACCAGTCACATAGATATATCAATAATTGGATTAATTACTTTTTAAGTAGGCCTACAGAGAAACAACAGTTCACACTCTAAAAAAGGCTGTTTTCACAGAGAAGTACACTCTAAAAAAAAAGGTTCTATATGGCACCAAAAATGGTTCTTGGCTTGTAATCATAGGGGAACCTTTTTAAGTGCTATATAGCACCAATTTTGGTACTTCTGTGGTTCTTCAGAGGTTCTTCGCCGCTTCTTTCACTAAGGCGCTATATAACATCGCTAACTAAGGTGCTATATAGCACCACTACCATACAGAACATGTTAATATGTGGTGCTATATAGCACCAGAAGTGGGTCACCTATGATTACGACGAAGAACCATTTTTGGTGCCATATAGAACCTTTTTTTTTTTTTTTTTTTTAGAGTGTGCATGTCAGAGTAATAACCGAACAGTAGCGCATGTGCTCTAGACATACAAAAACTGAAGTGATCTTCGTATAGACCTGCGCGGGTCCGCAGGACGGATTTTTCCGCAAAAATGTGTTACCTTTTCCCGCTCCCGTCGCAACATTCATGTTTTGTCCCGCTCCCGCCCGCATAAAAGAATAAAATCGCTTTTTCCCTGTACATCCACGACACTGTTTCAAGTAATTTAACGTAAAAGCAAAAGCGTGCATGATTTCGCGTGGCAGAATGCGCGCAAAGTGAGCTCCCTTCATATTTCCTAAAAATCTCAGTTGGAGTGGAAAGCTCTGTTATCAATGAAAATGACTGCACAATGAATATTATATAATAAACAACAACTTTGAGCTCATTGTAAGGGAAAAATACATAAAAATATAATTAAAAATAAACTTTACAATAAGGTTACATTGGTTAACATTGTTCCATGAACTAACATTAAGTGACAATGGGCAAATGTTATAGTATTAATATTTGTTTATGTTATTTAATAAAAATAGAACTGCTCATTGTTAGTTCATGTTGCCTCAGGTCCATTTAATAATACTAACTAATAAAACTTTTGTTTTTAGTAATGTATTGGTACCAGTAAATGTTGAAATTAACATCCACTGTGATTAATAAATGCTTAAGAAAGTATTTTTCATTATTAGTTCATGTTAAATAATGTAGTTAAATAAATTCAACAAATGAAACCTTATAGGAAAGTGTTACCAAATAAATAAATAAATAAATAAATAAATTCTAACCCGACTTAACTCCTCTGCACAATGACAAGAAAATGTGAGAGATGGCAAGCAAAACTCATTAACAAGATAAAGCCTGCGTGACATTGCATTAGAAAGTTGTGCCAAGTGGCTAAGAAGATTGTTGATGAGCTTTGTGGATAGTCTTTAAACGCTCTGATAAAAAGTTGAAGTCTACTGCACTGCAGTAAGTCCACAGGCTGTTTTTACATGACAAGTTAGACAGAAGAACTTCCAAGGACACTTGGCCACCTCATGCACTTTTACTGAAAAAGACATGAGAAGCACAACAATCCAATCACTCAAACTAGGTACACAAGCTATAACGACCATACCCGATCCGACAAATGACCATTGACAGGAGTGCAGGAGTGAGAATGGAGAATAAGGCCCTGTTAACAAGTAGACGAGGAAACGCATACCTGTTTACACTTGGTGTCTCTTTTGTCCACTTTTATTTCACTTCTGTCCTGATTTCTTCAAGGGGATGATCTATGGGCGGGTAAATGTATGTGGGCCTTTTCAGATTTCAACGTCATACGCACATGACGACAAGGAGGTTACGGTGGTGCGTAAAGCGAGTTACCCCTCCCATTTCTGCTAGTTTTACTGAGATGTCTTATCCCGTGCGAATTGGCCATTAATATTACAGACGTCCTGAGGTAAAATTACTTTACCCCCACTTCCCCATGTAAAACTAATCCAGTCCGAATAAGGCTTTAGTGAGGTAATGTTGCTTGCCAAGAAATAGAGTTGTCAATTCATTCTCCTCTCTAAATTTGTTATACTTAAAACGCATTGTTGTTAAGAATAGTATTATTTGTTTCGGTGATCTGTATTTGTGATTGTATTGGCCAATACTGCATCTAGTAATCTGTAATCGTCTCCAAATATCCTGATCGGCGTACCCTTAAATGGAGACCGTGATGAGTGAACCGCCTCATGTTATACTGTGGAAGAGTAAGAAGATAACTGATAACAGATAAAGTACTGAATATCTGGTACAATAAATATCAGTTAAACTAATTGTGTTTATATTTGGAAAGAGGGCATGTGGTGGAAATAATTGTCGTTACACAATTAAATATCCAATATGGATATTGGCTGATAGACATATTACAGATTTACCTCCCTACTACAAACAATCATTTAAAAAGTACCTACTTTAGTTACATTTGCAAATAAAAGTAAATTACAAATGCAAAATACAGTTTGCTGTCACTATTTGCTTTTGTAATTTATGCAACATAACACCTTATTTTAAGGTATGAATTTTCCAGTGTCCTTGCATGTGGCTTAATGTGTAACTACAAAAAAGCTATTAAGGTTTGTGTTCTGCGTAAAGGCTCAGTGATTTGATTCGTTAAGACTGATCGCTTGTTTGTCTGGCCGGTGAAAACAGCACACAGTGTCCAATAACAGCGCATGAATCTTTCAAAGCCATCTGATACCATCAGGCCAGGAGGTCAGTGACTCTAAACTGAATCAAATGACAAATGTGGTTCTCCCTGGTTTCTTTAAGAAACTCTATAAGCTATTCAAATCTGGATTGTCTTTTGCAGTCACAACTCTAAAAGCCCCTATTTCCAAAATGCTACAGGGTTTGCCATCATCACATTTGATGATTAAAGCACCATTGATGAGCAGTGCCTCAGTGAAGCTCAGCAGAAGAGTCCCCTAGAGTTCAGTTGCTTAGAGACATTAACAACGAGAGCTACAGAAACAACAGCAATCTGATCGGACATGGGTCTAATAAATGCTTGAAGCAAACGAAAAAAGCAAACCTTCCAGTTATCAGAATGAGTCATTTAACATTTCCTTATCAGGACAAACTGAAGAACTATTTCAATCATGCTAACAGATAAAAGTGAAGTAATCAGGCATGTGATTAGCCAAAGAGAAAAAAGTGACATGACTCGGAATTTGTCCTTGCGTTTAACCCATCCAAGTATCCACATTAGGAGCAGAGAGTAGTGAACACACTGCAAACCGTGGACACACACACCTGGAGCAGTGGACAACCATTCATTGCGGCACCCAGGGAGCGATTGGGGATTGGGTGCCTTGCTCAAGGGCACCTCAGTTATTTGAGAATCGAACCCGCAGCCAGTCTAACTCTCTATCATTAGGCCACGACTGGCAGAGTAGCATTTACTGTGAATTGAAATCCTGAATCGAAAATGAACAGTGCAGTGCGCAAGACTACTTATTTATATAATTACATCACAACTGTTGTGATTTGACGATGACACTAAGCCACATCACATTCTCACAACCATGCTTTGTTAAAATTCATGAAAAACGTTACAGGGCAACTGGGAAGTTTCAGCACCAATTTTTACTTGCAATTGGCGCTTTAAACCCTGGCACACATGCTAAGGGTGTCCCGCAGATGTAAAAATCATGAAGCGTGCATTAAATACATTTATTAGAAAATGTAACATTTTGCTGTTTATTTATTCATTTTAAGGCCATTTCACAATTTCAACCATCTTACAGTAACTAGCACCTAGTTTGTGGGTTCAACATTTAATTTGTTAAAGGGTAATTTCACTGCTGACAAAATGTTTTCAATAAAAAAAAGGTGGATTTTATTTATATTTTTAAATCAGTGTCACCTGACTAGAGAAAACTGAGAAAAAAGGCTATATTTTGATAAATAAGCAGGAAAACAACACCCATAATGCACTGGGTGTTGCCATCCAAGTCTACTCGCACCAGTCTGCTATGGATGCGCCTACCAGAGTCAAATACTGTCTTGCTTTAATACGAAATGCTGCTTAGCAAACTTTTAGTCACAAAGTTACTTTCAGTTTCCGGTGAAGGATCCAGCATGTTGTAGGTTATGCATGGCTAAAGGGTGCAAAGAATCGTAAATACGGAAAGCCTGTAAGGTGGAAAATAATCAAAGATATTTGAAATGGAACAAAATCATCTGTTCTGCTGTTAACTGCCATCGTCGTGATCAATATATTGAAATTGACTCAACCCCCTCCCCCTTAACGCCATCAGAAGGGCCAGGTTGAGTTAGAAAGACAAAAGAATGACTGGCCGGCTGGCCAAATGGTTAACACCTTTGACACAATGGGGGAAGTTTTGTCTGATTGGTTACTTTCAAATGTCTCACGGTTTGGTCTGATTGGCCTGTTTTACAAGAGTCAGATTTGAATTTGGTGACTTCAGGGAAGAGGATAAAAGAGAATTGATTCTGTAGCTCGCGCTCTTTTGGATTCAAGCCGCATAGGAAAATCTGAAAAACCTCAGTGTTTGTAGTCAACATTTCAAACTGGACGACCACGAACAAAGTGTTTTAGGACACACAGAGGGGAAAAACTGAAAGAAACTACCGTTCTGTCAGTTCCGCTCAACCTCCGAAGCAAAACACTATCACGTACAGGTAAGAATGCGGTTGCCATAATTTTCCATTTTTACCATAATGCTGTTTAAAAGAATAGACCAAGTACGATACAATTATCAGTTATAAAGCTTACAACAACTGTTCTGTTAATAGCTCTCTGTCGATCTGACTGTCCGTGGGCGGGGATACAAAAATGCGGAAGTATAATCTGTAGTTTTCATGAAAGCCCTTGAGTGTAAATATTGTTCATTTATATATACTACCTGTCATTGAATCAATACAAAGCAGATTGAAAATCGGTGAAATTACAATTAAACGTTAGCCGGTTTTAATTTATATGCTGTTGAATGTTTAATGATCACTTAGCTTACTTGTGCTTTTTTTTCTTTGCTTCTTTTTGGATCCGGAGATGCTGTACTATTTCAGAAGATCAATAATAGCGCCCCCTCTCTGCTAGGTTTCCACTGTAGATTTATTATGGTTACATTTAGAGGAATGAACTAGCTTAGATCGGTTCACCGACACTGGACTAATACAAAATAGGGATGCACAACATTAAAATTGTTACGGATTAAGTTTATAATTTTTTGTTTTGGCTCATGACCAGTAATGGTTGAATGGGTTCTATACTATCCTGTTTAGAAATGCACAAACTAGAATGACGTTTTGAAGTAAATATACCTATATTATATTATATAGACATACATCATATACTCACTCACTCACTCACTCACAAAACTGTAAGTCTGTAAACTAAAGAGCACGACGTAAAATAAATGCAATAACAGCAACAACCAAACACAATTGATCGGAATAGGCTAAAGAAATGCACCATCACCCGCATAAAGGAATAAAGGACACCTCACAAAGACATACAGTAGAAGAAGAGAAAGATGCTTCATAATGCTGTAGCATTCAGGCAAAGGTCCAGTTCTTCTAAATTCACATAAAATTTGGCTGATTCAAATCATATTTATTATATTTTACACTTATAATTTCATGCCTAAAATCACAGAAACATGCATGAGCAAGATTAAGCATAAGCAAAGCTACAGGTCTCACTATATCATTACGGTCACCTTCACTTCAGCTTCTGTCGCCACACTGCTCGTCGTTTCAGAATCAAGATTATCCTGAATGATTCCACTAGTTTTACTGTGGGCCTGAGAATCCTCTTCTTCATTACAATCCTCCCTAAGTGTATAATGGTTTCCAACTTCCTTGTTCTCACTGATGTCAATTTCAGTCATGTGTGTTTCATCCAGGCTGTTTTTTCTGGCCTCTGATTGGCTCAGAGGTTCAGCAGTATTTTGGAGGCCCTGTTCTTTAGGGTCCGATAGATTATCCTGCGAGGCATTCTTCTCAGAGTCAAAACTAGCTTCTGACATTCCTGAAAGTAAACAAACATGTGAGCAACTGACCAAGTTTTCTTCCTTCGTGTGCTGAATTCAAGTAAATGTTAGAATTCCACAGAGGCTGATGTTTCAGGAAGGGATTCTGGCATTGTTAATGTTTTTTTGACAGAAAGCCAAATACAGTGCTTCTTATAAACTTCAGACTGCTACCTGCATTCCTTTAAACAAAGAAATGCAAACTCAGGCATTCAGGAAATAAATTAATCAGCTAACCAAAAAGACATTTTATGCATTACAGTTACTTAAAAAGCAGACTAAACTTAGCCAATTAGCCAAACTCTTTCATGAGAAGCTATGCAGATCTAAATGAATAATGAAATGTATGTATCCATGTCTGTGCACACCGTTTCTAGCCATTCTGACGCCCTAGGCGAAATCCTTATTGGTGCCCCCAGTCAAATTTTAAAAAGCAACATTGGTATTAATTAACAAATACATACATACCACATTATAAATGTATACATTTGTTAATAAGAATTCAAATTAATAGCCAGATGCCTGTATAGCCTAATACTATACTATATTTGTGCAGTCCCTAGTTGCTAAGAAATTGTTCTCAGACATAACTACATAATTATGTGTTATTAGTACATTTCACATGAAAGTAAAGAATAAATACTGATTCAGTGTTGTTTTTGTTACTCATCGATGCGTGAACTTCCCGTTTATTTGTATTTGCCTTTATTTGCCAGAAATACTGCCCTAACAAAATACAGATTTGTACCTGTTATTTTAATTGGCCTTTAGTTTGAATTTAGCTTTATTGTAAGGTAAAAAAAAAAGTGTTACCTTGCCAAAGCATTGACCGAGTTCATTGATCTAATGGTGTTGTTGAGCGCTTCAAACACGAACTTTTTTGACAGTAGCCTACTCTGATCTGATGGCATGTAGGAACCGTCAGATTGACAGTTCTCTGATCTAATAGTGTGGGGGAACTAGTGGGGGCGGCAAAAACATTTTAGGGTGGCCGTGACACCATTTACACACAAACATCTAGTGCCAGATATGCGCTTATTGGCGCCCCCCTAGTGATGGCGCCCTAGGTGACCGCCTAGTTTGCCCATGCCTAAAAACGGCCCTGGTGCACACAGAGACTCTCCCATGATGATCATGTATCAGTAAGAGTTGAGTTAGGTTAAAGAAAATTAGGTTAAAGGTTTGTATAATGACGCTCCAGTTACACATGTTGATGTTTTCTACAAACCAAGGCTCAAATATCCTTTAATTATTGATGTCTTGTCTACATATTTTCATATCCAGCAAACAACAATATATAAAACAATTCATACTAAAAGCAACTACATACTATTATAATGCTGCCTCAACAGTGTCATTTACAGTAAGTCCAATTTTGTGAGTTTATTGCATGCAATGAAAAGGTGTCCTAGTTTTTTTTCCTTACTTAAATGAACCATGGTTTTGCTACATTAACCTTACCTTCAACCATGGTATTTGTAGTAAAACTGGGGTTATACAAATGCTAATCAATCTGCCAAAAAACATGGTTACTACTTTTTTAATATATAATAAAAACAATGGTTAATTTTCTTTGTTTAAGCATCTATTTAGTTTTAACAGAAGGAGGGTAAAATTAGGCCACAGACGTGAACTGTTCCTTCAAAAAATAAGATGGACAAGAAATTAAGTAACCTATTACGGCGAAGGCTTCGCACTGAATATTTTACTTAGGTCACGCTAGTTTTACCTCTTCATTGGACCGCTCAGTCACATGACGTTATTAATATTCATGAATAATTCCTTTGCCATAGTGGGATTCGTTATTTCGCGTCGTGGACACGTAAACGCTTTTCTACTTTCTAATGTCAAGCAACGGCACAACACTTACAGACCAAAAGCAAAACAAGTTGTATATTTAAAACCAGCCGTTTTTTAAACACAAGGTGTTGTTGTTTAGTTGCATTGTCTTATTCCTTCCTGGAATTCAATCTCTCACTGTTGCTTCATTGTTGAACCCGCACGTCACAAAGTTGCGATTGAGTTACTTCCTTTGCCTGAAGCACTTCAGTCGAGTTGTGTTACAAAACGCAATAAACGTTCCCTCGTATTCTCGATGCCGTTTTTATATCAATGATGCTTCCTTTATTAATCATGAACATATATGATACAATGAATATGAATAGTTGACATTCAGTGTTTTTCGCCCCATCTGCTTTCCTCATCTAAGGCGTGAAATGATCAGAACCGAATATAAAACAAGTCGACAGTATGGCATACTGAATTTCCTTAAGTCACTTTTTCCCGTGGCAGAGAAGGCAAGGATCAACCCTGCAAACTGAAGCCATCATGCCTGCCATCATACATACATACATGAGCACCGATGCAACAGTTGATTCTGTTCAACAGCACTCACCTGCACACCGATTACAACCGTTCTCTTTCCTGTCGCACAGCTCGTTTCATAAAAATGATCTTGGCTTGAGTTTGAGTTTCTGTGTGTATCATTCGACACACAGCGAGTGCCTCCACAGCTCAGTGAAAGTCTTTTCAAACACACCCGGAAGAGGACGTGTGTGTCAGTAGATATACTGGAGCCACAGCATGTCTGTCTCCTAGCGGTCAAAACAACAATGCCAACACCGATACACAACATCGTACAGTAACAACTATAGCACCAACTCAAATAGAACCAGATTTTATCATTATGTATTTATTATTAATTATACACTATTTATTCATATTTTAAATGTGTCTTTTTATGTAGGCCTATTTATGTTTTTATATTATTCCTCTAGTTTTAGTTATATTTAGTTAATTTTGTTATGTGCTTATTAGTTTTTTATATTTATATTTATTTTAGTATTTTAATTATTTTAGTAGGCTACGTCAACTTCAGTTTATTTTATTTGTTATTTGACAATATGCAACATTTTTTATTTTTGTTTAAGTTTTCTTAATTGACTTTACATTTAGTCCAAATGGTGTGGTGGCTAAACTGATGACTAGTATAAACGAAATTATATGAGCAGTGTGGTCTCCTCAATGATCATTCCGAAATGTCACATTATGTCACAATATGAAAATCACAATATTGGGTGTCTTGTAAAATCTGCTTCCTTGGTAAATTGACACTATTTTTCTTATTAGCCTATTTATTGTGGAATATCTACAGTGTTTTTAAGCGCAACGCAAGTATGCATATAGAACATTCCAGCCACTAGATGGCAGGGTAGGCCTATGTCTGAAATGTACAACAGCCCATAGTCTACTCTAGGGCAGACAAGTCCAAACCAGAAAGAAAAAAAGTGTTTTACCCTTTACCTAATGCAATGTTGAAGTGGAAACTGGATTATCATTCCATTTGTTTTTAGAATCTGTGGTCAGATATAAATATGTAATTCCTAATAGAGTCAAAGAAACTCTCTTTAAAATAATAAACTGACATTAGAAACAGAAACATATTGCATTTATTTTTCAGTTGTAAACAGACCAAATTCTTTTGGTCCCAAGTTTCTGTGTTTATTTTTGAGATGTTTTACAAGTTTGTCACTGTGATATAGCCTAATCTTGTTTATGAATTGTGATGCCGGTTTATTGGAAATGGGTAATATAATTAAAATTCTTACTTTATGTGGGAAATATCATATACATAAAGCAAAATGTATGTTAACTGTGTACCAAATGGTAGACTTTTTTGTGGGGCAAATACCATCCGTGGTGGGGCAAAGTTGCGTGAATTACTGCCACCATGGTCATGCGCGTAATGCCATTTCAAAAGATGGGAGAAAAGAAAAAAAAAAAATACCGGTAAGCATCTTTATGTTTAATTTATCCTTTTTTAAAACAATTTTTTTTTAAAATTTAGCGATCATTTAATTTTAATTGTATTCATAATTTTACTGTTAAAATGCAAGATTTAATAATTGGATATAATGCATCAATTCGTTTTGGCCCAGGGCTGAAAAATGTTTGAGCATCTCTGCCCTATAGGTTTTAAAATTAAAGTATTTTATTTTGGGCTTTCAAAGTGAACTTGTTAAGTTTAAAATAAAGTTATTATTAATTAAATATGTTTTACATGTTACTTTAACGCACATAACACATTATTGTTTCATTCTCCTTTCTAAAGACCAAAATCATGAGATTTATCATGATTATTTTATTCTGTTGACAGCCCTAGTTTTAACAGTAAGCAAAAAAATAAATAAAAATTAAAAATTAAAAAATTAAAAAGGGGGGAAAAAGAAAGAAAAAAAGTATCTATTTACTTATCTGTTTACTTAAAAGTCGTATTTACTATTTTAGAAGCATTTCTGAATTCAGTGCCATCACTAGGGGTCACTAAAGATCACAAATACCTGCAACTAACTAAAGTTAGCGGTCTTGTTAGTGTATTAGCAGTAGTAAACGTTTAATCTAAAATCAAACAATCTTCATATGCATAATGTTACAAAAAAACTTTAGGTATAAAAAAAGCCACGTATGATTTTCTTTTCTTAAATTTATTTGCTCTTATTTTGTATTGTGTGACAGCCGAAGAAAAATGATACAAATCATCAATGATTCATCAAATTACATTACATGACGGTGGGTGTTAATAAATGCACTTAACACTAATGAAATGACAACATATTGCTACTGTGACGAACAAGTAAAATGCTACAGGTGTTGAAAATATGTACAAACATAAAAACCTGTATATTTACAGAGTATGACAAAAGTTTGGATATTATACCATGAGAAGATTTGACTTACCAACTTCTGTACATAAAGTACAATTGAATCAACATTGCTCTAAATGAGCACTGAGACCGAGAGAAAAGCATGTCTCTGTGGTTTTATCAACATGTGACTCTAATACTGGGCATTCATAAGCTAAAACAAAACAGCAAACAACTTTGTGAGCATAACAAGAAACAGACCCATACAGTACAACATTATTAATATAACTGACACAGAAAAGAAATAACCCAATATTAGGCTATATATATATAAAATTGTTGATTAAATTCAAAAGGCGTAACATAGGAACAGTGCAGTATTTAGGCTCAAGTAGAAAGGAGAAAAAACACTGGGCTAAAGAAATAATGCATTTGTTGGCCTTCTCATAACTGTTTGGGGAGAAATGAAAACATTCACATTAACATACATGATCATGCTTGTGAGACTAGCGTCACATATGCTATTTTTAAACATTGAGAATAGAGCCAGCTATCTCATTGTGCTCATAAAAGAACTTGTAGCAAAACTAAAATGTTGGCAGATTCCATGTAATCCATGCTATAAAAAAAGTTTCTTAACCATATTTGAGGGAAACATGAACTACACCCAACAAAATTGCTTGGGATATGATTATACTACTAGCTACATGCAATGACATGCGTTTCATCGCATGGCCTTAAAATCTTCACTACCATTTCAACATCTCACATACACTACACATTTGCAAAATATATGATCAACTCTTTCTAATTTATGTGTCTGGTTACTACAGTAATTTCAGTGAGGACAATTATTGCAATGACATACAATGGCATTCTATGAATCTTAACGTAGTTGCAACAAAGGTTATCATAAAGATTTTCAATAGGGTTCATGTCTAGGCTTTGTGCTGACTCAGTAAATCAATTCTTATATGGACATTGTTTTGTGCAAATGGGTACTGTAATTTAGAAATTGTCTGGAATGACATAGTGGATAGTTCACCCAAAAAGGAAAATTCTGTCAAGACTTTTCTTTCCTGTCACTCCATTTCAAGTCTATTAAACCAATATTTTGATGCTTCAAAACGCTCATAAAGGCATCGTAAAAAGAAATACATATGAATCGAGCAGTAAATTCCAAGTCTACTAAAGAGACACAATGGCTTTATATGATGAACAGATTTAAAGGTGCAGTATGTAATATTGACAGCTAATGGTTGAAAGTGGTACTGCAGTCACACAACAAGAATTAGCGCAATGGACAATGGAAGGCAATCGAGCCTTACACTGTAAGTTAATAAGTTAATTTATCCGCGTTTTAGGTTGGGTAGAATCTGCGATCTCTGACCTATGTTTGCTGGATTCCGTGACTACAATACGCTGTGTTCTCCGCCAAATGACAACCCGGGGAGTCGAAATACTATTGGGTAAATTGGGAATGGGCAGAATCACACAGACATTCTGAAACGGAAGGCATGTTTCAAAGTAGAATAACTGGCTGTAGCATAGTTTTTCAGAGAAACAAGTATGTGAACTTAGCCTACGTTAACTTAATAAATCTCTGCAAACATATTATGGTATTTCTGTGCTTTAGTACAGCCAATAAATTACATGCAGCACCTTTAATTTAGGGTTTTTTTCACATACAAACAGTGATCAATGCACATGCATAGAGCTAATCAAATATGGTAAACGGAACCCAGTGAGGTTTGTTCTTGCGCTACAAGCAAGTACTGTTGAGCTTCCAAGTTTACCATAATATTTGTTGTGTTCTATGTATGTGCGTTTATCAATGTTTGTGAATAAAAGCCTAAATTAAATCTGCTCATGTAAAGCATGATTAAACCACTCAATTCATATGGATTACTTTATGAGGTTTAGGTTAGAACTTTTTGAAGCATCAACATTTTGGTTGAATGGACGTTCAATGGAGGGACAGCAATCTCTTAGGTTTCATGAAAAAATATCTTCATTTGTGGTTCGAAGATAAACAAAAATCATGAACATGGATTTGGAACGACATGAGGGTTTTTGGGTGAACCATGCAATTATATAAGTTTGTTTTCACTGGAATTAATGGAATAGCCAAACTTGATCATTAGAAGGGGGGTTTCCACATACTTTTGCCCATATAATGTAGCATCTCATTCTTCTCAGCCAATTCTAAAATAATAACTTTGAAAACTGAGTCTAGAAGATATAAAACATCTCTCTGGAAATTGTTCTGCAAGTGAGTATTGTGGATAGTAAATACGACAGGTAAAGTAAATTGACAAAAGTCATGAGGGGAAATGAAAAGTTGGAACTGTGCTGAATCTATGCAAGGTACTTTTTGACAGTTACATCTGACAGCTCCACCTCCCTTAATCCGGAGATCTGAATGGTCAGTTCTCAAAATGGCACTGGGAAAGCAGACATTAGCATTTTGAATGAACGTTTGCATCTATCTATAGTGTGACTGTTACAGGTCTTCATTGTCAAGATTCTTTGAGTGCTCTGATCAGTGGACAATCCTAGCACTGAAGTTTGCGAATACTGCGAGAAATTCTCTTAAACTCCCGCTGACCCTTCTGCCAGCGCTTCAGTGACGTGATGACTAAATGTCCGTCCATCTTCTGGCCCATCACCAGATAAGCAGCGTTGATGTCATTCATTTCGTCGCACACACACTGAAGACCATCTTTCAGCCAAAGCACTGTCTTCCTGAGGTCACGCTCCGTGACGACACCATTCAGCTTGTAGATAGTCTTGCTCTTGGTTTCTGGAATGATCTTGGTGTCGCCATTCATGTAGGAGATCTCCTTGACTTTGATCTTTAAAGCTAGTGAGTGAATAGGATTGAAGGTTGAGGGTAATTGATATAAATAACTGCTTAAATTCAAGGTAAACTAAATCTATATAAAAAAAATAAATGTTCCTCAATGATTCTTTGCAGATAATTTTCACTCTATAGTCTACTGAAGAGTAAGACGGCTGAGAATCCATCTTAAGCCAGCGAAGAACAGTAAACCAGCCTATGCTGGTTGAAGCAGTTATTTTTTTTTTACATTATAGGTTTTTCAAGTTAGTGTATTGGGCTCTTTAAAGCACCAGATGGTTTTCAAAAGAACAAGAAAACAAAACGTCCCTTGTGGAATAGGGATAGTTAATGTTAGTTCACCCAAAAATGAAAATACTCTTATGATTTACTCCCGTATGCATTTCATTCTTTTGTGGAACACAAAAGAAGGTATTAGGAAAAATTCTGCCAGTTTTTTATTTTCTTCCCCATACAGTGACATCCAGTGTGACCCTGTGTTACACTCATTGTATGGGGGGGGGGGGGAGAGTTGAAATATTACACAAAATATCTTCTTTTGTGTTCGGCAAAAAAACAAAAAAAAAAAGAGAGAAAGAAAGTCATACAGGTTTGGACATGAGGGTGAGTAAATGATCTTCATTTTTGGGTGAACCATGCCTGTAAAGTTCTTCATATGGCTTTAGGCTGTATAACCCATTTTGGTAACAAGGAACCTTTATTTTTAAGAGTGTAAAGAAGAGATACTACTACATTAATTCAGATGCTTAAAGCAAACATAAAACATACTGTATAGCCTTACCAAAGTCATTTTTGCACAGGCTGTCCACAATTTCATTGTCATTATCAGGCTTTTCTTTGCAGGCATCACACACCTTTGGAACTGGGTAAAAAAAAAAGAGATCAACATAGCAATGAAGGTAAAGGGTGAACATGCATCTAAAAAGAGATAACTTAATAAACTTTCCTACCTTCCTTGGTAACTGGCACTAAAGCATCTGCACCAACAGGTGGTATGCACAGGTCATTATCCAGAGGGAAGCGACTGCAGTCCAGCATGTCTGGCCAAGGAAACCCAAAAGCGGCCATCACTGGAGCGCAGCCGCTCTTCACGCTCTCACACAGCGACCTGCACGGCTGAATCGGCTCGTCCAGATCATCCAGACACACCGGAGCGAACAGAGAGCAGAGAAACTTCTTGGTGTCCGGATGACACTGTTTCTGCACCAGAGGGGTCCAGGAGGAAGCCTGTTGCAGAACCTCATTCATGGTTTCGTGTCCGAGCAGGTTAGGCAGACGCATGTCCGTGTACTCGATGTCATGGCACAGGAGCAGGTTTGCAGGTATGGGTTTGCAGTTGCTCTTTTTCTGAAAGAGCTCGGGCTGATGATCGAAGGCGTATAATCCGTGAAGCGCATCCAGATATCCAGGTACGGTAAGCGTAACCAGCAGTGCCAGATACGCGCGCATCTTTATTTCAGTTGTGCGGAGACAGAACACGCGTCTGACGAGGAGTTATGGATAACTGAATTCTCTCTTCTGCCAACCTGTTCTCATAGGAACGTCTGGGCGGAGCGAGAGTAGGCGCTCAGAGGTCCACAGTTTTTGCGCTGTTTCCTGCATACAGCCTAGGTTTGATTTCACAACCCATTTAGTTGCACGCCGAGACAGCTATTTCTGAATGTTCTTTGAACGTTCAAAACGGACCCAAATACCCTTACAAAAAAGATTAGGCTATTCAATTGCCCAATTCGTCTTCATTCAAACTAACAGTAGCTAGGGCCTAAGATTTGTACTTTACATGTAGGCCTACTTTTCAGATTATACAAAATTATACAAATAGGCCTGTAGGCTACTTGTTTTATGCTGACCAGTTTACTGAAAAGTCTTAAGTATTTGACCTATACCTACTTGTAGGTACCCTTTTGATTTAGCTATACTACTAAAAAATATATATATATTCTAAAGAGGGCTAGATTTACACCTAACAGAAGCCTGCTTATGAATTCACTTCACCATATAGTTGCAAATTTCAATACAAAACTTAGAAAATAACTTTAGTAGCCTACACTCTAAAAAAATCCAACTTATGTTTTGTATGACAAATTCAGCTTTTAAAGTTTATTCAACTACACTGCAAAAAAATCCAACTTATGTTTTGTATGACAAATTCAGCTTTTGAAGTTTATTCAACTACACTGTAAAAAATCCAACTTATGTTTTGTATGACAAATTCAGCTTTTCAATTTTATTCAACTATTTAACATGAAAAAAGTTTGTAGTTGAGAAAACTCAAAAATGTTCTGCAGCTGGTTGCCTTAAACTTTTAAGTTTTATAAAAAAAAATGTTTTTTTTTACATTGTAGTTAAGTAGTTGTGTACTCAAGGTTTACTTCTGTTAAACTTAATGTGCATTTGACAGTATACTTTATTAACTAAAAAGTGGCAATTTAGTCCCAATAAGTATTGAATTACTGACTGTAATAGTACAGTTACAGGTATATTTAAATTATACACATACATTGATTTTAGTATACTTAAGTTTAATGATTAATCTCATGATTTTTGTCTTTAGAAAGGAGAATGAAACAGTAATAATGTCAAATATGGTGTGTCATGTGCGTTAAATTAACGGTAAACGTGTTTAATTAATAGTAGTTTTGTTTTAATCTTAAATTAGCTTTGATAGCCCTAAAATAACACCTTTTTTTACCCTAAATTATACTTCTTTTTGTACTTCTAGTTCATAAGAAGTAACCCTAAAAAAGATTACAAAAGTTTAATTTTTCCGCAGCGATGTTATAGAAACACCATTTTGGGTTCCCCAAAGAACCTTACTGTGAACAGTTAATGCAATGGAACCATAGATGCAATAAATAACCTATTTTTAAGATAACACTCAAGTGCAATGAATGCAGATTGTTAGGATTAACATAGACTTATTTAAATGACTTGAAATGATAAAGCACTTGCACAGTCATATTACTATGACAATATTTTATATGAAAATATGTAATATCCATTTTCTTTTTTTTACGCGATCACTTGATTTATGAGTTGCTGAAAGGCTTTCATTCGGTTAATGCATAATTCATATTCTTTGGTGAATAATGCTGTGGTCTTTACCCTTTTCACACTCACGGTCATCTGTCATCATTAAGGCACAATATGAGAAGTTCATAAGTTTATACAATATGGCTAACATTTGTCATCTATATATGTGTGTGCATGTGTGTGAAGTGAGAATGAGAAAGAATGAGAATGATGGAGAAAATGAGAGCGAGTGAGAGAGAGAGAGCTGTTGAGTGAAACTGAACTCCTGCAATAGATCTGGTTCCTACATCATTCATCACTCTGTACGGTCCAGTTTTAAGCCACTGAGTGGGTCACACAAACAAACCCTTTCTCATCTCAAGACAGCCTCCCACCCCTCGTCCTTCTAGAGTTAAAGGAAGCTTAAAGTTGACAGCGACAAATCTGAACCACAACATTCATTAGGTGAAGACAAAGGTTCAAAAGGTTTTTTTTAAAAGAGGAAAAAGGTTTTTTAGATTATTAAAATGTTCTACACTAAGAACAAAATCTAAATTCATTCAATGCAAAAATCTTTTTAATCCTTTTTAAGAGTGTGTAAAGAACCTTTTGTGGAATGGGTCGGTGGATGTTTAAGGTTCTTCATGGACCCATAGATGCCAATTAAGAAAAACCTTTATTTTTAAGAGTGTATTATAATGGCATATTATGTTACTTTAAGACCCATGTTTGGGGTTTCCCCAAGCCTTGCATTTGTGAAGAGAATGATGGAGGTCAGTAGGCTATATGCTTCGCCATTCTGTTCTGGTTTGTGCTTTTCTTTAATGAACATTTTAAAGGCAAATCATTTACAAAGCACTATATGTTACAGTAATGTTAAGGCACATAGGATTTTTTTGAATCTTTCTTGTCACCAGGTTTACTGGGTCTCTCCTGAAGTCATCATGGAGAAATTCCCCTAAGGCTACTAAAGGTCATAGGTTCAGAGGCCCCCATTAAATACAGGTTAGCTGCTGGGGTTTCCCATCTTTGGGATCCTGCTGGGAAGAAGTAGTCCGTTAAAGGCTTGTTTCTAGCTGTAAAGTGATAGCCCTTGGTCTCTATGACGATAAGACAAGTTTTGCTCTGTAGGAGATCTGTGTCCTCCGTTTGCCCTTTTGTTGTGCTTGTGTATGTGTCAATATTCGTCTGTCTAGCCAGAGTGGAGGGGTCACTAATATTGATTAGATACCAGATAGTGTCTTCTAAAGCTTGCATCAATCAGAGTCTCATTTCATGGGTATTACAGACAGTGGATTTTTTTTCTTCAGCCGTTGAACATTCTAACATCAACTGCTTTAACTTAAACTTGTGTCAGACAGCTTAAAAACTGGTTTATATAAATTTAAATATCAGTGTTGATGAAAACACCACATTCAAGTGTTGATAAAAAAAAGACTGCATGAAGCTAGAATATACATTCATGTTTGTCATGACAAACGTGGAATGTTGGTTTGACAAAGACTTTTTAAAAGGCAAAGAAGTTTAAAAGGCTTGAAGTGTCATCATTGACAGTACTCACCCTCATGATGTTCCAAACCTGTATGACTTCTTTCTTGTTTTGTCCATACAATGAAACTTGATGGTCACCAAAATTGGTTTTCAGCATTTTTCAAAATATCTTATTTTGTATTCTGCAGAAGGAATGCTAAGAAAAACTATATTAACTATCCTAAACTATTTAAAAGTTGTACCCCTGGTTTCACAGACAAGGCTTAAGCCTAGTCCCAGACTAAAATGCATGTTTGAACTGTTTTAACTGAACAAACTTGCACTGACATACTTAAAATAGGTCAAATGTGCAATTGTTTTGTCTCAAGATGCAACCACGTTTATAAAAGCTACTTAAATGTCCTAATTGAACTAAGGCCTAATCCTGGCTTAATCTAAACCCTGTCTGTGAAACCAGGCCTATGCTTAACAGACAGCGATGATTAACTTCTAATTAACAAATAATAAAAAAAAATTAACCTGTGATGTCAAGTGATGTAATAGTTGAAGTGTAGCATTGTAATCAGGTCGCTAGTTCGTCTCCAAAAGGAACAATCCAAAAAGATTGAAAAAAATTAAAGATCGAGTATGTTTTAATAAACAAAGCATGCCTTAACACAGTTGCAACCATCAGACATGATATTTTTAAATACATATTTTTAGATTAAAAACAATTATGACATTTTATGTGTAGCATGAATTGTATGTATTTTCTAGTCCCTGGTCAGTTGTTTTTCTCATAAGGGTGCAGTGCAGGGTTAAAAGCTGTCATCAGACCAGTTTTGAGATATAACCTTCACCTTCAGCCTTCATAGCTGACAGCAGGTTCTCATTAATGTGCCCATGAGAAAATGAGAGCCAGCTTGCAGTAGTTCAGCATCTTACATCTGTACCTCTCTTAAACTATGTGCCTCTCTCTTTCTTTCTTTCTTTCCTCAATCTCCAACTGCATTACCCCTCACTATTTCTCTAATACATTTTTTTAAAATCGAGATTTACATGTCAGGCACTGTCATAAATAATTCGAAAATGTATCTCTGCTTGTGACCCTTCAGAGGATAAATCGGTTTGGAGAATGGATGGATGTACTCTCTGGCAAGAAACCAAGAGGCCTTTGATAGTTAAACATCTTCTAGTGTAAGTTCAGTTCTTCAGCGCATTTATTTCTTGACATTAAAGTATTTTTCCTTTTTGGTAAAATAACAGGACGGTATGTTGGCTCATTCAAACTTTAAATGCTGCCAGCAGTTGTTATTAAATATTTTGTTTCCCAAAGGGCACACAGCAATCATAATGTCACAAGTGCACATTTTTCATATAATTGTTTCTTTGAAATGAATATTCGGTCTAGCTTGGGGTAAAAGAGTCAAAATTTCCGGTAAGATAAATCTGTTTTTACTTTGTAAAACTAAAGTAAGTTGTAGTAAGGTCACAGTGATATCTTCAAATGTCTGAGATCATTAAAAAGGGGAACTTGTTATTTTCCAAAGACCAGAAGAAGATACTTGGGTCAGTGATATGATGTTTTTGCTGTTGTCTGGATCTATTAATTTATAAATAAATTCACACATGCAAGGAATTGAATACTATGGAGCCACACACATGACATGCAGGAAAAAACTAGTAGGCTAAATCGTGCACACGATTTATACATCGAGGGGACAAATTTGTGAATCGTGTGGACGGTTTAGCAAGTCGAGGGAACGAAGTAGTAAACCGTTGCATGATTTATAAATCAAGGGAACGAATTTGTAAATTGTGCGCACAATTTCCTTTTTTTTTTTGCACGTCATGTGTGGGGCTCTGTCGAATACAGATCTTATATTAACTTCTTTGATTATTATTATTATTTTTGAAATTAAATTAAATTTCGGATGTTTTAATGTGTCATAAATTCAAAATTGACAGGGTTATACAAATGTCCTGATATGATGAATAAAAAAAAAAAAAAAAAAAAAATCCTCAACTAGACTTGTCCTCAACTAGACTGAAAGTTAAGTGAACAAATATAATTGTTGTTTTAACTCAAAAACATAAGTTGAAACAACTGCTCTAGATTTTCTGCAGGTTTACTCCAATCATACTCCATTCTTTAACTGCAGTAAACTAAACTTAATTTACCATGTACAGCTGATTTGTACAACACGTTCTAATATGAGCACCTAATATTGTGTTGGTCCCCCTTTTGCTGCCAAAACAGCCCTGACCTGTCGAGGCATGGACTCCACTAGACCCCTGAATCTTCGTAGGCTTATGCATTTGGGAAAGGCAGCCCAGACCATTTGACCATGGAGTAAGAAAAAAAATTGGTTGCACTTTATTTTACAGTACAAACACTTACGTGTACTTACCTAAATAAGAAAGTCCCCAGTAATATTAGATAACTAAATGGGTTAAGGTTAGGTTTGGGTATGGGTTAGTACTACTCTGTTAGTGTAATAAGCACATTGTATGTGCATGCGGAAAATAAAGTGCCACCAATATTATAACTTTAAGTGTTATAACTTTTTACTTTTGACACTACCTGACATTTTTAGTCATTAACCAAATGAAACCAAAATAAATACAAAGATGACTTTTCTAACAATGTGGAATGTGTTTTAAACTAGATTTTTCCCTCTTTTTTTATAGTGGGGGATTAACTGTGGATGAGGTCTAAAAATTCAGAAGAGGGCATTAGCACTCATGTGGACTGTGTCTCCCCTGCTGGGAAGGAAAAGGGCAGTTTAGAGAGAGAAATAAGCTTCAGCCCTAACAAGCTTGTTAGTGTCAGTCTCGGTTCTGCACAGCTTGAGCTGAAGAATTCAATCACACTGCAAACGTATTAATGTAACTTAAGTTCCATGTAGTCATAGAGATTTTGCTTACATGCCGTAATTCAAAAATACCCCTCAACAACACATACAGAGAACTGGGAGGTAATTGAGTCAGCATGTAACCAATGGCAGTATAGACTGAATGACTAATGTGGGAAGACTTTGTCTGCATTTGTGAGTGAATGGGCCTATATGAGAATAATTGTATGCTCAAGGTTCTCTAGTCATTTCTTTCAGAAGTCAAATCTGTAAATCAAAGTCTTACTAAGCTAGTGAAGTATAAAATGCTCAAATATGCTCAAATACCATGCTACCAACTATTTGTTCTTGGCCCACAGAAACATACACAGCTTTTCTTCAAAGTAGCTGAGATTTCAGTATACAAGTTTAAATAGCATACAGTACCACCTGTAGAAAAACATCAACTTTTTACAACATGTATTACCGGTAATCTATGATAATGTTCATCTAATATTGTTCAATGGTTAATTTATGTCCGGTCATACGCTGATTGTAATTTTTCAGAGAAAAAAAAAACCCACAGTTAAAACCTGTTAAATTGGTTAGTTACCTTATCATTTACATTTAAAAATGATGTTTGTTTTTTACCAGATTATTTACAGTGAAAAACAGTAAAAGGATCAAAATATGGTTAGATTTTATATTTAAAAAATCTTCTTATTTTTGTCATAAGTAATCTATTAGGGTGTATTGTGTTACGTTTTCTGTTTTTGTTTTTTTAAGTAAATTTTTCTTTGAATTATTTTAGTATTGTGTATTACTCTGATGGAGTTTTGACTCTGCACCATCTATATACAAGCATTGGCCACGTTTTGTGGACAGGCCATTGCGATGAACTCAATGAATTCATCATTAGGTTTTCTACCCACCTGGTGGTTATCTCTACATTTTAAGGTAATAATTCAGGTAGACTGATAAGGTTGGTATTGTTAAAGTATACTGGTAAATGAAAAGTATAAATACATAAGTTGTAAAATATACAGGCTCCAATTTTACTGAATTTCTGGCAACCAGAGTTGGCCGAGTTTATATATCTGTATGCTAAAAAATATTGTTCATTGCTATTTTTATGTTAACAATTGAATTAACTAATGCTAACGCATGTAATCCTATAGTAAATATTCACCAAAAATCTTTATCTTCATAAAATTATCTTTGTCAACTCATATCACAGTAACATTTTCAGAATGTTTAGTGTAAGACATGCCAATGCACAAATGCCTGTGACCTCTCACCTGTGAGGCTTCAATGTCATAAAGTATCTTTGTGGTTGCCTGTGTTCCTAACAGTTGTTTTACACGAGATCTGCTCTTTGTAAGTAAATCAGAATTGTAACTTCAACAAAGACTTAGCAGAACAATATAAGAGGAATACAGGAGTTCTCTATTAAAATGAAGGATGCGTAGCAGTTCCTCCCTTTTCTGTAACCACTGTTTCCTGGGCTAATACAAGAAAGTATTTCATAGAATAGTCTGGAATAGCAAATGTCAAAGTTCAACAAAATCATCCACTGCATATAGAGGGTTACATGGGCCGCAATGTGACCCAGTGTGACCCGGGGCATTCCAGAGAATCGCTTTGTGGGTAAATAAAGCCTGGCATCCATAAGAGTTTGCCTGGTGGCAAAAAAAGAGTTTACAGGCATCAGCCAAACGACCTGGTGATACATGAGGCAAAACAGACACTCAGTATCCCCCACCTACTGTCTCACACATGTGCACACATTTATTTGTTCTGCATTTTTTTCAATGACTGTGATAAACCAAAGCCACATTACACAGTGCATGCAATAAGAGTATATTCATCATTGCATGGTCATTTAAAAGATGTATTGCTGAATAGATATTGTGTTTGGTTTTGTTGCTGTAGACGGGACTACATTAATCAAATTGATATATGGACAAAGCTTTTAATCTGATATTATGCTCTAGATTATATTGTTTTAACGTGAAAGTTGAGTGATTTACAGATAAGAAAAAATATCTTTAACAAAAATGGAGGTAAAAAGATAGAAATCTATGTGGAACCAGCTGTATCAAGAAAGAAGGAATGCCATATGCTCTCAGGTTGTAATCAAAGAGATTTAGAAAATAAACGATTCTCTACTAAATGAAAGATGTAAGATAGATGAAAAATGTTACAATGTTTGCAATGGGGTGGTTTTACATCTTGGCAAGCAGAAAATAAACATTGTTTCTGTAATTTTGCTATTATGCAAAAACACTTTAAACCAGCAAAAAATGCAGGCTATATTGCTCCACTCTGTGATGAATTAAGGTTGTAGATGAGTAGAGTGTGACAAGATCTATTAAAAACGTCAAAGTTCATTGCAGTTTCAGAACTTGTGAGCCAGACTGAACTAGTAAAATTACTTTTGATCTACGGGACATTTTCCTATAATCTTGTGCTGTGTTTTGTAATCAATGTTCATGCTAAGTGCTCTCACAAGGTCACCCTTTTTCTCTTCTGTATCATTGCAAGTCAAGTGCTGCACATAATGAAACTTGCTTTCATCAAGCTGCTGCTGCATGTTGAAGTGTTTGAGTTAAAGTGGCTGTTTGATTATTTTGACAAGACATGATGAATGATTTTGCAGTGGCTTGAAGTCCCACAGCATGAAGGCTTATGGAGCAGGGCAATTTCGTTTTTTTTTTCTTTAGCCAGAAGGCTTTTTCTCTGACTAACCTCTGACTAACTAAACTTAGTATATTTGGGCAGTATGACAAAAAGGAGATTATCATCTTTGGCCCTGTACCAAATGACACACTTCATATGCACTTGCACTAGCGGTCTTGTGGACTTACAATGGCCACCACATGCGCGTGTCCATTAAGTCCCCAAGACCGTATAGGGTGTCCCCTTTGTCATTTTAGTTTATAGAAGGTTTATAGAAGCAACCCTTTAATTCAATTCAATTCAATTCAAATGTATTTGTATAGCGCTTTTCACAATACACATTGTTTCAAAGCAGCTTTACAGAAAGTGCATTTCATAAATGTACAGTAAAAATGTTAGAAAGACAATGTTAAAGAAAAATGTTCGAAAAAGTTAATCAGTCGTGTATTAATTTAGGCCATAACAACGCTGGCGTTGAGTCGTCTCTTCACAGGCGTGGAGTCGTTGCATCACAGGTGTTGGGGCATCCGAAGTCTTCATGAGAGGCTGGATACAAACTGGAGCTGACAAACTATTTACCTCGAGACTAGTGTCCCGAGATAACAACAGAAAGGCAGATGGGAAATAATTAGCATAGCTGCTGTTCAGAATATTATATTAATGCTTTTGATCCGATTTAACTGTAGTATAAAAGGTAATTATAATGTGAATGCTTGGCTAAAGAGATGCGTCTTTAATCTAGTTTTAAACTGGGACAGCGAGTCTGAACCTCGAACAATATCAGGAAGACTGTTCCAGAGTTTAGGAGCTAAATGTGAAAATGCCCTCCCTCCTTTAGTGGCTGATATGCAACCTTGATGCATACTTTTGCCAAGCGCAGACTTCTACCCATCATTCAAAGCAGCATCATGAATGTGTGGACTCGAAGGAAGGTTCCATTTGGGACAGGGCCTGTGTTTGCCATCTTTGTTCACCTGAAAGTAAAATTGTATGCAAATAAAATGAATACATTTCTTTAAAACTATGCAGAGTATTATTGCTGTTTTGTTAGAAAAAGAATGTGTAGGTTTCATGAGCAAAGAAATTTAATTAAATTCACTTTAGTCAATCGAGTTCATAGGCCCTACTGGTAATTCTCATATTGTATGTTCTAATACATTTCATATAATGATATGCTCAAATACAAATCCTCATAAATATTGATAAAATATCTTTTCTTGCATCACACTGATTTTCGTTCTTGTAAAATTTGAAATTTCAAAGACTTTTTAACCAATAAAAACTATTAAAAAAAACATCTCTAAAACTTCACATACTGTCACGGGTGGTTGCAGTAAACAGACAAATTAAGTTCTAAAAGGTTTAATAACATCAACGTTCTCTACAGGACAGGCAGGTAAACAGATGAACAGGTGGCAACACACTATATGTAGACGAGATCCGACAAGAACTGAACAGAACAGAACAGGGAGCTTATATCAGGGAACTAATAAGGAAGAATGTAGTCAGGGAGAACAGAAACAGGTGTAAATATTTAACTAATAACACGATGAGGGCAAATGAACAGAACACAATACATGACAGGATAAAAAGCAAACATACAAGAGTCCATGGGTGTTACACATACACTCTGGGGACATCAGAGACTTATTTTACATATTGTAAAATAGGGCATTATAGGACACCTTTAAGATTCTGAATGGACTATATATTGCCTAGCAAGCATGCAAAGAGCGCTCTCTTTATAATCACTAAAAAGCTGTCACCTCAGTTCATCGTGATTTCACAAAGTTCCGCTATAATAATTGAAGCTGACTGCACAACAAATCTCTTATTTAGCCAACATAATTTCTTAACTTTGTTTGTTAGAAGTTATAACTTATAACAAGAGGATTTGCAAGCGTGCAGAACTGAGCACTAAAACTCCTGCATTTTGAGCAGTGAGCGGATTCTAATTTAAACACATCTGATTGGCCATTGCATTCAATAAATCAATTGATGTGTTTGTGATTGGCTACATTGCTTAACGCTGCAAAACATTGTAAATAGAAACCTTTGGCGATCTCAAGAGTGCAAATGCCAAATATGTTTTGCCAATATGCTATTATTACGGAGAAAACTAATCCTAGACCAACTGTTTTAGGCAGTTCTTCCCTCTAAAAGCAATCAAAAGCAGCAGCAGTCAGTGGTGAGAAAATTCCATGCTAGTCTCAAGCCTTGCCGAGCCTTACACACGCTCTGCCTATGGTGGTAGCTACACTATATTGCCAAAAGTTTTGGAACGCCTGCCTTTATATGCACATGAAATTTAATGACATCCCATTTTTAATCTGCAGGGTTTAATATGGAGTTGACCCTTTGCTGATATAACAGCTTCAACTCTTCTGGGAAGGCTTTCCACAAGGCTTAGGAGTGTGTTTATGGGAATTTTTGACCATTCTTCTAGAAGTGCATTTGTGAGGTCAGACACTGATGTTGGACGATAAGGCTTGGCTCACAGTTTCCGCTCTAATTCATCCCAAAGGTGTTCTATCAGGTTCAGTCAGAACTCTGTGCAGGCCAGTCAAGTTTCTCCACACCAAACTCGCTCATTCATGTCTTTATGGACCTTGCTTTATGCACTGGTGCGCAGTCATGTTGGTACAGGAAGGGTTCATCCCCAAACTGTTCCCACAAACACTGTAAAAAAAAAAAAATCAGGTCTCCAATTGAAAATTTTCTAGTGGACATTCACTGGAACTAATGGGTAGGGTTGGGTATCGTTTGGGATTTTTTCAATACCGTTGCCAAACCAATACTTTTAAAACGGTACCGGTGCCTAAACGGTGCCTGAACCGATACTTTAAAAAAAAGAAAAGAGGTGGATGACATTAAAGAATGTCCTTTTATTAATTTTTTTAAAATTATTTAAATTGAACCATTTAATTAAAGTATACTTAACCTCTTAACTGTCACCGTCCCACAGGTGGGACGCCTGGTGCTCTTTTTTTGATCGCCTTTTTGTTCGTATCATATATTTAAGTAATTATCAAATTAGGTATCATTTGAAAGCTTACAAACTCAAAATTCATCCTGTGAAAACCGTTTTGAAATCGGACATTGTGTTACCATGGAAACGTTACTCTAAATTATTCTAGGGCTCCTCCGCTAGTGGGCAGTGTCATGTTTCATAATACAACAATTATTTTAACTACTTTATATTCAAAATCTTTTCCAATCTTGACAAAACACATATTGTCGGAAAGGTCTGAGTCTCAAGGGTTCATTCGTTGGTGACTGTTTTGTGATGGAAGTGATATTTGGACAGAAATTTACAGGAAAATGCATCAAAAAAACAATCAATGGAATTTGAATGACACCCGGTGGCTATTTTTGGTATAGTGCCTAAACAAAATCTCATGGGAACTTCAATTTTTGTGATATCAACTTCAAATTTGGAACACAAATTGATTAGACATATGGCTTTGATTTTATATAAAAAGAATTTTGTAAAATATTTTATATGAAATAAATATTTAGTACAGTATTTTTCATTTACAGTAAACTTAAACTTCCATAACTTTTTCATACTTTCATATTTTGAATTGCTTTCACTTCAGCAATAATCTGCAGTCGTCTTTAAAATGAGACCAAACTTTGGTTTATTCCAAACTTTGGTTTATTCCAAACTTTGGTTTATTCCAAAGCCAGGGGCGTAAATCGCGGGGGGGACAGGGGGGACAGGACCCCCCCAATCTGAGGGCTGTTCATAAATGTGTAAGTAGTAAAACAATACAAACGCAAACGGGACAAAAAAATGCGTTTTAAGTTTAGAAACATTTTGAGTCCCCCCTCCCCCCTTGCCTCACAGTGGTTTGATCCACAGGGCACCTCAACTAACGTTACCCATAGACCGTAGAAAAACTACCACACAAGTTTGGGGAGAGAACAAGGCTCTTCAGACAGCAGTTGTGAAACACCAGTAAGTAGCTGTCAAGGCTATTTTATTCACTTTATACGTCAGATGAAGTGATTCTTTTCTCTTTAATACAGATTAGGCAAAACACTGTTAACATCACTTGCCCGTAAAAGCGCCTATTTAAGGGAGTGTGTCATTACTGTTTTGTTGTTGTGTTTTTCATTAAGAATAATAGGCTAATGAACCCAAAATTCAAGCAACCCGCCCCCAAATTCTGAAAATTGGCTAATTCTAAACCGAAAGTTCAGTCAGATCTGTGTAGGGTTTTGCTCAATATGATAATAAGTGGCAGATCAGAGGGCTTCTGCAGTTGAATATCTATCTAAATATCTGAATATCATCGTATAAAATACTATGTGGAGGACGTAAGATAATTTAATAATTATAATATGACTGCGTGGTGAACCTTAATCGTATTTAAACTACTATCGCTTTGTGTTGTTGGTCAGATAAAATGACAGAGAAAAGAAAAACGGACATTAAATAATTTTTGAGTGCACCATAAGTACGAAATGGTTTTTTTTTTTTTTTTTTTGGTACACATATCCTTACAAGTACGATTTTGGCTGTATTATTTGTGTCCCCTTCAAAAATTGCTCTTGAGAAATTTCAAGTTTATTGTCCCCCCCAACTTTTAGATGAAATTTACACCCCTGTCCAAAGCATTCTTGAATTACAGCCCTTTAAGTTTTGTATTCTCAAAAAGGGGGGTGACAGTTAAAGGGTTAAATATATAAATATAAATAAATAAATACAAAACACAATTTACTTTAACAAATTCACAGTTAAACCTAAGCCACCTAACCCAACTACAACAGGTCTAATTTAACACTAAATAACAGTTACACTACAGTATATAACAGCAAAGTAGTTTGTATTCTTGGTATGCTACAAACCAGCTTCAAGGTTCAGCTTTATTTTGAAATATGACCATATTCTCTGGCTAAATATTTTAGAATGCCGTATTGTTTCCATGGTGACGCGTCATGCTTCTCACATGACACCAGGCACGTGCACAGGTAGGGCTCAACCTGTGCAGAGCACATGCCCTTTTTGCCCTTACACTCCGAAGTGCCCTTTTCTTGGCGGTGTTTTTTTTTTTATCAATGCTATTGGTAACCCTTTACGTCTGTCTGTCTGTTTTAAAAATATTTAGCAAATGAAAGTTCTTAAAACGAACTTGTGTAAATCTTATTCGATCCTCAAGCTGTCAGTAAGCTGATAACTCCGCCCCCTCTATATGCATTGAATCAACTGAAGTTCCACAGCAGCCGCAGTACAACATCTGAGCTGAACAAAGTTTTGCGAAGGGTAAATAAATATCTTGTTGTTTGATTAAGTACTACTAAACACTATGTCTATAAAGGCTCATATTTTATTTATTTGATGTCTGACTGACTGAGACATGTGGGACGTCGCCTGAGAACGAGGGCTAGCATTTGCCATCTAGTCATAGCCAATACATAGCCTACACTTAAATAGCCTGTGCATACAGTAGCATTTCATCTTTTATAAAATGCGATTTTGGCCAAATGCATTTTACCACAGGAAAAACTGAGCGCTCCGTCTATATAGCTAAAAAAACTAGTTTGTAACCTGCAGATGAAAATGTAATGTGATACCGGCAGCGGCATTTGCCGTCACCGTTTTAATGACGGACAAAAAAAAAATCATATTTGCACACATTCGGTGGTCAAAAACTATATATTGATAAGTAATACAACAACATATCATTTGTTTTTAACATTGGAAAATCATAACAGGTGCGCCCCCGCGCTGTTTCGTACTTGAACTTACACAAAGCGACGAGTGGTCCTCGTCACCTAGATAACATATATTTCTAAGAAATTTCTTCTTTGATTTATGATTGCTGATACACTTAATGTATTAACATTTAGGCTAATCATGTTATGGTATACTCTCCGTTCGTCCTCACATGTATAAAATGTAGTAAAACATGGTTTTACTACAGTAATGTTGTAGTAGTAACTAGTAACTAAAAATTATTTACAGAAGATCACTGTGAAATCTTTATATTTTATCATGCAGAATGTAATTCATGATTCATTCCAAGGCTTCATTTATTTGATCCAAAATACAGCAAAAACGGTAATATTGTGTAATATTTTTACAATTTTAAATAACTGTTTTATTTAATAAAATATATATAAAAAATATATATTTTATAAAATATGTTATAGTAAAGGTATGGCTATAGTTTCTTATAATCTGGAATTGAGTTGGACATAATTTCTTAAATTATATTTAAAAAAAGTTTGTCAAAAATACTTGACTCATTGCTCACCTTCCCCTCTTCTCAATGTCATTCATAATCATGTTAACCAAATAATATAAATTATCTTATAATTATCTAATATTATCATTATGTTGTTATTAATCTTGAATAAATCTAAAGCTTTTGAGACTATTATTTTGTGTTATTGAATTTGTCATGAAGATGTGACCATTTCTTCCTTTTATGCAGGCTTACTAAATAATCTTGATATAAAAAAGGGAAGGGGGTGCCCTTTTTCAGTTTCAGCACATGCCCCTCAAAAGGTCTGTGCACGGCCCTGCATGACACACAACAATAGCGCTGTATGACAGCTCAGCTGTATCGGGTTTATTTCGTTTTTTTCTTTTTCATTCAAAATATTCATAAACTATATCACAAACTATCTGATATTCTGATTTTCAAATATGTGCAAGTGAATGTGTGTTAGTTGATCTATAATGCTCGATGGGCGCTACCATATAGTTTGTGTCTCAAAGAATCAGATCTGTTGGATTTATAACACGTATATTCATCCTCGTCTCACTAAATACATGAAAGTAAGTGACCGCTGCTGAACTGGGAGAAGAATAGATTAAACTATATAGTATATAATGTGTATCTGATGTGAATAAAACACGCAGTCAAATTATAACTGTCTGAAAGGATTGCCGCTTCCATAGACATCAGTGTGTATTTTTTGCTAGTACTTATGTGCATTTAAATGTCTGAAACCTAAAATAAACATTATGTGGTTGAAAAGACTGAATAGTTGTGATATGTGAAGAGCACTGAGGCGTCTGTCTCTGCCTCGTGCCAGTCAAAGCGTGAAAGCACGTTTGAACTTAAATGGCACCGAAATCTGCGTTCTGATTCGGTCCGGTTACATACCGGTTATATAGGTACCGGGGGCCAGTTGCATAAACTTAGCCATTATGTTTAGACTGTGTCTTAAGAACTAATTTGATACACTAGCAATTAGTCAAGAGGTAATCGGTCTTACTTTTCTGATTCAAATTAGACCAATCTAACTTTTAATGTAACTGACTTTAAAAAGTTAAGAATAGTCTTGAAGAAAAAAATAGACGACTAACTTTTAAGACTAGTCGAAGCAATTTATGGGTTTCGGTACCCAATACTACTAATGGGCCAGGCCCAACCCCTGAAAAACAAACCCCCAACCATAACCCACCCCCCCCCCCCCCCCCCCAACTCCATCAAACTTTACACTTGGCGCAATGCAGTGAGGCAAATACCACTCCTGGCAACCTCCAAACCCAGATTCGTCCAACGGATTGCCAGACAGAGAAGTGTGATCCGCCACTCTAGAGAACACATCTCCACTGCTCTAGAGTCCAGTGGTGGCATGCTTTACACCACTGCAACCAATGCTTTGCATTGCATTTGGTGATGTAAGGCTTGGATGCAGCTGCTCGGCCATGGAAACCCATTTCATGAAGCTCTCTACGCACTGTCCTTGAGCTAATCTGAAGGCCACACAAAGTTTGGAGTTCTGTAGCTGTAGAAAGTTGGCGAATTCTAGCACCCCGCTCTGTGATTTTATGTGGCCTACCACTTCGTGGCTGAGTTACTGTTGTTCCCAATTGCTTCCACTTTGTTATAATACCACTAACAGTTAACCGTATTGCACAGGTGGATACCTGTCAATGTACCACGCTTGAATTCACTGAGCTTCTTAGAGCGACCCATTCTTTCACAAATGTTTGTAGAAGCAGTCTGCATGCCTAGGTGCTTGATTTTATACACTTTTGGCCATGTAAGTGATTAAAACGCCTGAAAAAAAGTCAAGAACACAGATGCAGTTTCCATCATTTCCATAATGACCAAATATCCATCAATGTTGCATTTAATTGAACTAATTTTCTTGAATCTAAGTTATAAGAACAATATATGTGAGCCTAAATCAACAAATGCTTTGAATAATAGCACACAATAATTAGGGAGTGAATAATATGCTTCCTACGCAGCCTGAACCAAGTTTCTGAATGGATGAAACCAGATGTCTGAAAAGGAAAAACAAAATTTATGAAGAAAATTGATGGATGGGTGAATGGTGCAAATTCAGATTGTCATAGACAATCATACTTATAAACCATTAACAACCTTGTCCACACCTTTTCAGCGCAAATTTTTCACTGGGTGTCTTTCGTAAATCCTAACAGTAGTTTTTTTTTAATTTTTTTTTTAAGTTAACTATAGTGTTAATTTACACTGATCACAAAAGATCAACCTAAATTAGTCTTTAAATATATAGTCAAAACTTAAATGATTTATATTTGTGTTAGAACTGTGTTAGAATGTCCTTTATATTACTCAGAGGTATAGCAGTGACTGGTAGCCTGTGTTTGTGTGTGTGAAAGTTTGTGTCAGTTTATGTGTGTGTGATCTGTATTTGGTTAATGATCTCACTGTCTGATTGAAAGCTGGCTTGTCTTACTGCATTTCCCGGCCAGCCAGATGTGTTTTATGCTTTACAGTTGTTTAAGAAAATACAATAAAATCTTATTAAACTCCAAAACTGTCATGACTGCACTATATTAAAACTGACAATATAATCTGAAGTGTATCTATTTCATACCTACAAACTAGAGAGGAATTAGACTTCTTATGTACACTTTTAATATTAGTATTTGACATTCCACTGGTTACAAGCTGTGCAAATATCAGCGTTTTATTATGAAACTCTCCAACTTTTTTCTCTCTCTTCTCAGTCAATCCATGCAAAGAAAAGAAAAGAAATCCACCCAATGGCCAAGGAACGTAGTCCTGGATGAGTTATAAAAAGAGGTCTGGATTGAAATGCCTTTTTTGTCTGTCAAGGACACATTTTCTTGTGACCTATTAAAATGAATTATGGCTTGAACATGGTGGACTGAGCGGACAGAAAAAATATGAGTGTTGGTCTGTATAAGAGGACATAAAATTATATTATCTGACCCATGTCTGCAACTATATACTGTACTGTATGTCATACACTCACCTAAAGGATTATTAGGAACACCATACTAATACTGTGTTTGACCCCCTTTCACCTTCAGAACTGCCTTAATTCTACGTGATTGATTCAACAAGGTGCTGAAAGCATTCTTTAGAAATGTTGGCCTTGCAGTTGATGGAGATTTGTGGGATGCACATCCAATGCACGAAGCTCCTGTTCCACCACATCCCAAAGATGCTCTATTGGGTTGAGATCTGGTGACTGTGGGGGCCATTTTAGTACAGTGAACTCATTGTCATGTTCAAGAAATCAATTTGAAGTGATTCGAGCTTTGTGACATGGTGCATTATCCTGCTGGAAGTAGCCATCAGAGGATGGGTACATGGTGGTCATAAAGGGATGGACATGGTCAGAAACAATGCTCAGGTAGGCCGTGGCATTTAAACGATGCCCAATTGGCACTAAGGGGCCTAAAGTGTTCCAAGGAAACATCCCCCACACCATTACACCACCACCACCAGCCTGCACAGTGGTAACAAGGCATGATGGATCCATGTTCTCATTCTGTTTACGCCAAATTCTGACTCTACCATCTGAATGTCTCAACAGAAATCGAGACTAATCAGACCAGGCAACATTTTTCCAGTCTTCAACTATACAATTTTGGTGAGCTTGTGCAAATTGTAGCCTCTTTTTCCTATTTGTAGTGGAGATGAGTGGTACCCGGTGGGGTCTTCTGCTGTTGTAGCCCATCCGCCTCAAGGTTGTGCGTGTTGCGGCTTCACAAATGCTTTGCTGCATACCTCGGTTGTAACGAGTGGTTATTTCAGTCAAAGTTGCTCTTCTATCAGCTTGAATCAGTCGGCCCATTCTCCTCTGACCTCTAGCATCAACAAGGCATTTTCGCCCACAGGACTGCCACATACTGGATGTTTTTCCCTTTTCACACCAAGGGTTTCTTTATAAACCCTAGAAATGGTTGTGCGTGAAAATCCCAGTAACTGAGCAGATTATGAAATACTCAGACCGGCCCGTCTGGCACCAACAACCATGCCACGCTCAAAATTGCTTAAATCACCTTTCTTTCCCATTCTGACATTCAGTTTGGAGTTCAGGAGATTGTCTTGACCAGGACCACACCCCTAAATGCATTGAAGCAACTGCCATGTGATTGGTTGATTATATAATTGCATTAATGAGAAATTGAACAGGTGTTCCTAATAATCCTTTAGGTGAGTGTATGCAAGACATAGTCAAGACCGAAGGAAAAAAAAACTGAATGATTCGGACAACAAATATCTTGTGGTTTTGCTCTAGCTGTGACTTGGAAAGGTCCTTTAGTTCTGAATCACAAAATAAATTTAAATTGATTATATATCATTCTTTTCAGCTTATCAAACTATTGGAAACAAATGTTACAAGGCAGCATTCACACTATTAAGTTGTGGTTTTGTTCAGTGCCATGTGATTTTCTATCATTTTGGCAGGAAAACAGTATGTTCACCACCAGCATTTAGTGCAGGCTGGAACAAAACAGATTTAACCCTCTATATGCTGCTGAAACAAAGTAGTAATTCATATGAGAAGGAATTAGAGAATAGATTTTTAGCGATAACTTATAACCTGTTAAATACAGACCTATATTGTTAGCTACAAGGTTGTTAATGGTATACAAGTATGATTGTATACAACAACAACAACAACAACAACAACAACAACAACAACAACATATCAGTCTGAAAGATTGTGTACTCAAAGCAAATCTAAAGGGAAAAAGAAAATCACTGTGACTGAAGCACATGAAATCGCAGCATAATAAATCAGCATATTAGAATGATTTCTGAAGGATCATGTGCCACTGAAGAATAAGTAATGACTGCTGAAAATTCTGATTTGAGATCACAGTGATAAATTATATTTGAAAAATGTATTTGAAAAAAAAAAGAAGCTATTTTGAATTGTAATAATTTCACTGTATTTTTGATCAAATAAATGCAGCCTTGGTGAGCATAAGAGACAAAAAAAGGTAGTTGCAGAGTACCACTGCTTACATTAAAAAGCAATGCCAAAGCCTGTATCATTTTCATAATGGGATCCACTGAGGACTTGTTTGCACCAAGGTATCACATCATAAAGACTGTACACTGTAACTGAGGTGTTTGAAACATGATCCCACAGCAGCACAAGTTTCATTGCCCACTGCTAACGTGAGCCAAAGGTCTGACAACATGTTCCAAGGCTCTGTTTAGTCCTGAAGTCTTTTTACAGAATGCTTTGTGTATTTTTTATTGATTCCAGGCATGACTACACTTGAGCAACTCACGTTTGCAGAAATAAAGAGAAATGTTGTGATTGTGAAAATGTACTGAACTTCATGGCATCTCTTTTTCAATAAATCTGTTTTGTGTTGATAAATATTCTGAGCCCACTTTCAGTATGAAAATTATTTTCCATTGCTTAATGGAAAATTACTTTACAGCAGGAGTCCTGGTTTATGAACCAAATCAAATTCATATTACGATCAAAGTTGTTTTCTATCATAAGATTTATTGGTTGAACATTGGTTTCTGTTGCTAAATTTACTTACTCAAATATATGAAGTTGGTTATTGAGGAACAAAGAAAGATCTGGGTTTCTGTGTGAGGTCGCTAAGCCATGCTTATGTAACACAGTGCATGTGTAGCCAATCAAAAAATGAATTTTCTCTCTATATAGTCAGGGCTCTGGAGCATGTGGTAAATTAAGCCCTTGTTTCACCCTCTCTTTTCGTTTAAGTCAGAAGCTATTAATGATTAAGTACACCATGAATTGCTTACGATAACAGTGTCCTTCCTTTCAAATGCAGCTTTTTGCTTAAAATCGCACATGGTACTTCAAACGAAACCCCTATGCTGCATTTGCATCAGTGATTAATCCCGGCCCAGCTGCGGTCTGATGCCTCCGCATGCCTTGGGAAGATGAAACTTGTTCCTCATTCTGCATCAGGTACCAATTGGGATCTGGCAAACCATGGGAGAACTGGAACAACTTGACCTATACTGTATAGAGCCTTTGACCCTCTGCAGAACATAACATATGGGTCGTTTCCTGCTTAATTTAGGCATTGTGAGCCGGTGCACTCATTACCATTGTCAGTCACACTCCAGCATACTGCTTAGCCCAGCAGGCCATTTGAACTGTGGACTGCTGGGGTGTAAATCAAAAGCTTGCTGGCCTTGACCTGGCTACCGCCTAGTTGAAATGCATTCCGACTGCTAAAGGACTGGAGTCAGAATGACTAGCATGATAAATGTTTGTGGGCCTCCTCAAAGCCAAATACCCCACCTTCCCAAATTTTGACCCCAAAAAGTTGCTCTTCAGCAGAGGTCAGTTTGACATATGTGTAGTCACACTCTACTCATTTTGAGTGATAGTTATCTAGGCAGAGACTCTGAATTACATAGATTATCCAATGATGAAATAATAAGTAATCACAGATATTTTTTACGGTAAGTATTATTCTAGCATACATACATGCACAGACATTGAAACATGCATTATTTATGTTGACATTGTCTAAAACGTAAGCATTTTACATATGAAGAACTTTAAAGACATTCAAACGTTTACGAATTCTATGTAAAAGTATAGCTAAAATAATTCTCACATACATTATGCCTATTGTGGTTTTTATATAATTGAGAAGTAGGTTTAGGGTATGAGTGGTGTTAGAGGATTGAAAATACCCTTGTAAAAAATAAGAACACTTTGGAACACATACTTTTAAAAAGTACTTATAATATGCTTTAAAGAATAAACTTAAGTGCGAACTGAATGTAATGCACATTTAACTGAAATTAAAAAATATTATTGTTTAAATTCATATTAAATGCAATTTTCTTAACCCACTGACTTTTTTCTAACCCACTGACCACTCTACAAAACATTTAGAGTATTATTTCATTTAATAATTACTTCTTTTGTCTTTGAAACATGGTCAAAATGTATTGCAGAATGTCCTGAAAAACATTTATGGTACCTAAAATATAGAGTGATCAGGCCATGACATTATAAGGTTCCCCTTTTGTTGCCAAAACATCCCTGACCTATTGAGGCATGGACTCCACTAGACCCCTGAAGGTGTGCTGTGGTATCTGGCACCAAGATGTTAGCAGCAGATCTTTTAAATCCTGTAAGTTGTGAGGTTGGGCCTCCATGGATCGGACTTGTTTGTTCAGCACATCCCACAGATGCTCGATTGCATTGAGATCTGGGGAATTTGGAGGCCAAGTCAACACCTCAAATGCTTTCGGCGTTGGACAGGGGTCAGCATGGGCACCCTGACACCTTTCTATCAGAACCAGCATTAACTTCTTGAGAAATTTGAGCCACAGTAGCTTGTCTGTTTGATCGGACCACACAGACCAGCCTTCGCTCCCCACGTGCATCAATGAGCCGTGGCTGCCCATGACCCTGTCGCCGGTTTACCACTGTTCCTTCCTTGGACCACTTTTGATAGATACTGACCACCGCAAGAGCTGCAGTTTTGGAGATGCTCTGACCCAGTCATCTAGCCATCATAATTTGGCCCATGTCAAACTCGCTCAAATCCTTTCGCTTGCCCATTTATGCTTCTTCTAACACATCAACTTTGAGGACAAAATGTTTACTTGCTGTCTAATATATCCCACCCACTAACAGGTGCCGTGATGAAGAGATCCATCCATCTTCTTCCGCTTATCCGGGGCCGGGTCGCGGGGGCAGCAGTCTAAGCAGAGATGCCCAGACTTCCCTCTCCCTAGACACTTCCTCTAGCTCTTCCGGGGGGACACCGAGGCGTTCCAAGGCCAGCCGGGAGACATAGTCCCTCCAGCGTGTCCTTGGTCTTCCCCGGGGCCTCCTCCCGGTTGGACATGCCCGAAACACCTTCCCGGGAAGGCGTTCAGGAGGCATCCGGAACAGATGCCCGAGCCACCTCAGCTGTCCCCTCTCGATGTGGAGGAGCAGTGGCTCTACTCCGAGTTCCTCCCGAGTGACTGAGCTTCTCAGAGCGCCCAGCCACCCTGCGGAGAAAGCTCATTTCGGCCGCCTGTATCCGGGATCTTGTCCTTTCGGTCATGACCCAAAGCTCATGACCATAGGTGAGGGTAGGAATGTAGTCATAATCTTATGCCTGATCTGTGTACTTTACACTTTTTTTTGGTACAATATGGCATGTATTTAAAAACTGTTGTAGTTATATATTTGTAATGATGAAGTTATGCAGTATAGTATAATTTAGTACAATACATGAAAACATATTCTACAGTGCAAACAAGTATGAACTGAATAAGTATGACAGAGCTGCTCTATCATTGAACATGTTGTCACCTCATTCATAATTGTGACAAGCCAGACATAAGAGTGTTATCTGATCAGCAGTGTGATTCATTGGCTGCAGTGTGTCAAGATCATAAATGATAACCCTTCACCTCTCACTCTGATCTTTCAGATCTCAACCTTAAAGAAACATTTCAGTTATTAAAACAACCAATGAACAACCAGGCACAAATAGTTTCTTCCAACTGGGTAGTGTATGTCATCAACAACTTAATTTACATATTCTCATATTTATTGTGTTGTATTACACTATTTATGCTTCTACAAAACATTCAAATCATGTTAAAGGGTTAGTTCACCCAAAAATGTCATTGTCATTGAAAAAATGCTGTCATTAATTGAAGAGTTCAGATGCAAAAGCCTCTAAAAGCCACTTGAGTCAAAAATAAGATAATGATACTGAGTGAATGCTCTCCGCATATAGTATACATTCATAAAATACTTTCACTTCAAACCCACTAAATCCCAGCCTCAGCCCATTCAGAAGTATAGATACTTAGGTAGAAACCATAGAAGCCTGACAAAAATGCTTATTTTAAAGAAAAACGTCAGACGGACTTAGAGGCTTTTGCATCTGAAGTCTTCATTATTACTCATTTGTTAATAATTTGTTCCTCATGTCATTCCAAACCCGTAAGACCTTCTTTCATCTTTCATCAGAAAGGTAGTAAAGACATCTTTAAAATAGTCCATGTGAATACAATGGTTCAACCTTAAAGGGTTAGTTCACCCAAAAATGAAAATTAGCCCATGACTTAGTCACCCTCAAGCAATCCTAGGTGTATATGACGTTCTTCTTTCAGACAAAAAAAAGTCCTGGCTAATCCAAGCTTTATAATGGCAGTGATTGTTGTTCTTTAAAGTTTTTGAAGTCTTTATAAAGTAAAGTTCCAGCCGATCGCCTTCCGTATTCAACTTACGGAAAAAGTGCCTCTCGCAGTTCAAAATGCTTATGCTACGCCTGACAACATTGCACACCAGTTTTGAAGTTGAATACGGAAGGCGATCGGCCTTAACTTTACTTTATAAAGTGTTAAATATGGATATTTTTCTTACACAAACGCATTGATTCGCTTCAGAAGGCCTTTATTAAGCCCCCGGAGCCGTGTGGAGCTGTTATATAATGGAATGATGCATTTTTATGGACTTCAAAAAAACAGAACAACAATCACCATTATTTACTTTTTGTGTGCAAAAACAAACAAAGCTAACCCTTTAAACACACTGGTAACCTTAGTGATGAAAGTAACTTATTGCTCTATGTTTTATTTACAGTAATATATTATGCTTGTACTATTGTATTGATTAATCAGATGTATAATATACTGAACAAATTGTACATTCCAACAGTTATGTAGTCAGGCCAGCATGTTTGTTTTTTTGTACGCAATGTAAGATAACCAATTATTTTTATGCTAGTTTTACATTGGCCCTACATAATTCAATTTAGCAGACTGCATTTTAGAGAAATGTATGAACTGAAAGCACTGAGATCAACACAACAAATGTGTTTCTCATGATTTCTAATATACACTCACCTAAAGGATTATTAGGAACACCAAACTAATACTGTGTTTGACCACCTTTCACCTTCAGAACTGCCTTAATTCTACGTGATTGATTCAACAAGGTGCTGAAAGCATTCTTTAGAAATGTTGGCCCATATTGATAAGATAGCATCTTGCAGTTGATGGAGATTTGTGGGATGCACATACAAGGCACGAAGCTCCTGTTCCACCACATCCCAAAGATGCTCTATTGGGTTGAGATCTGGTGACTGTGGGGGCCATTTTAGTACAGTGAACTCATTGTCATGTTCAAGAAAACAATTTGAAATGATTCGAGCTTTGTGACATGGTGCATTATCCTGCTGGAAGTAGCCATCAAAGGATGGGTACATGGTGGTCATAAAGGGATGGACATGGTCAGAAACAATGCTCAGGTAGGCCGTGGCATTTAAACGATGCCCAATTGGCACTAAGGGGCCTAAAGTGTGCCAAGAAAACATCCCCCACACCATTACACCACCACCACCAGCCTGCACAGTGGTAACAAGGCATGATGGATCCATGTTCTCATTCTGTTTACGCCAAATTCTGACTCTACCATCTGAATGTCTCAACAGAAATCGAGACTCATCAGACCAGGCAACATTTTTCCAGTCTTCAACAGTCCAATTTTGGTGAGCTCGTGCAAATTGTAGCCTCTTTTTCCTATTTGTAGTGGAGATGAGTGGTACCCGATGGGGTCTTCTGCTGTTGTAGCCCATCCGCCTCAAGGTTGTGCGTGTTGTGGCTTCACAAATGCTTTGCTGCATACCTCGATTGTAACGAGTGGTTATTTCAGTCAAAGTTGCTCTTCTTTCAGCTTGAATCAGTCGGCCCATTCTCCTCCGACCTCTGGCATCAACAAGGCATTTTCGCCCACAGGACTGCCACATACTGGATGTTTTTACCTTTTCACACCATTCTTTGTAAACCCTAGAAATGGTTGTGCGTGAAAATCCCAGTAACTCAGCAGATTGTGAAATATTCAGACCGGGCCGTCTGGCACCAACAACCATGCCACGCTCAAAATTGCTTAAATCACCTTTCTTTCCCATTCTGACATTCAGTTTGGAGTTCAGGAGATTGTCTTGACCAGGACCAAACCCCTAAATACATTGAAGCAACTGCCATGTGATTGGTTGATTACAGTGAGGAAAATTTTTATTTTTATTTTGGAGTGCCAAACTTACAACATAGGGTGAACATAGAAATCAACAAAAAACAACAACAATAAAACAGCAGTGATAATAACAGCAATGAAAAATAAGCAGAAATGACAGATAATAATAGTAATAGTGGAAGTATTTAAATCGTAATAGCATGTATAATAAAGGATGGTGATAAGTTGTGTTGACGGAAATAGTGATATCAATAATAATAGATAACATTTATAATAATGATAACAACAGCAACTATAGTAGTACTCATACAAAATAGCAATGCTGAAGATGGCGACGATAACACTTCGTGAGGACGGCGACAGTGATGTCAAGAATAATTACAGTAGTAACAATAACAATAACAATAATAACAACAATAACAATGACAAAATGACAAGAGTAACAATAAAAAGAAGATAAGTATTTGAACACCCTGCTATTTTGCAAGTTCTCCCACTTGGAAATCATGGAGGGGTCTGAAATTGTCATCGTAGGTCCACTTTGAGAGACATAATCGGAAAAAAAATTCCAGAAATCACAATATATGATTTTTAAACTATTTATTTGTATGATACAGCTGCAAATAAGTATTTGAACACCTGTCTATCAGCTAGAATTCTGACCCTCAAAGACCTGTTAGTCTGCCTTTAAAATGTCCACCTCCACTCCATTTATTATCCTAAATTAGATGCACCTGTTTGAGGTCGTTAGCTGCATAAAGACACCTGTCCACCCCATACAATCAGTTAATCCAACTACTAACATGGCCAAGACCAAAGAGCTGTCCAAAGACACTAGAGACAAAATTGTACACCTCCACAAGGCTGGAAAGGGCTACGGGGAAATTGCCAAGCAGCTTGGTGAAAAAAGGTCCACTGTTGGAGCAATCATTAGAAAATGGAAGAAGCTAAACATGACTGTCAATCTCCCTCGGACTGGGGCTCCATGCAAGATCTCACCTCGTGGGGTCTCAATGATCCTAAGAATGGTGAGAAATCAGCCCAGAACTACACGGGAGGAGCTGGTCAATGACCTGAAAAGAGCTGGGACCACCGTTTCCAAGGTTACTGTTGGTAATACACTAAGACGTCATGGTTTGAAATCATGCATGGCACGGAAGGTTCCCCTGCTTAAACCAGTCCCTAGAATGAAAAATTTAATTAACCTTGCCATAGTTAAATAACAGGAGTTCAGTACATGTAAATCACATACAGTGAGTCTCAAACACCATTGCCTCCTCCTTCATATGTAAATCTCGTTTGTGAAAAACACCACGGAAAAATAGGCAAATCTCAACATAACACCAGCAGTGATGCAATCGATGGGATCATTAATATGTACGCCCCGAACATTTGCATATGCCAGCACATGTTCACTGTCAGGCGGAACTGTGCAGCCGCCGTATCAACTGGAGTTCTGCAGCAGTAAGCCTGACGCAAGGATAGCGAACATGGCAGATCATGGAAACAAATGTTATGTTCCAGGCTGTGCAGGGGATGTGAAGACGTTTCATACTCTTCCCACAAATAAAACACGTCAACAGGCATGGTTGATGTTTATTTATAATCGGATACCGCGACAATTTAATTCAAAGTTGTTAGTTTGCTCGGCCCATTTCACCACGGACAGTTTTTCAAACCCGGGACAATATCAAGCAGGCTTTGCTCAGCGTCTGACACTGAAGAAAGGGGCAATTCCAACCATATACCTGCAACCAGTAAGTGATTTTATCCACTTCTTGACTGTCTAAACCATTTCTGATTAAATCGAAAGTTTCTTAGAGAGACAACATTAACGATAATATTCCTGTTGTTGTCTATATCCAACGCAAGATGCTATACAGTAAGAATAGGATAAAACAAGTGGCTTACATAACTAAATAGTATGTCTAATGACAAAGGTTAATATTATTTCATGCCAGTGTTGTCATAAATTAGTAAATGCAACCATAGATACGTAACATACTATGTTAGTTTAGTTGCTTACACATAGCTCACTCGTTCCTTCTAGCTAACGTCACCACCTCCACCATTTAAGTTGAAACGATAGTAATTTGATATTTATTTATTTATATTTTTGACAACTGAAGTATGATTATATACTGATTGATATATATAAGGTTGAATGCCTAATCTCTCCATCGTCAAGACGGTCAGTAAAGCTGTGCCTGCTATCATTGAGCCGCAGTGAAACAGCCAATCAGAGCAGAACTCTGCATTAATATTCATGACCCTTCCAAATAAGGCAAAAATAGACCATTTCATCCTGGGGAAGATTTCTAGAGTTGTAAATGGACCTGTAAAACCGTAGCTGGACAATTATTGACCTTAAATAAGCCATATACCCTCTATGTAGATACCAGAGAACAATGTTGTTTCATATCATTCTAGGGCACCTTTAAGTTTGCCAATGACCATTTGGATGATCCAGAGGAGTCATGGGAGAAAGTCATGTGGTCAGATGAGACCAAAATAGAACTTTTTGGTCATAATTCCACTAAACGTGTTTGGAGGAAGAAGAAAGATGAGTACCATCCCAAGAACACCATCCCTACTGTGAAGCATGAGGGTGGTAGCATCATGCTTTGGGGGTGTTTTTCTGCACATGGGACAGGGCGACTGCACTGTATTAAGGAGAGGATGACCGGGGCCATGTATTGCAAGATTTTGGGGAACAACCTCCTTCCCTCAGTTAGAGCATTGAAGATGGGTCGAGGCTGGGTCTTCCAACATGACAATGACCCAAAGCACACAGCCAGGATAACCAAGGAGTGGCTCTGTAAGAAGCATATCAAGGTTCTGGCGTGGTCTAGCCAGTCTCCAGACCTAAACCCAATAGAGAATCTTTGGAGGGAGCTCAAACTCCCGTGTTTCTCAGCGACAGGCCAGAAACCTGACTGATCTAGAGAAGAGCTGTGTGGAGGAGTGGGCCAAAATCCCTCCTGCAGTGTGTGCAAACCTGGTGAAAAACTACAGTAAACGTTTGACCTCTGTAATTGCAAACAAAGGCTACTGTACCAAATATTAACATTGATTTTCTCAGGTGTTCAAATACTTATTTGCAGCTGTATCATACAAATAAATAGTTAAAAAATCATACATTGTGATTTCTGGAATTTTCTTTAGATTATGTCTCTCACAGTGGACATGCACCAACGATGACAATTTCAGACACCTCCATGATTTCTAAGTGGGAGAACTTGCAAAATAGCAGGGTGTTCAAATACTTATTTTCCTCACTGTAGATTAATTGCATTAATGAGAAATTGAACAGGTGTTCCTAATAATCCTTTAGGTGAGTGTATATGGACAACCTTTTTTTTCATTCTTTAATATCAATCCATAATTTGTATACTTTACAAAGAATTGAGTAGTATGAGCATGAGAAATACATTTGTTACTGTATTTGTTAATCTTTGTTAACGTTTGTTAATATAAATAAAGCTGTCCATTTATTGTTAGTTAGTTTACAGTGCATTAAATAATGTTAACAAATACAACTTTTGATTTTTTAAATGTATTAATAAATGTTGAAATTAACATGAACAAAGATTAATAAATGTTGTAGAAATGCAGTTCATTATTAGTTCATGTTAACTAATGTTGACTAATGAAACCTTATTGTAAAGAAATGTTCTATCAAACCATTTAGTTGAAAAACTAAAAGGTTAGAGTCTAAATTGACTAATCAAAATTTCTCAAGTAAAACAATCATCTTTGATAGAGCAAAAGCAAGTCTGAGAAATAATCTGAAAGCCCAAATGTGCATAAAAATAAGGCATTCCCCTTGCTTTCTTCTCAAGGTCCAGAGAGTGATTTGGAACACATGAAAGTCATAGAGCTATAGTGTTCCACATGGTTTTGATAAGGTCTGATGCAAACAATAGAATGTGAGGGAAGCTGAGGCCTATTGTACAAAAATACATGAATTCATAAATATCCACATAGATTTAATGCATTCACTGTCACAAATCAAAAGTACTTTAGCTTTTAATTATGTGATAATCATATATGTAGCTTATATTATATACAAAATGAATGTGAAAAACACCTTTATAAAAAAATATAAACATTCCAAGACCAATTAATTTATCATCTGTTTAGCATGTAATACCAAAATATATGCACCTAGCTTGGGACGAGGTGTACACAGAAACTTACAAATAGCTAGCTTCTGCTCTCAGGCATTCAGGAGGTGTGGCAAGGTGATTACAGGGTCACCCGAGAAGTTCTCTTTGCTGCATTGAAGACGACACTATGGGGAATTCACAAAATTAACGGAATGCATAGCTGATATAAAAAAAATTGGATGACTAATAATTTCCTACTATTTTTAATAATAAAAAAAAACTGAGATTCTAATTATTGGACCAAAAACCTCTGCACGTAATAACCTAGAATATTGTCTGTTCGAACTAGAACATGATGGCCCCTGAGGTCTGGAAGTACCTCAAAGCTAGAAGTACAGTCATTTTCTCCAGGCAATTTATGTGCCATGAGAGATAATGCCCTCTCCAAAGACCCCTAATGAAATGGCTCTCCATGACCGCACCCCAGCCCATGCGGGACACATCTATTGTTACTATCCTCCAGCGAAAGGGCGCCCCTGACACTGGACCTTGAGACAGGAAGGTTTATATGGTTTCTTCCATATGACAAGGGTACGAAGGCATCTGCACGTAACCTTGATCATACAAAACGGGTTTCCCCTCTGGGACAACACCCTGGTCCTGAGCCACCACTTCACAGTTCAAGCCTAATTGAGCGTTTGGAAAAACTTTGCGATGCAGTGTTTTTTCATCACAGGATTCCTAGATCTAATTGAAGGCATAGTCAATGTTAGACCTACACCATGACAATCCGATATATTTTGGGACTCACCACTCCGCTCTTGCAACGAGATGACCCCCTCAACACTGCCGCTGGAGTTTGTCCAAATTTGGGCTTAGATGGTTTAGACAAACAGCACAAACAACACGCAGCACCTGCCAGGCTACATACGTGCACGTCAGGGTCCGCCATCTTGCCACTGAAGACTCCTTGCCATTGCGCCCCAAGCACCTTATATGGCCAAGGACGACATCTCGATACTGAATTGCCATCTCCTGCGACTGGACTAGAATCAACCAGTTGTCTATATAATTGAGGACACAAATGCCCTGGAGTCTCACTGGAGCCAGTGCTGCATCCATGCATTTCGTAAAGGTGTAATGGGGGAGTGCTAGGCCGAATTGAAGAACCTGATACTAGACCGTTTTGCCCCCAAAAGTGAACCGCAAGAACTTCCTGTGTTGAAGGATGGAAATATGGAAGTAGGCATCCTTTAGATCTATTGTGACAGTTCTCAGACTTGATCTGAATCACGATGAGTGGAATAGTTGAATCTGAAACTCTTCAGAGAATGATTCAAGTGCTGAAGATCTAAAATAGGATGTAACCCACCATCCTTCTTTGGAACAATGAACTACCGGCTATGGAACCAGGACTCCCTCACAGGAGGAGGAATAAGCTCTATGCCAAGAGGGACCGAACTCAATCAGTACTTGACCCTACTCGGGGTTCACGGCAGTCTCTAAAACTCCGCTGAACCTCAGTGGATGGGATCCGAACTGGATCCTTTAGCCTTTTTTCACCCTACTGAGACACATTGGGTAGAGGTTTACATGCTTCTAGATAGTCAACTAGGGGGACCAGTCTCTCGAGACTGACCTCAGGTACTTCGCAGCTAGATAGTTCGCTGCCATGAAGTGGCTACCCGGCAGGGAATGACCAATATCATTTTTCTACAGACCTCGTGAAAGGAAGTGAACTCTGCAGGGCCGCAGCGGGTGGACATTGCAGAATATGTTTGATTGAAACTGATGCACCCTGAAACGTACAAGACGGCAGGGAAAGAACATAGATTTCAACCCATGACATCCCATAGCTGTTCTCCTTTGAGCCCAAGATGGATGAATAAATATGTACTGTTGAGCTCATAAGCCTGTGAGGATAACAGCCTTTTCCATGATCAAGATTTCAGAATGGAGATTGGAAAAAGAAGGGAAGGCCAAATCCTCCTCGGAAGAAGACAATCCCAACATCTGGCTCTTGCTCGGTGCAGAAGAAGCCGCAGAGCAGGCTTCTGTATCCCGAACGGGAGTGTTGTAAATAGCAAGTGAGGATCGAGAAAGGGCCGAAGCTATCCTGAACTCTGCTGTGCCTCCTCTGCGGACGTGGGACCCGAAACATGGAGAGCACAAGCCTAGCCTGCCTCATCAAACAAGGCCAGGTGAGAGCGGAGCTTTCTGAGTGGCAGCTGCACACAGTGTACACAGGCAGACCCCTTGAGAGCTTCCCATGCATGCTCCACTCCCAGGCAATGTACACAAAGCTTGTGTGTGTCCCCACCCCTGATGTATCTTGGGTAGGGAGGCACACACTGCCTGAATTGCATTTCGTTCACCATGACAGATAATACAATAATATACAATACAATAATAGACAACAAAAAACAAGATGGACAATTTCACACATATAGCTCTTGCTGAAGAAGCTAACGCTGTTGTGTCCCGATGTGCCTTTGTAAGCTTCCGTGTACACCATCACATACTACGTCACGACATAGCACCAATCAGGATCGGTGTATAACGACGTTCCGCATAGTGTCATCTTCAACGCAGCGCGAGCTCGCTCGAAATGGAACCTCATTAATTTCATTCATACCTTTTTGTCCACTTGAACACAAACACAAAATAGGCTACATATGGATTTCAAAATGAAGACATAGACCAGCAGGCCTACGCACAGCAGAGAACCAACAAAAATATAGCTAAAATAAACTTGGGGTTTTTTGGGCAAACCTTTGACCCCGTCCTCATTTCCCTAAACGTCTGGTGTTGTGGTTATTGTTCAGTGGTGATGAACGTTCGGCCATCATTTATGCAGTGCTCTACTGTAGTGCGAAAAATAGTAAACAGAGAACTGGAGCTGCTGTTTAAGTCTGCTGTCTGTCATTTATCTGCATTTAACGCATCACTCTAAACTGCCTGAAATCTAACACAGATGTGTAGTTTCTCTTTTTCATGTTCTTTGGCTGCTTTGTCTTAAAGGTCCTGGAATACTACTGACAAATGGCATGATTTAATGGTTTGGGATTGCAAGGTTTAATTTTTACCTAAAAGTGTAGGCAAATGCCTCAAAGCTCAGTTGATGTGTAATAAACTTTTGATGACTTCTGCTCAAGCTGAAATTAAATGAAGGTATTCCAGAAAAGGGTTGGGTGGACAGTTGAAATCTGAACCTTCCAAACTAGATACATTGGATGATTGGATGGATATGGGCAATGAATGTTTAAAATCTTTGGTCTGTAGTTTATTATATTACGATGTTTATTTTAAATAAGCAGTGCACTTCAAATTAGGCAATAATGTATTTTCAGAAACATTGCCAAAGACATGTATTCAAGCTCTGCTCTAAGTTTTCATATTAAACACACAGAGATAAAATAGAAAATTAATACAGAAGTTTTGGCATGTTAAATTGGGGCATGAGGTTGATTATCTATCTTAGGAAAGTAAAAAAAAAGAAAAAGAAAAAAAAAGAGGAAACATTCTTTGTTATGCTTCTGTTAGAATTGTTTCTCAAGTCTGCCCAAGCCTGAAAATTATCCATGTTATCCACATTGGAGAACATCTGTACACATTTAAGAGCTGCTTCATAGTGTTTTGTTTGAGTGCTACATTAAGCCCTATGTAGCATCCTAAAATGGAATCCAGGCTTCTGAACCAAAGGTTAATTTGCTGTCTTCCAACACCATTGCTAAAACTCATGCAAGAAAGAGATCAGATTCCACTGTGGAATGATAAACAATTTATTGATATGTTTTCTATAGTTTTATTGAAATACGAGTTTTAATGAAATGTGTTTGTAATAAAGAGAAAAAAAAAAGACGCAGTATGTGAAAGTTTACATATGCTAAGTAATCAAATACAAATCAAGGCCTGCAAATCAAGCAGATCAATACATCAAATACACACATTCCATGCTTATCAAAACAGCTTCCTTGGTGTCCAAAGATAGCATGGTTAGTTTGTTGTCACCAGTATGATCATGAATGTGCAGATCTGATAAGGAGAGTCGCATGGTATAGCTGTTTTTTTTTTTTTTAATCTGCCAGGGTGAAAAAGTTCAAAGTAGATCACATAAGTTCAAAAGACTGTAAGGGGTGGGGCTGATTTGTGGGAAATGTGGTCATTGGCTTTTACTGAGTTTGGATTATAGGAGTTGTTAAAATGGTTAAGCCATTTCTACCACCTCACTCATGGTTTAAGAGCCCTTTATCATGGTTCTGGTACTTGGCAAACAGGTGGCCACATTTAACAACTCAGCTATAAGAACGTAATTCTGCCTCTTTGAAGAAGTGGAACTAAGGTTTTGTTGGAACAATGTATAAACAAAATATTTGGTCACCATATTTTGGCCATGTGACACACAAAGTCTTGCGGCTCATACTTTGCATGAAGCCTTTTGTGTAATTTCACTAAACTCATTTAATGTTTTGACATACTAAAGAAACAAAAAGTCACGCACACACACACACACACACACACACACACACACGTTGCAGGCCCGACTGACAGAGAGCCTGTTCGGATGAAAACCGCTTCAGTGAGCTCAATTATAGTAACGCCGCATTTTTTTCTCAGTAACGCAAACGCCGTTGTAACGGAAGAAACAGTAATTAGTTTGATTACTCGTTACTGAAATAAATAATTCCGTTAGTAATGCCGTTTATCTATAACGCTGTTATTCCCAACACTGACAGTAATCTTGATTCATGCGACACCAAAACACAAAAGCACATTCTGACTTACAGTAGTGAAGATTTTAACATTATTTTTGTGGTTGTATATATATATATATATATTCAAAATACACGATTACACTTGAATCTCTGCATCATCCAAAATGTCTCTTGGCAGTGTTGCTATTTTTGTATAGCATCCCAAACCAGTTTCTGAAACCACTGGGGAGGTACTGGGTGTCCTAACGGTAAGTAATGACAGAGAGGGAGAGAAACTAGGAGTCATTGCTGAATGGGTCAACTCTGTGTTTCTAGTGCAAGTCTTGGTGTTTGTGGGCAATCTGACCAGAGGCAATCTTCTATGGGGCATTCTGGGAGGGACAGCACGTATTCCTGGTTGGGCAACTGCTGTGATGAGAGGGGGTGGGTGCAGAAGACTCTGTGACTCTGGCTCCACATCTCTGGCTCTCATCCCTTCATCTGGAAGCATCCCAATGTCTGTAAAAACAGAGGCCAAAGATTGGAAGCGTGGCTGCCAGTTGAGAAAGTAGTCCCAACCGTAGCTTCCATGTAGCTGTTCCTCAGAGGAAATCAGATTGGTGAGTGAGCCCTCAACTGTTTCCTGGTCATCAGGCATAGACATGCACCTTCTTATGACCTCCTCCACTTCCTTCATGTTGACTACCTGAGGAAGCATTCCCTCACCTCCTCCTTCATCTCTGAAATTATGGAGACTCTCAGAACTGGGCATATTCATTATTCTAACTATACCTATACTAGCACCAGAAAGTGGGTCTTCCTCTACTGAGTGAAATGAGAGTTGGTCTGAGTCCCCAGGAATCCCTGAGTCTGAGACTCTTGATGCCTGTTGTGTTGTGATAGAGCCAAGCTGTTTGTAACATGGAAACTTGTTGATCATCTTGATCTCTTGATCTTCAGCAGTCTCTTCCTCTGTAGATCCTCTTCCGCTCGAGGCTTTTGAGTTTGAGTTTCTTGAAGGGTTTGGGATATCCATTCTTCCCCATGTGTCTAATGGTTCTTGTAAATCTTGGAGGTTAATACCACGGATACTGCTGTTAATGTTGCCATCTGTTGTTCCTAAAGAATCGGTCTCAAGGTTGAGGTTAACAGATAAAGAGGTTGTGTTTTTTATAGCATTCTCTTTGGACCTGTACCTTAGAACAAGGGCAACGAAGCTAATTAAAAGTAGGAGGAACACTATCAATGACACAGTGAGACTTGCAGTGTGGACACTGAGATCAACACTTGACAGAGCTTTTGCTAAACTGGACATGTTCACAACTACATGACACATTGATGACCTGGAGTCCAGTTTAGGGCTGCTTGCTAGAACTATCAGGTCCTCTGTTGTCTCATTTGAGATCGATCTTCTTCTCTGATACACAGAGTTTGAAATATATAGACAGCCAGTTGTTTTGTTGACATTGAAAAATGGGGATGGGTTGACTAAAGAGTACTCCACTAGGCCATCCAGACCACCATCATAATCCATAGCCATCAGATGGCCTATACTTTGGCCAACCTTGGCATTGGTCGGCAGAGAGAAATGGTACACATTCTGGGTGAAGATAGGGCTAAACTCATCAATGCCTTGAATTTTGATTTGTACTCTCAAGGTTGCCACTTGATCTCCTTTGTCACGTGCCTCTACCACAAAGCAGAATTCACTCTCTCCTTCATAGTCAAACATCTGCTTGGTGTAGATGTCTCCAGTAAGAGGATCAATACCAAAGGCTTCTTTCTTGTCTGGGTTGCTACTGTCATAGTCCCCAAAACAGGGGGTTAAAATGGAATAAGTAAGTAGTCCGAAAATTCCTGCATCTTCATCAGCAGCATGTACCATGCACACAGGGGTAAAAGCCGGCAGGTTTTCAGACACAGAGCAGTTGTAGGTAGGGAACATGAAAAATGGGGCATTGTCATTCTCGTCAAGTACCAATATGTAAACAACAGCAAAAGATACTTTTTTGTCACTTGGAGCACCACAATCTGATGCTTGGACTGTTAAGGTAATTTTTTTATCCTCTTCATAGTCCAATGTCCCATTAACTTCAAGGACACCTGTTGCAGAGTTCACTCTGATCAAGCCTCTGCTGTTACCTGAGATGATGTTGTACGTTACAGTCCCATTTGCCTCTAGATCAGGATCATAGGCAGAAATATGGATAAGGGCTGTACCTATGGGGCTGTTCTCAGTGACCTGTGCATGGTACTCTGCATTACTGAAAACAGGTGCATTGTCATTAATATCAAGGACTTTGACTGACACTACAGTTGAGCTGTTCAGGGGTGGGGCTCCCCTGTCTGTTACTGTCACAGTTAATGAATAAGTGTCTGTGGTCTCTTGATCCAATGTATCACAGAGCACTACTTGGCCAACAGTTCGGCTGTGGGCTTCAGCTGGAATGCTAACAACTTCAAGGCAGAACCGCCTTTCGTCATTTCCACCAATGATTGCATACTCCAAATGGGTGTTTTCATTTGAGTAGTCACTGTCCTCTGCTAATAGAGTGAGTAGAGTGCTTCCAACAGATACATCTTCGGGAACACTCACCTGGTATGAGTTCTGTGTGAAGAAGGGGGCATTATTGTTAAAGTCCACCACCTCTATGTCCACAGAAGTGACACTAAATAGATTGGGGTCACCACTGTCACGTGCCTCCACCAGTAGCCGTAACATGTTTCCATTTGCAACATAGTTCAGAGGCTTGTTGGTAAACACTGAACCTGCAGGCAGTAGAAAATGCAATTTTACAGACAGGATTGTTTTACTATTAGAGCAAGATACACTAAATATAACTACCGTAAAAAACTAAAATCACTCTAATTTACATAACTGAATAAAAACCCAACAAAAAATTATTACTTTTGTATATATCTAAGATACTGTATATATGCTCCCTTTTTCTGTTTTTATTAGCATTTATACAACAGTTAGTTCTGGTTCCCGAATTGTCTGATTGGCTTAGAGCCTTTTCCAAGCATGCAATATTCTACTAATATCACCTGGATACAATTTGTATCACGCCGCTTGTTTCTGCCAGATCTGGCAGCATTTCTCATAGAGAGTGTCAATGGCGGAGGAGCAAACCCACTATAATTTAACAAATGCTACTGTTATTGTGTCACAGAATGTAGTTTCTAACTAGAATGCTGCTTTTGTCTTTTTGACTGAATTGTTTGCCTTTGTGTATTTCCTATTGTACAAACTTATACGTTTATAATGGCTATTATTGTTCATTTAAATATTATTGTTCTTTAAATAATATTTTATTTTATATAAATAATATTCTGTATTTGGTATTGAGAAAAGGTCTGTAAGTGATTATGATTTCGATTTCAGTGAAAGATACATTATTATGCCAAAACTGTCTGTATGAGTGAGGCAGTAGCAAAGACTTTTATATTGAAAGTGACTAAAACAAGGTTATAAACAAGGACATTATTTTTACTTTAAACAACACCTTATAAGACGTAACCGACAAATACATTGACTAGTGTTGTCATGGGAAATCCCCTTAACTGTTAAAGAATAAATGCTATATCAGATGCAGGTAGTACACTCACTTAGTTGATCTCTCTCTCATAATACTCTACTCTACATGATACAATAAGCTTCAATGAAGCAACTCTGTGTCAACTTGAGATTTGAATCCGTAGCGGAAGGAAGTAGTTCTGCACAAAAGAGGGGTTTTAAAAACACTTTTTTGTTGTTTCTTATTTATTTACACACTTGTGCCATCAAACTGTTGTATAAAACAAGCTTGCTTTGTTGTATTGTTTTAGTTAGAGACTTGTGAGCAAATAATTTTTGTGGAAAATTACCATTGTCAGGATCAATGTAGAACCCTCTCATTGGGGAGGAAAGAAGCCTATATGAAATTCTTCCATTTTGGCCAGAGTCTTTATCAGTTGCTGATACAGACACAACATATGTGTCTTCTGATGTATACTCTGGCAACAAAACCTGGATGGGTGCAGCAAAAGATGGTCAATACTATAAGATTATGAATACTGCATGATTGTACCCTAAAATACTAAAAAGTGATCAAGACCTCTTAAAATAGTTTAATATAATATTTTTTTACCTGGTAAGACTCCTGAGAGAAGACTGGAGGGTTATCATTGACATCCAACACCTGGATGGCGAGTTCGGCCTCAGTTTGATGGACAGAGTCTGATGCTTCCACTCTCAATGTATAGACAGCTTGATCTTCATAGTCCAGGCTTCTAGTAGTGGAAATTACCCCTGAGTACTGGTCAATTGCAAAACTTCTGCTGGTCTGATTCTTATCTTTGAATCTGTATGTTGCTGAAGGACTAAGGTCTACATCATTTGCAATCACTTGGGTGACAATGTAGCCAACAGGGAGATCTGTGGAGATGGAGGAAAGAATATTTTCAATGTGTTGTTCTATAACATTTTGAACACATGTTGAAACAAAAATAACAAAGGTGTGAAAATGCTGGGATTGTATCAGTAAACATAAATAAGTTTCATACTTTCTGCAATGGCCACTGGTTCCATGGATGGAATTGTAGGACTATTGTCATTTACATCTACAACCAAGACACGGACAGTACAGGTGCCTGTAAGGGGAGGACTTCCCATGTCCTTGGCCTGAAGAATTAATCTGTTTGAAATTTAAAAAAAAAAAATTCAACAGGAAAAGGAATAATGATATTATGGTGTCTAAAGGACTTCCATGATTGGTCAATCAATTTTCAATAGACCATTTCCATATAAACCTAATTGCAAGTAGAAGAAGCCAAGGTATGTCATACTTGTAAGATGAGAAAATTTCTCTGTCCAAGACAGCATTGGTGGCAAGAATCCCACGAACAGAGTCGATCACAAACGCATTATTGTGGTTCCCATCCACAATGAAGTAACTGATCTGCCCATTTATACCACTGTCAGAATCTGTCGCTAATACCTACAAAATCACAGTTATAGAATGTTAAAATTGGGATCTGGAATGTAAGTTAAAAATCATCATAATGATCATACACAACATGATTCAATTTGTTTTCTCAATAGCAACTTGGTTACAAAATAATAATATAGGTTATATATGTTATATAAAGTCTTTATTTATGTTATTGTGTGAATCAGAGTTACAAGATCATTTCATAATAATTACCATAATAATCATGGCATGGTCAAACAAATCCCAAGATTTGTACCTGCATGACATAGGTGTTATGAATTTGTCCCTCCCATACAGCTGTTCTGTAGTAGCTTTGCTTGAAAACGGGTGCGTTATCATTGACGTCTTGCAGAGTGATGACCACCCTGGCATAGGCTGTTTGGTGTCCATTTTCAGCCAGAACCACTAGATACATTTTAAACTGTACTTCAAAGTCTATCAGTCTCTGCTCCTTAACTGTGATATCACCTGTCAATGGTGATATTTAAGAAAGTTAAAAGCTTGACAATTCCCCTGTACCACATACTTTATACTACAAAGCATGATACTGTTTATTCTTTCACAATTGTTTGCTACATTTACTGTATCAATACTAAATATATTTAGAATTTTAGAAGTGCCTAACTGAAAAGTTTCTAAGTTAGTTTTTTTTTCTGTTGTCAACAAAACTGCCAAAAGAATTGAAGAATTATACAACCACTAATGATAATATTAATAATTATTATATATATATATACAATTCTCACCTGTAATTGGGTTAATAGTGAAGGCTTCATTTTCATTGCCATTGAAAATACTGTACTTGATTTTTCCTTCATTTGCTATCTGGTCATGAGCTACAACATTTGCAACCCAAGAGCCTTAGAAATGATAAGTGGTACACACAAATGCAGTCAGTTTAGTATCCACATATACAAGTAAACAACATTCAAGTAAATCAATGGTGAAAATGTCAAGAGAAACAGTTGGAAGGTTGAAAAATCTGTAAGCTTAAAAAAAGTTGCTCAAAGTATACCTGTTTTGCTATTTTCTGGCATGGTGACTTCATAGAGTTCCTCAGTAAACTGCAACGGTAGCTCTTCACTGTTAAGCTGAATGAGCAGAAGGCAGCTAGAGGTGAGAGAAGGTTTACCTAGATCCATTGCCCGTATACGGAGCAGCTTTGTCCCAAACACCTCATTACTCAGGGGGACTTTCAACCTGACAGCTCCAGACCCATCAACCTGAAACAGCTCATCTTCTTCTGCAAGGCTAAACACTACTGTTCCATTGTCTCCTTGGTCCGGATCTTGGGCTGTAACTGTTATGATGGATCGATTAGGACGTGTGGTCATGGAAGAGACTGATACCCGCATGGGTTCCTTAACACATGCAGGTGGATTGTCATTAATATCTTCTACTTGTATTGTAACTGTAGCGATTGAGCTACGTGGACCTTGGCTGCAGCTGTCAGTAGCTACAGCACGGAAGACATGCTGGGAACGAGTTTCACGGTCCAATGGCTTTGTGAGCCTTATCACACCAGTAGAGCCATCAACATAAAAGTTTCCAGAATTCTCCTCTTCTAATGAGAAGGTCACTGCACCATTGGGCCCCTCGTCGGGGTCCCATGCTATCAGATGTAGGATCTCTGAACCCGCACGGAGCCCCTCGCTAATGCTGGCACGAAAGCTTTTCCGAGTGAATGAGGGGCTGTTATCATTTTCATCTGAGAGGGAGACGTGCAGCTGTGCAGTGGAGCTCAGAGGTGGATGCCCATGGTCAGTAGCAGTGATGAGGAGGGAATAGTTGGATCGCTCTTCTCTGTCCAGGAGTCTAATGGTGCTGATCGCCCCAGTCACAGTGTCAATGCTGAAACACTCTTCAGCTTATAATAGGGGATGAAAAAGTCAACATTTTCTGTTTATACACTACCAGTATATTTTATTATATTGAAGTGTATCAAATAAATATTTTTGTAGTTGAATCCTTTCATTGTACACAAGAACAACACTTCAACAGGACACTTTAACAGTTATGTTACAGAACTACAAGCTGTTTCTGTTGAAGTAGGTATGTCCTAAATATAATAACTTCCATAAATTATATATTATTTAAAAAAATAGGCCATGGAATGCCAGAATGGGAATGTAAAAGGACTGTTTCTACTGTTTCTACTAAATTAAATTTGAGATGTTTTCTAATCCCTTGTATCAATGCATAAAATATCATAAAAGCAGTTAGATGTAAAGAAAATGTCAATAAAGTGTAGGACAGGATTTACTGTACTTACCTTCTATGGAGTACTGTATAGTTCCATTTAGTCCATTATCAACATCTGAGGCCTGGATGATGTGAATGACTCCAGGAGGCAAGTTCTCTGGGATAACTATGTGCAAATCAGGCTGAGAGAATTCGGGAGTGTTGTCGTTATCATCCAGGATAAAGCAAAGGACTGTTGCAGTGCCGGAGAGAGACGGAGTCCCACTGTCCTCTGCCTGAACTATAAAGCAGCCAAAAACACATGCATTTTTATTGGCTAGTCAGTAGACGTAGGTCGTAACAGCAATCACACTGGGAGATGATCATGGTAAATTTCTGACACTGTCAGAAAATTACAGCAGGCTATCTTTGGTGGCAAGATCGTAAGCCTCTCACTGTACGACGTAGGACCACCATTTAGGAGCCACGACCACAGAAATCACCACAATTGGTCATCTTTCGTCTGGGACAGCCCAAAATCGTACAATGTGTTTGAATAATTCTTCCTACCACTAAAAACACTCAAATAAATCATGGCCTTCAGAGGCAAGTTTGAATAGACAATCTGACTGTGTGAGTTCAAAATAGTCAATAATTGTCAAACAGTATATAACTTGAATAGTGTTCTAGATTCTGCACACTCATAAAAGGAAGGAGAGTGGGCAGATTCAAGAAGCTCTCACCTCTGAGAGTAAATCTGGATTGGATCTCTCTGTCTAGCCGAGTGGAGGTGCTGATCTGACCAGTGTGGGGGTTTATGGTGAAGAGCTCATATCCAGGACCGGGTAACAAGCTGTAGCCAACAGCAGAATTTGCCTCTGTGGGAAACACACACATACTCTTCATACAACTCTTCACAGATTGGTGATCAGATTAGAAAATGTTTGTGTCTACAAGAAGTTGCCCTAACATCTTCTGATTATGATCGCATGACGTCATGACAGAGAGTTCAAGTACAATTGTACTAGTAATTGCCTTTTTAATGTGTGCCCTCCTCCACTTTTGTGTTGCAGGTGCCAACAAATACAGGAGAGTTGAGTTGTGACGAGTATTTGACAGCTGAATAAGGTCTATTTACTGTACTGACCGGCAAAATGCAATTTCTGAGCCTCTTATCTGACCTCTGAATTGAAAAAAGTGCTAAAGAAATAAAACCCACTACAATGAAAAGAAATACCTAAAAGAAACAGACTCATACTCGAACACACGTGTGCACGCACGCACGCACGCACACACGCACACACACACACACAGCATCCAAAATCTTCCCTACTATACAGTGGGCAAAAAACAGTATGTGACAAAAGTATGTCTGAATTCACAGTACTCATAAAAGAGTAGGCAAAAAGTACCAGGATGACCTACTACTTCCAGCAAAATTCTAAAGTGTGCATACGATGGACACTTTACTATCCCATGAGGCCACGGGAGAGGATTTGTGAATGGCAGTGAGGCGACGTAACTGACGCTGATAGGTCACGTGTTAATGACAGCATGGTGAATTTAGTATGTCCGGATTACAATCATACTACACACACTCACACACACACATACTATATAGAACATACTTTTTTAGTGGTCATGAAGTAATTACTTAATCAAAATAAGTACCTACTCAAGAGAGTATGCGATTTCGGACACCCAGGGTGACATTCATTCAGACACAAATACAGATAAATACATTTGGGTAAATGACAAACAGGACTGTAGACAATAAAGAAAATAAAAAAATTGAAGAAATTAAAAAGGGTTTGAGTTTTGATCTTATCGATTTTTACTGTTTCCTGTTCAGTTTTCTGAGTTAGTTCATGTTTCCTGTGTCTTATGCTGCCTTCACATGCTTTTTGAAATGTCCTGCTTCCCACTTCTGAAGTTGTGATTACGAGCTAGTCAAATTTAAGTGCTTTATTGTTGGAAAGAACCGGAACCATGGAAGACACCAGGATTATTCTTGATTATTTATTGGAAAAATCTTATTAAAGCTAAAATTAAATTTTTGCGTTCCATTCATTGATAACCATATAAACATTCACCAGGCAATCTATAGTCATCTTGCTGACAATTCAGGAATTTCGGTCAAATACAGGTTATTTTTGCTGTGTATAATACATACAATATGATTCAAATGATTAGGCATATAAGTAAATATGCACTTATTTATCGACAACACAAAGCGATGTAGCGGTTATGAAAAAAAAAACAGTAAAGAATATCAGTCATAGCAGCAATCGTTCTTCCCTCCGCCATGTTTGGTGAACATGATTTCACATCTTTGTTCACATCAGTGTTACTCACCTATCAGTTCCCTCTGGTTTTAGGGATAAGTTATGGGTAGGGTTAGGATTAGGGGTAGGAATAAGGTTAAAACATTTTCAGACAGGAATTTTTGTTCCAGGATCAACAAAATATGCTGATCCATGTCTTACTTGGCAAAATCACAGTGACCGCCATGTTTAAAGTTTGTGGCCTGCCCATCTCGGGAACTTGGGTATCAAAATTATTCCAGAATTGCCCAGTGGTAAATACTACTTGAGAGGGCATTAATGTCCAATTTTTAACTATGAAACTCGTATTTATGATAATTACGATAGCATGTGAAGGCAGCATAAGTCCATAGTTGCCATGATTTTTTATTTGCCCTCGTTTATTGCACCTGTGTAATCTAATTAATAATCTGTTATTGTCTATGTTTAAGGTTGTTCTGTTCAAGTTCTGGACAGAAAAAAAAGTTCTGAGAAACTGAGTTCTGAGTTTAATTATTTTGATTTTGTTAATAAATAAGACTGCTGCACATAGATCCTGCTTTTTCAATAAAGTTTAGTAAATTAATTTAGCTGCAATTACATTCACTGGGCAATTTTTACTTTGTGCTGCTGAAAATATAAACATGAATTATAACTCAAAATTAAAAATGTAACTGACCCACATAATGACGCACACACACACACTTGAATTTGTGGTTTACTCTCCATAGGTGTAATGGTTTTATACTGTACAAACCATATATTCTATCCCCCTACACTGACCCTTACCAACTAAACCTACCCATTACACAAAACATTTGGCATTTAGCTTTTGAATAAAAAAAATAAAAAAAAGTTTTTTAAGCCATTTGGATTACGAGGACACAGGAAGTGTACTCATAAACCATGTTTACGTTATAATACCCATGTCATTATACACATTTGTGTCCTCATAGACCACATATAACTGCACACACACTCAAAGAAACTCATGCTGGAAACTTCACTAGCAGCCACAAACATCATATATCAGCTTTATGGGTGTACTAAAATCAAACTGTATTAATGCAAAAGTAAGAGATAGTTGAATCAATTACTAACAGTATCAATCTTCATCTGATGACCATTTGGCACAGTTGTTTCACAGGGTTTTGTGAGGTTTAACGTAATGGAAGATAAAATCAAAGAACAAACCATAGACCACACTGCTGAAAGGAGTGAATTCTGGGAGAAAAAAATAACCGGCCTTTATTAGCACAGATGGCTTGAGTTAGTGAATCATCACACACAATTTCAAATATCCTGCAGGAGGCCTGACTGCTGTTATAGGATAACGTCAGAAACGCAGAGACAGGCAGACACTGATACTGAGGCTGAGGTATTTTAAAAGGGCCTGGTAGATTTGTGAATATTTGGACTAGGGACAAGACGCAGAGAATAACACACGGCGTGTGAAAAAGAACACAAAGACCCGTTGATTTATGCTAGCAATCAAGTTCAACGAAACATTATTCAGGTGGATGTATGTTTTTAACAGCAGTCTGCTAACTAAATAAATTTCTAGTCTGATGACCGAGGCCATCTGGACTTCCAGACTGAAATCATGATGGACAAATATGAAAAGAAATCCACCACCTCAATTTAGTAATGCTGACATATTTTGCTACATGGAGATTTTTGCCTGCTACTGTTACAGAAATGTGTATTATGGAATAGGAAATAACAATACTATACTATCAGAAAGCTAGGTGAGGTGCACGCTTTCAGGCTCAGTCTCGCACTCTCACGCTACCCAATTAAATCTCACGAGTCACGTCAAATAACAAAACAGCACAAAACAAATCAGAGGATGGGATTTCTGAGTAACATTTGAGTAACTTATCTGGTCTAATGCCTGCTACAGACTGCACGATTTTGGCAATCCTATAAGATCATTACAAATCACACTGAACGACATGGATCTAATAAACTATGGTATGACATGTATGTAGACCATGGGTACCAAACCTACTCCTGGATATCTACCTTCCAGCAAAGTTGAGCTCCAACCCTGATCAAACACAACTGAACCAGCTAATTAAGATCTCCAGGAGCACTTGATAATTGCAGACAGGTGTGTTGGATAAGAGTTGGGTCTGAACTTTGCAGGTTGGGTCTGAAGTTGGCAACCCTGCTATTGATAAAAGCTAAAAGACAATTAAGCGAAATATAAGGCAAATGTTAAGCAGGTGATAAAAATTTAGACCAAATGCAGGCACTAAGGCCATTATGATTAACCCATGAAAAAGGGGAAGATAGAAGCTTTATGAAATGCTGTTTCTGGTTATGAAAATGGCATGATGGGAACTCTGAGTAACCATACTGCCATCTTGTGGTGATTTCCATAACAGTTTGACTACCAACTGGTATTTTACTGGCAATGACTGTTAAATGTTGAACTAAATTGAGCTGAAATTTTGTTATGTTCTCATTATGAGTTTTTAAAAGGTGGTAGCCTACCTGAATCCAGGTCGATTGCAGTGACTGTGACAATGATCTCTCCAGGGTCACTGTTCTCCATGATAGTGGTATTGTAAATGTGCTGCTGGAACACAGGAGGATGGTCATTAACATCCAAAACCTCCACTGTGAGTGTCTGAGTGGAGGACAGGGAGGGAACACCGCTGTCTCTAGCCTGGACGGTGAGAATGTGGACATGCTGGGATTCATAATCCAAGGATGAATTCAGGTACAGATGCCCTGTAAGACAGTTTTTTTTTATTTTTTAAACAAGTGATTTTCTCTTAGACCTACATTTGCATCCCTAATATCATCCCATAATAAATTATTTACCTGTGTTTTCCATGTAAAAGTAGCCCCGCTCATTGCCTGAAATTACACTGTATATGACATGTCCGTTACGTCCTTCGTCTTCATCTTTTGCCATAATATGATGAATCAACAGTCCCATTTCTGCGTCCTCTGAGACACAAGCTTCTTCCATGGAGACAAATGTGGGGCTGTTGTCATTGATATCCAAAATAATCAGCTGAGCTATGACTGACGTATGTTTCCTATTGTTGGGTTCTTCCATGTTGTCGCTGGAAGTCACTTTAAATACAATGTTCTCAGTGCGCTCACGGTCCAACTGTCCACTTGTTGTGACAACTCCAGTGTGAGGGTTGATGCGTAAAGGCAGTCCCTCTATGGCAGGGTCAGGGTCATAAGTCAAAGAATAATACATTTCACTGTAACGCAGACTTCCATCGCCATCACGTGCATTAAAGACATACACCGCCGTTCCATTGATAACATCTTCGTAAACACAGAACACAACAAAGTTGGCATTGCCAGGGAACCAGGGGGTGTGGTCATTGACATCAACAACACTAATCGCCACAAATACAGTGACATTGAAAGTGGGAATAGCTTCTGCACGTACAACCAAGAAGTAACGCTGTGTGACTTCGTAGTCCAGATGTTGTGCCACATAAAGCTCGCCACTTGCACTTTTGATGCCAAACTGCAAATTACCATCACCCTCAACAATAGAATATTGTGTCTGCGTATCTTGTGTATTAGAAATCCCAAGTGTTCCAATGACAGTTCCCAGTCTGGCATCTTCCTGCACAGTAAAGTGTTTGAGGCTCTGTAAATCCTTGGAGTTCCCATTGTGTTGGTCTAAGACATAAACCTGGAATAAAACACAATTTGAGTAACCATTCTTAAAATTTACATGATTTATAAAACACTTCTATTCCTAAAATCATGGTGAAAATGTAATAGTGAAAAATCTCCCCCTCGGTTCGTTTGCAATCACCAAACAAACCTGCCACGTCCCCCTAAAGCGCAGGGCCCAGTGCAGTCGCACCACCCTAAGGACGGCTCTGCTTGCAGAGTTACTTATAGTCAGTAGAATGTCAGTTGGGGGACCATCAAAATAAAGTTAGCAGATATTAAGCAGACAGTCTGCTAGAGCTGAACGATTTATTGTTAAAAGAACGCAATCTAGATTCAAAGACCCACGCAATCTCATTCCTAAATGACAAAGACAAAAATCACACCATAACATTCAAGGCCCTGTTCCAAATAGCACACTTCATATGCACTTTAACAGTGACTGTTAAAAATCTACAGTATATATCACTGAATTGTTCATTCAAAAGATTCATAAAAAAAAGCGCTGATTCGTCCAGTAATGAATTACATTTATTTATGAATTTATGAACGAGTCATTGAATCATTCATTCAAACTGATTTTGGTAAATAATTAATTCAGATTGATTAAACATTTTAAATAGACTGCTGCAATTAACATTTTGACGTAATCTCTATTTGAAAAAAAAAAAAAATTGTGATATTCAATTTAACCACAATCGTGCAGCTCTACTAATAGGCCCACTCTAATGAGAGTTAGTTTGCATGTAGTTGCTAAGTTACTCATCATTACGGTAACACTTTGGAATACTTTCCCGTCATTAATAAATAACCACAGGAACAAATGAGTAATACAATATTAACATTCTAATAACTGCTATTAACTAGTGTAAAATAAGAAAAGAAGAGGGCAGAGCTTCAAGAGCTTGTGTTGGCAACTCCGATTACCACTGAAAATGTCAGAAACTGTTCAACTTGTTATGTTCAAACCTGAGTTGGACAATGATGGAGAGACTCAAAAAGAAGTTAACTATCTTCATTTGATGTGTTTAACTATCTTCAAACCATTGATTAGCATATTGTGTCTTAATAATCTATAAATCGCTTGTGTGGGAACTCTTGTAAGATGCCTTCAGAGCCAGAGAATATATGCTGCATGAAGATAGAACAGGTATAGTTTAGTTCAATTACGGCTATAACTTGGTGTCATCTTGCTTTTATGCCAAGTAACATTTGTGTTACTTACTGTATTGCAATAGTTAGACTCCTAAATGTGCTTTACTACAACAACTCTTCCTCTTCTCAACATGGCTCCACTCCCTTTGTTGCGTATTCCCAGGGGCAGGGTTTATGTAAATTGCATGGTTAGTGATGTCACTAACCTGGGAAGAAGCTTGTTGTAGTCTCTATCAGCCGGTTATTGTAGTCCTTAAAACTTTATTTAAGAGAAAATATCTCCCTTTGAACTTTGAAGATGTTGTTTATGTTCAAACAGCAACATTACACATTAATTAAAGTTAGAAAAGGGAAATCATAATCAACCACCAAACAACAGAAATCGTCTCAGGTTACAAATGTAACCATTGTTCCCTGAGAACAGGGAACGAGACGCTGCATCAGCTCGACGCTACGGGGAATGCCTCCGGCGTGACAGGTGCCTGAAATCACAATCAAAACACGTCAGTCCTATTGACCGGCGACAGCCTCTGACGTCATCAAGGTGCAACCAGGAAGTATAAAAGGGCGCCTTGCCAACATGACAGCATCCGATCGTCTGAAGGGACTGTTTTTCGGCAGGCCCTGCGGCATGGCAAAGTGACGCAGCGTTTCGTTCCCTGTTCTCAGGGAACAATGGTTACATTTGTAACCTGAGACGTTCCCTTTCGAAAGGGAACCTGCGCTGCGTCAGCTCGACGCTACGTGGAACGATATACCCACGCCGCCATGCCGACGGGAGTGCATGCCCACTGGCAGTGACAACTGTCAAGACAAGCAAATTCTACTGAAATGCCTGAACCACTCCCCTTCTGGTCACATTAGGCTGTCAGTGACAGCGCTCCCTACGGTCAAAGCCCAAGCTATCGCCTGAGAAGGAAACCTTCACACACATGAGGTCCTTCCCAGGCCTTGCTCGAAGGCCTGGAACCAGCCCATTCGACTTAGAAGGGGTTCCTTTAAGGGAACGTGGCAAGGGAACTACGATGGAACCCATGCCAGTCACTATTCGGGAGGTTCTCACTGAATGCCACCAGGGAGACCTGACCAGGTGACCCAGTCTGTTATGGGACACGTAATACGGTCAACCCTGTCTGTACAGTACAGAGGCTCTCTGGTACTCGCCTCCGAAGAGACATCCCGCTAGGGTGCTGCAAGAAAGGCAGTGTCATCCACTAGCCGGTCCTCAGAGACGGGTTATCCCGGAGAGCAGCGCTCAGCGAAGTGATTTCAAACCCTTGCTAGCGAGGGGAGTCTAGCCGCTCGATCCTCGGATCTACCAAGCACTTACTTTAAAATGTGCTTAGGAGGCCAAAGGCCTTACAGGCTGATCGTACCAGGGAGGCCCCGAGGGGCCTACAACCATGAATCAGCGCCAGGCGGACGTAATCTCATAACAGACCCTCACTTGAGAGGAGCTCATAAGTAGGGTTGGGCATCGAGAACCGGTTCCAACTTGGAACCGTTTAAAAAATAACGATGCCATTGGAATCGTTTAGAAATGTTGTTTTCGATTCCGATCATCGGTTCCAAACGCGCAAGTTTTCGGAAGTGCTTGCCGCGCCTCTGTTGCAGCCATGGAGCACGGTAAGCGTCGCTCAAAAGTGTGGTTTTATTTCACTTTTTAAAAAAAAGCCTGGGTCGGCACAGTGCAACACATCTGACAAACGTATTTCTTGCACGGGAGGATGCACTACAAATATGAGTGTAGCGTGTTTGAAATGCTGCGCAGGTCTGTCCTCCTCGGGAAACCCTGCGCTAACCAACGTTATTAAAGGGATAGTTCACCCTGAAATGAAAATAAAGCCTTCTTTTACTTACCCTGATGTTGTCCCAGTGCCCTATGTCCTATGACATTTAAAATACTGTTCCTGTGCGCGCTCCTATGGCAGTGAATGGCGATCAGCTAAAACATTACACAAAACAAACAAATGTATCACGCAACGATACAGGGAGACGCGCGCCACATGGAAAGTGTTCAGGGGGCACACTATAAGGTTTTGCCAGAAAGAAACCGTATTATTCAGTCAAAACACTGAGCTCGGCCGTTATTCTGAGCGCGCTCCTCTGTGTGCACTATGAGCCGTCAGCAGCCGCCAGCGCTCATGCCTACTATAATAACTCGCACTGTTGTCATTGCACCCACGATAAGCACACACACACACATAACCATTTTGAGAAATCAAGCTCAATAGAAAAAAACGCAATTCTCGTCTTTTCTATAACGTATATGATAAGAAATAATACTAATAATATAACCTCCTTAAGTGAATATTGTGTATCGGTTGTCATGATAATATTGCACGAGGCTACTGACGGCTTAGAGTGCGCACACAGGAACACGCGCATTTGAACAACAGCTGGGTGAGTAAAAGATGGCTTTATTTTCATTTCAGGGTGAACTAATTATCCCACCTCGTCACAATCAGGTAAGTGATTGATTGTAGTGTAATAACAAAGCCCTTGACCAAATTGCGAATTGTGGTGAACAACAACGTTACTGAAATTATTTTCCCCCCTCGTAGATAAATGTAGCTATACGCAAATTGCCCACGCTAGTAGCAGTCCTAATATGACTGCTGTTAATGCTATTGTTAAACCGGGACTCGGTGTGAAACTCCATTCACCTTTGCAGCAAAGCAAGTGAAAATGCCAGCGGAGAAAGTCCCAAAACTAAAACTCATTATTGAATCAAAATATAATTTTCCTCTGTGAAATGAGCCTGTGACATTGTGACTCCACCCCTCAAAGAATCGGAATCGAGAATCGAAAAGAACCGGAATCGAAACTAAGAATCGGAATCGGAATCAGAATCGTTCAAATCAAAACGATGCCCAACCCTACTCATAAGCCTGCCCGGTAGGTAACCATGCCGTAGGCAGACTATGAAGGTCCCGTCCTGTAGGGACCGCATAGCCGCAGTGACGTCTCGTCATGCTAGGGTAAGAACACCGCCTTCAGTACTTGCGAACGGCCAGAGACCGGCGCCTAATAGCGGGTGACCACTAGGTGTCAGCGTAAAGCCAGTTGTGTGTTCCCGCCTGGGGAACTCGTTCTTAGCTGGGAAGACCAGGGACTCGCTTCATCAGGGAGGCCTAGCGGGCCTACCAACTGCAAAAAGGTCGGGCATTTCTCCATCACAGCCTTCTGCTCAGTGACTGGACTTATTCAGAAATCACGAGACAGGAGCGTGCCCTCAGAGGAGGCCGCGTGGGCCTACTACTCCAAAGGGAATCCCGCAGGAAAGCCCCGTGCAGCTTGCCTAATAGCAGCCCATGCTACGATCCGTTACCGAAACTGGGGACCGGGGAACGATTTCAGGGAGGCGCAATGCCTCCACCTGATAGCAGAACATGCCGTCCATAGCGCTTCACTTCGCTAACCGTCTCAGCGACTGAGAATCGAGAGCTCGCCCTCAGGGAGGCAACAGTGCCTACCACCTGATAGCAGAACGTGCTACTCATAGCACTTTATGCTCATTGCCACAGCGACTGGGAAACCGGGAGCTCGCCTTCAGGGAGGCCCAGCCTACCACCTGAAGCGGAACGTGCTATTCATAACACCATATGCTCACCCACAGTGACTGGGAACCAGGAGCTCGCCCTCAGGGAGGCAACAGTGCCTACCGCCTGATAGCCGAACGTGCTACTCATAGCACTCATGGTCACTGCCACAGCGACTGGGAACCGGGAGTCAGCATTCAGGGGGGCAAGTGCCTACCACCTGATAGCAGAACGTGCTACTCGTAGCACTCCATGCTCACCCACAGCGACTGGGAACCGGGAGCTCGCCTTCAGGGAGGCCCAGTGCCTACCACCTGACAGCAGAACGTGCCACTCATAGCACTTCATGCTCACCGCCACAGCGGCTGGGAACCGGGAGCTTGCCCTCAGGGAGGCCCAGTGCCTACCACCTGATAGCAGAACGTGCTACTCGTAGCACTTCATGCTCACACCACAGTCGCTGAGGGAGGCCGGACTACCTACTAGCACTCATGCTAGCCATCCAGTGACTGGAGCCCAGGAACGCCCTCCACAGAGGAGGTCAAGTGAGCCTGCTTACCCCACAGCAGGCCCTTAGGGAGGCCCGGTAGGGCCTACCACCTATTAGCAGCTCGTACCAGCCGTCGAGGGACTTAATGCCAGTAGTGCCCCCTCGGGGGAAACCAGCAGCGCCTGCTGACCACAGCAGGCTCTCAGGGAGGCCAAATGGGGCCTATCACCTGAGTGAAGGTAACCCAGACCGGGAGCCTACCCCTCAGGGAAGGCCTGGCAGGACCTACCCCCAAATAGGAGGTCTGCAGATTCCAGGACCCTGCCGTGACTTTAAAAAGGCTGGCTGCTGCGCCTGGGCTGACGGCAGCTGTCTGCTGCTGACGAAGGCCTGGAAATCCAGTTGACACCTGGGGACTCATCCCCAGGGAGAATAGTTGACGAGGTCACTGCTGAAGTCGACACCAGTGGAGAAGATCCTCCAAGGCACACTCGTGGGCTGTGTCGTCGAGACTTTCTTGCAAGGAGGCCGGTTGACGCCTACTACCTGTCCTGAAGTCCTGCTGCCCAGACCGCCCAAGCTGGCTACTAACAACCAGCTGGCTCTTACGCCCACACCTGGGGCTGGCTCCATCCCAGAGGCAGCTAGGGACAACTGCTTTGCTTTGTCCTAGGGCCCCATGACGGCGCAGTCTCTCGGGCAGTGCCTACAGACATGAACCTAATCACATTGCCAACAGCAGTGTACTCAGCAGAAGTGCTCAACGAAAACCCTCTAAAGCAAGGGGAGTACAACTTACGTCATCTGCTTTGGGGCGGCTGTCTTACTTTCCATGCAGCGGCCAACCATAAATGCGAGGGCGTCAGCCATTGGCAATGCTCGGGCCTCAGGGGAGCGTTCGACCAGAACCGCAAACAGAAGGTTTATACGATGTTCGGCTCGACCCGAGCCCTAAAGAAGGTGGAGCAGAGACATAAAGCAAGGGAAAAATATCACATAAATATGAAATCCACCGGCCATACCGTCCTCCAGGAAGAGGCCGGGGGCCGCCAGCAGATGGCAGCCACCAAGCTCCGAAAGGCGGAAACAGCAGATAAAGTCTAATCGCAAACAGGCGAAAGATGCTTACTTCCACCCCACGACCACTGGCAAAGTCGCTGTCTCCTGCAACACCTTGACTGCATTACTTGTAACCCCAGAACGCAGAGAAGGGGGCGGGCCTTGGCCGGACAACTCTGTAACAAGAGGAGGCTGAAACAAGGATGCATAAATAAAGCCCTGTTCTTATATCGAAAGACAGGCCAGGGGCGAACGACCTTCATTAAAAGGGAACACCCCCATCCTTGACAATGCCTAGGCCAAGTGGTGCGACATAAGTCCACACTAGATCTACTCAGGGCTCGGGAAAGAAATATTATCACCTCTAATATTCCTTTTTTCTTTTTACAATGAGGCCCCGAAAACCCTTTTCCCAAAGCCCCGCAGAGCTGGGCGCAGATCTCACTACAGCTCGTGCATTAGTGCGTACCCGGTCTTCAGCTACTTCCCACTTTTACGCTAGGAAAAACACAGCTCGCCCCCTACACTACAAGACCTCGGGCAACATAACACGGAGAGGCAGCAAAACTCTACTAGCAAAAGTGAGGCATTCACACACAACCACATAATGTTGCAAAGAAGATCGTTCTTAGCTTACTCACGGGGAGCTGCAGGCCCTGCGAAATCCAGCGACGATCCAAATTTCCCCAAAAAAACTCTCAGCCGAGCGAAGGTACAGAAGTCCTGGAAAACATAGTTTTGAAAATGTTTCACCCTCATAGAGGGGGACTCACCAATCGCTCCTCGCGGTGTGCTTCCAGCCAGCTGTCGAGCTAGTATCCGCCCGCCATCCTGAGGGGGGCGCTCTCAACAAACAAGCCAGGCGGGCCGTCAGAAACTCACATTTTCTGCTCATCATAGGCCCACCGGCCTGATGTAAAGCGCCCGGGGGAAACCAGAGGAAGGGAAAGGAGGCAGCGTTCATCTCCGACCCCTCAGGGGGCGGAGTCCGCCGCCTGCGCTGGTCCCGGTTGCCAGCCCCAGCTTCCTTCCTCTTCCTGAAGTGGGTGTCCCGCCTCTTCTGCGCTCCGGTCCTCCATCCTGGCGGGGGTGCCCGAGAGGCGACTCTGGCTCTCTGCTCCCGTCTCGAGACTGAGACCAGGGCCAGGGACACCCGACTGCCTGGGCGCGGTCCCGGACCTCAGCGGGATGCATGACTTAAATGCCGCCGAGCGCGCCCTCGCCTCTCTGAACTTACCCACCACCGCCTCTACGGAGGTGCCAAACAGTTCAGAGGGCGAGACCGGGGCATCGAGGAGAAAGGATCTCTCTTTCCCCGCGATGTCCTCCAGGTTCAGCCACAGATGTCTCTCCGTGGCCACCATCGCCGCCATCGAACGACCGATGGCGAAAGCAGTTTGTTTGGTGGCCCGGAGAGACAGATCTGTGGTGCGGCGCAGCTCGGCCACCGCATCAGGGGTTAGTCCCTCCCCCTGATCGAGGTCCCCCAGCAGGTCTGCCTGGTAGGCTTGTAACACTGCCATCGTGTGTAAAGCCGCCCCGGCATGACCTGCCGACATGTATGCCCTGCCGTTCAGGCGTGATGTCGTCCTAAGAGGTTCTTTCGGAAGGGTGGGAGCCCTCAGTGTCGATGGCCGCCCGGAAGCGAGGTAGTTCGCAAATGTCTCGTCCACGGGCGGCACCGACACATATCCAGCCTCGGGCAATCCCTCGACGTCAGCGAAATTAGCCCGCTGACGTCGATGGATATGGGCTGAATAAGGTTTCTTCCATCCTCTCGAGATCTCATGATGGAGATCCGGAAAGAACGGAAGACTCCCAGGAGCTGGTCGGTCATGGGCGGAGAGATAGCGGTCATCCAACCTACTCGGACGAACGTCATCTCCCCTAGCGTGCTGCCAGGACAGCTGCAGTCTACCTGCAGCGCGCTCCATAACCTCCAACAGCTCCCCATACATGGGACAGGGTGGTTGAGAAGCCTCAGCCTCAGGCGCTTCACTCGCCTCCTCAACTTTCCTTTGCTCAAACGGAAGAGCAACAGACGAGGAGGAGGAGCCCAGATCCCGCTCCTCCTCCGAGGCCTGCCCCTCGCGATCTGGCTCGTTGTCTGCGAGCACTACACCGGTCTCCAGGCGACGAGCCAGATCCAGTTGGGAACCCCAGGACTGTAGACGCCGCTCAGCCTCAGCACGAGCGGGCCGTTCCCAGCTGCTGAGCTCTCTCCCCTCGAGAAGAGAGCCAGACGTTTTCTCATGGGAAAACGCTCACAGTTCGTACAGGAGGCTCCCTCGAGAACCTCCCGTGCGTGCTCTTCCCCCAGACAGTACACGCAGAGTGTGTGTGTGTCATCAGGTGTAAGGTACCTGGTACACAGCTCCGCGCACCTGCGGAAGTTGCGCAGCTTCTTCGCACACTTCATGTTCAGGCTTTAGTTGACGCTTCGGTGATAACAGGCAAAAAACAGTCACTGAAGACGAAGAGATGCTGTCATGTTCGCAAGGCGCCCTTTTATACTTCCTGGTTGCACCTTGATGACGTCAGAGGCTGTCGCCGGTCAATAGGATTGACGCGTTTTGATTGTGATTTCAGGCACCTGTCACGCCGGAGGCGTTCCCCGTAGCGTCGAGCTGACGCAGCGCAAGTTCCCTTTCGAAAGGGAACTGACAAGATGCTTGTTATTCAGCATCGCTGCAAATTTGCGTTTCAAAGTACAAACCTGACATGAAATTCATGAAGGGACATTTTTGGCACAGGAAATCCACCAGGTTGAATTCCTTATCGTGCCAATTTCCAATGAAATTAATAGATTCCGCCCACAAAATTTCACATGCAGATAAACGATAAATATTGCACTTTAAGAGGCAATTTTTCTTTAGATTGTACACGGAATAGAACAAATGGCAACACTTTATTTTACAGTGTCATTGTTACATATGTTACATGTTAAAGCTGCAGTCCGTAAGTTTTGCCTCTGTCGCCATCTCTGTTTGAAACCTGCAATTGCAGTTATTTGAGTAGTTATCATTTGTACGCAAGTTGTGCATCGCTCCTCAGCGTGGATTAATTTAATGTTTTGAGGAGTATGTGAGGTTTTCTAATCATCTCAGATTAAATCCCAAAGAAATATTCCCTTCAATCAGAGGGATATATCTATATATATATATATAGATTTCAATTTCCGTACAGTCTATTCTTTTGCTTTTCACTACGGGTGAATCTCCAGATGCCACTAATGATGTAATTTGGGCCTTTCTGGATTACAAAATGTTAAGTATAATTACTCCAGCTGCTGTGAGAAAAGGCTATAAATTATCCGCTGAAGAACATGCAGTCCGCTCCTCACATGTGATACTACTAGCCGAACTCTTTCTTTATGTATACAGACGTGACATAATGACGCAAAGACATGATTGAATGGAAATCCACCATACCACTCTAATTATAACACATTATTACAAGCTTACCGTTGTGAATGGGGCTAAGGTAAGGAGATAGTTTTGAATACTGGCTTGTTGTGTACTTGATTTTGGATCATTTTTAACCAAAAAAAGTTACGGACTGCAGCTTTAATTACTATATTAATAACTATACATTAGGCCTATCCCAAATGACATGCAACTAACTATAAACCAAACCAAACCCTAATCCTAACCCAATAGTATGTAAGGTCATGTAGTTACTTAATATTACTCAGCACTTAAATGTATAATTATAGTGTAACAAAGACACCTGAAATAAAGTGTAACCGAAAAATCTATAAGTAACCGATTTCACTAACTTGTATGTGAACAACTGCAGTCTCCTCCAGAGGAAAAAGCCCATTGTCTGTGGCAACCACTCTCAGGGTGTAGCGCATCTGCGGGTTTGAGGAAAATCGTGATGTCACCTTGACATCACCATTACGACTATCAATACTAAAGTGGCCCAGCTGATTATCTAAAAGTATGTGGAAGAAAACAAGACATCTCAGATTAAATCACAAAGAAATATTCCCTTCAATCAGAGGGATAGAAGCAGCCATACATTAAAAATAAATGGTCCTCTTCTCATCAGTTTACCTTTTATGGAGAATTTGACAGTTCCATTCTCTCCAGCATCCAGGTCTTTAGCAAACATACTGATTACAACAAAATTCACTGGAATGCCTGCCCACACCTGCACAGAAATACATAAATATTTGCATACCGTATATGCATTTGTTAGATGCTGTTATCCAAAGTAATTATGATAAATTATATATACCATGATATATTTTTTCTAGATTCTTTAATAAAATAGAGGGTTTAAGAGAACAGCATTTATTAGGGGCCAGCACCGAAGGTGTGAAGGCACCTATTGAAACGTTCCTATTATTCCCGTTCCTATTATTATTATTCTTCTTCCGTTTCTTCCGCCATTGAAGTCTATGGCAGCCCATAGAACCGTATGGTAAAAAGTTGTGAAATTTGGCACACTCATAGAGGACAGTCTGAAAAGTCACCATAGCAAATTTGGAGTCTCTAACTCAATCCCTCTAGCGCCACCATCAGTCCAAAATTTGACTCATGTTTATGCTAATAACTTTTGAACCATGAGGACAAAGAGTCAAAGAAGTTAAGAGTCAAGAAGAAACAACATTCTTTTTTCTTCTGATTCCTTGGCTCAAGCCGATTCGATTGCACCCTATGACGTCATTTTCCGTCATGAAAATTTTCCTGCCATTTTGAATTTTCTGAAAAACCTACTTTTGCGAACTCGTCCTAGACGGTTCATCCGATTTGCACGAAAATTGAACCAGATCTTCTTCAGACCATGCTGACAAAAAATCTTGCAAATCAAGTTGATTCGTCAAAATGTTTTCGATAAACGCGCAAACAAATTTTACGTAGTGGTTGCAAAAACACTCATAAGGCTATATCTCCGCAACGCTTTATCATATTCAAACCAAACTTGGTACACGTCATCACAAGCATGACCTGAGGCAACATGCAGCGTTTCGGCGCAGTGCCACCTACTAGTCCGGAGATACAAAAAATGTCTGGTTTTGCGTATAACTTTTGAACCGTTTATCCAAAAATCATAAAAGTGGTCTCGTTAGATTCAGGATGATATTCAATTTTACCATATCGGCCATTTTGGCTGTCAGCCATTTTGAATTATGTGCTAAAATGCTCTATTATATGAACACATGAACGGATTGTTACGAAACTCGGTTTGGGTCATCAACACGATGCCCTGAATGAGCCCAAGAAGTTTTGAAACAGCGCCACCTAGTGGATATTTTTTTTTCAAATGCTTATAACTTTGGGTGAGCTTGACTTATTTTCATGGGAGTAACTTTTTTTGTCTCCTGAATCCTCGCCGAGTCCAATGATACCAGACTTGCTAGGTTTCGGCATATGGTTTGTGCAGCGTTGTAATTTAGCGCTTTAAAAACATTAGCTGATATCTTCGAAACCGCTAGTCCAATCGAGACGAAACCAGCGTCAGAAGTTCGAAAACATAGGTGGATAGCTATACACTAATACCCAAATGTCAAAATCCAAGGGGGAGTAAAATCCAATCAAAGTCAGGTGTCAGTCATTTTTCATGTGTTTTTTCATATAAATGTCTATAACTCCAAAACGAAACAAGATATTTTCACCAAAATTGACACAGACATGTATGGGCTCACTCCGAGGACACAACAAAAATGGTAGGATTGTGCCACTTGGTGGCGCTATAATAGAACAAACATGAAATTCCCATTGACTACAATGCAGTATTATGATATAAAATGCTATACTTTACAAATTAATTGGTGTATCATTACGAAACTTGATATGTGCCATCAGCACCATGACTCTAAAGTACTTAAAAGGTTTCAAAACAGCACCGCCATGTGGTCCATATTTATAATGAAAAAGCCTTTTGAGGCTATATCTCTGCAATGACATATTGACACTATATTGACACCCTGCTTTGATATATTGACACCAAACTTTGCATGTCATTGTTCCCTTATTCTGACCACACCACATCAATTTCGTAACCGTGCCACCTATTGGTTGAAAGTGATAAATCATTAAATCATTATTATTGACTGTATTTATCATTTTACAGCTATTTTGCCTAAAATCACCTTAGGACTTGCTCATTGCTGCAGTTGATCTGACATTGCCAGCCATTTTGGCATGTCTTGTCTTCTTCTTTGCGCTTGGCCCCAATAATGGCTGCTTGCAGCTATATTTTGAAATATTTTTGTTTTTATAACAATGTAAATGTCTACTGTCACTTTTGATCAATTTAATGCACCCTTGCTGAATAAAAATTATAATCTTAATGACCCCAAATTTTGTAATGGTATTATACATTTACAATATAAATACATTCATTTACATTCAGAAGAAAATGTCACTGAAACATTTTACTTCTTGTGGATACCATGTCATCATAGACACCATGGGTGTCATCACCCATGGCACGCGGATGGGTAATTGTTGGCACATAAGCAAAATAGAGAGGCATTTTATTAGGAGACAGAGATATTATATAAGTGTGAGAAATAAACTACGCAAGTCAATGAAATTGTGCGACTCTGAAAAACCATTAGAGAAACCGCTGCACATTAGCATCTGAAAGCATGATGCAGATCAAAACAGCAGATGTATCAAACAAGTTAAGTATGTTTTACTGACAGATTATAGTTTGTTCTAAAAAAAGCAGTTAATGCGATACATTTTGAAGATATTCAACTAAGCATAAGTCCTATTAAACATTCCACACACATCACAATGATGGTGATGTGCAAACTTCGTTCATGCATGGGGTTCAATAGTCACTTTTGAAATCTGCTATTTAAAGTTTAAAGGGATAGTTCACCCACAAATGAAATTTCTGTCATCATTTACTCACCCTCAAGTTGTTCCAAACCGATATGAGTTTCTTTGTTCTGCTGAACACAAAAGAAGATATTTTGAAGAATGTTTGTAACCAAGCAGAGAGAGCAACCATTGACTACCATAGTAGGGGAAAAAATACTATGGTAGTCAATGGTTGCTCTCTCTGCTTTGTTACAAACATTGTTCAAAATATCTTCTTTTCTGTTCAGTAGAACTAAGAAACTCATATCGGTTTGGAACAACTCAAGGGTGAGTAAATGATGACAGAACGTTAATTTGTGGGTGAACTATCCCTTAATGTAAGCCTGAAAATGAACAAACTTGTAGGATTATGACAAATAAAATAAAAAAAAATAAAAAAATGGAAAATTGGTTCAGAAATATTTACGGTTCTGCACTATTTCTATGTTACTAATCAAATAAGCAAGTTTGTGATAGATCAAGTAACGTTTGATCATCAACTGTCAAATGTATGAACATTTAAAATATGGTTATGTGCATTTATTAAACATGGGGGAGGGTGGCGGTAATGGCACTGTGATTAGAAAAACTAGAAAAACTAGAAAAACCTAAAACTAGAAAAACCTAAAAATGGCACTTCATGACAAAAGGTTGCCGACCCCTGTCAAAAATTGTCAATGTACATGAACTGTATAATCGACCAGAAAGTTCATTTAATTATAAAACCTACAATTATATTTTGTATTGCTCGTGTTTTCTAGAAAAAGTATTGACCTGTAAGTTTAGCTCTTTATTTGCAGGTAGGTGTGTGAACTGTGGGGGGTTATCGTTGACGTCTGTGACAAGGATGTGAACGATAGTGGTGGTGTTGAGACGAGGTCGACCCTGATCTGTGACCATCACCCTTAAAACATGCTGCGCCTGCTCCTCACGATCCAAAGCCACCAGGTTTATGATCTCTCCTACAGCCAGAGAAAGAGAAAAACGACAGAGCGTGAGAGAAAATGATACACTTAAGAAAAAAAAAGGTTAAAAATTTACTTTGAAACTTTTTCACTTAGAATAAAAAAATAATAATAAAAAAAAAATAATATATATATATATATATATATATATATATATATATATATATATATATATATATATATATATATATATATATATACATATATATATATATATATATATATATATATATATATATTATAAATTATTTTTATTTTATATGATTAATTTGTTTTAATTCAGTTAGTTTCAGTTTTATTCAAAATACAAAATAATTTAAAAAATGTGCACAAAATATATGCAATCTCAATGCCTCAATTTTTTCTTTCTTAGCTTTATGAATTTCTGGAATGCTTTTTTGACAAAGCAGTTTATGAAAGACCATTTGAATGAAATACAGCACTAATTCAACAGTAATTCCGACCTGTTCGTGTGTTGATGTTAAAGTATTTTCCATCAGACAGCAGGATGTAGGACAACACTCCATTGTTAAGCGAATCTCTGTCTGTAGCTTTTACCGTTCCAATCAGGCCATGAGGAGACGGTCCTTCCTGCACGCTGAAGAAGTACACATCCCTACTGAACACTGGCTTGTTGTCATTCTCATCCTGAACCATGACGACCACTGTTGCTGTGGCCTCTGTTTTGCTATTTTGTGCCTTTGCACACACGCAAAATCTATACATGGGTTCAGTTTCGTAGTCCAGACTGTAAGATACAATCATCCATCCAGTCTCTGGATGGATCCTGAAAGGTGGGACTCCAGTGAGAGGTTTAAGAGAGTAAGTGATGACAGGAGGTGCTCCTGGCTGGGATCTGGTTCCATGAGCACGTACCTGAATCATTCTGGTGTCTTTTGGAGCACTTTCTCCGATTTCCACCTGGTAAATCAAAGTTTCAAAGGATAGTGTGTCTTCCGCAGAGCCTAAGGAATCGATCTCTATCACAAGCCCTAATGTAGAGTTCAATGAAGGATGACCCTCATCCTCAGCTATAACACTGAGCTCGTACCTTTGGCTCGTACCTCTTGAGAGGTCACCATTCAGCATAAGAGTCCCAAGATGGGGGTGAATAATAAACATGTCACTCTCAGGACGTAACATATACTGAATTCTGCCATTAAGGCCGCTGTCACTGTCGTGGGCATGTGCAATGAAGAGTGCCGTTCCTGGAGCGGTGTTATGGGATATGGTGATGTGTTCTGAGGTTTTCTGGAACACAGGAGGGTTGTCATTGACATCAATGATGGAGACATTGACCTGAGCACTGCTGTAGATAGAATGGGTTCCTGTGTGGAATTGTATGGTCAAAAGAACATAAGAAATGGACTCGTGGTCCAGGGGACAGGCAGTGTTGATGATGCCTGTCTGGGCATCTACTGAAAAAAGCCCATGCAGATCACCTGAGGATATGACGTATGAGACTACCTCCACTGAATCTGCAATTAGAAAGACAAATACCAGCAAAATATCAATACGACATTTAGTTTAACAGTTAAAGGCATAGTTGACACAAAAATGAAAATTCTGCCATTATAGTGTATATGCCATTCCGAATATATACAGTGTGGTCAAAATTATTTGAACACTTGGCATCTGGGAGTTGTCTTATTGGGCCTAGATTTATTTTACAAGAGGACAATGACCTGAAACATTCTTCTAACTATTGCCGGAACAACCTGCGACGGAAGGAATCTGCTGGAACACTGAAAATGATGGACTGGCCTACTCAAAGTCCCGACCTCAACCCCAATTGAGCACGTTGGGGTGAATTGGAAAATAAACTGGACAGATCTATTGTACATTCAAAGGAAGGCCTTTGGCTTCAGTTGCAGAAGGCATGGGATAACATTAAGCCGCGTTTCCACCGCAGGAACTTTCCCCAGGAACTAGGAACTTTGGGGTGGTACTCGGTGTGTTTCGACTGCAGGAACCGGGGTCTAAATGAAGTTCTGGGTAAATATTTCCCCCTCCAAACGGCCCTGCTCCCGAGGTAGTACTTTTTCAAAGTTCTGGAACTTTCAGAGGTGGGACTTGGGCGCTAAACATGCTGATTGGTTAAGTTCACGCAGCATTTTATTTCAATCTGCATTTTTAAAAGTCTTGCGAGGTTTGTTCTGTGTTCAGTATATCAGTCTTGCTCTTTCTGTCCGATGGCGCGCGTTCGCCTCAGCCATTGCACGGTCAATTTCCGTAATAGCTGATGATAACATACTTTGTCATATTTTAAATCTAGCTTTACGAGCTTTCAGAATACGCTTTAGTATCAGTGCTCATCTCTTTTCCGCTGTTTTGTTAATGACCTCTTTAGTAAACCAATACATAACCAGAAAAAGCAGCGCTGCTTGTATCTCCTCCACTTGTTATTGTTGCTGACAGTGTCACGCAAAAATTATTACTGTCCATCGCTGACTGGGAGGAACAGTTGCGCACAGTCCTACATCACCGGACTAATTTGCCTAATCTTCACGCTACTTTAAACTGCAGTGGAAACGCAGACAGTAGCAGGTCTGGGGGGAAAAAAGTTCCTGTAAAAAAAGTTCCTGGTACAAATTGTTCTGGGTAATTTAGGTGGAAACGGGGCTTTAGTGTTGAAGTTCTCAGAGGAAATATATTGACACTATGCCAGATAGATGTGCTGCTGTAATTGCTGCAAAAGGTGGACATACCAAATATTAAAATCACGTTTTGGAAGCAAAAAGAGGTAAATATTTTCAGATCTGTCAGGTGTTCTAATATATTCTAATAATATATATATATATATATTAGGGGTGGCACGGTTCACAAAACCCACGGTTTGGTTTGTATCACAGTTTTAGGGTCACGGTTTTCGGTTCTGTACGGTTCTTTTTTTTTTTTTTTTTTTAATCTTTAAAACTCCAGAAATTTACTTCAGCATATGATGTATAGCTTAATCATCCACAATTTAGGATACAGTATTAAAAAATTGTTATATCATGTAGAAGTTGTTTCCTAACTGGCTGTCTACCGAGTCCGACACATTGGCGTAACATTTTTCATGTTAATCATGTCAATTTTGATCAGAAAAATGCACTGTGGCTTTAATTCAGCTGACCTAATTAACAAATTTCACCATGAAGTGTTCCGTGTGTTTCACAATCACCATATGTCATCCAGCGCTGTGAAAAGAAAAAAAAATACACGAAAACACAACACTGCCAGAAGTTTTTGCCCAAACTTCAAAGGCATGTTTAAATGATTAAAACTAGAAGCATATCTTAACTTTTAAATGTTACATTTATCATGTGAACTACATGTGTGTATGAGACAGAGGGGAACACGGTCGCATTTGCAGCAGATATATGCTGCCCATCATAAATCAAAGCATGAGACAGACAGGGGTCGGAGGAGAACACTGGAAAATGTGACAGAATGAACAATATTTGTCTGTATTTGCTGCATCTGCCCTGCCTGCTATACATCGCTGGCGCATCCTCCAACTCCGGGCAGCCTTCCTTATCTCTCCCACTTGCATTTCTACACGTGACATGACCTGCAGCACTCCACTTTTACTTTATTTTACTGTATGTCAACACACACACACACACACCTCTTATTTCGCGCGAAAAGGACATCCACTGTCTCAGGTAACATACGGGCACGAGGATACATTGCGCATGCGTCGAAACCGTGCGACGCACACACTCCGAACCGAGACAAGCGGCCCGAACGGTTCGTTTTTTTTCATGTACCGTGCCACCCCTAATATATATACATACACACATACAAACTCACACAAACTGTATGCTTATAAATTTAGAAAATACTGACATACTTAACCCTGTCATATGTATTAAAACCAGTATTGCCGTTATCCTATTGTTTGACAGTTGAGACCTTGATACAGCTGGAGAAAACCAAAGCCCCCAGAGATTAAGGAATCTGCCCCCCTCTCCAACTCAGAAATTCTGGCCCTTCATTTGACTTAAAGAGAGGGTTAATCAGCTCATCTAAACTTTAACCTCAATTGACTGTCTACTGCTCAAATATTAATGAGGAAGGCTAACATTTGTGTGTGTATGTGTGTGAGCAAAAAACTAATCACACATCAAGTCAAGAATGGAGTGCTTTATATGATTAATTCAATGCTCATTATGCTTCAATTTATGATTACAATTGGTACATTCTTACTGCAAAACCAAATAACAACTGCTACCAATCCTTTATGTCATCTTTTACGCATTTACACAAAAGCACATGCACAATCACAACAGCAAATAATTATATTAAAAAAAAAACTAAAATGACCTCAAAGCAGGTAGTTGTGAATCACTGAGTAGGTTAAGTATGTGTGATTAACCCTAACATAGCTAACTACTGAGCATGAGATACTGTTCACTAAAAACGATTGTAGACTAAGAGCCAAAAGAAACAGAGCATAGAATATCTTGTTATCTACCCTAACAACCTTGCCAACTAGACTGATATTTAACCCTCTGATCAGCTTATCCCTGACCCACAAGCTGGATTAGTCATTGGGGTAACAATGTCTGGAAGTACTAGGTTACTAGTGGAAAGGAAAGCTGTAAAAAAAAAGGGTGGATGTATTTTGACACCTTGGACTGCAATTGATTTGGTGTTGTGCTTCTAACGGAATTGTATATTTATTATTGATTATTGATACTGGAAAAAGTTTTCAATAAACAACACTCACTTCTTGAAATAAATGACACGGTTCAATATTTTGTCTATTTTATCTAATCTGCCTGTACAGAACATAAAAATGTGTTAACGCTTTACAATAAGGTTGTATTTATTAACATTGGTTAATGCATTCATTAACATTAACTAACAATTAACAAGGCCCATATACAGCATTAGTTAATCTTTGTTAATTTTAACTTGTACATATATTATTCTTAACATTAATAGCTTTTTTAAAAAACATGTAATGCATTAGTTAATGTGAACTAATATTAAATAACACCTCTTTAAAACATAATACCATAATCTTAGTTTATGTAATTTATACATATACATTTCCTAACATTCAGGGTGCATGCTGTGCGTCAACATTACTTAAAGCAATAGTTACAATTAACTAACAATTAACTGCATTTTATTAAAAGCAATTAAGTTTTTGTGAATCTCATTATAAAGTTTTCCACATTAACATCAGTTGTGTTTTTAATATTTGTGGGCTCTTTCCTCATGTTATTTAACAGGAAAAAGAATTTATTAGGGGTATTACTGGACTTTACTGAAATCTGTATACAGATGTTGTTCATTGTTAGTTCATGTTGACTGAGTTAAATAGTGCAAACCAATTCAGCTATTAATTTTAAGAAATGCATTAGTATATGTACAAGTTAACATTAACAAAGATTAGATAATGCTGTATACAGGTGTTGTTCGGTTAGGTTCACATTTTCTGGCAATCTCATAATAATCTTGAGTACCTATAGAGTAGTATTGCATCCTTCATATCTCTGAAGAGTCTTTAGCTTTATCGTATTTATAAAAGACAGATACGCTGTACCGATTCTTTCCGAAAACAGCCGAACTCATGGAGGCGTGCAGTGGGAGGAGCTAAAGAGTCACAAGCGCCCTGGCGCACACACACACACCCTTTTTGACGTCATACAATCGGGCCATACTTGTTCGACTTTCCGAAACTTGTTCGAATCCTGAAGGAGTGTATTTGGCACAGAAATACTCTGTCATATGTTCAACTTGTTTTTTTGTTGTTGAAAATTTTGGCAATGTTAAGCATGAGAATCCAACTTTAACAGTGTAAATAAGTCAGAATGCATCAAATAGCATTAGACCCCCCCCCACCCCCCACCCTTCACTAAACTGTTAACTAATTGTTAACAAATATAACCTTATTGTAAAGTGTTACCAAATAGGTTTCTTCTTCAACTACATGGCATCACATTGTCCAGTTTCTAACAGGGCATAGTGTGACAGGCATAACATTTCAGAAAAAAAGCACAGAAAACTCACTGGCAGGGGTAACAGCCTGAACCAAACCAACGGTGGAGCCCACAGGTGCATCCTCAGAGATAGAGAAGTTGTAGTGGGCTTTCTGGAAAAGGGCAGGGGGCTGGTCACTCTGCAAGACGTTCACGGTGATGTTAGCAGGATGAATGGCAGAGATGCCTCCTCCGTCCTGAGCAGAGACCGACAGCTTCACACTGCTACTGCGTAGCTGGGAAAGCGAAGAACTCAGGTAGACAGAACCTGAAGAACACAAAACCTACATTGACATCTTAAGAGGGCACATTCATAAGGTCTTAGCTATTATTGCAGTGAAAAGAAAGTTTACATTTGGCTATAAGTAGATTACAGACTTAAATGTAAGAGAATTTAAATGAAAAATCTTAGTAATTAAAGCTATGAAATATGTTCATTTCTAATTAAATTAAATTATTTGACTGATAGATAACTAAGAAACTCACAAGGTCATGATGATTTTTTTTATTGTACACTATCTCACCCTCTCTCAAATAAACTGAACAAACTTTAAACAAACATCCATTAACATCCGTTAACATCCATTACTTATGTTGATATGGTGGATATGTTTGTGGCTAGTTCCAATTTTGACAGATGGTTGGGGTCCCGCTAAATTCTGTCACCTTGATCTAACTTAAAATCCTTAGCATCTGTTGATTTAAACCAGGGGTGGGTAACCTTAGGCACACATGCCCCCATTGGCACACAGAAAGGTAATCAGTGGCACGCAAGTAAAGGAGGAGAGAGTAATCTGTGTGTATTTTATTTAGCTGTTTGTTTTACATTGTTTTTAGCTGTTTGTTTTTCAAGTCCCTAGTACCTGCATACCCAAAAAATAAACAAGAAAAAAGGAATTCAAAATTACTGGCAGACCGATATTTCACAGAAGACGACATATCGACTGATATTTGCCATTTTTTAATTACCAACATTAAGTATAATTTTTTTTTCTGTTTGGTCAGTAAGAGTCGGAAATGGGACTTTTAGTTTGACAGTGCTGAGAATCTAGCACCAAAGCACAGACACACATGAGCGTTCATTCTCTGTCTTCATTTGTTTACTATAGTTTTGTTTAATAATCGAAAGGCAAACATTATAATACTTCTCTGTCATACTGAATCAGCATTCAGCAAATACACTTATACATAATTTAAACAAGTCTTTGCGTATCTAATAAACATTTAATGCGACAAACTTCACAAACGTTGGTGAATCCGAAGAGATCATCCAAAAAGCTCTATTCTATATTGTTTTTGCGGCTGTCATATTCACTGCATACAATGTAAAATTAACATTACCTCTAATCCACCTTTATTGAGAAAATATTATTCTCAGCGCACAGAAAGTTATGCATGTGATATTTACTATTAATCTTTCAATTATATATATATATATATATATATATATATATATATATGGCACATAATGTCAAAAAGGTAAAAGCTCTAAACCAATGATGCTAAGCGAGTGAGACCATCCAGGCGATGTAAAAGAAGGAATATTTACTTCGACTTCTGAGCACTACTTAAGATTAAGCACACTTAGGACAGAAATAATTGTTCATCTGTGTCACTGCTGCATAATCTCAACTGCTGTCTGCTAAATGCAACCAAATGAAAGAGATGAGAAATATGTAACAATTAACGGCAGAACTGTGATTGTAATGGGATTATGGAGAAATAATGAGCAGACCCCCCTAATATCTGTATTTACCAAATTAATTTAGACTATTAATGTGATTTTTATATTGAACATGTCTTATACATTGTATAGATTGTTATACTTATAATGACTTAAGGAAAAGTAAATGTTTATGTATCTATATTAGTCTCACTGTACTATAATGAATTACAGATTTACTCTGAATATCACAGTATATTAGTATTATATTGTTGCCAGATTAAAAATGAACACTTAGCAAAACTAATGATTTTGTTTTACTTTGCCACAATTGGCTTTATGCACAGCTGCACTACTTCCTGAACTTCAGCCAGCTCCTTTGTTTCCTGTCTGCCATTATTGGACAAACTGATTAATCCAGGTGTGTCTGATTATTGTTGTTGTGACTACAGAGGTCAGGCACACCTGGATTAATCAGTTTGTCCAATAATGGCAGACAGGAAACAAAGGAGCTGGCTGAAGTTCAGGAAGTAGTACAGCTGTGCATAAAGCCAATTGCAACAATTGAGTACATCAGTCATCATATAAAGCCTAATCACAGATTTCTGTAGGCACTCATTGCTGTATGACACTTCAACACTTTGCACCCATGTCCAGAAAGTATTTAAGAAGATGCTGTGTAAATCCTCCAACTGGGACTTGACAAAAGCAGTTATATATCTGCTATGGAAGACTCTCAGTCTGACTGTCAAGACAAGCACGCACTATGATGTCTAAACAGATTATATGAGTTATCTTGTCTGATTGACTATGACTATGGCTTTATACTTTATTTAAAATAAAAGACTCCCTTAGGTGAACATTGTGGTTTTGTGTACTATAAATAAAGGTGTCTGCAATACAGATTTCAGTCCCAGATAAAAACATATTAACTTGGGGCATGTTACCTGTTGACTGGTCCACAGTGAATAAAGAGGCAGAATCTCCAGGCAGAAGCTCATAGATGATTTTTCCATTGTTTCCAGAATCTCGGTCAGAAGCAAAAATGCTGAAGAGCTCAGTGCCAGGTTGAGCATGGATGCTCACACTCGTGACATATTTCTCAGGATTAAAAACAGGAGCATTATCATTCACATCCTCCACATCAATGTGAATAAATGTCTGCGAACTGAGCCCATCCTATTAAAAAAGAAACCATAATTACTATCTTCTTAAATGAAATTTCAAAAAAACAGTATTTACAAACTTGAACTCACTTGATCTTCAGCTTTAATCAACAAGTCAAAGGTCACAAGGCCAGCTTCGTGATCAATATCTTGAGACACACAGATTTCCCCAGTAACAGAGTTGATGTGAAAGAAAGGGATGTCATCATACAGGGAGTATCGCACTGATCCAAACTCAGCATCATCCGCATCTATGGCAGTGACCTGGACCAGATGGAAATGTATAATTAAGGAAAATCTTATTGATACCTGCAGCTGATACAATTTCCTTGGCCTCCAATGATAGAATCACTTCGAATCACATTTAAAGGGTTAGTTCACCCAAAAATGAAAATTCTGTCATTAATTACTCACCCTCATGTCGTTCGACACCCGTAAGACATTCGTTCATCTTCGGAACACAAATGAAGATATTTTTGTTGAAAGCTGATGCTGAGAAAGGCTTCAGACAGGCCTCCATAGGGATTCTGTTCATTTACACTCACAAGACCCATAAAAGGCACTAAAAACGTCGTTACAAAGTCCATCTCACTACAGTGGCTCTACAATAATGTTATGAAGCGACGACAATAGTTTTTGAGCGGAAAAAAAAAATCAAAATAACGACTTTATTCCACAAGTTCTTGTCTTCCTTGTCTGTCTGTGCCGTGAACTCACGAAGCAGCACGACGCATGCGCGAGAATATCACGCAGAACCGGCGTTCGGACATATGACCCAGAAGCGAGGAGATTTGTTTACAACGAGCAGAGGAAGACACGCCGTATCTAAGCTGTTGAATTCTACATTGATCGTGCTTTAGGTCTCGGCGTAGAGCTCAAAATGGGACTAAAGTGTGTATTTCATGGATTCCCGAACGCCGGCGCTACGTCATATTCTCGCACATGCGTCATGCTGCTTCGTGAGTTCACGGCACAGACAGACAAGGAAGACAAGAACTTGTGGAATAAAGTCGTTATTTTGATTTTTTTTTTTCGCTCAAAAACTATTGTCGTCGCTTCATAACATTATTGTAGAGCCACTGTAGTGAGATGGACTTTGTGACGACGTTTTTAGTGCCTTTTTATGGGTCTTGTGAGTGTAAATGAACAGAATCCCTATGGAGGCCTGTCTGAAGCCTTTCTCAGCATCAGCTTTCAACAAAAATATCTTCATTTGTGTTCCGAAGATGAACGAATGTCTTATGGGTGTCGAACGACATGAGGGTGAGTAATTAATGACAGAATTTTCATTTTTGGGTGAACTAACCCTTTAATGTTGTGGTCACTCTAATATTTTCCCTTTTTTTTTTTTTACATTTCGCACAATGAATTCATTATTAATCTGCAACAATTCTGCACAGGTTGTAAGTAAACTGCACCATCCTTCTAAAACTAGGAGCCTGTAATCAACCATTTGTGTATTAGGAGCACCAAAATGACCATATGGGCAAGCTTTATCTCATTAACTTTGTTTATGGTGTTGGCACAGCAAAGGGTGTCTCAGATTAACGCTTCCATCTTCACTCTTTCAGATGACTAAAACCCGTAAGACCACTGAAAAACATCATGCAAGCACTTGTGATTTCCAAGTAATATGCAGGTGCTGAAAGACTGTGTAATGTGCTTTGTGTTTTCATCAAGACTAATTGAAGAGACGTCTTTTCAAACAGCTCAATTCATAACAATTTTATGTTTTGATGAACTGGTGGCAAATTCATACGATCTCATTCATATGTTTGCATACAATATGCTTGTTACGGTTGGTAGCACAGCAGGGATGAAAGCAGACTTGGACTTCAAACAATAGATGGGTTTAATGGTCGAAGGAAACAAACGGGAACAAAACACAGCATACCAACATCAGGAACATTAACATTTAGAACGGACAAGGAGTGCTGGGAGTGAGTTCAATATAAAGGGAGTGCAAACGACCAGGTCCAGGGAGAGCGGGAGAGACGATGAGGAAGTGAGTTCAGGCGTGAGACAGGGAGGTTTCTGGGAAATGGAGTCCGGGACAGGCGTGGAATGTAACAATGCTTACGCCCTCTGACTGTTAGGTTTACAGTTGGGGTGGACCTTCGTGTGTAATTCTTTTTTTTTTTTTATCTTACATTTTCTATTAATCGAATTGTACAAATTCATACAAATTCACAACCAATTCACCAATTTCTCATAATATTGGGTTGGATGGAGCGTCAATTCGCTTTATTACAACATTATTATACATCATTTTAACATATTTTATTTAATTTAAAGCTTACGCTAATATACGTCTTATGTAATACCTCATGTATTCTAAGTGGTCTAGATTGTGATAACATTGTTAATAGTATGTTAACTAAAATGTGTTAGCAGACTGGACAGTTTGTCTTTCAGAAAAATTTAACCAATAAAATATTGATGACTCATCCTGCACTAAACAGACATATCCAATCAAATGGGCCTTATAAGATATTGGGCCTTTTCATCACACAATTTTTCAGACTTTTTTTCTCAGCATTGCGAGATAAACACTCACAATTGCAAGTTAGAAGGTTAGAAATTCTGACTATATTTTGCAATTGCGACTTTATATATAGACAAGAACACTTCTATGGAAGCCTTCTTTCACCTATATCAAGATTTTTTTTTTTTTCAAAACTCGCAATTGTGAGAATAAAAGTTGCAATTACCTTTTTAATTTTTTATTCTGTGAAAAGTATTCTTGTCAAGCCATTCTCAAGGGGTTTTTAAGCTTTCCATTCAAATTTGCTACATTATGATTACACACAGCAGAAAATGTTGCTTAGATGAAATCATTAGATCTTCACCACAAGTTGCCTGTTGCTGAATCATTGGGGTACGAGTTCTGTCCTGTCTTTAGCAGCACCTCATGATCTCAGCCTTTCTGTCATAAAAGAGATATTATACTGGCTTTTATGAGCTCAGTGGTGGGTGGAAGGACTGGGACTTCTGGTCAAAGTCTAAAAGCAACTGTCTGAGATCATATATTACAGAAACACTCTGCACGCAAAGCTGATTGCGGCTATGATCAAAAAGATAGATATCTAAAAATATATCCTTTTAAATTATGGCCAAAGTAAATACCTATCAAACATGACATTTTCTCACAATATACAGTACTGTGTAAAAACATTTGCCTTTAGATGGTTATTTATATATTCTGCTTTAGCGTGTCAGTAGGAAATAACAAGTACCCACTTTATATTAGGTGGCCTTAATGTAACTACTATTTACTAACATTTCAATTAATCATTTGATACAATGCACTTATTGTGTACATACATGTTTTTACATTGTACTTACATTTTAAAAATGACCTGCATGTAATTACATCTGTAATTAATTTCTGTAGTTACATTTATAATTACACTTTCCTTTCACTTTCCACTTCCCTTACACCTAACCCTACCCTTATTCTTACCCATACCACCACCACCACACCTGTTCCTAACTTTACCCGTATCCCACTTCAATATCTGCAAAAGTGTTTTGCAATACAATATGAACACAATAAGTACATTCATTGTACTTATTTTTTGATGTCAGTACATAGCAGTTAAGGCCACCTAATATAAAGTGGGACCAATAACAATTTCAGATGTCTACATTCCTTATGCAAATAAGGACATTTTTGTATGGACATGGAGTCCTACAACAGATGGTGCGGCATACACAGAGCCCTGATCTCAACATCACAGAGTCAGTCTGGGATTACATGAAGAGACAAGCAATTGAGACGAAAGCCTAAATCTACAGAATTGCTGAAACTTCTCTAAGATGTAAACTGTGCACAAAGTATATCTAGAATTAGTGCTGATTTGAAGGCAAATGGTGGTCATGACAAATATTGATTTGATTTAGTTTTATAAAGTTCACTGAAATAACAAAAACTATTCAAAAAGGGTGTCAAAATTGTACCTTTAGGGGTACAACAGCTTGTCGCTGGGGCGGTACCCTTAAAAGGACATATTTGTACCTGTTTTACTCCTAAAAGGTGCATATTAGTACCTTAGAGTACAAATACTTACCTTAAGGTCCTACCTTGAACCTTTTTGTGGTAAAAAAGGTAAAAATGTGTCCTTTTAAGGGTACCGCCCCAGCGACAAGCTGTTGTACCCCTAAAGGTACAATTTTGACACCCTTTTTCTCTGTGTGAAGGTGTTATTTTTGAACATTCTCCCTCAACAGCAATTTTTTCAAGATCCTTATAAATGTATATTTATTCAAAATAATGAAAAGGGCTTGATGTGGAACTCAAGGTACACTAATGTTCAAAAGTTTGCGGTCTGTATTATTTTTTTTTAATGTTTTTAAAAGAATTATCTTATGCTCACCAAGGCTGTATTTATTTGATCAATTATAGATCAAATATTATTGTGACATTTTAATATGCTATTACTATTAAAACAGTTTTGCTGCTTAATATGTTTTGGGGAAATGTGATTCTTTGTTTGTTGAATAAAATATTTGACATAATGAAATAGAAACCTTTTGTAACATTATACATTTCTTTAACTTTCACTTAATTCGTTTAATCAATCTTACGTACCCCAGACTTTTGAATAGTAGTTTAGGTGTTCCCAATAAAATTTTGAAACTACAAACATGATTTAATTTGTCATGCCGAACACACTTGTAACAGGCAACCATTTTTCACACAACGAGGCAAAGCAGTGAGCAGTGAGCAGTGTGTTGTGGCTATTTTGCAACACTGCTGTCTTTGTCTCGACAAAAAGTCTTAGTACCGTCTCTGTTTTGAGAGCAAGTGTGTGTTGTCGTGAGAGTAACTGAGTGTTTCTTCTGACCTTGTGATCCCTACAATGATTTGTTTGTTGTGTACTGGTTTCATCCACGATAGTTAAGAAACAGTTTTTTATTTTTTATTGCAATGGTTTTCATTTTTTATTCTTGCTTGCTTTTTTTTACAAATTAAAGGGATAGTTCACCAAAAATGAAAACAAATTTGATGGTGATAATATGACACTATTCTTTTTATGTCTAATTCATTCCAGTTTTTGCTTTGGTTACCCAAACAGTTACAACATTCTACAAAATATCTATTTTTGTGAAAGTAAGTCATTCAGGTTTAGAACAACATGAGGGTGAGCAAATCATGACAGAATTTTTATATCTGGGTGAACTTTAATATTGACAAATCTTTTTTTTCTTACAAATAATAGTGGCATATTTTTATCCCCATCAAACTGGCTGCAGTACAATTTCATGAAAAGGAGCGTAATAATAATTACCTGTAAGATGCATGTCCCAACAGCTGTGTGCTCTTTGACGGTTGCATTATAGAACTGTTGTTGGAATATGGGTTTATTGTCATTGACATCCATCACGTGGATGGTCACAGTGGCTGTGGAGGACAGAGAAGGAGAACCACTATCGGAAGCCACCACCAAGAACCTCAGTTCTGTCTCTCTCTCATGGTCTAGGCCTGCAGCAGCAGTAATGACACCTGATGTCGGATCTATGTTTAACAGGTGCTCCTGCTCTGACTGTACAATAGAGTAGATGATTCCAGAATTCCCTCCTAGATCTCTGTCCATGGCCTTGACTCGGAAGAGAGCTGTTCCCTCACGCACATCTTCAGGAACGCTCTCCTCATAGATTTTTTGATCAAAAACGGGTGAGTTGTCATTCACATCCGTGATCTGAACCTGAAATGTTATCTCACTGCTCAGAGGAGGAGAGCCGAAATCTGTGGCAGTCACAGTGAGTTCATACATGTCCTTTATCTCTCGGTCCAGTGGGCCATCCACACAGAGAACGTAAAGAAAATCATCTGTGGGTTTGAGGGAGAACGTCCCATCCTCACCTTGGAGGAGAACATCAATCTTTTTGATATCTCCTAAATCTGGATCTGAGACTGCAATCCTGGCAACATAGTCTCCAGGTCTCGCTCCTTCGGATACTTCAGGTGCTCCGGCCTCATTTAGGAACAGGATGCTAATATTTGGGTGGTTGTCATTGACATCCAGTACTTTAATACTAACAAAAGTGCTGGAGGATTCAGGCTGAATCCCAGAATCCCATGCTGTCACAATGAGCTCAAAAAATGAATGGTTTTCATAGTCCAAAAGCTTATTTACACTAATCATACCCGATGAGTTATCAATAATGAAAAACTCATTTGGATCACTTTGGCGGCGGTTTATCTCATAGGTGACTTGACCATTGCTGTCAAGATCTGAGTCTGTCGCAAATACCTGGCAGACTGGTGTCTTTAATGGGGTGTTTTCCAATAAGACAGCATGATACTCTGTCTGATTGAACACAGGCTGGTTGTCATTTTCATCAAGTACAGTAATATGCACTTGCAACTGGCCTGTTTTGGGTGGTACACCACCATCAAATGCCTCAATTGTAAAACTGTAGAAGGCTGTAGTTTCTCTATCTAATCTTGCTAGCAGAATAAGGTCTAAATGGAACACTCCACCCCCACTACTGGGGATCTCCACTTTAAAAACTTTCCTCATGTCGCCGTCTGTAATTCTGTAGCCCTGGATGCCATAATCACCCATATCCTGGTCCTGAGCTCCTTCCAACTCAAATTGGGTTCCCGGAGGGCTTAATTCAGACACATTCAGATGGATTGATTTTACAGGGAATACAGGGGAATGGTCGTTCACGTCCTTCACCTCGATGCTTACTTTAATAACCTCTCCTGTTAAGGCTGCGGCCGCGAACTCGTACTTATCTGTGCGCTCACGATCCAACACCACGGCGGTGGCGATAATCCCTGTGTCTCCATTGATCTCAAAGTCTCTGAACACATCTGAATCTCTGCTCTCGGATATAAAGAATCCAGAAATTTTGTTTTGCGCTGGCAGTCCAACACTTAAATCCCCGACAATAGTTTTTGCAGGTAAACCTTCCTCTATGGAGAGACTGAGATTGAACACCCGCGCGCAACCGTCCTCACACAGTAATGTAAATAAGAGAAAATTGAATCCAGTCAGTACGTAAAACCCCATCTTCATGTGAAAACATTAGTAGGCTACAAGTTTGTTACATTCATTATAACGAGGAAACAACGTCTTCGCACTAGCTTCGGGCTGAAGTTCACTCTCCAAAGCGCTCCTCTTCTTCAGGGGCGAATATGTTCCTCCGTTTCTTTCCAGCTTTTACAGTCTTCCGCTGTGTGTATGTGTAGGTTCAATATGTAATCGCCTTCTCCCGGTTAAGCATATGCGGCACATGAGAAGAAGATCAGCATGAAGTGTCTTATGTCCAGCGGCTGCGGCACGCGCGCCTGATCACTCTCCCTGTCACGTGACGCGCAGTCTCTTGAAGCAGGTGTAAATATGCCATTTACATTTTAAAAATTCCATGATTATTATATTAACTATATTATATATTATATTATATTATATTATATTATATTATATTATATTATATTATATTATATTATATTATATTATATTATATTATATTAATTATATTATATTATATTATATTATATTATATTATATTATATTATATTATATTATATTATATTATATTATATTATATTATATTATATTGCTACTGTTAAATAGTGCAGCATGAGACTGCTGGAATCCCAACAGCCAAAACAAAAGGTTTGGGGGATTTTCACAATAAATAAAGGTAATTCTGACTGAAATAAAACTAGCTTGGGATACTTTTTTAAAGGAATAACTGAATTGAAAAAAAAAAAAAAAAAAAAAACACTGTATCAGACATAGGCTAAATAATTACACAACACAGTGCTGATTTATAAGATGGTAATGTAAATGTAAGTGATTGTGCATGTGTGTCAAGTCCATGTAATTTCTTATGTCAGCAAGCTTAGCTTGTGACAAGGTGTGTGTGTGTGTGTGTGTGTGTGTGTGTGTGTGTGTGTGTGTGTGTGTGTGTGTGTGTGTGTGTGTGTGTGTGTGTGTGTGTGTGTGTGTGTGTGTGTGTGTGTGTGTGTGTGTGTGTGTGTGTGTGTTCGTACATACTCACCATCCATTTCATTAGGTACTCCTTGATAGTACTGGTTTGGACCCGCGTTTGCCTTCAGAACTGCCTTAAAGGTCCCGTTCTTCGTGATCCCATTGTTCAAACTTTAGTTAGTGTGTAATGTTGCTGTTAGAGCATAAATAATACCTGTACAATTATAAAGCTCAAAGTTCAATGCCAAGCGAGATATTTTATTTAACAGAAGTTCCCTTTCAAAGCCTACAGCGAACGGCTGGCTTGGACTACATCCTGGTACTTCCTACATAAATGACGTCGGTAGAACAGTAGAACAGACTAACCTCCGCCCACAAGAATACGCGCAAAAAGGGGGCGTGGTCTTGTTGCTGTCCCACGTGGAGAAGAGGACGTGTCGCGTGGAGAAAAGGAAGTGTTGCGTTTGAGTGTGTTTGTCGCCATGTCGTCGAGACGCTGTTATTTTCATCCCGGAGTCAAATCACCTTTGTTTGGCTTTCCCAGGGACGCTGTAGAGATCATTAAGCGCATTTATCTTCCATTAAGAGGCGTGACCTTTCCACATGCGCTAAGCTGCTGTCGAATCACAACACGGGAACCGCTGGCACAATCAGAACTCGTTACGTATTTCTGAAGGAGGGACTTCATAGAACAAGGAAGTCATCAGCCCGTTTGTAGGAGAGTGAAAACAGCGCTATACAGATAAGTACATTGTGTTAAAAATACTGTTTTTTTTTTACACGCGAAACATGAACACGTTATATTGCACACTGTAAACACAATCAAAGCTTCAAAAAACACGAAGAACGGGACCTTTAATTCTTTGTGGCATAAATTCAACAAGGTGCTGGAAACATTCCTCAGAGATTTTGGTCCATATTAACATGACAGCATTGCGCAGTTGCTGCAGATTTGTTGGCTGCACATCCATGATGCAAATCTTTTGTTCTGATGGAAGACCCAGGTTTTGATTTTTTCTTTATCTTTTTCTAGGGGTGTCAAAAGATCAAAAGGATAAACAATGCAGATTTATTTTCAAAGCTGCCTTTGCTCATTTTACCAAGGGTGCCAATAGCTGTGTCTCATTTCGGAAGGCTGCATCCTCCGGAGGTCGCATTTGAAGGCTGCATGCGTCTGAAGGCTGTCTCATTTAAAAAAAATTAGTAGGACACTCCGAATGCGACCTTCAAATGCGCCCTTCTTTTCAGGAATTCGGAGTGTGCATGAGGTGTATCCTTCGTTGCTTCAGATAACCCACAATTCTTTGCGTCGCCATTAACAACCGTCGTGTTTTTTAAATATTATTTGAAAAAATGGCGCCGCTGGCAGATATACATGCAAGCGAAGATGTGGTGTTTAAACTTAAGTAGTTTAAAGCTTGTTTTTGTTTTTAAGCTGTATATACCTCAAATAGATAGTTGTGGTAAACAGGATTACAAGTGTTGTGATATTTTATTTTATTTTTTAAACGTTTAGAACAGTGCTTTGCTGTCAAGGCAAAACATTTCAGTCATTTTCAAGTTATAAATAATTTTCATTCATATAACGTGTGTGAGCGCAACTCCACGGTGAACGTGTTGGCATAGCAACGTGATACTTCCTGCCTGTGTGTCCTACGGAGGACGTCTCGTTTAATACTGATTAAGGACACTCCGTATACCGCATCCTTCACAGGATGTGTCCTCCAGAGGATGCAGACTTCAAAATTAAATGAAATGAGACACAGCTAATATTAGTGAATGGCACTGTTATACACTCACCTAAAGGCTTATTAGGAACACCTGTTCAATTTCTCATTAATGCAATTATCTAATCAACCAATCACATGGCAGTTGCTTCAATGCATTTAGGGATGTGGTCCTGGTCAAGACAATCTCCTGAACTCCAAACTGAATGTCAGAATGGGAAAGAAAGGTGATTTAAGACATTTTGAGCGTGGCACGGTTGTTGGTGCCAGACGGGCCGGTCTGAGTATTTCACAATCTGCTCAGTTACTGGGATTTTCACGCACAACCATTTCTAGGGTTTACAAAGAATGTCACAAAGCTTGAATCATTTCAAATTGGTTTCTTGAACATGACAATGAGTTCACTGTACTAAAATGGCCCCCACGGTCACCAGATCTCAACCCAATAGAGCATCTTTGGGATGTGGTGGAACGGGAGCTTCGTGCCCTGGATGTGCATCCCACAAATCTCCATCAACTGCAAGATTCTATCCTATCCTATATGGGCCAACATTTCTAAAGAATGCTTTCAGCACCTTGTTGAATCAATGCCACGTAGAATTAAGGCAGTTCTGAAGGCGAAAGGGGGTCAAACACAGTATTAGTATGGTGTTCCTAATAATACTTTAGGTGAGTGTATACTGTATATATGTTGTCACGGTTCATCTATTCACTGACTCATCCTGTCTCTGTGTGTTTGGTTGTGTTGGAGGCATGGTCATTGATTACTGCCAATTTCATCACCACCAGCTGCACCTCATTTCACCTGCCTATTTAATGTCTCCTCACCCACACTCTGTTGTCAGTTCGTTGCAGAAAGCCCTGTGTGTTCCTTGTGTGTGAGTATCTGGTGTTTGCTTCCCTGGAAGTTTGTGTTTCGGTTCCCGGTCCTGGCTTCACCCTTCATGGAGTTTTGCCCATTACGTCCCTGCGTCGCCAGTCACCTGTCTGTCTTTGCCTGCTCTGGACTCTGGTTCATTGCCCAGCGTTAAGGACTTGATGTGCGAACTAAACTTGTTATTCTGAGAATAAACTGTCATTCACTTGCTATTGGATCTTCTTGCACTTATTTCTGAGTTACCCTTGTGACATATGTAAGGAATAATTGACAATGGGCTGTTGAATTATTAGAAAAATACAGTACACCCGAGGTGGTAATGCAGCCGTTACACTTCGGGTGTGCATTATTTTTCAGCAATTCAACGGCCCAGGGTGAATTATTCCACTTACACCATGGTTAAAATCAACCATGGTTTTTACAGTAATTTAACAGTTTAATACAGGTACATGGCCCTCGAGATCCACTTTCCTGCAGAGATTTACTCCAACCCTAATCAAACCTGAACGAAAAAAATTAAGGTTCAACCTTCAAGGTTGAATCTAAACTGGGCAGGAAAGTGGACCTCGAGGGCCAGAGTGAGAATCATACTCCAACTCATAAGGTAACATTTTATTTGTTCAGGTCTTAAAAAAATATCTTAAAATCCTTCAATTTGATTTTAAAAACCCTGCAGAAACCCTGCGATGGGGGCCTAGAGAGCCCCAAGTGGTAAGGTGGAGGGCATGATAGACAAAACATGTCAAGATATGTTACCCCTGTTTTTAAATGATTTTTTAAGATATTCATTCTGATAGATATTTCAGATCTTCTACCCCTGTAGATATTTAATAAAATGTTATGCTATATAATATATTAAAAGACAAAAAATATATACCATCAACCAACAAATATGTATTTGGTTTATAATTAGGATATGTAAAAGTAAACTATTTAGTGAGATATATATATATATATATGGAGATCACATAATTTTTTCCAATATTAAATTCTTGAGATACTGTAACTGTTCCATGGTTGAAGAAATTAACATTTATTTATGTGAACCTATTGAACCATTTAATGATGCCAAACCAATAAAACCAATAAAGATAACCAATAAACAATAAAGAGACCAATAAAACAATGTGACCTATGAGAAAAGCATTTTATATCTTGTCGACAACTTCTTTTGTCATTTATATTGATATAAATTGCTGAAATGTGATATGTCATGTTGTGTGTTGTCGAAAGGGGAGTAGTTAGGAAGGCTCAGTACACTGTAAAAAAAAATTGGGGGGAAAAATTGTGTAAATTGATCATTACATATTGGCCCAATAAATGACTTCCAAATAATTATCGCCATGCAAAAAGATGCATTGTACTAATCATAGCTTAAGGTCTTCACTAAAAATTAAAATTGTATATTCACCGAACATATTTAATTGTGCTCAGTCAATCTATGAAGTCGAAGTGAAAAATCCATGTTGGCTGAACAAGTCCTCCGTCCGAAAAACGGTATACGCATGCGCAAAATGCGCTTGAAAAAAAACCGTTCGTGTGGAGATTTCAAACGCGGAGACGCGCGGGAGCGGCAGCGCGAGCGGACCCGAACCAGCAGGTGCTGAAGACCGAGACACATTCCCGAGAGAATAGAGAGATATTCATCTCACAAAGACGTTGGTGAGTATTGAGCACTGAAATTATTCTCCAGAGTTTTGCTTTATGACCGGGTATGAAGTTTAAAAGACATTTTGTAGAATCACGAGTTCATGCATTCATTGTTTTCATGAGTGTGTTCTCGTTTACCACATAATTATCTAATGGTAGCCTGTAGCCAATAGTTTTATTTTCCTCATGTCTTATATGTCTAAAACAATAGGTAATAAGGAAATTAAGTCATTTGTGTGATATGTGCGGCATGCGACTGTTGAACACGGTGCGTTTGGCGTCGGCCTCTTTCTGGGCTTAAGTTATTGCCTTTTAATATCAAACACGTCAAGCTCGTGATTTTCTTATGTCCATTCATTCGTCTCATCCTCATTATATAATGAAGAAACTTCTGTTCTGTCTCTTGCCAGATGTGATGCAGGGGAGCTTTGTCATTAATGTTAGTTTTTATTTTTATTTGCAGGTTTTTAGCTTGCCGTGCCGTGTTTTCTTCACCACAACAAGACATCCTGTTATGCAGAAGACTTCTTGAATATTCAGAGTTTTTCCTTATTGAAAATAAGGTATTTTCACCCAAATATCCTGTGTTGGAATTTACTTGTTAATAAAGTAATGTGATAAAATGTCAACCCTGTTGTCTGTTTCTGTATTTTGCTTAATATATTTATGTTTTTAGTCATTTTTGTCTTTTGGGACAGTGAGAAATAAACAATTGTTACTACAATTTAAAATATTTAATTGGACCAACCACACAGTTTCGCTGTAAAACATTTCTCCAATTCAAAAATTTCTAGTGACTGATCACATCTAAATTTTTCAATTTGGCCAACTAAAAAATTTAGATGTGATCGGTCACTAGAAAATGTTTAATTGGAGAGGTCTGACATTTTTTACAGTGTTGGTAAATTACATTTTTCCATTAGCTCAACATATTTCTAATTGAGCCCATGTTAACAGGCTGTTGCCACAATGGATAAAATTCAATTCACAGAAATTCAATTTGGCTAATTGAAAATTTTAGATGTGACCAGTCACTAGAAAATTTTGAGTTGGGAAGATTATAAATTTTTTCCATTGGCTCAACATATTATTTCCAATTGAGCCCATGTTAACAGGCTCTTGCCACAATTGATAAAATTACATTTACAGAATTTCACTTGGGCCAATTGAAAACTTTAGATGTAAACAGTCACTAGAAAATTTTGAGTTGGGAAGATTATAAATTTTTTACAGTGTACAACAGAGTTATGCCAGAGCTCATTTATTTTACAAGTCATATTTGTTTTAAATTAATTTAAAGAGATGGAAAATTCTGTCACCATTTACTCACCCTCAAGTTGTTCTAAACCTGAATGAATTTCTTACTTCTGCTGAACACAAAAGAAGATATTTAGAAGAATATCGTTAACCAAACAATTGGTGGACCCTGTCACAAGCTAAGCTTGGTGACATAAGGAATTACATGGACTTGACACACATGCACACATCACAACCTGATTATGCCGGCATTTAACATCTTATAATCAGAAGGTGTTTAATTGTTTTACCCATTTCAAATAAGTGTGATACTGGTTTTTATTTTTGTCTGTTTGCTCCAACATTTTGTTCAGTTCAATTATTCCTTTAAAAACAAACTCACAACCCAGTTTAATTTCAGTCATATTTCTTGTGAGAATCCCCCAAACGTTTTGTTTTGTCTGTTGGCCTCCCAATTAGGCAACATTTCGAATAAATCCAGATTATTATTATTATTTATTAATGCCATAACCAGAACAACACAACAAGATATATTCATTCAAAGGAAAAGTAAAAAGGAACTAAAGTAAAATAAACTAAAACAGTGTCAGAGGACAAAATGTAGCTCTATATTAAGCGGACTTTTGTGTCATTGTGACGTAGCGCTCCATAGATATTTATGCGTATGTCTATCTCTACCTTTTTACAGTCTATGATCTCTACGCTCTACCTAGTGATAGGGAGTCGACTCCAAAAGAGTCGATTCCTCGACTCTGAATAGCCCACTCTCGGTGTCGACTCTCTAATTCCTGTGCATGGCAGTTAAGTGCACTATAAGCAAGAAGTGATCAAAATGAAGCGAAGAGATGACTTGAAAAAAGTGTCCTATTCACCCTATCACACCGCTTCAGAGAGCTGTCTTAGAAACGTTCTCATAGCTTATCCAGCTACAGTAGCTCACTTTAGAAATAGATATCATCCATAGAGACTCTAGTTTGTAATTATATATGCCTCCGTGCCATCTTAAGTTTAATTGTATATATTAATGCTGTTGTGGGATGTGTCTCTAATGTGTTTAGTTTAAGACAGCTCATGTCGTGTGTGTGAATCACAGTGAGCGCGTGCGCATGTCCGAGGCGCGCGCCCGCCTGTGTGAGTCCCCGCTGAGCGGCGGATGAGTGTGGTGTGAGAGTAATATGGTGACCGGTGCAGTTATAGATATATGCAGTGTATTCCTGTGCAGCTAGAAAAATAAAGCATCTAAACGCTGCGGCAAGACGGGTCTTTGTTCTTATATGCCACCATTATATTAAACAGCGTGAAGTTCAGGGAGTTAACCCCGGGAGGAGTTCAGGGAGTTAACTTCCGGCCCTGGAGAAGACGGATCTCCCCTGTATCTCCCAACCACGGTTAACAATGCAATAAATATAGATTTGGTGATCCATGTTTTGTTATAATAATTAAACTAACCATACATCATAAAAAACTCACATAAGGAATAAATATCAATAAGTGTACATTATTGTATGCATTGAATATAGTAACGTTATATTGAACTCTCATGTCCAAGCACAAGGATCATGTGCGTTTAGCGCCATCACCCGACCATTAGCCTATAAGAATAATTCATTAAAGAATGCCTTCTTTCTCGTTTATATAATTCTGACATAATATTCGACCACGGCTGTGAATTCTTGAATTTCCCCTCTGTAAAATCAGGTATTGGCAACAGGTAGCAACTTTGTAGTAGCTACTCATCAAGTCATCGCTAAACTGGACTACCGTAATTTGAACAGTCACACTAAAAGTGTGTTGTTTTAATTAGGGGATTTTAAGACACTGACATTGTCTGGGGTAAATAAACAAATCCATCCATCTTGTCTTATTTCTAACCATATTTTGATGTAAACTTTACATTGTAAAGTAAATGGAGTTGAGAGTCGGACTCTTGCCTATGGTGGGAATCGGGAGTCGACTCCAAACCAGGGTTGCCAGGTTTTCACAACAAAACCCGCCCAATTGCTACTCAAAACAAGCCCAATCTCGTTTCAGGGGGGCATCTCCAGTAAATGTCGCATTTGGGGGGTTAAATATGTGTTTTTTTGGCATGGTTGCCTACTAAAATTGGCATTCCCGGGGCTAAATATCATATAATTGGGGTCGCTTCAACCCGCGGACATGAAAAACAGCCCGCGGCAATAGTGTTGAAGTAGCCCAATTCCGCGGGAAAACCGCAGACTTGGCAACACTGCTCCAAACCCAAACACCCCTACACTACCGGAAAACAGTTTATCGCGGCCGGAAGTATTGAGTTTTCACGTCCGGTTCAGGTTGTGATTGTTTGGTCTAAGGTGAAGTTTTTATATTTAAGTTTGAGAATCGTGTTCGCGTTTTAGGGAACCCACAAACATGACTGAGGTAAGTTAAAGCGATGAATTTCCTTTCATTGGCGAGTGTTTCTGATTGATAGTCAAGCATAGTTTCATGTTTGTGAATGAAAGCGGCGCGCCGCGCATGTGTGGTCATCTGTATATACAAATCTAACAATAACGGATTTCTATCAGACGGATCCGATCATCTGGTATTAATATTATGTGTTTTTATTCCCATAGGAAGTGCAGAAGCACTCGGTCCACACGCTAGTGTTTCGCTCTTTGAAAAGGACTCATGATATGTTTGTGTCGGATCATGCCAAACCAATATCACTGGACGAACAGAGGTAAATACACAGCCCAGTTGCTCTCGGTTTTATTAACGAAGAACGGGAATATGGAACGGTGCTGATACGATGTAGCCAAAGCCGTTGAAAGAGTTGCGACAACCTTTGATCTCGCTGTCACGTGGTTAATGCAGCTCTCAATAGTTGCATTCCGCGTTGAATGGTTTATTTAACATAGCAGAAGCGAGTATACATGTATAGCAATTGACACACACACACACACACACACACACACACACACACACACACACACACACACACACACACACACACACACACACACACATATAATGATAAAGTTAGGCCAACAGTGCAAAATAAACAAGGCAACCAGTCGCACTCAACGACATTTCAATGGGAAGTCTTTATAGAAACTCATTCATTCAGGCTTTAATATAGGTGGCTTGGCTTAAAGGTGCGCTATGTAAATTTTAGCTGCATCTAGCGGTGAGGTTGGGAATTCACAGCTCACCACTCCCTTTCGAAGCACATAGAGAAGCTACGGTGGCCAACACAGGACAAAGATGTCGTTGTCTGAGACAGCAGAGAGTAGCTAGCGCTTTGTAGAGCAATTATAGGGCTACTGTAGAAATAAGGCGGTGCAAAATGATGACTTCACTGTAAGGGGGCCCTTGGTGTATGTAGATAGAAATGGCTCGTTCAGGTAATAAAAACATAACGGTTCAGTATGTAAGGTCTTTATACTCAACTGAAAATAGTTATATATTACATTGCATTTCTGTCAATAGATCCTCATAAATATCACACACACCTTTAAGAAGTAGAATACTTTTCTCATCCCATAAAAGAACACTTAATCTTTCTGTTTATTGTAAACATTAATCTCCACATTTGGAGAGATTGTTTTACTTGACAGGAATGGCATGAAAAATTGTAGACTGAAAGTAATTACTGCAGCAAATAAAGCGGTCAGACAAGTGTAGTGGAGAGGAAAAGTACAAGATTTGCCTCTGAGTGTTTCACAGAATTAAAAAAAAAGGTAATTGTGACTATCTCTCAATTCTGACTTTTCCTTGCAATTCTTTTAAAAAGTCAGAATTTCAAGATATAGGTTCGCAATTGAGTTATAAACTCACAAATGCAAGTTATAAACTCGCAATTCAAAAAAGTCAGAATTGTGAGATGAAAACTTGCATTTGTGAGGGGGGAAAAGAGAGAAAATTTGTGATCTATATTTAAATTGCGTTGTGAAAACAATACAAGTTAATATTTCTTGTACCTTAAATGTCTTCAGCTACAAGATGAAGATGGCAGTGAAGATGAGAGCTGAGTACAGACCTGTGTTACACATGCCTGTGCTGAAAGAGGGCAGAGACAAAGGGCCACTCCATGCCTCTGACCCATATGGCCAGCCGGAATACCCATTGCCAGGTACGTCTTTCTCTTTGGCCTATGTGTTTTTTTTTTATTAAACCTCTCAAAAGGTTTGTTAGTGAAATCAGCAACATTGATTCTTCAGTTTACTGTAATTGTTTTACATTCATTAATGCAGGTACTAGTCCAGATTACTTGGTGACAGGAACCCATCCATACCCATCTGCTCCAGGTAAGATTGAGATTTTCACAGACAAGCCTTAACCTAGTCCCGGACTAAAATGCATGTTTGAGCTGTTTTAACCAAAAAGCAACTTGCACTGACATATCTTAAAGGGTTAGTTCACCCAAAAATGAAAATTCTGTCATTAATTACTTACCCTCATGTCGTTCGACACCCGTAAGACCTTTGTTCATCTTCGGAACCTGTTTCACAGGTAACAGTCTGTCTTCAGAACACCCCCCTTGTTTTCACTTCTTTTGGATTAGCCCAACCCACTGGAGAAGAGACAGATTGAAGTAGGCTACTTTGCAGTATATTATTTATTTAATTGTGAGAGTTTTCCTCTACTACCATGTCAACAAAGACATCGGTAGTGTGGCAGCATTTTTTTAAAATAGAAAATGGGGAAAAAAGTCGAATGCAAATTTTGCAAGCCACAGTTTGCATATCACAGCTCGACGACAAACATGTCATATCACCTAAAGGCGGTAAGCTAACTTGTCTGCGTTAGGTTGCCCCGTCCCATTTATTATTGTGAAAACTGCAAATTTATTTCTAGTATTATTTATTGGATTTGGGCACTTTATTATTTTATTTTTTATTTGGAGCCTAATGTGCAATGCGCTGTGCCCACTGTTTGTATTAGTTTTGAGCCTATGCTTTATTTTTCAGTTACGCACTTTATTTAGTTTCTGCTCTTGATCTGGCTTGTTTAACCTCTTAACTGTCACCGTCCCGCTGGTGGGACACCTGGCACTCTTTGATTGCCTTTTTTCATATCATATATTTTAGTAATTATCATAAATTAGGTATCATTCGAAAGCTTACAAACTCAAAATTCATCCTGTGAAAACCGTTTTGAAATTGGATGTTGCGTTACCATGGAAATGGTATTTTAAATTCTTTTAGCAGGCTCCTCCCCTAGTGGGCGGTGTCAGGTTTCATATTACAACATTTATTTTAACTACTTTATAATAAAAATATTTTCTTATCTTGACAAAACGCATATCGTCAGAAAGGTCTGTGTCTCAAGGTTCCATATTTGGTGGTCGTTTTGTGATGGAAGTGACATTTGGACAGAAAATTACAGAAAAATGCATTAAAAAAAACAATCAATGGAATTTAAATGACACCCGGTGGCTATTTTTGGTATTGCGCCTAAACAAAATCTCATGGGAACTTCAATTTTTGTAATATCAACTTCAAATTTGGAACACACCTTGGTTAGACATAAGGCTTTGATTTTATAGTTATTTTAGATTAAACATTTTTGTAAAATATTTTTTTATTTACAGTAAATTTAAACTTCCATGAATTGCTTTCACTTCAGCAATAATCTGCGGAGTGTCTGCTTTAAAACGAGACCAGACTTTGGTCTATATTCCAAAGCATTCTTGAATTGCAGCCCTTTAAGTTTGGATAGTGCATTTTCATGTGTATTCTCAAAAAGGGGGGTGACAGTTAAGGGGTTAATAAATATTCCTTTTTTATTAAAGTGGACGTGCCTTTTGTGTTTAAGAGTAAAAGCTTTACATTAATAGTCTGTTCTTGTCTCAGCCGTGAAGCTGATCCTATGTTCGAGCTGCACAGAGCGGCTGAAATGATAGTGTCTGTCAGTTATTATAATACACATGACAAAAACAATTGTCTAAATTATGTTGCATTTTCCTCAAAAGTTCTTTAGATGATGTCACTAGTTGACAACATAATACTATATTTTCGGAAATCATAGGCTATGATATTGCGCAGGTGCACGTGATGCAACGCTGTCAAAGCCGACAGACTCGTGTGTCAGACTCATTTCAGTGCAAAATAAAAATGTCAAAAAAATTTTATATACTGCAAATAGCCTACTAGTGTTTTATGTTTATTTATAATTCATTTATGCAGACAACAAGGCTACCAAGTACTGCGCACAGTGCGCAGTTCATTAATTTAAAGTTTTTTTTTCTAACGTCATTTTTAGTTGATTTTTAGTCGAAAATTTCATTACCTCAGTCGACCAAGATTTTCTTTGGTTTATTACAGCCCTAATGATTTTATGAAGCGACAAGAGTAGTTTGTGCGCAAAAAGAAATCAAAATAACGACTTTATTCAACAAGTTATTTTCTTCTGCCTGGGCCTTTGACGTGAACTCACGAAGCACCACGATGCATGCGCGAGAATGACTTTCATTTCGCGGCTTTGATAAGGCACTTTTACGTGCACTTGTTTGTTTCTCACGGTTCTGGGCATTCAGGAAATGCACACCCATTTTGAGCACTACGCCAAGACCTAAAGCACGATTAATGTAGAATTCAACAGCTTGGATTCGGCGTGTCTTCCTCTGCTTGTAAACAAAGCTCCTCGCTTCTGGATCATGTGTCAGGTCAGAACGCCGGCTCGCATGCGTTGTGGTGCTTCGTGAGTTTATGTCAAGGGCCAAGGGCCCAGACGGAAGAAAATAACTTGTTGAAAGTTGTTATTTTGGATTTTTTTTTTTTTTTGTGCACAACTCTCGTTGCTTCATAAAATTATTGTAGAACCACTGTAGTGAGATGGACTTTGTAACAAATTCTTTAGTACCTTTTATGGGTCTTGAGTGCAAATTACATTGCTGCCAATTTAGGCCTTTCTGAGCCATTGGATTTCAACAAAAATATCTTAATTTGTGTTCCGAAGATGAACAAAGGTCTTATGGGTGTCGAACGACATGAGGATAAGTAATTAATAACAATTTAAATTTTTGGGTGAACTAACCCTTTAAAATATGCCAGTGCCATTGTTTTCTCTCAAGATGCACATTTCTAAAAAGTACTTAAATGCCCTAATTGAACTGAGGCCTAATCCTGGTTTAGTCTAGGCCTGGTCTGTGAAACGTGCCTTAAAGTCCTTTACTTTAAGCATGAGAACCTAGATGCTGAACATTTTACACTAATTTTTTTTGTAACATGTTCAGGAGTGGCCCTCACTGCAGACACACAGATGCATAAGATGCCCAGTGAAGCAGGTGTTCACTCCATGGCTTTGGCTCTTCCTCCTTCTCAAGCTAGGTACCAAACACCAATATTCGAATTTCAAAGTATACTCATTTGACCATGAATGTGGATGGATGTGCTTGTCATCTAGTGCACCGTTTTTTTCAAGTGCTCAACTCACTCACACGTACTGTTGTCCATTCTAAGTCTGTGTGGACAGAAAAATTGGGCATCACACAGATGGAGGAAAGTACGCTTTCAGCTTGACTCCCTTTTTGGGAGGGATTTCTAAGTGCAATTTAAAAAAACAAAAGTTACAGTTTTTCTGTGCTTGATATGGCCAAATCTTTTTTTATTTTTATATATCAATATTAATTATTACTTAAAATATGAAACAAAATAAGAAACCCCTCTTGTAATTTCACTGTAAGATAAAGTATGTAATTATAGTAGTAATTAAAAATAAATTATTTTGCAGAACAGCTGTAAAATGACAATGCTAATGTGTTTTCAGGTAGGCTAAATAGGTCTTAACAGTAACATTCAAGTGAGAAACTAAGTAATTATAAATATAATAGTTATATTTGTCGGTGTGAATTGGTTATAAGATATGTATGGATCTAATACATTGGAATATATCTGATTTATTCGTTTTAACAGTTTACGTTTAATTAAGATTACGTTTAAGTACACAGCTGAATGAATACTTGCGAGGACATGGCTTCCATTTTGACGTTTTTTTTTGTTACCATTTAAAGTTCTATATTTCGCGAAAGAGAACGCTTCGGTTACTTACGTAACCTCGGTTCCCTGAGAAGAGGGAACGAGTATTGCGTTTAGCTAAACGCTAGGGGAATTTCCTTTCCTCGAGATTTTGAAGCAAATTTTTATCCTAAAAATACCATGTAAAACGCAGTGCAGCTGCACAGCTCTCAGCAGGAAGCAGCTGCGCTCTGATTGGCTGTGCCACTGCAACTGCAGGAACCTATGGCGAGACCGCTGGGCGGGAAGGACCAATCAGGTCCCTCTAATATTCCCGCCACAAGGGGCAGCAGAATTTGCATAGCCAAGGGTATAAAAGTCCCTGTCTCACCAGGTTCGTCAGGTTAATCGACTGAAGCGACTCCCTGAGCAAAGCATGGCGAGCAAACGCAATACTCGTTCCCTCTTCTCAGGGAACCGAGGTTATGCAAGTAACCGAAGCGTTCCCTTTCGAGAGCACTCTCGTATTGTGTTTAGCTAAACGCTAGGGGACCCAATGCAAAACGCTGTGCTCGCTTAACGGCTCTGAAAGCCTGGAGACAACATACCCAGGCCGACCTAAATATATAAGTAAATATGATATTCATAGAAGTCCCCAATATGAGCCAGACCTGAGTCTGGCTATTTAATGAGAATAACACACAAGATAAGTGTAGTGTGTATATAGACCAGACATAGTCGGGCCGATAAAAATATTGAATGACCAGACAATTCGAGTCATGTAAGGAATGTGCTTATGACTTCTACAAATACTTAACCCAGACCAGACTGTCGGGCCGTAAGGGGTTAATATGTATTACACAGCGAGAAGCCCAGCCTGTAAGGCAGGGACATCCAAATTATAAAACCTGATAAAAGTGGACGGGGAGGCCCAGCCTGCCGTCGCACCGATATCATTCAGAGAAATGCCAGTAGACCAAGCCCATGACAAGGTCATGACTCTAGTAGAATGGGCTTTGATGCCTATAGGGCAGCTGAGATCTTTGGACTCATAAGCCAGCGAGATAGCATCCACTATCCATCGTGACATGGTCTGCTTTGTAATCGCGCACCCGCGGGTGTAGCCGCCAAAGCACACAAAGAGCTGTTCAGTTTGCCTGAAAGCAGCGGAACGCTCTGTATATTCTCAGCGCTCTGACAGGACAGAGCAAATTAGCATCTTCCTCATCTAACGATGATGAGAGTGCTGAAAGTGAAATGACCTGTGCTCTGAACGGAGTTGAAAGCACCTTAGGTACATATCCATGTCTTGGTTTGAGGACGACTTTAGAGTTGTTTGGCCCAGACGAGACGCTCACTGAGAGCCCGTGCAGATCACCCACTTGCTTAACTGATGCGATTGCTATCAGAAAAGCGGTCTTGAGTGATAGGAGCTTTAAGCTCACTGAATGCAGAGGCTCGAATGTTGAGCCTTTCATAGCATCCAAGACCGTGGACAGGTCCCATATAGGGACTGAAGGGGGGCGAGGTGGGTGAAGCCTTTTAGCCCCTTTGAGGAAGTGCACGATAAGATCGTTCTTCCCCAGTGACAGTTCATTCACTTGAATGTGGTACGCTGCAATAGTAGCCACAAAAATTGAGCGTGGAGGAGGAACGACCCGCGTCCAGTAGCTCTTGTAAAAAAAGTGAGCACTCCTGACACTTCACTTAACTTTACACCTGTCCGAAAAGACTGACCATTTGCCTGAATAGAGCTGCCTGGTCGCGGGGGCTCTAGCTTCAGAAATAGTGTTTAATACACTTTCAGAGAGGTTCTCATGTACCCGTTGATGGGCCAAACATGAAGCGCCCATAGATCAGGACGGGGATGCCAGATCTGCTGTTTCGCCTGCATGAGGAGGTCTCTCCTCAGCGGAATTGGCCACGGGGCTGTATCTGACATACGACTTAGCAGTGAGAACCATGGTTGATTTCTCCAGAGCGGGGCTATTAAAAGCACAACACATTTGCTCTCCCTGATCCTCTCTATGACCGGAGGTAACATTAACATTGAGATTGGGGGAAAAGCATAAAGAGGAAGGCTGGGCCATTCGTGGGCCAACGGTGAAATATATTAGGCATTGATCATTGTCTTGTGAGGTGAAAAGATCCACTTTTGCCTCGCCAAACATGCCCCAAATTGTCTGAATCATTTGTGGGTGAAGAGACCACTCTGCTGGGGACACTTTGCCCCTGGACAGCATGTCCGGACCCAGATTCAGAATGCCTGGCACACTTAGCTCCACCCATATTAGGACTCTTTCCACCATTGTGTTCAGACCAATAGATCTTAGACCGCCCTGGCGATTTATATAGGCTACCACTGACCTGGGGCCCGTTCTTCGTACCTCGCTAACTCAGTTAGCCGGATTTGATTGTTGACGATTTGGCATGATCTTGGATTGTTTGGTTCTTCGACGCTCATCCTGGACTTGCTGTCATAGCAACAGGTCCGTTAGCTTAAACCTGCTCGCGAGCAGGCTTATTTCATGTAAACAGGATTAGATTGCATCTTGAGGTGATACTTAAAATCTGCCCCAGCCACTGCTACTTTATTACAAGAGTTCATTACTGAACCAGGGGCAATAATAATCATTTTAAATAATAATAATATACAAATTTTACATTGTATATGAATATGAGAATGTATATAATATTATAATGTTGTGTATAATACCATAGACACAGCCACTTGATTGAGCGATTTATTTGTGATGGAATAATTACTTTATAATTTTATTGGAGGTTTGCACACATGTTGTACAGTTAATCTGAGCCGTGCATTAATTTAAGTGATGACGGATATTATGGGATGCTTGATGCAGCGCAGGAGATGCAGAGAATTTGATCTTGACCCTTAAGAAACTTTAATACTGTCACGTTACAAATCTGCTTCGAATTGAATTAAAAATTGAATTACAACATTGAAATAAAAATGTAAAGGGTGTACAAATACTGTATACAATCGTGAATATAAATAATTGGTAATCATGTAAAAAAAAACAAAAAACATTTATCATTGATCTATTATAACTTTTATGTTGGTTTGGTCGTTTAGCTGTTTCCTTATAAAGGTCCAGATATTCGTGGGTTTTTTTGTGTGTAATTTGCCAAGTTTTTTGCCAGGTGGCTTTTTTAATTATATGATGTCATTACGTTGCTCTCTTGACGCCAGCCAATCGCTGCATTGCTGATCATGGTTTCGAGTATCCATCTGCCCTCTTCAGGGAAAACAAGAACGCGCAGTGATCTTAGATCATTTAATCCAGATATTTAAATCCAATCCGCAAATTCGTTGGAAGAACCAAATTAGATCAATTATCAGGATTAAAAGATCTGGGATCTGTCAAATCATCTCAGATGTATTAAGCGAGGTACGAAGAACGGGCCCCTGCTGTCCATTCGGATCAGGACATGGTGGTGCTTTATGTACGCTTTATGGCGCTTTCATCTGTAGACAGTTTATGTGAAGGCTATTTTCCGAGTCTGACCAGAGACCGGAGACTGGCCTGCCCTCATGAAGGGCTCCCCAACCTAGGTTGGATGCATCTGTCGAGATAACTTTCCACTTCGTAACAGTGCCCAAACTCATGCCCGTCTGATACCAGACGGGATTTTTCCAAGGAGCCAGAGCCAACACACACCTGTGGTCTACCTTGATTTGTAATCGGGCCGTGAGCTGGAACGCGGCAATTCAGCCGTAGAGGGCACATGTGTAACAGACCTAGTCTGAAAACTGGCGCCGCCGAGGCCATGAGACCCAACATCCTCTGAAAGTGTTTGAGAGGAGTGCATGCACTTGACCTGAGGGAAACCACTCTGTTCCGCACAGAGAGCGTGCGCTGTGATGTCAGTCGCACATTCATCTGTAGTGAGTCTAACACTGTTCCCAGAAACAAAATGTTCTGCGTGGGAGACAATGAGCTCTTTGCCACATTGATTCTGAGGCCCAAGCATTTCAAATGGTTGAGAAGCCAAGATCTGTGGTTCAATAACTGTATCTCTGACTGAGCTATTCGACTGAGCCAGTCGTCAAGATAGTTGAGAATTCTCATTCCCCGAAGCCTCAGCGGGGTTAGCACCGCTTCCATGCACTTCGTAAACGTGCGGGGAGACGGAGATAGACCAAAGGGTAGCACCCTGTATTGGTAAACTTTCCCCTCGAAGGCGAATCTCAAGAATGGCTTGTGATGAGGGGCTATTGATGAGGGGGATTTGTTTCATTTTCAACATTTTGAACGGGTGCTTCATAAGGGCCGTGTTCAGATTTCTGAGATCTAGAATGGGCCTGAGACCACCGTCCTTTTTTGGTACAAGGAAGTAACGACTGTAAAAGCCTTACTCGCTCTGTGAGGGGTGTACGGCTTCCACCGCCCCTTTCATTAACAGTTTTGATATTTAGGTTCGCAGCACATGACTTGTGACGCTTCTCACCGTTGTCTCTACCGTTGTCTGCGAGCAAACTGTAGCGAGTAACCTTGTTCTATTATGTTCAACACCCATTTTGAAATGCCGGGAATGGCCTGCCAGGCCTCGGCCTTCAAAGCCAGGGGCTGAATTAATTTGTGTGGCGAGTCGCTGAGTAACAGGGATACGGTGGCCCGATAATGTTGTGTTAAAGTGACGCTTATCAGAACACGTTTGTTCATTGGCTCTCTGACTGCGAGATAATAGTTTCCCACCGCCTGAGTGCAGGGGGCTGGGGAACATGGGGGAGTGATTGAGTGTAGGGGTACATGCTTTAATGCTGGCACACTGCCTACAGAGAGAGAACCCTTTTTGTGATTTCATATGGGTCGCCGTGAAAACGGCGTTTGTGTACAGGCGGCACGTTTGTTTGCGGCCTCGTTGGCTGTGTATGTAATGTGCCCAGCCACCTGGTTGAAGGGAGCTGGGGAATGGCGCTGCCTTGGTGGGCTGTGCTGGTCCAGCCTTAGCGTGACGGCTAGCGGAGGAGCTGGAACGCTTGAGCAGGAAATGTCGCATTGCCTGTGAGGCCTTTTGTGCCTTGGTGAAGCGTTCTGTGAACCCAACCACAGAGGGTCCGAATAATGGGCGAGTCCAGGAAAGCGGTCTTGTCCGAGTCTTTCATCTCGGTTAGGTTGAGCCACAAATGGCGCTCCAACACCGTCAAGTTGGCCATGTATCTGCCAATTGCCTGAGCGTTAGCCTTGGTCGTGCGCAGGTCCAGGTCAGTGGCGCCACGCAGGTCCTTCAGGGCCTGACTCATCAGGGTATCAGGGACAGACTCATCCAGGGAACGGAGGAGTTTGGCCTGGAAGACCTGAAGAATCGCCATAGAGTGTAGCGCTGAGGCAGCCTGGCCGGCGGAGGCGTATGCTCGACCGGCGAGGCTGGAAGTAGTGTGGCAGGCCTTAGATGGGTGTACATCCCCTGGCGGAGGGCGGGCAAAGGTGTGCAGCGACGGCTTCCTCGAGGGGAGGAAGAGCGTGATATCCCTTTCCCTGAGCGCAATCGACCACAAGAGCGCGGGAGAAAAATAGGATTTGGAGCGAGATGAAAATGGCGCCTTCCACGACTTGGATAGTTCCTCGTGGACTTCTGGGAAGACGGGAGCGGGTTTTTTGAGTGGTCGGGTGGCGGCGGTTCTCAAAAAACCACTTGCTTCTCGTGGACTCCTGGGGTTGAGACCAGTCAATACTGAGGTCGTCCACGGCCTTAGTGAGCAGGCGCATAAGCGCAGTGTCAACTGAGGTTTTGCCGCCCATGGCAATCCGCGTCGAAGTAGTGTGCTCCGAGACAGTGTCCGACCACCCGCTTTCAGATGCAGCAAACGAAAGGCTGTCATCCCCTTCCGGTCCGCCGAAGGAAACAGTAGCAGCCGCCAGACGAGAGGAGCTGTGCTGTTCCTCAGCGAACATGACAGGCAATGGCGAGGCACGCAGGGAAATGGCCGGCGTGTGCTCTTCAGAGCGCTCCGGGGTCCATTGGTCACAGCGTTTCTTCTTACGCGGCTCGAGAGGCTGAGAACAAGGGACGGGATTCGGATCGGAACTGGCGAGCCGAGCCTGAAGAGTCTGTAGCGCCAGTTCATCGCACTCCGGGCAGCCGCCCTGGTTGAGTGCGGCCTGCGCGTGGTCTCGTCCGAGACATGAGACGCAGATAATGTGCCGATCCTCGTCCAGGAGAAAACCTCTACACGAGGCGCAGGAGAAATTAGACATTTGCAACAACGTCTCGGCTCTTTTAGTGAGTGTGTAGCAACAAAAAAAACACGCGGATTGGATAAAAGGATATGTGCCGGATTGCGCAGCTGGAAGGCAGGCTGAAGGCGGAGAGTCCGACGTCCTCAGGCTGCAGAGTTCCACTGGGTGCGTGTCGACGGCAGGCTTCAATCAAGAGCTCAGCGAGGTGAGTCGCTGAAGAAAAAATAATCTGACGAACCTGGCAAGACAGGGTCTTTTATACCCTTGGCTATGCAAATTCTGCTGCCCCTTGTGGCGGGAATATCAGAAGGACCTGATTGGTCCTTCCCGCCCAGCGGTCTCGCCATAGGTTCCTGCAGTTGCAGTGGCACAGCCAATCAGCGCGCAGCTGCTTCCTGCTGAGAGCTGTGCACCTGCACTGCGTTTTACATGGTATTTTTAGGATAAAAATTTGCTTCAAAATCTCGGAAAGGAAATTCCCCTAGCGTTTAGCTAAACGCAATACGAGAGTACTCTCGAAAGGGAACTGAATTTGTGTTCGCATGCTGTTTGAAAGGCGGCTTTCCATGTGCACGCTTCTGGTCTGAGCCCGGCAGAGAGAGTAGCGCATTGAGGTTTTTTTTTTTTAGGTTTATTGCACTTAACTAGAGATGCACCGATGAATCAGCCACCGATATTCATCGGCTGATTTTTGATCAGTTTACAACCATCATGTATTGGCTATAGCATGAAAGGCTGATGTAACAAACCGATGGTTTATCAATAAACTGCATGAAGGCACTGAGCTGTATAATGTCTGTTGTCGCTTTGGCTGGTGCTGAGCCAGAGATGGACAGCCTCAGCGCTGTCATATATCACAACTATTCAGTGTTTTCAACCACATAAGTTTTATCTTAGGTTTTAGACATACTTATTATAAGTACTAGCAAAATAAATTTTTTAGATTTTTTTTTTTCACACACTAATGTCTATGGAAGCGGCAAAAACAATCTTTTCAATTATAAATTGACAACGTGTTTTATTAATTTCAGATACATATTGTGTAGGTAACTAACGTTTGAATAACGTAACGAATTTACGCTTTGTTTTCCGATTCTCTGAACTGCGGTGCAAACTTAAAACATCGTGCTTTATAGATCAACTAACATGATCATTATAAAGGTTTTTTAACAACAAAATACATTCACTCAAAATACACACACATTTGCGAATCGGACTATCAGGTAATTGATGACGTAGCCAACAAGTGTGTGAATATTTTGATTAAAAAAGGAAATAAGAGTGATACATCTGTCATACAGCGATATTGTGGCTGCAATGTCACGTGACAATCATGACGCAGCACCATGGAAATAGTGATGCGCTCTAAAATAACGGTCGCCTTAACTCACGCTGGGGACTTGAAGGATATTAGAAAGTTACGTAATCCAATATTCCTGCTGTATGCGTTTTAATGTTAACCCTCTGGGGCTCTTCGGTCATTTCTGACCCAATTCTTTAAAATAAAAAATGTTAAAAATCGTAGCTTCATCGGAATGGTCCGAAAACTTGGTGACTTTATTGGTACGTAGTATATGAACACCCAAAAAAATTGGGGGCAGGATTTGAAAAGTCTTAAGTGGTCGTAAAAAAAAAGTCACATTCAGGACCTTCGAGTCAAAAATGACCCCCATAGGAAATTAATGGGAAATTGGCAAAAATATGAAAATACAGAGTATTTTGTGCATAGAATCTACAGCCAGGATGCAGAAAAAAGAACTTAACAGTGAAGGGGTGAATCTCTAAAACACCAAGAGTGCAAAACAAACAAAAAAAAACCACACACACACACAAACACAATTCGCTTTTGGAATGACACGAGTTAATTTGTGTGTGCGCGTGTGTTTCTGTGTGTGTGTGAGTTTTTTTTGTCTGTTTTGCACTCTTTCACCCCTTCACTGTTGAGTCCTTTTTTTCTGCATCCTGGCTGATTTGTAGATTGTATTCTCAAAAAAACAAATTTCCCATTCATTTCCTATGGGGGTCATTTTTGATGTTAAACAACAAGAGACAAAATCACTCACTACTCTTGACTAAATAGTTTTTGTAATTAATCTGTAATTAATCTGGATTAATCTGCATTTAATTTATACAGTGAATATGCAGTTATTTTACATTTGTTTACTTTATTTCTGTATGTGAAAACTGTTAGACCTACCTAAAAAGCATTGTTTATTTCACTGTTTATGTATCTCTTTATTATACAGGGAGTGCAGAATTATTAGGCAAGTTTTATTTTTGAGGATTAATTTTACAACATTAATAATTAAACAACAACCATGTTGTCAATGAACACAAACTCATTAATATCAAAGCTGAATATTTTTGGAAGTGGTTTTTAGTTTTAGCTATTTTAGGGGGATATCTGTGTGTGCAGGTGACTATTACTGTGCATAATTATTAGGCAACTTAACAAAAAACAAATTTATACCCATTTCAATTATTTATTTTTTGCCAGTGAAACCAATATAACGTCTCAACATTCACAAATATACATTTCTGACATTCAAAAACCAAACAAAAACAAATCAGTGACCAATATAGCCACCTTTCTTTGCAAGGACACTCAAAAGCCTGCCATCCATGGATTCTGTCAGTGTTTTGATCTGTTCACCATCAACATTGCGTGCAGCAGCAACCACAGCCTCCCAGACACTGTTCAGAGAGGTGTACTGTTTTCCCTCCTTGTAAATTGCACATTTGATGATGGACCACAGGTTCTCAATGGGGTTCAGATCAGGTGAACAAGGAGGCCATATCATTAGATTTTCTTCTTTTATACCCTTTCTTGCCAGCCACGCTGTGGAGTACTTGGACGCGTGTGATGGAGCATTGTCCTGCATGAAAATCATGTTTTTCTTGAAGGATGCAGACTTCTTCCTGTACCACTGCTTGAAGAAGGTGTCTTCCAGAAACTGGCAGTAGGACTGGGAGTTGAGCTTGACTCCATCCTCAACCCGAAAAGGCTCCACAAGCTCATCTTTGATGATACCAGCCCAAACCAGTACTCCACCTCCACCTTGCTGGCGTCTGAGTCGGACTGGAGCTCTCTGCCCTTTACCAATCCAGCCACGGGCCCATCCATCTGGCCCATCAAGACTCACTCTCATTTCATCAGTCCATAAAACCTTAGAAAAATCAGTCTTGAGATATTTCTTGGCCCAGTCTTGACGTTTCAGCTTGTGTGTCTTGTTCAGTGGTGGTCGACTTTCTGCCTTTCTTACCTTGGCCATGTCTCTGAGTATTGCACACCTTGTGCTTTTGGGGACTCCAGTGATGTTGCAGCTCTGAAATATGGCCAAACTGGTGGCAAGTGGCATCTTGGCAGCTGCACGCTGACTTTTCTCAGTTCACGGGCAGTTATTTTGCGCCTTGGTTTTTCCACACGCTTCTTGCGACCCTGTTGACTATTTTGAATGAAACGCTTGATTGTTCGATGATCACGCTTCAGAAGCTTGGCTATTTTAAGACTGCTGCATCCCTCTGCAATATATCTCACTATTTTTGACTTTTCTGAGCCTGTCAAGTCCTTCTTTTGACCCATTTTGCCAAAGGAAAGGAAGTTGCCTAATAATTATGCACACCTGATATAGGGTGTTGATGTCATTAGACCACACCCCTTCTCATTACAGAGATGCACATCACCTAATATGCTTAATTGGTAGTAGGCTTTCCAGCCTATACAGCTTGGAGTAAGACAACATGCATAACGAGGATGATGTGGTCAAAATACTCATTTGCCTAATAATTCTGCACTCCCTGTATTAATGCATGCGTTTTTGCATCGTTATCGGCCAGTAATTATTTATTACATTTACATTTATGCATTTAGCAGACGCTTTTATCCAAAGCGACTTACAGCTTGGGGGTACATGAAGCGATTGGTCATGAAGAGTCGAGAAGTGCAATAAGAGCCTGAAATCCTGAGACTGTGTACATTGCTCAGTGTAGCATTCAGTTAATCATATCCACTCCAAAAAATCCTGGCATTGTGACGTTGCTCCGACTTTGCTTTTCAACTCGGAAGAATGAATTTGCTCAGAAAAACACAAACATAACCAATTTCCACTTGTTGGTAAAATTTATGAGTGCTCTTAGTGTTTTCAGTTGATGTACATATCGGTTCACATCTCAAAAAATGTGTTTTGGGGTTTCATGACCCTTTAAGTACCTGCTGCTGTCTATATTATTAATTTTAATCAAACATGAAAATACAACTTTAACAATGATGAATCTGTGTTTAATTTATACAGTGAACGTTGTGCAGTTATTTTACATTTTAATTATTACATTTCTGTATCTGAATACTACTGTTAGTTAGACTTTATTTGAGATTTTATTTGTAACTTTGTATTGTTTTTGCTTGTAATTTTTTTTTTCTTCTATGGTATTGAAGAACTTAAGTGTTTTCTTTAAGTAATAAATGCAATGCAAAGGTTTTTTTTTCCCCTTGCTGATCTGAAAAATGTATCTGTCTCAAACTGTAATATGATCTGTACCGCGAGATTTGTGATCCATTGCACTCCTGTTAAAAAACACCAAATCCTGAGCTGCTCATGTGTAAAAGGACTTTGGACCTTGTTCTATTCCAGTCCTTTATTCAGTTAGAGTTCAAGTGTAAATTAGGTTTGGGAAATATTTTATTCTTTGCCTTTTAGGCAGGAAGCCAGTCGAACTGCAGCCAGTGTGGCAGATATCCACAGACATGCAGGAGGTGCAGAGAGATCTCAACCCCCACAACACGCACTGGTGAGCACCACCTTTATTTTCTATTTTCATTTTAGTAATTTTCTGTGCTTTGTTCATTTTTGTACATATACATATACAAATAAATACATATACATATACATATATATCGTTTTTGAAAGAAGTCTCCAATGCTCATCAAACCTGCATTTATTTTATCAAAAATACAGAAAAAAACACTATAATATTGTGTAATATTACAATTTAAAATATCACCATATTAGAATGATTTCTGAAGGATCATGTGACACTGAAGACTGGAGTAATGGCTGATGAAAATTCAGCTTTGCATCACAGATATATATTATATTTTAAAGTATATTAAAATAGAAAACCATTTTTTTTTATTGTAATTCATAATATTACTTTTTAATTTTTTTTTAATTCAAATAAAATAAATGCAGGCTTGATGGGCATTAGAGACTGTTCAAAAACATAAAAAATAGTAATTTTTCCAAACCTTTGACAAACATACTTATGCACATGCATACAGGGCCTAAAACTATTTTTTTGCCACACCTGCTCATGGCCAGCAAACAAATGTACCTATATTTTTACCGTCCATGAAACTATTTTTGCAAAAACAGGCAGTTATGACAAATTTTAGATACTAGTGAAAATTCACAATTCTCTATTCCAATTTTGATATATCAGCTAAAACTATTTCCTTAACTAATATAAAATGAAAACATTAAAAACAAATAAGTAATGGCACAAACAAATACAACAGAACAAATATACAAACAAAATAAATATCGGTTATCGAAATCTAAATTGAGTTGAGTTTTTGCTTGAAACAAACTAAATTATCTAATTTTAATGGATTAGAAAAATAATCTTCCAAAATCTTCCTTAAAGATTCCAAACAGAAACATTATTTTTCTTACCCCATTGGCAGATATATTTGCTTGTTTTAAACAAAAACTCACTTCAATTTTATTTTATTTTCCAGAAAACAAGAAAAAATATCTAATGTCATTTAACTTAACAGGACAAAAATACTAAATGACAGCATTTTTTGCAGTGCACACAAGGCAAAAAGTAAAACATACACACATATATATATATATATATATATAATATACATATTTCTATATCTAGAATGGTATTTAGTCTATAGACATATAAATACAAATGCACAAAACTGCAAGTTTATGACAAAAAATAGTCTGCAATTTGGCCTTTATTACTCATTTAATACATGTCTACATTACAAATTAAATAAAACTAGATATTAACCTACATTTCTGACAAGGTTACAGGTGTTACCACAGTAAATCCATGATAAATTCGAAATGCGAATTGTTTGAAAATGATTTTGAATCGGCTCAGCTGATTAGCACGTTAGTGTTGTTTATTAAGTCAGCGCTGTTTAACTGGATTTAAATTAAATCAGATCACAGAGAGATTCGCAGCTCGTACCGGAGACCTCTGCGCTGAACTCGAACACTTCTCACGGGCTTCGGAAGGCTGTTTAGTGGTCATGCGATCGAGACACTCAGCAAGTAAACACATTTGTTCAGAGTCAGAGCTCGCGAGTGGCGCAGAGCACAAGCAGCGCTGTTTCGTTCCGCTTTGGGCGCTGTTTCCCTGGCCTAAAATCTAGTACTGCCACCTTGCGGTGACATCGTGAAACTACATGATTTGTAAATGATCCGTGGCGGGCCACATGTAATACATTTTAATAGACGTGCTGCGGGCCGTTTGAAATTCATCCCCGGGCCGCATTTGGCCCGCTGGCCGGACTTTGGACACCCCTGACTTATGTGGACTAACTTTTATTTGAGGAAATCTGTTTATTATAGAAGCTATTAGGTTTGAATTATTGGTCCTGCGCTGTCTATTGAGTATGTCTATAATGGCTAACGTACGTGCGCAAGTGAGTGCTCAAGTTTAATACAATGATCATAATGCAAGGCAAGCATTCGCATGTATGTGATCTATTTTTAGCGGTTGTGTGCTCGGCTGTCTGGGTAATGTCTCATCAAATGGTTCCGCAGATTTTTAGCATTTCATCTCAGCATTACAAAGGTCGACAACGTACCGGAAGCCGCCATTTAAGCACTGAATGAATGACACGCACTCCTCTCGTTCCTTTGTAACAACGCGCAAGGCAAATAAGAGGGTGACCTCTAGTGGAGAAGACTAGTAATTAGATTTACGTTAATCTTATGTTCAATGTTTGCTGAAATAAATATGGTAAAAAATCGATTCGTGGCCTTTGAGAATCGATTTTGAATCGACCACATTTAAAAAAAACGATCAATCGAAAAATCTATTTGTTTTGTTTTTGTTTTGCCCAGCCCTAGAAATAAACTGGTTTTCAGGTAAAGAAATTTTATAAAGTATGATTAAATGTAAGAAAAGTTATTCAGACGAGCAGAGTGATTTTTCTTTGTCTTTTGTTGTTTGATTAACATTAATGACATGATGGTAGCAGGAATATAAGGTTGTTGTCACTTTGACCTGCACCGATCCAATATAGGCTACTGATACTGTCTGTAATCGTGTTTTCTTTCCCAACTATTTACGTTGACTTAAGACAATTATGTTTACTAGTATACTTTGTTTAACCCTTGTGTATTGTTCAAATACACTACCGTTTTGTTATGTTCGGGATGAAAACATCTATTAAATGAAACTGCTGTAAAAATGTGTCATACTATTTTTTTTTTTTTTTTTTTAATTTGCATCAAATTTGTTAATCAACCTCAGTTCTGATCAAAACTACTAAATCTTTTTAAAAATCCAGGATTTTTACTTTTTATTTGCTAAGTTCATAATCATTCTTTTATCACAGTCTTGGACATGTGAAAGATTAGTAACAACATTGGCTTTGATGCATTGTTACTTTTTGTGCAACATAAGATTTTTTTTTTTTCCTCTCATTTATAAGCTGTTATGCTCCATATGACTCCATATAAAATTCAGAAACTAAGCTTTTTTTCTTTCTTTTTTTTTGCACAGGCCTATCTAAAGGGTTAATTGTGTTACCTGGTGATCAACAGGGAAAACCACCCACAATCAGAATGCATTGCATATGCATATGGTGTCATGGCTTTGCATTAAAAAAAATGTTGTTAGTCAATTGGGCAAAAACAGCCACAAACAGTAAATGAGGGAGAAAAAATTTAAAATATGATGCTGCACAAAAACTAACAATGCATCAAAGCCAATGTTGTTACTAATCTTTGACATGCCCAAGACTGTGAAGGTAAAAAAAAATACTACTACTATCAACTGAGGTTGATTCAATAGATTTATATAAAACATTTTGAAAAAAATATTTTCATCTGATACATTTTTACAGCAGGTTAATTTAGTGGATGTTTTTATCCAGAACATAACGAAAGGGTGGTGAATTTGCCCACAGTGTATTGATTTTTTTTTTTTTAAATGTCAAAGCATTTTCCCAAAATATGTGTCAAAATAATTTGTCACTAAAAATCATTCCATTTGCTCAGAAACAGAGAAAGTTTTGGCCAAATTAAGACTCAACAGCACCCCATAGAGGATGAAAACAACATCCTCAACATAACATAAGGGTTACGTTTGTTCTTTCAAGCAGATGTGTGTGTTAAAATCAGTAATTGCGCTGTCTGAGACATGGCTTTCTGTGCGTTTGCTTCGGATGTTTGCGCACAGAACTTCCCACAGTGTGCAATAATGTTTGTATATCTGCAAATTTAAAAAAAAAATGAAGCATCAGCCTTTCCTTTTTCCTCTCACAGTCTCTTATGGAAGGAGGCACAAAGAGTTCTGGACTGTTGCCAAGAAAGGCTCCTACCATGCCCAAACCTCAGTGGCATCCACCATGGAAACTGTACAGAGTGAGTGCTTTGTCTTCTTCCAGGAGTTAATCAGCATGTTTGTTCATATCATTTCTGAATACTTGTGAATAGAAACTTTGTCATTGTGCTGCATGTTATGTGATGTTTGTGGCTTCCTTTTTAAAGAGCACAGGCCCAAAAGGGCAGTTTTTACAGTTGTACAATGTGGTGTTTCATTGGTAATGAATGTTCTTCTCTGGTTGTCTCTCAGGTCATCAGTGGCCATCTGGGCTGGGTCAGATCTATAGCAGTGGAGCCTGGAAACCAGTGGTTTGTGACTGGATCAGCAGACAGAACAATAAAGGTGATCTATGTGACTTCAGATTAGGGATGGGTCGCGATTTTCGAATATTCGATAGTTGATTTAATTATAGACTATCGAATAGTTTGTGCGATTATCGTCCTCAAAAAAATCCCCATGTTTTCGGTGTGGTGGTGACGCGTTCATGTAACGAGAGGGAGGCGCTGCCAATAACGCACCTAAAGTGGTCAGTCAGCTCTCAGGGTGTTTTATACTGGGCAGGTTTGCTGCGGTCCGAGCGTGATTCTTCCCTCCGCCTCCGCAGTGTTGGTCTGGTTTCACACTCAACTTGAACCCTAGTGCGTTTGCGTTCATCTAACGTCATCACAAACGTGCACGGGCATGATAGTAAACAGAACGCGGGTCAAATATATTGGGCTTTTTTTAATTAATTTGGTGCTATTATGTGCAGCTGAGTAAACAACAGGTTTACCGTATATGTGTCGCTGGAAGGCGGCTTTGCTGCTTGCAAACTGACTCTTTTGAGGAGACGTGAATTGCCATTAATTTGCTGCCCTGATTGCACTCTATGCACGAATACACTGCAGGCTCGCTCTCGCGATCGTATCTCAGGTAAATCATCAACACTATCATCACTTATGTGTATGTTATTGAACTAATGACATTGCAATCGGCTAAAACGCATGCGCTGGTTACTTTTCTTCCTGAACAAGTGCGCACCCGAGTGTTGTTTCACATTCACGTCAATCGCGGCACAGCTTCGAGTGCAACCGAACTCCGGTTGTGTGTTCTCGAGTTCGGTACCTCAGTGCACATCAAGCTCTGTATGTAAGCTTTCACATTAGCAATTTTTCATTCGAACCGTGCTCCATTTCGAACTAAACTGCCAGAGTAAAAACACCCTGAGACAACAGAAGAAGAACATATCGCCTCACGCGCACACTGTAGACTATAGGCATTTAACGGTTGCGGTAACTTGGGGCGATGTCACATTACAGTCGTATGTTTCAGCATGTTACACTAATTATTTGGCTTGAGTTGATATAGCCTATTCCCTAATGAATTAAACAGTTTATCATACAGATTGAGAGTGTAAATGGTCTCTCTCCCTCTCTCTCTGTTTATATGCGTGTAGCCTTTACATGCGTGCATGCGGGGGAGGAGTTGCGATTTTCAAATAAAAATCGAATAATTACGGGAGATACGGATACGTTACGGATACGTGGTGTTGCCATAGACAATAAATTAATTAATTTGGTAAATAAATATAAACAACATTTATTTATACATCACACAACTATTTACAACACAACAGAGGTTGGCTTTGCTTGAGTTGTTGCTCTGGATTTTGTTGCTTTTAAGAAAAAAACCCTAATTTTTGCCTGTTTAGATTCGTCACCTTCTCCATTGTATTTTTACATTTTTACCATTAAAGTTACTACACGCAAATCCGTGTTTTTTTTGTTGTTGTTGTTTTTTTGGGGGGGAATATATTTCAGGGCTCAATGCTAAGGATTTTTTTCGGGGTTTTTTTTACTTGCCCTGTCATTTTCACTGACCCCACCACAAAAAAAAAACGACAAATAAAATAAAATAGGCCTAGTATTGTTTTTGAGCCATATAAGCTTAATAAATAAGGTTATGACTCTAAAAACTAATATCCTAACTCGTATATATTTTTTATATTGTTAAAGACCATCAGTAATAAAATAAGAACAAGTAATCAAATTATGAGCAAATGCACAAATAAATACAGCAGAACAAACATATACAAATGAAATAAACAGTTATTTTCATGTAGGTCTAAACTAGATTGTCAGGTACAAAAATAGTAATCAAATGTAAAATATCACTGCATAGTCTGCATAAAATTATATGCCACTGCATATACAGATTAACCCTTATTAAAAGTTATTCAGTCAAGAGCAGTGAGTGATTTTTTTTTTTGTCTTTTGTTATCTCAATATTTATATACACAAGTTAACGCGCCAAATCGTGGGCGGCGCCATTACTCTACACAAATGCATTTCATTTCCGCCGGAAGTGGTTTGCGCAGCGTCTGCCGGTGTAAACACAGCGATCACGATGCTAGCTTGGGAACACAGTTCTACTACTTTAACTGGAGATGGCGTTACAGTTTCAGTGCAGAACTGGGAGGATAACATGACGACGTGGCCCAGCATAACGTACAGCAAGATTTGCAAGATTTACTTCGTGCAATCCATGGTAATAGATGGAAAAGCAATGGACAATCTGAAAGCCTCCGAGGCATATCAATATCTGCACAGCAACAAAGTCAGTTGTGTAATGTCAATGTGTAAATATCTTAGCATTTTAAGAGAATGTCTAATATGGCGAGAAGTTTCACTCTCACTGAACTTCCGGCTTCTGAACTGGTTGCAGTTCCTCTCTGATTCCATATGAGGGCGCTCACAGGACGAGTGCAGAATGAATGGAGGTCTATGGCGCTATACCAATAAAAATCCACTTTTCTCAGGATATAATTTTTTATCTAGTAATTTGAATGTTGTATTCGAAAGGAAATGCAAATAAATTACACATTGCTGGGTGTTAGATTTTTTAGAGTCACTTATTTGCTTTAAAAAGTCTTTTAAAGTGTCAATGACGTCATACACATGTACGACCAGAGATACTGCTTAACGGCAATCCTTCAGTCGCTCTGGTGCTTTCGCGCTCTGCACTTTCTTTTCTCTCGAGGCATCGACAACACAGCTGACACAGGTAAATACACGTGCTAGAAGAGTTTTTGTTTTGTTTGTTTCTGGTCCCGCTTCAGATGACACGATGCCATCAAGCCATAAAACAGTTCTTTCTTTTGATATATTGCATGTTTAGATATTCTGTGGACCATTAAAACTTGAAAATGAGCATAAATGCTGGCGGTGACTGGCAAATTTCATGTTTACGTTCATTTAAAAGACCTAACCGACTATGTTTACGATGATACTAAACAAGACAGTCATTTTGATATAATTTTGTGTGAATATTCGTGCGCTGCGAGACGCGTGGCCGTGCGTGCGTGTGTGTGTGTGTGTGTGTTGTTGCCCTTCGCGAGTATCAAACTGAGAGACACGTTCTCGTCTATGAGCGCTTGAATATTTAAATTGCCAAGGCTTAAAAATGCGCAAATGATCAACTTCCGTGAAGATGCAGCTCTGGGAGTGTCTTTCACGCTGGCACTGAACCATCGGGCAATTCTTATGTCGACCGTAATGACAAATATTTTTTGTCATTTAATCAGGGGGGGCGGGGGGTCGTTTTGGGAGGGCGGGGCGCCCCCCCAAAACAATGGTAGGGGAAACACTGATATATATATATTACTATATATTATATATTATTTAAGTGCTCTTTATTTTATAGTGAATTATTACAATAGCTATGTATTATTGTTTTAAAATAAGCATAAATATCAATCATTTATTAATAAGGCAAGACACTGCATGGTTAAAAAAAAATTAACCATTAGATATTACCATACTTAACCAGTTGACTGATTACATTTAAGAATTGCAAACCTTTTACAGAGGTTTTTTTTCTTTCTTTCAGTATGTCAAGTCAGATAAAAAAAAAAAAACTTTTTTTTTCTGTTTAGGAATAAAGTTGTACAAAAAATTGCCAACTGATATATGAACAGACCCCTCTGTAGAAAATGTTAGAATATAGATGGGGATAAAACTCTAATGTTTGCTCTAAGTGTTACTGAAGTGTCTTATTTTGAAAGCTGCTTTTAAAGATGTATTGTAGTCAAAACCTACAAACTAGGGATGCAGATTTTTCCGAAATGAAAAATCTGGGCCGAAAACCAAAAATTCAACGAGCACTTGGCCAAAAACCGAAACTGAAAATTACTTGTGGGAAAAAAAATTAAAAATACAATTCAGTAAAATAACCCCACTTTTATTTAAAGTTGTGCTCCAAAATGTGACTAAATATATTACAATATTAAATAGCTCTATGCAACAGAATCAGATTGAACAGATTTTTTCTTGACCAATTATCAAAATAATGTTTAGTCCTACAAAGGCAAGACAAGGCAAGTTTATTTGTATAGCACATTTCATACACAGTGGCAATTCAAAGTGCTTTACACAGAAATTAAGTTAAAATATTCATAAGTGAATAAAATAAAAACATATATAGAGTAACAGTTATAATCGGAATAAAAAAAAAAAAAATATATATATATATATTAAAAAAAAGTATAATTAACACTAAAAATAAAAACCGGGTTCAATTGAAACATAATTAAAGTGCAAGCAGTTCGGACAGAGCACAGAGCTCATTCAGTAAAAGCATAAGATAAGGTGCAATTAGTCGGATGTACAGTGGCACAATGCTCATTCAGTAAAAGCACAGCTAAACAGATGTGTTTTGAGTCTGGATTTGAAAGTGGCTACTGTTGGAGCACATCTGATCTGTTCAGGAAGCTGGTTCCAGCTGCGGCTGGCATAATAGCTAAAAGCAGACTCTCCTTGCTTTGAGTGAACCCTTGGTATTTCTAACTGACTTGATCCTGATGATCTGAGTGATCTGTTGGGTTTGTATTTAATCAGCATATCTGCAATGTATTGAGGTCCTAGGTCATTGAGTGACTTATATACAAGTAATAGTACTTTAAAATCGATCCTAAATGTAACTGGAAGCCAGTGTAAAGACCTGAGAACTGGTGTGATATGGTCATATTTTCTGGTTCTGCTAAGGATCCTGGCAGCAGCATTCTGTATGAGCTGCAGCTGTCTAATGGTCTTTTTGGGAAGGCCAGTGAGAAGACCATTACAATAGTCCACCCTACTGGTGATAAAAGCATGAACGAGTTTCTCTAAGTCTTGCCTGGAAACAAAGCATCTAATTCTTGCAATATTTTTGAGATGATAGTAGGCTGATTTTGTTATTGCTTTGACATGACAACTGAAACTCAGGTCTGACTCCATAATCACGCCCAGATTACTGACTTGATTTTTTGATTTTAGACCTTTAGCCTCAAGATATGCGTTCACCTTGAGAATTTCATCTTTGTTTCCAAATGTAGTGATTTCAGTTTTGTCTTTGTTTAACTGAAGAAAGTTTTGGCACATCCAACTGTTAACTTCATCAATGCATATGCACAGAGTCAATGGGGCTGTAGTCATTAGGTGATAGGGCTAAGTAGATCTGGGTGTCGTCAGCATAGCTGTGGTAAGCCATTTTGTTATTTTTCATTATTTGGCTCAGTGGGAGCATATACAGGTTGAATAGGAGTGGTGCAAGAATTGACCCTTGTGGGGCTCCGCATGTCATGGATGTCCACTCAGACTTATGGTCACCTATACTCACATAATAACCTCTCCCTTCTAAGTATGACCTGAACCATTTGAGGACCATTCCGGAAAGCCCAACCCAATTTTCTAGCCTGTCAAGAAGTATGTTGTGGTCAGCAGTGTCGAATGCAGCACTGAGGTTGAGTAGTACCAGAATTGATGTTTTGCCTGTATCTGTATTGAGGCGAATATCATTTATTATCTTTATGAGCGCTGTCTCTGTGCTGTGATGCGGTCGGAAACCAGATTGAAAATTGTCAAAGTATCCGTTTGAGACTAATATCACACCTTGTTGGAGTGTTGTGAACAGAAACAAGTCAACTACAGTGAAATTTAATGTCGATACGTTATTTGAGCAGACTTTGCTTTTCTGGTGCGTGTTTGCTGTTCATGAGTGGAGCATTCGCTTGGGCTGTGAGCAACTGAGCAGAGAGCGCACACACAGAGTGGAACATTGAGCAGTGCAAACTGGGTGCTTGTAGACTTACCTGCTCAGCCAGAGCTTCGAAGTTGTGCATCTTCGGTAGCGGTGCTGCTGGCAAAGTGTATCCCTACTACAGACGCAAATAGATTAAATGTTTTTGCCTGTATTGTCTTGCATTAAAGCGTAGCCCTATAAACATTTATAATCATTATCACAATTTGTTTCTAAATTTTTTTATTTTTTTACCCCCCACCCACTTCTGAATCTGATCTGGACAAAGTCTTTGACAATGCAATTGTTTCATTTTTGTTCAAATTGCTTTTTCATGAAACGTACCCACATACAAGTGTTGATAAAAAAAAAAAGGTTTAAAAAAAAAAACTAAAATAGATTTTTGTTTTGTTTCAAAGCAGAGTCTCTGTTCCTTACTTTTATATATTGTATACTAAGATATTCATACAACAAAATGGCCATTTCTTGTTGGTCATGAAATTTGTGAAAATTATCAAAAAAGCTGTCACTGACTGGCACCTTAAATGTAAAAAATAAAATAAAATAAATGCTGGTGAGGGAAGAGGTAACTTGTCGTGTGTGTGTATATAGTGTTAAGCTTTTGTTCTGTAATGCCAGATCTGGGATCTTGCCAGTGGTAGGCTGAAGTTGTCTCTGACGGGTCACATCAGCACTGTGAGAGGCGTGGCCATCAGCACACGCAGCCCTTACCTGTTCTCCTGCGGGGAGGACAAACAGGTTAAATGCTGGGATCTAGAGTATAACAAGGTACACACTTTTAATACAAATACAAACAATGTGCATTCAGTGCAAATAGATCAATATAGATACACATTTTGATTTGTGTTGTCCACAGGTAATAAGGCACTATCACGGTCATCTGAGTGCAGTCTACGACCTTGACCTCCATCCTACCATTGACGTACTGGTGACCTGCAGTCGAGATGCCACCGCAAGAGTATGACATTTTTTTGTGTGTGAGTGTATCTGATCATGAACCTGTTGTGCAAAAGTAGTTATGCATGTTGTCTGTGTGTGGTAGGTTTGGGACATTAGGACCAAGGCAAATGTTCACACCCTTTCTGGACACACCAACACAGTAGCTACAGTCAAATGTCAAAGTGCCGAGCCACAGGTGATTACAGGTATGCATACATTTTATTTTTTAATTTTGCTGCTGGTAGATTTTTACATAGAAATACCATGTTTTTGTCTAGGTATTGTTTGATGTGCTTTGTATTCCATCTTGACAGGAAGTCATGACACCACCATTAGACTCTGGGATCTGATCGCTGGCAAGACAAGAGCCACACTGACTAACCACAAGAAGTCTGTCAGAGCCTTAGTGCTCCATCCCAGGCAGTATGTTGAACAGTCATTTTTTTAAGCAACATGATAAGCTAATATAAATAGAGTAGTAAACCTGTAAACAGAATAAAGTAATTAATCATACATTAAGGCCCATAATCTGTATTTGCATTCCACATTCACTTTTTTACTGGATGGTTATGATTTTGATTTAATTTATTCATCAAAAATAATTCAACATTACATTTTAAAAACTTAGACTTAAAAAAAAGACTTATTTTAATCTAATTATTTACAACATAACATTCCATATCAGATCAAGGGCTTCACTTCAGAGCTTCACAGCATAAATTTGCAAACGTGCTTTACAGCAGTTTCACTGTATAAATTAGCATTGTTTTAGTATTGTTCATATAGTATATTATAAAATTGTTTTTATTTTTATATTTATTTTCAATTGTAATTTAAGTTATGTGCTTTTGTCGTTATTTTTCTTATTTATATTTGCCTTACAAATTTAGTGCTTCTATTTGTGTTTGTGTGTGTGTATGTATGTGTGTGTGTATATATATATATATATATAATATACATAATGTGTGTATACATGTGTATGTAATAGCTTTAGTTAAAGCTGCTGTCCGTAACTTTTTTTTTTTTTTTGCGCTCAAGATTTACAAAAATTATATTATGAGGATGTACAACATGGATCCATTTTCCAAACCGTGTTTTTGTCTTACCCTGAATCATTATGTTGCACTTATAATAAGTGTTTATATTGGGACTATTCAGACCGGCCTGGTAGGAACCGCTGCGGATGAGCACAGTCCCTGCATGACTCGCCATAGACATAAACAGAGAGAAGTAGCTAACAGATGCATGCAGTTCTGTTTATTAACCGCTAGAGTGCAAAAAGTTACGGACTGCAGCTTTAACAATAACAACAGTGGCTAAGACCAAATCACAGCTATGCTGACATTCAGTGTTAAAATGTTAGTACTTATAATACTGCTTTCAATAATTGAATGTATTTATTATAAAAAAGTTGTTTTGATGTTTTTAGGTTAACCATAACATTTTATTACATAATAGTAATTTATATTCTTTTGATATTGGCATACAGTTAAACAGAGCTTTTGATTAGTTGATTATTTTAACTGAAGACCTTTTTTTTTGCCATGATTTGTTGAATTAAATTCAGTTTGTGTTTTCCATATCACAAGCCCTAATCAAATAAATAATTGTTAAAGATGGTTTGTTAGCTCAGATCCCCAGATCTGTTTCAAAGTATTCTTTGGCTGTTTTCACAGACAATGCTTAAGCTAGTCCCAGAGCTGTTTGCAACTTGCACTGGCATATCTGAAAATATGTGAAAACCGGGCCCTTTGACTTTTTAAAACCATGTCTCTTCAACAGGTACACCTTTGCCTCTGGCTCTCCAGATAACATTAAGCAGTGGAAATTTCCTGATGGGAACTTCATCCAAAATCTTTCAGGACACAATGCCATTATCAACACACTGGCTGTCAATTCAGATGGTGTTCTGGTGTCAGGAGGTAAAAATACTCCTTCACACTTTTTATGTTGCAAACCCAGTCATGCTAAAATGTCTTAATTCAATATGGTTCATATACAACTTATCTTCTACATTTGTTTCCCCTTTGTCTTGTCTGGGCTGCATTTAACTCCACTTTTAGACATATTCTTGCGAACTTCCATAATCACTTCCCCTCAGAGGAATCCCAGCTATCCTTTTGAAGTGCATTCAGCTTCAAGTAGATGTGGGAAGTTTATTTGGATAGGCCAACCCCTTGGTTTTGACCGAGGGAGCGATTCTACTCATATGTACACTTCAGGCAGATACATAGTCCACAATCCAACACGATTGTGACATCACGCATAATGAAAGAGCAACCCCGGCATCCATGGCAGGATCCATAGCAGATTCCAAGTGATCAAGGGCTTAGGGTGTTCCATTTAAACCCATTGCAAGGGTTCTGCCAGTAGTGGGCACTTGTGCAACGTTAGCAATGACGGACATCCGAGTGAATGAGAAGGGTGGAAGAGGGTAATTAGCAAGGGAAAGGCATAAAAAGTGGACTTTAATTCCATTGTGTCCTTCAGTTGTTGCATTTGTCTTGACTATCCTTTCTATGGTTTTTCACATCAGCTGATAATGGAACTATTCATATGTGGGACTGGAGGACTGGCTACAACTTCCAGAGGATTCATGCAGCGGTGCAGCCCGGTTCTCTGGACAGCGAGTCAGGAATATTTGCAGCCGTGTTTGATCAGTCTGAGAGTCGGCTCATAACAGCAGAGGCTGACAAAACCATTAAGGTCTACAAAGAGGACGACACAGCTGTAAGTTCCCAGTTTACTATTAATACTTGCTCAAAACTAATAATAATAATTAAAAGATTACATTCTGTTGATAGAAAAAGTTTGTAGTGAATTTTCCCTGGGTTTCACAGACAAGGTTTATGACTAGTCCCAGACTAAAAAGTTTTAACTGAAAGCAACTTGCACTGACGTCTCTTAAAATGTCAGTGCCATCTCTTAAAATGTCAGTGCCATCTCTTAAAATGTCAGTGCCATCTCAAGATGCACACCAGTAATTTTTTTTCCAAGGCATGTTTATAAAAGCAGCATAAGTATCCTAAGTGAAGGGAGGCCTAATCCTGGCTTAATTTGAACCCTGTTGTGAAACCAGGCCTTAAATTCTAGATTGATGAGAATTGCCTTGATGTGATTTAGCCATTTTTCAAATTAAAGTTTGCCTTATTCAGACATAAACTCTTTTAATTGATGATTACTTTTTTTCTTTCAGACTGAAGAATCCCACCCAGTTAATTGGAAACCTGAAATTCTGAAGAGAAAAAGATTTTAGTTTTTTTGTATTTAATTTTTCTATTTTTCATTTAGTTACATTTTAGCTGGCTGATTTATATGACAATGTCTGGTTAAGGCATAAAATAACAGCACATCCACAATTTAAGTGAAGTCAGGAGATTTGAAATCAGATGAGACATTTTGATTTGCTCTACCTATTAAAATAACAATGAACATTGCCGTTGTATTCATGAGGAAAGGTTTCTTCCCTGTCTATTCCAAACACCATTTGCAGGTATATGTGATCAGGCCTCACCAACTATTCATTCTAAACTACAAGAAATCCTGCAGAATAATTATAACAGTCAATGTTCTATTTTGGATCTGAGCGCTGTTGCTTATCTCAATCAGAGCCAAACAATACATGTCATTTACATATATATTTGCTGTACTTTTTTTTTTTTTTTTTTTTGATTCATAATTTGACATTTCTTGTCAATTTACAGCGAATTCCCGGAAGAAGAAAAAACATGTCTATATCATGGATCTGTCTTGTCTGGGTTGTATTTCCTGACATAACATTTTGTAAAATAAAGAACCTGGAGTTTAAAACCCATTGTTTTCATCATATTTTCATCCTATTTCATAAAAGGCGTATATTCAAGAACAAAAAGTTGAACCTCATTCACGAAAGTGGAATAATTTTTGTGCATTATATACTACTGTGCATATCAGCTTTTGCAGTTTCTGCGATTATTCCTGTGAAAATCAATGTTATTTAGAAAAGTTTTAGGTCATACTTTATATTAGGGTCAAATTCTCACTTATCTAACTATTAACTAAGACTTTTGTGGCAATAAACTCCTATTTACTGCTTATTAACAGTTAGTAAGGTAGTTGTTACATTTGGGAATTGGGTAGGATTAAGGGATGTATAATACGGTCATACTGAATAAGGCATTAATATGTGCTGTAAGTACTAATAAACAGCCAATATCCTAGTAATATGCATGCTAATAAGCAACTAGTTAATAATGAGAATTGGACCCTAGAGAAGTGTTACCCATTCTTAAAAAGGCATCCTGTTATGCCCTTTTACAAAGTCTTGATTTAGTTTTTTGGGGTGTACTAGAATATGCTTTCAAGCTTGATTGTTCGAAAAACCCATTATTTTCACATTATTACGGCACCTCACTACCCTATGAACATCATCAGTTCCTGTTTCGATGAAGCCCCTCCTTCCGAAATACGAGATTAAATATTTTACTGGAGCAGATGCCATTTACATTAAGTACAAATATACTGCCTTGTTTGCTAAACGTCTGGTTGGGCAAGACAAAATTATGGAAATCATATCATTAAGAGCACCAATAGTGTTGGGGTAAGACGCTTGGCATCAGGTTTTGATGCAAATCGACCTGAGGTTCGAAATCCGCCTTTTGCCGAACTCACTCTACTCCCTTTTCCCATCACATATCAATTCGGAAAGGTGTTTTTTTTTTTTTCAATAAAAATGAAGAAAATATTAGAAAAGTGTAAATAAAGCATCTAACGTGTTTAATAATGTGTTTATCGGTGAGGGGTATGTGAACAGACGTGCTGAATTAGAGACGATAAAAGTGAGTGGGTCCATTATCATTGATCGTAAAAAGTGGGTGGTTCTTGTCCCATCCACATACAATGGTTCCGATGCCCATGCTATGTTATACACCATTAAATAATGAGAAAAGAAAACTATGGTAATACAAACAGTAATCGAGCACAAAACCATGGTTATTTTTTTCCTAAGCAAGAGCTTACAAAAGCTACAGCAAACACTAATGTTGGATAGCAGGCGAGCGGAGGCAAAGCTTTATCCTTTGTTTACATCATAGCAACTACATAAGTGGAACTTTTAATAGAAAACACATCTACAAATAAGACATACAAGTTGTGATCCAAAAACAACAGATTGTTTTGACAAAATGGTAACTGCTCCACTTCAGGAGAAGCTTTTGTGCATAGCCTGCATTGTACTCATTTAGTTTATGTGCAGCACACAAATAAACGTTGTTCAGGAACAGTGTAATACATTTTAACCACACTAATTTTGTCAGCCTTAGGTCAAACCTGTGAGTTTTGGAAAAGGAATGGACAAACCATGACATAGTGACAACACTGTCTTCAGCCAGGCCTCGTCCCCTTTTTTACATATTCTGTGTGCGGGGATTATTTAAATAAGTAACATTATCACTTCACAAAGCCCGGAAAAAAGGAAAAGCTCAGCACAGATTCATTTTCTAGTTCATTGCTAGTTCTTTTTGTGAAGTGGAATGTGTGCAAAGGATTGTGAGTGATTGGAGGATGCAAAGGATACACTTGATACATCTTTCAAAACAGCCCGAATGAAGGAAAACATAGCCTGCCTTCGAAGGATCCTCTAAATTGAGACCTTTGATGGAGCTTGATGACACATGGCAGTCGAGATATGCAGCCTTAGGACTAGGACTGAGAAGCAGCATGTAGTTTTGGTGTGCATTCAGGAACAGGGTTGGGAAGCACTATTCAGGCTGTTTCCCTGCCTAGTGATTAACTATTGTAATTCCCTGTATCTGGGAATAAACAGTTCTTCATTATCTAGATTACAAATGGTCCAAAACGCGGCTGCTAGACTCTTAACCGGTGTTTGCAAACGCCTCCTGTTTTAATGTCTTTACATTGGCTCCCAGTCCACTTTAGAATTGATTGTTTTAGACGTGCTTTTGCTTGTTTTTAAATTGCCTCGCCCCTTCTTACCTTTCTGACTTGTTGTGTGAACACCATCCATTGCAAACTCTTAGGTCTTCCAACCAGAGTTTGGTAACTGTTTCAAAGTCAAAGTTAAAATGTAGGGGTGTTCAAGCGTTTGGCATAGCTGCACCTAAACTTTAGAACAGTTTACCAATCCAGAACTGCACCAGTGTTACATATTTTTAAAGAAAGTTAAAATTGTATCTCTTCACTATAGCCTATGATTTTTTGATGTCTTTTGTTGTCTGCTGTTTTGTTTTGTTTTATATATACTTTTAATTTTTTTATTCATTTGTTTTTTGATTGGTTTTGGTGTATTAGAAAGTCTTAAGAGAACATTGTAGGTAAGTCTTTGATACAAAAAGTCATTGCTATGATGGCAATAAACTCTTTATTTTTCAAGATTAATAGCGTTACATACAAGGCTATGCCTGATTTTAAACATTCATAACCACTTATCTATTCACTCTGTATGTGAATAAAAAAAATACATGGGGAAAAATAAAATTCAAACAAGAAGGCACTTGTTTTCTGTGTCAAAATAGCTGAATCAGTATTTATTGATTGGTGCTCCACAGCAGGGATGATGAAATACTTTTGCATCAGGGAGCTTGGAGTGCAGCCTGGTCACCCCATGGCAGTGTTCTATCAAGGTACTGGGGCAATAGTGCCTTACTGATCATGTGGTACACAACTCCTACACAGAGGTTAACACAAACACAAAACCCGAATAACAAACAAACACAGATGCACTCCCAAGTTCACATTTTGAATAGGGTGGATGTTTGTAACAGGCAAAGAAAATGGTAAACGGAAGAAATAATACATTTTATTATAGCATTTTTGACACTTTTTGATGACAGTACGCAAATAAGTACTGAGTAATATTAATTAGGTTTAGGGTTCTGTTTTGTGTTGGGGCCGTTTACACGACACTTTTCAACTAAAAAACGTTTTGTGCATTTTCATTTACACGACAACAGCGTTTTGCTGGCAAACAGGTCGAAAACGATCGCCTCAGTATAAACTACAAAAATGCTAATCTGTGAAAACGGTGACAGTATGCAAATGCATATTATGTCTTTGGCCTATAGGCATGTGTGTTTGAATGTGTATATGTGGAGACTCGTAGTCTTTCTTTACAAAGTGACATCACCAAACTACTTGTCTGGCATGCATAATACAGCGTTTTTAGTCGTTTTCGCGGATCCATGTGAACGGGGAACATTTTGATAATGTTGTCATCTGTACAAAGAAAAAACATTTCCGTTTTTAGTAGCCTTTTACATCATTGTCGTGTAAACGTACCCTTAGTTGCATGTAATTATGCATAATGTATTGTTATTACAATGGTAATTACATGTAACCGGTTCTATGTATCTATTTTTTATAAATAAAATGTGTATACCTTTGTGATATAATATACATATTAAAATTTTAACTTCACCTACATTGTCAGTGATCCTTATATTAAGTAAAAGACTACAGAATACCTTTCATTTACAAAAGACAGGGTTTTATTAATTAATTGACAGGTGCAATTAGGTGTATTAGACCATTACATTTTAAATCAGTTGATGAAATTTAAAACCATGACTTGTGTACGAAGCTTTTGCAGACCTCATTTTTGAATAATGGGACACCATTTGACATGTTTACACTGAAAATGCCTTGCTCATGTCATTCCCATGTATTGCAACAGTTGCTTCACAAAAACTTAATGATAGCTCATAACAATGGGGAGAGTTTTGGTAAGGTCTTTAAATGTCTCCCAGGCCTCCAAATTGCTTGGCACCGCTTTCCTGCCCTCCAGCAGTGATTCTGTTAATGGGAATGATCTTCATGGTGGTCTCCTTGAGAGAATACCAGCGACTGTGCCACGTGGCCCAGATAATGCCGTTGTCATATCCATGCTGTGTGTCTTTCTCTGTGTACTTGCCACCTGTGAAGACAGAAACCATACATCAGCAATGAGATTCCTGCATGTATAATATTTATGGATTTTGGAAGGCAGACCATGTCCTATGAATAGGGAAGGGTGTAAGGGTTTACCCTGAAAGTATTTTCCATTGAGATGAGCAGCATGGCAGCGGTTCATCCACCAGCCAGACCCTTCTTGTAAGGCACAGTGTTCATGGAACTTGTCATTGTCTTTGTCAGGTGTACTGAACTGCATGCCATTGTGAGATGTGTAGAATTTGTCACTGGTATCGTCTCCGAAGTCGTACCCATCAAAGGCATCACCAGCATCTCCGCCAAAGTAATAAGCATACGTCAATCGGTATGCATCAACTTCTGGTCCAAGTTTGAAAGTGGCGTAGTCGGCATACCTGAGAAGGCAAATTTAACAAGACAAATTTGTGACAAACATTATTGATTGCTGTGTAGCCTAATGTTCAGTAGCATGTTTGATCTAACTGAAGAGGTCATGAAGTGTTATTTGGCAAAAATCAATTTTGGTAGCAGAGCAAAGTCCTGTTTGACAACGGCAGATAGAGAAAACTCTTGCACCAAATGCATTCCTGTAACCCAAACCGTAGAGTATAGTGCTAATAATGCTAGCATGGGTTTCATTCCCAGGGAATGCATGAACTCCCGGAATTATACCTTGAATGCAATGTAAGTCAATTTGAAAAAAATAAATAAAGTGATTGTGGAGCTCCACTTGTGAGATTCAAACCTACGTAAGAACAATAAAAACTCATGGTTTCCCGTGGTTCATTACTTTTTGTTGCCTTCCCAATCAACCATCTCTATCCTCAGTACATAAGGCACGTTGGACTGAACCGACAGCAGATGCATCTTCTCATTCCCCAGCCAGAACTCTGTTCTGTCATCTGGTGAGAGGTACCCAAAGCCTTCCTTATACTGTATCCAGTTTTTGTTGAAGTCAACGCTGCCATCACGTCTCTGAAAAATATACAATTAATTTAGATTGATCAATAAAGTTGCATACTTGTAACTGGTCCTACTCACATCACATCGAGTGAGATTCGAACCAGGGTCAACTGGCATTGGGATAAAAAATTATGCTAAAGATCTCAGTATGTAAAGTCAGTATTTTGTGCACCTCTTGAGGCCATGGAAGTTTGCCTGAACAAGCTGGACCCACCCCCCTAAACCTCAGTCCCATCTGGGTCACTAAATGTAACTAGTCCTTTGGAAGGAAATTTTGTCACTGTGTATTGTCTGTTGTGTTGCGTACCCTCTGAAGTACAGTCCATCCACGTCCAAAGCTGTCTATCTCACAGTAGACCAGGAACGCCTCAGGAGCCCTGGCTGGTTTCACATAGTAGAGCCCACTGACCTTACCACCTTTGTTTGCAATGTCCTGACAATCTGGGGAAAAGTACACATGTACAATTCAGCTCTCTAATCTAATCTAATGTAAAGTAAAGTAAAGTAAAGTAAAGTAAAGTAAACACCATGTCAGTTGTCATTAATACATTTAAATCTGCTGATTTTACCTTTGCCTGTGATTGTCTGAATCTCCACAGTGTCTTTGCAAGGCTCTTTGCACAACTGGTCCAGCTGGAGAGACATCTGCTTTAAATCAGTTATTCGTTTCTCATTAGCCTGTAGTATCGACTGCAGTTGACTGGAGAGGGGGGTTTAAAAAACAAATACATTCAATAAGACTATTGATCTTTATAATGACATTTAATAAACTACCAGGAAAAGAAAAGTGGTGTAAAACATAAGAAAAAGTGCTCACTATATTTGATCTTCCTGAGCGAGAATGCTCTTCTCAAATCGCAGTATATCATCCAGCATGCTTGAAGATTTTTTGATGTATGTATCTGTCGAAAGGATTGTGATTAACCTCATGAAAGTCAAGTGAAGTTTAACAATCATTTTAAAAATGCAATTCATGCAGACAATGACTATTCAATGATAAGCATGTTTTACTTTCTATATTAAAATTAATTTGTATATATTTTGACAGGCATAATGTCAAAAATTTTAATTAGTCTATAATTATCGAATTATTGCTTTTTAACTAAACTGTTTCTGTTTTAAATTTGAAAAAAAAGTAATGTGTTGTGACCAATTCATGTGGCCCAATTAAGATTTTGTTAATATTTTGAAAAATATAACATTTTTCATATTTTCTGTTTTCACTTTCATTTTATTTGTAATAATTGTATTATGTTTTGTCATTTTTATGATATTTTTTTGAAAAAGATCTATAAATAAAAACAATTATTTATTAGTTTTAGTTGATTTACTTTTAGCTATTTTAGTACTTCAAGTTAAACTGAATGGAAATGAGAAATGTTACCTTGGCAACTAGCTGAAATAAAATAAGTTTTTTTAATATTATATTTTATTTTAGTCAACATTTAATTTGTTTCAAATGATGCATTTAAATAATGTTTTTATATTTGGTTTTATTTAACAATAATAACTCTGGTGTCAAGGTCAGTAGGGTCTCTTAAAATATAAGATAATTTGGGGTTGTTAATAGCTATGTTGTGCGACTCTTATAATCTGAATTACGAATGAATAGTTATTGACATTTGAAATAAATAAATAAACCCTTATATTTACCTTTTTTAAAAAATAATAAGATACATATTCAAGGTGAAAGAAAAATATGTTACTACTTGATGCATGCACCACATGACGATTTTCATGACATTCAGGGCCCTTATCTATTATTTCAAATAACAGAAATCTGCATCAATCCAAGAGCAGCAAGTGACAATCTAAAAAGCTCACCCGAGACAACTGTAACATCTGTACATATTTTTTCGCATTTTTGTCAATCCAAAATTAATGAAAATTTGTGCTACCTGGTGCTTGTTTTTGTGCTTGTGCTTCTGAGTCTCTCAGGTAGACCACTTTGTCCTGCGCTCCTCTAGTAAGGTTGGCGATATCCTCCAAATCCTGTTCCATCACATCAAGCTGTCTGTCCATATCAGGCTTGTACCTCTGTAGGTAATCAGCAACTCCACATGTGGTAGGGCAGTATGTCCCCTGAGGAAGGAGGACGGAGAGTGACTGTTAAACCAGTTACTGTTACAATGAAGCATTTTAAATGCAAGTTTATTAATTAAAACAATCCAGAGCAGACAGTCTGTACTTACAAACCCATCGTTTGGGCTACACGTGTCTTGTGACGGTGAATAGTCCCCTCTCATTTGCTTAAGGTGAAAAAAGGGAGAAAAGACAATTAGTAAAAAGCATTATAAAATATTTGCTATTATAATAACGATAGCAAAATAAAAAATTCTGTCTCTCACTGCTGACGTTAATGTAGACAGCAGCAGGATGGAAGAAACCACATGCATGAACGAGGCCATGTTGGACCTGCAACCTGTGTGGTGTACCCTTGAGAATGTGAGGGACTGTTTACTGCTGCTGGATATTTATCCGATCAAGGTCCTCCTCAAAGATGAAGATAAGAGTCCACTATACAAATAAAAGCTAACCCAATCCACCTCTTACGCACTGTCAGACTCAGAACTAACCGTAAATTATGCAGAGATTGGTCAATGTGTCCATTTTAATTCTGAATCATAAATGGGCAGAGACAACTTGTAAGGGTTTCATTACTGGTACCTAAACATTGCTGTATATCGATCAGGGTTCTTCAACCTTGCTCAGGCCAAGAACATTTTGGTGGTTGCATATTGTAAAAAGGTGAATACTAGTTTTTAAGTGTTGATAACATGGGTGCCATATTGATGTTTATTCAAAGTAATTTTTGCTTATTAGTATGGTTGAATTGGATCATCAAAGGACAAAGACATTGCTTAATAAAGGGAGGTTAAATACATAAAGTATATTTCTTTATCATAATAATTATTACAGGTTTGCCTAATATTTTGAGTTTGCATTTCACTGTTTTTATTCATTTTGTGCAAGTGAGAAGAGTAATGAGTAAAGTGAGATGAGATAAATTGGAAAACAAAGTAACCTGTGTTATTTGTAAAAGTAACTCAGATGTTTTGTTGTAAATTTAAAAGTAATGCATTACTTTACTTCATTTGAGTCATTTGATTAGGTAACCTGCGTTACTTGTAATGTGTTACTACCCCCAACAGTGTTTATACACTTTTTCATGATGTTGACATTGCAAAGCCATTAATGAAATAAACATTATTGGTGAAAGAGTCATATTGTAGATGACTTTTTAATTCTTTATGGCCCAGTTTCACAGACAGGGCTTATAGATTAAAGGGATAGTTCACCCAAAAATGAAAATTCTGTCATCATTTACTTACCCTCAAGTTGTTCCAAACCTGTATGAGTTTCTTTGTTCTGCTGAACACAAAAGAAGATATTTTGAAGAATGCTTGTAACAAAGCAGATAGAGCAACCATTGACTACCATAGTATTTTTTCCCCTACTATGGTAGTCTAGTCAATGGTTGCTCTATCTGTTTTTTTTTTACAAACATTCTTCAAAATATCTTTTGTGTTCAGCAGAACAAAGAAACTCATACAGGTTTGGAACAACAACTTAAATGATGACAGAATTTTAATTTTTGAGTGAACTATCCCTTTAAGCCAGGAGTATAGGTCTTAGTTAAATTAGGATATTTATGTAGCTTTTTTAAACTTGCCTTAGAAAGAAAGAAAGAAAAAAAAAACATTACTCATGTGCATTTTGAGACAAAACAATGGCACTGAAATATTTTAAGAGATGTCATTGCAAGTTGTTTTCAGTGAAGACAACAAAAACATGCATTTTTGTCTGGGACTTGTTTTAAGCCTTGTGAAACTGGCCAAAAATAGTTTAATGAGGGCACAATGAAACATTCAACTGAAATGTAAGCTTATTTAGCTTTGGTTGACGTTAACAATATTTTATCTTTCTTTTTTCCCCTAAAAATAATTAGATTAATTAGACTAAATTACATGAAATAATTGATGGACCCCCTATTATCTCCTTTTAAGGAACTTTAAATTACATTTTGTTTTCCAGCTATTTTTATCACTGCTTTGTTAAGAGTAGTTTTTCCTTATAAATCATAATAAACCTAGGCATAAACAAGCAAACAAACCCAAAAAGACAAACAGATCATTAACCGTGACAGTGACCGATTCCTTTTAAGTTAATGATTTGTAACTTTTTTTCTTTCCAGTGTTTGGACATCAAATGTTCCACAAATCTCTACAGGACATGTACACACACAAACTTTAATCTTTGCCAGTCACTGAGTCACTGAGGCAAAATTCTATCTTCATTTTACGGGTAATGACCAAAGCAAATAATTACTATTTTTCAAATGATAAACTGATGAAATAATCAAATGATTAACACACGCATTGAATAATGTGATATTAAACAGTCTTCATAATATTGACATAATATTTATGTGCACTAAAGATTCTCTACTTAATTAAGCAGTATTTTAACTGATCACACATTTTAACAGCCTGATTGATAATTTGAAACATCTGATAGTTATACACTTTTTGCGTATTTGATGTCTGAATATCACTAGTCAATTTTAATCAATTTGAATATCAATATTCTTGCTCAATGCTGTATATATTTTCAAGGCTGCAAACCTCAGTACCAGGTTTTACCAAGGTGATATATGAACATGTCTTAACCAACTAAACCACTGGGGGATGTTGCAAACCAAATCAAGTATTACATGATCCTTGTTAACAGAGAAGCAACACACAAATCTGCAGCTGTTTAAAATTAATATAGCATATTCATTTTGGTTTTATTGACGCCATTGTTTCTAATACTACCCAAAGCACAGTCTACCGGTAAAGGTAAGGGGTGTGACGTTTCCAACAAACGTGCACTAGGCGGTTAGCGAATCACAACACACTGGGCCAGCTAACCAATCTGAGCCCATTGCGTATTTTTGAGGGTCCGCCTTCATAGAACCCGGAAACCATCAGACCATTTTTACAAGGAGGGACAGAGCAGTGTAGAATAAAGGTAAAATATATGAAAAATAATGACATTTTTTAAAAACGAAGCATGAACACATGTTACAGTGCACCCCACAATCAAGCCTTCGAAATAATGTGTTTTACCACCCCTTTAAAGCTGCAGTCAGTAAGTTTTGCCTCTGTGTCGCCATCTCTGTTTGAAACCTGCAATTGCAGTTATTTGTGGAGTTATCGTCTGAATGTGAGTTGTGAGTCGGCGCAGCTCCTCAGTGCGGATGAATCTAATGTTTTGAGGAGTATGTGCGGCTTGTGTCAGTCACCGCACCGGTGTAGATACTGTACTTCAGAATCAGAGATTCTACATCTTTGAGTATAACCTAAATAAGAATTTTCAACGGAAAATGTCATCTGAACAAGTAAGTAACATATCTGCCACTTTTGAGAACAAAACATTACAATAAATTTCACTACCAATGGTGATTAAATCTAACGATCGCTCATATAACATCAAACCGTGCTAATTATTATTACTTTATTCTCAAATTGTTAATGTTAACAGCATTAGCGTTGTGTATTTAGTGTTTATTAGCGTTACCAGTAGATTTTAATTTCCATACAGTCTATTCATTTACTTTTGACTACGGGTGAATCTCCAGTTGTCACTGATGATTTCATTTGGGCCTTTCTGGATTACAATCCGCCATCAAATTGCTAAATTTAATTATCTGCTGAAGAACATGCGGTCCTAAGGTAAGGAGATAGTTTTGAATACTGGCTTGTTGTGTACTTGCTCAAAATTTGATTTTGGATCATTTTTAATCAAAAAAGGTTACGGACTGCAGCTTTATTATATAAAAATAAATATGAATTGCAACATAAAACAAACAACTTATATGCCACTTGCAACTTTGTTACACCATGCCATTCTGGCTCCATGTGCGATGTCAAAAGACTGTATGCTCTTGCTCTATCGCCCCCTTTCTGTCAGAGGTGGCATATCCTTTTAAATGTTCTTTCCCCTCACGCCAATAGAGGGCACAAACTCACAGAAAGAAACAACATGAACAATATTATAACCAAAAGATTTGAAACTATCATCATGCTCTCCAAACTAGATGCCTTGATAATTTTTAATTTGAAAAATACACATGCAAGTTTATCAGTTAAGACTTAAGCCAAAGTTTTGGAAAGCTGCATAGCTGGTAAACTTATGTTTTGTAAGGACTATATTGCAAATGCATGTTGAGAGGTGCAAGGAATGCATTCGACTAACAAAATATATTTTGTAGCATCCCTGTATGAGGAGTTCTGTGACAAATGTCCAGCTGCCATTGAAAAAGATTAAAGTAAACAACAAGTGATAAACAAGATATAGTGAGTAAAGCAAAGGTCAGCTCTTTTTTTCTTTAACTGTGGAGCAGTGGTAGGTGTATGAAAGAAGACAGATCTCATTCTGAAAGGCGATGTAAAGTCCTTAATTAAAACAAACCTGATTTGATACAATCAACTTTAAGACATAAAACTACTGGATTCAGAAGCTGATTCACAATAAATCCACAGAGTTTTCCAAAGTAGTACCTGGTGAAATTTTAAAACTTTAGTTACTGGAGTGTGGATTTACAGCTTTTTACCCAACAGCAGGTCAGTTTTCCAAGGCAGTGGGTTTAAAGAGAGCTATATTCTTTACATTTATATGTCTACAAAGATTCACATTTCTTCATTCTGTTTATTTTCTGCTTAGGTGTATCATGAAGCTCTGACTCAGCCAATAACATCATTAAAGTGACCAGGCGGTGACCTGATTTTATGGTGCAAAACCATATTGAACGTGGTAGACAACAGATATAAGGCATGGCTGACCCGAGAGTCAACTTGAGCGTCTGTGAACTTAAACAACTCTGAACTCTGCCTGAACCTCTCTTAAAACCAGATGGAGAGCTGCTTCCATTTCACAAGTCCCAATAAGCAGCCTGCCAACTCTGTAGTCTCCCAAACAAATGATAAGAAATGTCACCACCATTGCAGCCATCATGGGAGGTCATTGCCGTCTAAACTGTACTGAAACGCAACACAAAGTCTTAGTTCATTTTGAGGTTATTTAGTATACAGCTTCACAGTGTAAAACAGAAAAACAATGCAACAGAATTTGATGTACAGAATTCGGCTGTACAGCCGCTCTGGAGAAAACGGTGATGTCATCTAGCTCATTTCAATTATCATATAGTGACAATATGGGCAGATCGGTAATTTAGTTGATGTAGTTTATTTAGTTTAGTAATTACATTTATTTGGATATTTAGTTGAAAATTTAGTGTGAAAATCTGAAAGTGAATCCAATGATGTCGTTCCTCTGTGCCGTTATCATTATGTTTGTGGTCATAGCTTTGCTATTCTAAAAAATTTAGAATGATTTTTAATTTTAACTTTATCGTTATTGTTATTGTACTTGTTGTGAATGGGACTTAATACAATATGGTGTAGAACTAAACTCAGCTCAGCTATGCCCATCTAGACCCAAACAAAAAGAATCCTCACTTCTAAGAATTGTATGGTCCAACCAATATATTCTTATGCATACAAATTAAGTATTGTAGGGGCTTTTTACAGAAATAAAACAGGAGGTGGTGTCAATGCCATACTTCTGAGTTTAACCCTTAAACTCATAGGCCTACCTCAGAATTAATTCACTACCATCCCCTTTATTCATTTTTTTAATGTAATACTGGTTCTCAAGGATTCAGCAGGAATAGGCCTGGCGCCAGACGCTCCGCCACATCCAGCACAGAGGGTGATGGAGGACTCGACAGGATTTACTCTGGAGAATATACACTCACCTAAAGTATTATTAGGAACACCATACTAATACTGTGTTTTACCCCCTTTCGCCTTCAGAACTGCCTTAATTCTACGTGGCATTGATTCAACAAGGTGCTGAAAGCATTCTTTAGAAATGTTGGCCCATATTGATAGGATAGCATTTTGCAGTTGATGGAGATTTGTGGGATGCACATCCAGGGCACGAAGCACCCGTTCCACCACATCCCAAAGATGCTCTATTGGGTTGAGATCTGGTGACTGTGGGGGCCATTTTAGTACAGTGAACTCATTGTCATGTTCAAGAAAACTATTTGAAATGATTCGAGCTTTGTGACATGGTGCATTATCCTGCTGGAAGTAGCCATCAGAGGATGGGTACATGGTGGTTATAAAGGGATGGACATGGTCAGAAACAATGCTCAGGTAGGCCGTGGCGTTTAAATGATGCCCAATTGGCACTAAGGGGCTTAAAGTGTGCCAAGAAAACATCCCCCACACCATTACACCACCACCACCAGCCTGCACAGTGGTAACAAGGCATGATGGATCCATGTTCTTATTCTGTTTACGCCAAATTCTGACTCTACCATCTGAATGTCTCATCAGATTCATCAGACCAGGCAACATTTTCAGTCTTCAACTGTCCAATTTTGGTGAGCTCGTGCAAATTGTAGCCTCTTTTTCCTATTTGTAGTGGAGATGAGTGGTACCCGGTGGGGTCTTCTGCTGTTGTAGCCCATCCGCCTCAAGGTTGTGTGTGTTGTGGCTTCACAAATGCTTTGCTGCATACCTTGATTATAACGAGTGGTTATTTCAGTCAAAGTTGCTCTTCTGTCAGCTTGAATCAGTCGGCCCATTCTCCTCTGACCTCTAGCATCAACAAGGCATTTTCACCCACAGGACTGCCGCATACTGGATGTTTTTCCCTTTTCACAACATTCTTTGTAAACCCTAGAAATGGTTGTGCGTGAAAATCCCAGTAACTGAGCAGATTGTGAAATACTCAGACCGGCCCGTCAGGCATCAACAACCATGCCATGCTCAAAATTGCTTAAATCACCTTTCTTTCCCATTCTGACATTCAGTTTGGAGTTCAGGAGATTGTCTTGACCAGGACCACACCCCTAAATGCATTGAAGCAACTGCCATGTGATTGGTTGATTAGATAATTGCATTAATGAGAAATTGAACAGGTGTTCCTAATAATCCTTTAGGTGAGTGTAAGTACCATAGTAGCAGCAAAGTCTTCATAGCAGAATCTTTAGCTCTGCTGATGGCAAAGGCTCAAACTGGGCATTATGAAGTGCTCTAAGCACCAGAGCAAGGTCCCAAGAAGGTATGGAGGGAGGTACTGTCTCGCTACCCCTAAGGGATCTGATGACCAGGTCGTGCTTCCCAACAGACTTACCTCCAATGGGGTCGTGATATGCAGATATTGTGGCAACATACACTTGAAGGGTGGAGGGAGACAGCCTTCGCTCCAGCCCATGCTGCACCGAGAAAAGCACCGACCCAATCGAACATCTTCGAGGGTCTTCTCAGCGAGAAGAACACCACTTGACAAACAGGTTCCAATTCAAGGCGTAAGCATGTCTCGTAGACAGTGCTCGAGCCGAAGGGATGGTGTTAAATACCTCTTGGGGTAAGTCACCTAGAACCTCTGCGTCCCGTCCAGGGACCAGACATGGTGTTTCCAGAGGTCTGGACGCGGGTGCCACAGATACCCCTTTTCCACCAAGGCAGTGCTGGTGCTAGTTCGGAGCCATAGCCTAGTTTTAAATCGGTTCTTTGTGTTTCCACACCCAAAGAACCAGCTCCGAGCCAGGAAAAGTGGTTCTTAAGTAGCACCAAAACATTGCTGGGCTAGAAGTAAGAACCTATTACGTCAGGCGTTGGGGGCGGGGTTACCATGACCAACAAGACCAACACAAACTTGTGGCCGCCATTTTTTAAATAGCAGCTAATGGAGCTAACACCTGCTGCTCGTTTGTAATCTCCGGCTATACAAATTAAGGTGAGCTGCATGAATGCGTTGGATTCACTGTGTTTTGATGCCGATGTAGGATCGTAAAGCCATGTGCATCAATAATAACGCAACGGTCGCCATTGTTGATGGAAGGCTTGTTCGAGATGCAGCAGTGCTGTGCAGAACGATCGCCGTATGACATCGAGTCCAACGAGAGCTTATGACTCCTTGTGCTTTTGATTCACTCATGCGGTGTTTTGATATCATACGCAGATCGGTTTACGCAGCACCGATGCATCTCGAAACAAGCCTGGTGTATTTGTGTTTCCCGCTGTCTCGCTAGCGTTGCTGAGAAAGATGAGACGTATACAGTGATGCAAGACATGACTCTGTTGTGGATCTCAGCATGTGGAAAAGCAAACGGTTCTTAGAAGGCACGTCAGTCAAACCAACTATGAACTGGGACTAGCACTGGCTCTGAACTAGCACTCAGTTCATTCTGATGGAAAAGGGGTAAGAGTGCCCCATCTCTGAGAAAGAAGATCCTTCCTCAGAGGACTCTGCCAGGGAGGAGTGTTAGTTCTGGGAACCAGGTCCGATTGGGTCAGTAGGGCGCAACTAGCAAGACCTGCTCCTCATCCTTCCTGACTTTGCACAGGGACAGTCCAAGTAGGCTCACTGGGGGAAACGCATATTTGTGAAGACCCCAGGGCCAGCTGTGTGCCAGTGCATCCATGCTGAGTGTTCCCTTGGTCAACACTGCCACGCCCATCTTGGGACTCGGCTGTGAAGCCAATGCTGAAGTGGTCTCATATGAAGCAAACAGAGCGGTGCTACTGCCACTGCGGCTGCTATATGCCCCAGGAGCCTCTGAACCTTCAGTGGGACCGCTGTCTTGCCTTTGAACGTATTCAAGCAGTTCAGCATCGAGTGAGTACGTTCCTCTCTGAGGCGTGCTGACTGTTCGGCCAAAAAGAGATGCTCTGCACGAGCGAGGATGCTCTTTTCCCAGTTGACCTGAAGACCTAACTGGCTGAGGTGTCTGAGCACCAGGTCCCTGTGTTTGCACAACTGATCCCTGGACTGTGCTAAAATGAGTCAGTCATTGAGATGGTTGAGGATGCGAGCCGCCTATTCTCTCATGGGAACAAGGGCCCCTCCACGACCTTCGTAAAGCCATGGGGAGACAGGGACAGCCCGAAGGGTAGGACTTACATTGTCTTTGTCTTACTTTGTACTGATATGCTCATCCCTCAAGGATGCCGGGCAAACTGAATCGCATAGCCGAGCCTGATGGTCCGAATGATGGTCCCTGTGAGACAGACTGGGGAGCACTATCCAGGTCCACAGAGACAGTGCAAACGGGACCAAAGGGATATATATATATTATATATATATATAAACAAATTGCATTGCATTGTTATTGTGATGTTTGCTAAACTACCATGACTTCAGGTGACGTGTGTTTAAAACTGCAGTAACATAATCAAGTTTTAAATATATTCAATTAAATTTTTTAAAACAGCCAGCTGCTTCTAATGTTTCCCATTGGGATTGTTTATCTTCATGAAAAGCAGTTACAAGTTTACCTCTCCTGTCTATTTGATTTACCGAAGTCCTCTATCTACTTTCCTCCTCTTTATATTTTATACATTTTATAAACAGGATTGGAAGGAACCAGCAATGAAAGTATAATCAATAAATGCACAAAAACAGTGTGAGTTAATGTGAGTTAAGTATATTATATTTGTTTTCTCAACAAGAGTACTCTTCTCTGGCATATCGTAAACATGATCACAGTGAATTTGTAAGTGGGAGGTCATAGCAAGGGCAGTGTGAGTTCAGCGGCCGTCACTTCAAGTGTAGTTTGCAATGGCCGCAGTTTCACATCTGCCCTTAAGACCTCAGACTGCCTGGTGAGCACAGATGCCAAATATTCAACACAAAATAAATGGCTTTGATGGCCACAATAATGAAACAGCATTTTCTATTTATCTGGTGTATATGCTACACAAGATGGGTATGGACACATAATCTTTCACATACTAGGAAACAGAAGACAGTGAACATGATGACGTGATCACAAACATGTAATTTTTTTAATATACAGTGAGGAAAATAAGTATTTGAACACCCTGCTATTTTGCAAGTTCTCCCACTTGGAAATCATGGAGGGGTCTGAAATTGTCATCGTAGGTGCATGTCCACTGTGAGAGACATAATCTAAAAAAAAAATCCAGAAATCACAATATATGATTTTTTAACTATTTATTTGTATGATACAGCTGCAAATAAGTATTTGAACACCTGTCTATCAGCTAGAATTCTGACCCTCAAAGACCTGTTAGTCTGCCTTTAAAATGTCCACCTCCACTCCATTTATTATTCTAAATTAGATGCACCTGTTTGAGGTCGTTAGCTGCATAAAGACACCTGTCCACCCCATACAATCAGTAAGAATCAAACTAATAACATGACCAAGACCAAAGAGCTGTCCAAAGACACTAGAGACAAAATTGTACACCTCCACAAGGCTGGAAAGGGCTACGGGGAAATTGCCAAGCAGCTTGGTGAAAAAAGGTCCACTGTTGGAGCAATCATTAGAAAATGGAAGAAGCTAAACATGACTGTCAATCTCCCTCGGACTGGGGCTCCATGCAAGATCTCACCTCGTGGGGTCTCAATGATCCTAAGAAAGGTGAGAAATCAGCCCAGAACTACACGGGAGGAGCTAGTCAATGACCTGAAAAGAGCTGGGACCACCGTTTCAAAGGTTACTGTTGGTAATACACTAAGACGTCATGGTTTGAAATCATGCATGGCACGGAAGTTTCCCCTGCTTAAACCAGAACATGTCAAGGCCCGTCTTAAGTTTGCCAATGACCATTTGGATGATCCAGAGGAGTCATGGGAGAAAGTCATGTGGTCAGATGAGACCAAAATAGAACTTTTTGGTCATAATTCCACTAAACGTGTTTGGAGGAAGAAGAATGATGAGTACCATCCCAAGAACATCATGCTTTGGGGGTGTTTTTCTGCACATGGGAAAGGGCGACTGCACTGTATTAAAGAGAGGATGACTGGGGCCATGTATTGCGAGATTTTGGGGAACAACCTCCTTCCTCAGTTAGAGCATTGAAGATGGGTCGAGGCTGGGTCTTCCAACATGACACTGACCCAAAGCACACAGCCAGGATAACCAAGGAGTGGCTCTGTAAGAAGCATATCAAGGTTTTGGCGTGGCCTAGCCAGTCTCCAGACCTAAACCCAATAGAGAATCTTTGGAGGGAGCTCAAACTCCGTGTTTCTCAGCGACAGGCCAGAAACCTGACTGATCTAGATTGGACAAATGGGTCAAATGATTTTAAAAGAAAGAGGATCCGGGAATAAAATTCAAGTTTATCAGATGACCTGATTACGACAAAGAATCTCTATTATACGTTGTTGCAAATTACGTTCACTTCTTCCTTTTACGTTCGCATGAATTTTTTGGGTGCTTAGGAGGGAGGCTAAAAGGCTGGACCAAAGCGTGTGAGAACACAGCAAGTGGTATTGTTATAGGATAATCAGCTCCTGCCTCTAATTAAGAGGCTCACGTTTCACAGACAAAATCAGCTCAAAGTGGACTGCAAAACATGTTCAAGCAGAGGAAAATATATGGTTTTGGATAAGCTTATTCACATGTCTGAAACTGTTGAGACCTAACAGACCTAGACGTATGTGGGGAAAAGTTTATAATATAATGGCCACAAAATATATGAGTCTAATTAATTTTAGATAACAAAGTCTCATTGTGGAGATTGTTGTTTTCTGTTTGCTTTTCCTACATGTGAATTTACAGTCACACAATTAATAAGCACTAATAACATTGTTCTTGTATCTGATTAATTGCAATGCTGTTTGCAAGCAGTTTAAATATAAAAAGTACATTTATTGTCAATCAATTTCTATTACTATCTCACTGTTAGAAAAATAAATCCGTAAAATAACAGAAAAGCACTGGCAATTTATTATCCGGACATTATCCAGTAAATTTACAAACATTTCCATTAACCCTTACACAGAACGCAATGCAGTGCAAAATTCTAAATACAGGTAAAGATTCTGTAAAGAATGAATTCTGTTAAATATTATTACAGATTTTTTTTAGAGTGTATATCAATGATGTCATATCAAAATATTTTATACATATATTTCCTACTATTTGATAGCTAATTAAATTCATTTTATTAATGAAAGTTATTATAAAGTGTTACCAAATAAGCTTACTGTTTATTTCCAAAAACTACACAACTTTAAGTAATCAAGTGTTGAAGCATTAATGTGGTTTATTGTGGGAATGTAGCCTAACTTCCAGCCAATCAGAATGCATGGGAACCTCCTCAGTCCTAAAGCACATGCCATATATAAATTCTCAATCGACTGCGAGGGCTTCACTGTCATAAAAACACTAAAATGCTAGACTCGCTGACATTTCTATTTGAGAAATTCTTTCTTTTCTCAAACTTGAATCTTTTTAAAAGTCTATGGCAGGAGACGGAGGAGTGTGCAGTGAAATGTCCAATGCTCAGGAGAGGAGACCTATTGGAGGTGCAGCGCACTCTCTTCATTCATTACGGCATCTATCTGGGCGAGAACAGAGTGGCGCACCTGATGCCTGACATCATGCCCATATTAACTAACGACAAACAGCTCATTAAACCAGTTGTTACCAACAAAAGACTAATTTTAGGCTGCATTTACAGAAGCGCGAGTATACGCGTCGATTCGGTTGAAGATTTCGCGTATGGAGCTCAGATTTTGGTGAACGATATGGATATGAAACTGAAGTGTCAAGCACTGGCGAGCGAGGACGTCGCGAGAAGAGCAGAGAAACTGGTCGGCGACATTCCGTACAGTTTATTATGGAATAATTGTGAACATTTCGTGACGTATTGCAGGTACGGGACACCTGTGAGTCAGCAGACAGACAGGGTGAGTTCTCTTTCATACAAAACCTAGGGATTTTGAACAAAATAATCCGTAAATTGGATTTGGACAAAGTCTATTAACAATGTCTTTAATGTATTTTCTTGTGCAGTTCTGTGACTGTCTGAAAACCATCATTCGGGACCAGCGAAGTGTGGCCTTAACTGTTGGGATGGGAGTGATGTACATCCTTTGCTTTGGCGTGGCACCTTCAACTACATTACTCACAATACTTATTCCCTTCATTCTGTGGATGGCTGGCTGAGAGACACTTTCAGTACATCACATAAAACAACACAGCTCGGTCTTAAAGGGGACAAATACACAACAATGCAATACATCAGTGCAGCAGTGGAATATGTGTATGCAAAGTCTGATTATGTAGTCAAGCAATGTTTGAGCATAGTTTGCATTTTGCCTCTACATATGTTAAATGGTAAGCTTTATCATTTAAGCAATTCTTGAAAACATTAGCTCCATTTTGCTGCATTTCCCCCCCATTATTTTAAACCATACTTAAAATTGGTAAAGCCAATATTGTTGTAGCTTAAAGTTACAAATGTTATGTATACTGCTCACTAAAAGTGCCTTATATTATGTGTATTAAGCAGAAGTGCTGAAGATAATTTTCACTGATATGATCAGTTTTTATTGTATATGGACTGTGATTTAAACACATTATAGTTTTTTATGCTTGGTTGTGAATTTGTACAGTTTAAAATATATGTTTAATACCATAAGCTCCTGAACAAGAACTAGAATAAGAACATTTAGACAGAATTTGATGAATGTAAGTAGATAGTACAAGTATTTCTGGTTACTGTTGTAAACAGCTGATTGGATTTATTACCCTATTTACATAAAAATAAAGCCAAAATTGTTGAATTCAAAACATTCTCAATGTTTGACCTGTGGCTGAACCTGTGGACTTTGCACAGGTTCTATAATCTGAGCTGTGCACCGGATTTGCCATCATTGAGGGATTTTAGGCCAGGTCAATATTCTGTGTTCATGAAAGAAGAAAAAAAAAAAAAAGATTTCAAACTTTTATTGCAAAGTTCTTCTTGACATTAAATCATATAGAATAAAAAGGGAAGCAATTTAATGAATTAGTTATGTTTCTATAGGAAGGATGTGGGTAGGATTTAATTGTCAACGTTCACCAAAAGTGTTTATATTTTAATTGTGGGACTAAAGCAGTGGTTCTCAACACTGTTGTCCCACCATTGTTAAAGACAAAATAAAGACACCTATGGGCCTCCCTCATGTCCCTCCTTACATCATTTATACTCCTGCTGCAATGATGAATAAGTTTCTTGTTTTCAAATATATATATATTTTTTACCAGAAACAAGAAGTGGCCGTAGACTGAGCTAGGCTATAGTAGAAATGCTGTTTACACTAACTACACCTACCATTGTCTGCTTTGGCCAGATAAAATGACAACAAATTTTAAATTCAGCTTTTGATGCAACAAACCAGAGCCTTTTCTTGATCCTATTCTTCTCCCTATTCCCATTGCAAATTGATGCATTAAACTCAATTATCTATAATCTAAAAACGTAGCTCCCTCCCTGCACCTTCAAGGACATTTACTGTCTGCAGGCTATGGTTAGGGGTATTTGTAAGGGTGGGCTTTCGGAATAGGGACAAGTAAAGTCCCATTAAGGTAGCATACATCTATGATTTTAATAAATATGACCATACATGTCATGTTTCAGGAACAAAAGATAGATGAAGTGTGGATCTGAGTGGAAGAGAGGCCCACAGTGAAACCAGTTGAGTTGATGACCGGTAGAGCCGGTGGGACAGTGGATAATGGCAGAGTCCAAGGGATGGAGGACCACGGGGACACCAAAGAGGTGGAGGACCAAGGCACAGCTAAAGTCCACTGCGGAACCAGGGGATTGACAGAGGACAGCGAGGACGAGGGTCCACCATTAGGGCCAGCATGATGGAGAACCACATTGGAGCCGTGGAGTTGGAGAGGTGAGGTGGAGCTGAGTGATCGGAGGGCCCAGAAGGAGCCTGAAGTCTATAGTATACTTCGGCCGTCTTTACGCCCTGTCTGTGTGCAGCCCAATTTTTGAGACAACGAGGATGATGCGCGTACAACAGCACATGCACAAGAAGAATTCGCTAGATGGCAATAAGTACTTTGCGCAGTGTGCAGTTGAAGAAGAGTGTGGAAAGAGTGATTCAAAAACAACATGCTTGAAACAGGAGGAGGAAAACACTACAATGGATGGCGAACCGTGATGAGTGTTTGTGCAAAGTTCATGTGGTTTGGTTTGTATTGTGAAAAGTATTGGGACACCCCTCCAAATCATTGAATTCAGGTGTTCCAATCACTTCCATGGCCAAAGGTGTACAAAATCAAGCACCTAGGCATGAAGACTGCTTCTACAAACATTTGTGAAAGAATGGGTTGCTCTCAGGAACTCACTGAATTCAAGTGTGGTACTGTGATACTGTGTACTGTGATAGTCTAGTCATGAAATTTCCTCACTACAAAGTATTCCACGGTCATCCGTTAGTGCTATTATAACAAAAGTGGAAACAATTGGGAACAACAGCAACTCGTAAAATCACAGAGCATCAGTGCATGCTGAGGCTCATAGTGCGCAGAAGTTGCCAACTTTCTGAAGAGTCAGTAGCTACAGACCTTCAAACTTCGTGTGGCCTTCAGATTAGCTCAAGAACAGTGCGTAGAGAGCTTCATGGAATATGTTTCCATGGCCGAGCAGCTGCATCCAAGCCTTACATCACCAAGTACAATGCAAAGCGTTGGATGCTGTGGTGTAAAGTATGCCGCCACTGGACACTAGAGCAGTGGAGACATGTTCTCTGGAGTGATGAATTACGCTTCTCTTTTTGGCAATCCGATGGGCAAGTCTGGGTTTGGCGTTGCCAAGAGAACGGTATACCTGACTGCATTGTGCCAAGTGTAAAGTTTGGTGGAGGGGGTATTATGGTGTGGGGGTTGTTTTTCAGGGGTTGGGCTTGCCCCCTTGGTTCCAGGGAAAGGAACTCTTAATGCTTCAGCATACCAAGACATTTTGGACAATTTCATGCTCCCAACATTGTGGGAACAGTTTGGGGGTGGCCCATTACTGTTCCAACATGACTGCGCACCAGTGCACAAAGCAAGGTCCATAAAGACATGGATGAGCGAGTTTGGTGTGGAGGAACTTGACTGGCCTGCACAGAGTCCTGACCTCAACCCGATAGAACACCTTTGGGATTATTTAGAATGGAGACTTTGAGCCAGGCCTTCTCGTCCAACATCAGTGCCTGACCTCACAAATGCACTTCTAGAAGAATGGTAAAAAATTCCCATAAACACACTCCTAAACCTTGTGGAAAGCCTTCCCAGAAGAGTTGAAGCTGTTATAGCTGCCAAGGGTGGGCCAACTCCATATTAAACCCTACAGATTAAGAATGGGATGTCATTAAAGTTCATGTGCATGTAAAGGCAAGCATTCCAAAACTTTTGGAAAAATATTGTAAATATTGTATATAAAAATATTGTCGTTGATCCACTACTTTTCTTCTTCGATCCTGCCGAGCGAATGTCCTGTTGATGACACAACTCAGTGCTGCCCTCCGATGTCTGATAGGGAATTAAAAAAAATTGTACTGTGCATGTGTCGAACTTGCCCATCCGTGGTTGAGTATACTTTGAAAGTTGTGCGGACATGACTGCGCATGAGACGGGGAAAGGAGGAACCAAATCTGGTGGAACTAAATCAGTAAATGTGGAAACAAGGACATACTAAAAACCAAGGAAACAGGAACTAATCACAAAGAACCAAAACTACACAGACAATGCATGCCAATACAGTGAATATGTTCTTATTAATCGTTTATAATATATACACAGAGATGCAAATAGTATCTGCCACTAAATAACAAGTAAATCTATTTGCACTTTGCATAAATTAAATCTAACTATTATTTGCAAGTACAATTCTGTGCAAAGAATTGTAAATAGCATCTAATGTCCCCTTGGAAGTTTGCTGAGGCCCCTTCAAAGTCAAAGTACTGACTATGCAAAGTTTCACTACTACCAATGAATACACTGACTGATCTCTAACACACTTACAAAACCAAGATATGTTGAGTGAATGATAGCTTAGTTAAGATGGTATTACAGGAAAATAATAAAGGCTCATATGCCTCATAAAAACTATAAGCATATAAGCAATATCCATAGCATTTCTTATTAACAGATTTGTTTAGTTTTAAATTGTCAGCCCTTTTAATACTGAGGTATACTCAAGTGCAAGGTTTTACATACCAGAAGTGCGAAGCCACTCTTCCTGTGAAAGACACTCATCAGTAATGTGCATCCAGTCAGGTCTATCCCTGACTTATGTTTGTAAAAGTGTATATAATGACAAACTGTCATGACACATTTGAATTTAACTCTTGGTAGCATTCTCTTGGTCAAGGTACAAACATTCTTCTCAAAGTAATCTCATCGAGTAAGCATTATACAACCAGCACTCGGCATTAATCTTGCTATTGACCCGGGATTTTTACCTCCTGGTAAATTAAGAATGACTTATTCAGCAGGCCATTTAATATCTATTCAGACACAATGTGGCTTATATAAAAACGTACACAATCACCTTGTCATGGTCAACATGTGATGTGACCCTCAAGCGTGGTGATCTTTTGGTGGTATCAAGGACTCTTTTTAAACATTTTGGAATCTACTTAGGTGAAGGTCGCATCGCTTATTTTATCTCAGACATCCTACCAGTGTTCACTAAAGAAAAGTTAATTGTTAAGCAGATAGTGACCAACAAAAGACTGATTTTTGGAGTTTGGCTAAGACAGCCAGTGTTCGTATACTCTTTGGCTGATTTTGCATATGGGTCAATAGTACAGATAGTATGGTCAGTATACAGCCTCTGAATGGAGAGGAAGTGGCACAGCAGGCAGGATCTTTCTCCTACAGCTTACTGTGGCATAACTGTGAACACTATGTCATGTATTGCCGCTATGGTGTTGCATTTAGCTTCCAAACCTTCCAGGTAAGAAAAAAAAAGAGGGTGGAGGGTGATTTTTGTGGAATATAGATACAAAAGTTTGGTGTTGGTATGATTTTTTAAGTCTCTTATGCCCACCAAGGCAATATTTATTTGATCAAAAAATACAGTAATCTTGTGAAATATAAATTACAATTTAAAATAGCTGTTTCCTATTTTAATATATTTTACAAGTAATTTATTTCTGTGAGGGCAAAGCGGAATTTTCAGCAGTCATTAATTCAGTCTTCAGTGTCACATGATCCTTCAGAAATCATTTGTGCCGATTTGGTGTCAATGTTGTCGTATACTTCGGGTCGTACTCACCCCAAACTTTTGCACGGTAGTGTAAAAATATAAGTGATTTATAAATATGCCTGAAAAAGACATCTGCATAAGAACATGACTGACTGACTGACTGACTAACTGAATGAATGAATCTTAGTTAGAAAAAAACCAACTTGTTTCAGAAAACCTTTTGGAGTATTATGTGTTTTGAGAGAATGCAGTTAAATGGCAGTAAGACTAATAGGACGCATATGTGATGTACAGGAAAATCCATGAGCTTTAATTTGAGCATTTTAGTTGATCTTTGCATAAGTGGTGACATTAAGAATGAATACTTTTAAGATCATTCTTAAGATAATCAGTTCTCTGTTGACATGACTGTCACACATTAAGCTTCCCGCTGCATTAATTTAATTGTCCACTTTTGTTTTCAAATTCCAAGCAGGATTTCACAATTTCCTCCTACACAAGTACAGATTATCTCCTATTCGAATATGTCAGTGAACTCTTCTCCTCATGGTTCATTTCCCATAAATAGATCTGAGAAAAGACAAAACATCTTGTGTTTTTTTTAGTAACCTTAACCACGCTATGTAAATATGCTAAATGCAACAAACAAACAGGATAACTGTCAGAGCACAAAAGTCTATTTTGAGCTATAACAACAGTTATGAGTCTTGTATTTGGTTCCATTGAGACTGATTATGATCCATTGTGAATTTCTTGCAGCTATATGAAAATTAGATTAAATTAGTTACTGCATTAGGTACCATATGGACTAACAATGACAATAGTATTTAGTAATCTTCAGGTTATTGCAATTTTTTTTTTTTCACATTTAAAGTTGTATAAATTAATATTAGATTAAATTCAATCACTAGAGTAGACTAAATTCTATAAATAACACAACATTAAAATGAACATTGTTGTTAGTCAATGATATTAATGCATAAACCAATGATAACGAATTTAATCTTTTTGTAAAATGTTACCAAAAATATATTTAAATATAAAACAGCATTTAATAATAATATAAAATGAGTATGGTTATTTTCCTATTAAATTTGATGAGCATCATGCTACTAGCCTACATATGCTGTTACATTTGCAATTGTTTAAAAAATAATAAATACCAGTATATTCCAGTATACTCCAATATATGGTGTAATTTGAATACATTCTGAAAAGGTGACTTCTTATTTTGCATTTTGCAATAGCATCAAACAACAGTAGCAGCACCATCTAGTGGACAGTCATAATGCACAGTGAAATAATGAATCATGATCAGTTTGTGAAACCTGCAGCAAATGTTCCTAATAGAACACATAAGCATCTTATTCCATGCTAAACAATTCCTCTCCCCTCTCTAACAGTTCTGCAAAACTGAAAGGAAAATTCTCTTCAGCAGGATGGTGGCCTTCCTGTCAGCTATAATCGGGGTCTTCATCATGCTATATCTATGCACAATGACACCTCTCACCACCCTACCCATTGTCATTATTCCCTTTACCATCTGGATGGCATCTTGAAGACACTCCGAGTGGAATTTGTCCTTTAATGTTGATCCAGAAACAGCCACAAAAGCATCAAAGCATGTACTCCGTCAACAACTGCCCTTCAATACACAGGCTACAAAATTTTGTTATGGACAATATGTGTCTGGTATGCAAACTATAAATGTTACAAGAAGTGGTGATGATGGATTAATCATGAAACTTTGATTAAATTATTGTTTGTGTTATCACGTCATAGAAAACAGACCCTGCATCTGTTGCTTATCATGAATGATAATTCAGTTCCCATTCAGTCGGTCACTCTCGACGCCACGTCAGAGTACCGACGAATAGGAATCTCGCTCGCGAGAGCCAATCTACTTCGAGTGAAACTAAACGAGCCAATGCACATTGGCATGCAATGATTGCACCAGGTGTTCATGCCACGCACCGCGGGTATAAATGAGACACAGATGCTTGCATCAAATCAACCTTTTGCTTCGGAGCCGAGAGGTATCTGGTTATGCTAGACATCACTCACCTACTTCGCAGTCCTGACTGGAAGCCTGCCCTTTTGGAAGCGCTCTTCAGTCGGTGTTGGTGTGACGGCACAGCAGCGGGTCGTGTGGTCTTTGATCATCTCTCTTTTTTGCTCGTGAGAGCAAACACAAGGGCTGTTCTCACAGCTGGTTCGGTGCGCCTGGTGGAGAGCGCTAAAAAGACGTTCTTACGGCTGGTAGAGAGCGTTCGGTGAGAGAGAGCGCGCACGTCAGGCTGCACTATTTCCCTGACTGTGTCGCCGCGGCCCCTCCCCCTGCGTGCTTCAGCACCAAGGAGAGCGATCCTCTAAAAGAGCAACACAGAAAGAGCTTGTGTCTTTTTCAAGATGACATTCTTTCTGTGCGTTTCTGGGTGTGGTGGTTACCTGTCACCGAGGGATGGTCACCAGCACTGTATCTCGTGTTTGGGCGTTCAGCACGCTGAGGCAGCGCTGGTGGATGATTCATGTTCTCACTGCGGGAACATGACCATCTCAGAGTTGCGGTCTAGACTCCATCTCGCAAGGGGTGGAGTCCCCGTGCCTCTGCCTCGATCTAACCCCCCACAAAGGGTTACTTCAGGCAGTAGCACGGGTGATTTGAGGGTTACGGTGAGCGCGCTTCCCCCAGGGAACCAACCCCCGGGGAACCCTCACTCCTCACGCACTCTGCAGCCAGTTGAGCTTCCGTTGGAACGCGCTGGGCCGTCCCCGAGATGTGCACCAACCGTATCCTTCGGGGCTCCCCCCGATGATCAGATGTCCATCGTTGCATCGGAGGGAGGGTCAGAATTCTCCGGAGATGACGTGTCGGCGCAGGGGGCTCCTTTGGGAATATTCGCTGTGCCCGATACAGATCCGGAAATTATGGCCATGCTTTCCCGGGCCGCCGAGAGAGTCGGGCTCGTGTGGAACCCTCCACCGTGTCCCGAACCCTCAAGGCTGGATGATTGGTATCTCGGGGTGGCCCGTGCTGGTTCTCAGCGCCCCACCCCGGTTCCTTTCTTCCCGGAGGTGCACGAGGAGCTCACAAGGTCGTGGATGGCACCTTTTACTGCCCGAAACCGGCCTAGTGGCTCCTCCTCCCTCACCACCCTCGATGGCGGACCTGCAAAGGGATACACGCAGGTTCCTCCCGTGGAATGGGCCGTTGCTATGCAACTGTGCCCTAACTCCACTTCCAGGGGGAACCTGTGTCTTCCCTCCCGGGCCTGTAGGTACTCTTTCGATCTGATCGGGAAAGCCTACCAGGCTTGTGGAGAGGCAGGCTCCACCTTACACGCTATGGTGTTGTTGCAGGTCCATCAGGCCCAGGCACTGAAGACCTTGCACGAGGGTGGTCACGATCCCGCAGTTCTCCTGGAACTGAGGACCGCAATGGACCTTGCGCTTCGTGCGACGAAGGTTACAACGCGGGCAGTGGGTCGTGCGATGTCCACTATGGTGGTCCAGGAGTGCCATCTCTTGCTGTGTCTGGCTGACATGCGGGAAACCAACAAGATCAGGTTCCTTAATTCCCCCGTGTCCCAGACCGGCCTCTTCGGCGACGCGGTCCAGAACTTCGCCCAACAGTTCACGGCCGCACAGAAGCAGACTGAGGCGATCAGTCACATCCTGCCTCGGCGGTCAGCTGCTGTCTCCACCCCGCCGCCGGCAGCGCCTCAGCCTGCTCGTCGCCGAGGGCGGCCGCCTGCGTCTGCCTCCGCTCCCGCATTGCAGCAGCAGCCTCCACCCAAGTGACGTCGTGGAGCCAGACGCAAGAGTAAGGGCAAGCTGCCCTGAGACGGGCGACCCTGAGATGGGGAGGATTGCTCTTCAGGAGATGGTGACCGCACCGCTCCATCCCCCGGAGGAGGGCTGGGTGGAGAATCTTGTGTTCCGTTTTGTTTCTGTTCCGCCCAAATTTTCAATAAAAGAGCAATTTCCTCCATCTCTGGGTCCCAAGGGGGTGCGGAGAGTGATGGCCGGTCAAACGCCGGACCACACTCATCCTCCCCCCTCGCCAGCAGGCAGCAGTGGACGTCCTCCCCGCGTCCCTCCTGCCCTCAGGTGGAATCAGGTAAGTGTTGCACAGCACACTCACACCCCACTGTGGGCCACCTCCACGAGACAGCTGCCCCAGCCTGGTACCTGCATTCCACCTCGCTGCCCCACGGTGGGTACGCCAGTGGTCTCTATGGTCCCGCTTGCACAGTCTCTGCGAGCCTGGCTAGAGCTCCGCAGTCCGTCTCGTTGGCTCATTCGGACCATCAGGCTCAGCTATGCGATTCAGTTCGCCCGGCGCCCCCCCAGGTTCAACGGCGTCCGCTTCACTTCAGTGAAAGCTGCAGATGCCCATGTCCTGCGTGCGGAGATATCAGTCCTACTGGCGAAGGACGCGATAGAGCCGGTCCCTCCAGCCGATATGAAGACCGGCTTCTACAGCACGTACTTCATAGTACCCAAGAAAACCGGTGGGTTACGACCAATCTTGGACCTGCGAGTCCTGAATCGGAGCCTCCACAAGCTACTGTTCAAGATGCTCACGCAGAAACGCATTTTCGAGTGCATCCGTCCCCAAGATTGGTTTGCAGCGATCGACCTGAAGGACGCGTACTTTCATGTCTCGATTCTTCCTCGACACAGGCCGTTCCTGCGCTTTGCGTTCGAGGGTCGAGCATATCAGTACAAAGTCCTGCCCTTCGGGCTGGCCCTGCCCCCCCGTGTCTTCACGAAGGTTACGGAGGGGGCCCTTGTGCCCATGAGAGAACAGGGCGTTCGCATCCTCAACTATCTCAACGACTGGCTCATTCTAGCACAGTCCAGGGATCAGTTGTGCGAACACAGGGACCTGGTGCTCAGACACCTCAGCCAGTTGGGTCTTAGGGTCAACTGGGAGAAGAGCAAACTCGCCCCCGTGCAGAGGATCTCTTTTCTCGGTATGGAGTTGGATTCGGTCGAACGGACAGCGCGCCTCACAGAGGAGCGCGTCCAGTCGATGCTGAACTGCCTGAACACATTTTCAGAGGCTCCTGGGGCATTTGGCAGCCGCTGCGGCAGTAACTCCGCTCGGCCTGCTTCATATGAGACCGCTTCAGCATTGGCTACACGGCCGAGTCCCGAGATGGGCGTGGCAATGCGGCACTCTGCCGCCAATCCTTCAGCCCATGGTCAGACCCCTCGTTCCTTCGGGCCGGAGTGCCCCTGGAACAGGTGTCCAGGCATGCTGTGGTTTTCACGGATGCCTCTGCCATGGGCTGGGCAGCCACGTACAACGGGCATGCAGTGTCAGGGGTTTGGACGGGCCCGCACCTGCATTGGCACATCAACTGCCTCGAGTTGCTAGCGGTACATCTTGCTCTGAGCCGCCTCAAAGGATGGTTACGGGGCAAAGATGTACTGGTCCGTACGGACAACACTGCGACCGTTGCGTATATCAACCGACAAGGTGGTCTGCGCTCCCGTTGCATGTCGCAACTCGCCCGCCATCTCCTCCTCTGGAGTCAGAAGTGTCTGAGGTCGCTTCGGGCCATTCATGTCCCTGGTGTGCGCAACCGTGTGGCCGACGAGCTTTCACGAGCTGTGCTCCCAGGGGAGTGGCGACTCCACCCCCAGGTGGTCCAGCTGATTTGGAGACAGTTCGGGATGGCACAGGTCGACCTGTTTGCCTCTCCAGAAACGTCCCATTGCCAGTGGTTCTATTCGCTGACCGAGGGCACACTGGGCACGGATGCTCTGGCGCACAGCTGGCCCCAGGGGCTGCGCAAATATGCGTTCCCCCCAGTGAGCCTACTCGCACAGACACTGTGCAAGGTCAGGGAGGACGAGGAGCAGGTCCTGCTAGTGGTGCCGTACTGGCCCACCCGGACCTGGTTCCCAGAACTTATGCTCCTCGCGACAGCCCCTCCTTGGCCGGCACCCTGTTGCACCCGCGTCCAGACCTGTGGAAGCTTCATGTTTGGCCCCTGGACGGGACGCGGAGGTTCTAGCTGACTTACCCCAAGCGGTAGTTAACACCATCACTTCGGCGCAAGCTCCGTCTACAAGACAGGCCTACGCCCTGAAGTGGAACCTGTTCGTTGAGTGGTGTTCTTCTCGCTGAGAATACCCCCGAAGATGCTCGATCGCATCTGTGCTTTCCTTCCTGCAGCACGGGTTGGAGGCTGTCCCCCTCCACCCTCAAAGTCTATGTTGCTGCGATATCCGCCTATCATGACCACGTAGATGGTAAGACAGTTGGTAAGCACGACCTGGTCGTCAGGTTCCTTAGGGGGGCGAGACGGTTAAATCCTCCTCGTCCCCCCTCCATACCCTCTTGGGATCTTACTCTGGTGCTCCGAGCACTTCAGAATGCCCCATTTGAGCCTTTGCAGTCAGCAGAACTAAAGCTTCTCTCTATGAAGACTTTGCTGTTGGCTGCATTGGCCTCCATCAAGAGGGTAGGGGACCTGCAGGCATTTTCGGTCGACGATTCGTGCCTAGAGTTCAGGCCGGGCGACGCCCACGTGGTACTAAGACCCCGGCCTGGCTATGTGCCCAAGGTTCCTACCACTCCCTTCAGGGACCAGGTGGTGAACCTGCAAGCGCTGCACACTTTACTAGAAGTGTTGCATCCTCCTGGGCGCTGGCACGTGGCGCCTCGCTGTCAGACATCTGTAGAGCTGCGGGCTGGGCGACACCTAACACGTTCGCTAGATTCTATAGCCTACGTGTAGAGCCGGTTTCCTCCTGTGTTCTCACCTCAAATGGGTAGAAACACTGAGGGGCCCCGGCTCTTGTCGGCTTGCTGCGCTACGGCGTTATTTTCTCCAGAAGCAAACTCTGTGGAGTCCTCCATCACCCTCGGTGCCGGACGTGGCGGAGCGTGTCGCATCGGGCCCCTTGCCGCTAAATCCTTGAGAACCGGTATTGGGCTTGGGTTATATGAGTGACCCTGCGGGGATCCATCAGTAGGGCACGCTTTCCCAGTGTTATCCAATAATCACTGAGCGGGTCATGCGGAACAGCAGTGATGGTCTTCCCGGTGTGAGCCCCGTCTCATCAGGTAAGAGCTCAGGCGGCTCACACAGGGCACTGGAGGGGGGCAGAGGCCATGGCGCTTTGGTAGGGATTCCTATTCGTCGGTACTCCGACATGGCGTCGAGAGTGACCGACTGAATGGGAACGTCTCGGTTACGTATGTACCCCTCGTTCCCTGAAGGAGGGAACGGAGACGCCACGTCCCGTCGCCATGTACTCTGTACCCTGCTGGGGTGCCGGCTACCTACTCTGCTCCTCAGCAAAAGGCTGATTTGATGCAAGCACCTGTGTCTCATTTATACCCGCGGTGCATGACATGAACACCTGGTGCAATCATTGCATGCCAATGTGCATTGGCTCGTTTAGTTTCACTCGAAGTAGATTGGCTCTCGCGAGCGAGATTACTATTCGTCGGTACTCCGACGTGGCGTCTCCGTTCCCTCCTTCAGGGAACGAGGGTTACATACGTAACCGAGACGTTTCATTTAACCATTTTAGCACTATTTTTGTAATAAATAAAAACTTATAATGAGAAAACAACACATGTTCTATGTTTCATGTGCACCAAGATTGCAAGACATCTGCCACTTGCCCACAGCAGAATTGTAACCCTGGAATGAGTGAAAAAAAAGGAAATCTGTCACTTGGTATGACTGAAGGAAACTAACAAAACATCAGAAAAGAAAATTCCCAGCGCCATGAAGTCAGTTTGTATTCAAATACGTGAGTGTCAATTATAAATGAATGCATTAATAATTTATGAAAGCGTTCAGTATTTACTTCCATCACATGTAATACAAATTACATTCAGCCATTTTGGATTACAAAGAAACAGTAAGTAATATTTGGACGGTCCTGAGTGCCATGATGTAGTCAGAAAGAACAGAAATGAGGATAATTATGATGAATGGCAGTACATGGAAAGATGCTGCAGACATCAGATTTTTACATTAGCTAGTGTCCTACCCGGAGCCTGGATCCAGTCCTGCTTTGTTAAATTCAATGCGGGGGGTAATTACTTATAGACAGGTACTATTTCACATTTGAATGAAGGGGATGCATTACTTGCAAGAAACAAATACATTTTTAAGTTGATTATGAAGTGAAGTTGAGCATACATTTTATTTTTCTAAATAAGTGTAATATAATTTAGGTTTCTTCATTTACATTTGAGATAATCACTGAGAGAAAACTTGCAAATATCCTAAAGTGTAAGGTCATGAATCTGTCATTTTGGAATAAATAAAAATGTTAGGTTACATTGCCGATAAAAAGCTGCTCTGATCATAAAAATCTTTGACATGCATCTCTCTCAACAGTTTAAAACTGTATGAACTGATCCCTAAGCTTGAGCAAATAGACATGTTTCAATACACATCTTAATAATAAAAAAATAAATAAAAAAAGAGAACAATTTATCAAATAAGTTATAACTGCAGTCCCACTTTGACTATGACAGATATGATTCTTTATGTTTCATGGTGTCTTACCCTGAAGTCAAACAGCTAACAGCACTATGGATGGATTAACATCAGAACAGAAACAGTGCTTTAGGGAGCTGCTTATTTTTGTCATTGTGTTCTCTGTAGTGTTGTTGCACTGTTGCTATATGTCAATTTGCCTGACTGGACATTTACCTCAGTGTCCCTGCGGAAGTGACTGAAAATCTATACCAATTAATTATACAGCCAATAAGTGACTAAAGCTGCCAGCTTAGTTCTATTTGAAACCTATACTGAGATGTAGGGCTGTTTAAGTGTATTATGTACATAGATGCCATAGTAACCAAACTGTAATTATTGTTTCAACAACCTATATGAGAAGAAAACACATCAAAAGACCGATTTCCTGTGGTATAAGCTCCTGAATGAGATGGATCAGGGATGACAGACATAGAAAAGTTCTTTAGACAGTTGTTCATCCAATTACTAATAACATGCTGTGATTTGAATGCTATGTTATGAATACTAATATTAAAGATCACGATTTTCTCCAACTCTGCTTTGAAGGAAAAATCTTCATGGTATTTCATAATCCACAATCAATCATTCAAAGATTTTTTTTATAATGGATCTATCCAAAATGAAATATATTTCACATGTCTGAAAAGATTTATATATTTCTAAGGCTAGAGTACCAACATTCTCAAGGTGTACAAAGTACACAAAGACTGTATAAAAGTAATCTATAAATCAAGCTGTACATTTTTCTGAAGATACATGATTGCTTTATTTAATTTAGGCTTTCATTAACATATAAACATTGATCAACGCAAATAAATAGAGCATGTGAAATATGGAAAAGGGAGGTTATTTTGTGTGTTTGCTTGTTTGTGACAAACATGATGAGAGAATATCCATTTGTGCTCCAAAGGTGAACAAAACCCTTATGAGTTTGGAACATGAGGGTGAGTAAATAATGAATTTGGGTGAACTATCCCTTTAATGCATGTTCTTGGTCATACTGTGAACAATTGATTGGTGCATGTTATTCCAAAGAGATGAAAAAACAAAACAAAATGATTCTTAAACCAAAAGTAATTTGCTCTTCCTCTGGGTTGCAAAGGGCAGTCCATGTTGACTTTATCCTTAAGTAATGTCCTTATTCCTTAACTATAATAATCTAATTTATTCTTAAAAGAATAAATGGCTTCAGAAAAACCTTATGGGGAAAAAAAATCCATGACACAATCAAATTTAAATTTAGAAACTGAAGTGGTGGTGGACAATCACTCAGATGTTTGATGCTGCGATATTTAACATTTATAATCTCAGTGCAGTTCTGCATGGTTGAGAATATTAATGCAGTTTGTGAATTTTTTGATTGAATTATTGCATGCATTAGTCTGTTTCCTAAACGCTGCCCTACGAAAGATCATCATTGCAGTCTCACTTTGAAACAAAACATAATGGACTAAAATTCTGAGGTTCTTATGTCTATGTTTCTTATGTGTAAAGTGGCTGGCAGGTTACAACTAGATAATGCATAATATATAATTGTACTCCATCAGATGAAACCATGTAATATAAGGGAATAACCTTGCAATAGACAGGCATGGTGACGCCATCAACACCTGAAAACAGACAAGATTAGATCTTATGGCCTACAACAACAAATGTAAATATTGCTAAGGGCATTATTCAGTTCATTCTGTCCTTATTTTGATAGTTTGTAGCTGTTTATACTGTGTATATGTTTTTTAATATTTTGATTTGGTTATCTTATTCTGTACAGCACATTGATCAATGGTAGTTGTGTTTATTTGTGCTTTATAAATAAAGTGAATTTGAATTCTGTTTAAATGGAATAGGTCTGGCAACAAAATGGGACGACTCTTATCTTGATTGTTGACGTCATGTGTCCATTTCTACCTGATGTGGATCAGGAGGACAGACATTTGTCCTTTTGTCTTAATGATTACATTTCCTGACATTTGAAACCCTCTTTAGTTTGTACCTGTACCATCTGCAAAGCTCAGCTGACAATAGAAAAAAAGAGAAAACATGTTGGAAAAAAAGGACATCAACATTATTTATGAGTTAATTAGCTGTATATTGCAGTTATCAGAAGAAAATAGAGTTATTTTCATGTCAGTATTTATTTTATTTATTTATTAAGTAGGCTAATAACTTTCATTAATAGTAAAGATGATTAGCAGACTGGTGCTTAACAGATAATTAATAAGGATTTAAATGCCAAAATCCTTATATATTAATTCATTTTAATACGAAATATGAATTAAAATAACATTAATAAATCTCTGACCCATTAGCTATATTTGTAATTAAAAAGCAAACTGTGGCTCATGAAGTCCGATGTCAATCAACAATCTCGCGAGGAGCTTACTGGTGGATTAGTGCACTTAAAGATCATGCAGAGGCATAGCAGACTCTCAGCAGACTGAAGCGGTCCTTTCCCTTTCAATGCATCAAATTCATTCTTGAATTCTGTCGTAGGGTCATGCAAGATCGTACTGGTATGGATTTGGTCTATTTTTCTTCTTATGACAGATATACGAGCTTCTGTGGCATGAAACTTCTCAATTTAAAGAAGGTAGGACACTTTCAGGTCTGAAATTACTTTCCCTCGAAAGGGATTTCCTTTCAAAATTCTGTGCACTTTTGCACAAAACGTTTTGCTCGGTTCAATCCAAGGTGTAACACTTTCAAATGTAGGCTATGCATGTCTTTGTATTTAATGACCGCATATTATTAGTGACAGTAAATTTACACTAGGTGAAAACGTGCATTTAACATATGTGAATATTACTGTTTTACAGATGATAAATAGGCTAGAGTAGGCTACAGTCAAACATAAGAATGCTACGAACACTTGATTCGTGTATTTATGTATTTATATAAACTATGAATTAACATGTTTAGAGTCATCAAATACTAAAACGGTATGCAATAAAGCCATAATGCATATAATTAGATGCATTAAAAATAAAATCCACGCTATAACACTATGTTAAAATGACATAGTTATGTTACATGTACTTACTATGGTAAAGACAGTAAATTATGCACAATTACAAGTAACTTAAAACTAAACCCTATAATAAGTACATGCACTGTAAAAAAAAAAAAAAGGATATGATCAATAAGTTATGACATGTTTTTACATTGCTTTAACTCTTCAAAATAAGTACATTTTTATGTTATACAAGATTCAACACATTTTTTTAGGCAATTTTATGTCATTTAAGTAGAAATTATTTTATATCGAAATTGAATGTACTTAAAAATTGAAGGCAGCAACTGTTTTTACAGTGTGTAGTTATAATAGCCTACTTGTGTAATTCCAAGTTACACTTTATTTTAAGGTGTCATTGTTACAGTGTAATTATATATTTAAATACTGAGTAATATTAATTAACTACACGTACTTACTATAGGTTTAGGGTAGGATTAGGGTTTGGTTGCGGGTTAGTTACATGTAATTATACATAATAAAATGTTTCTATTTTGAATACAGAATAGATTTTTTCAATATTAAAATTTTCACTTTACTCATTCTTTTATTTTCCAGAGTAAGTGAACGAATGCTAAACATGGATATAAGAAGCGAAATGAACACATCTGAAGACGAATCCCTGAACTCCTTAATTCAGTCCACAAACTGTTGTACACCAGCCGCTATCCAAGTTAATGGTGTCTTAGATGGTCTGGAAGACAGTACAAAACTTGTGGGTGTTCAAGTGATCTTGATTTTGGCTTACAGCACCATCATTGTCTTTGGCGTGACCGGGAACTCTTTGGTCATATATGTTGTGTACAAGTTTAGAAATTTACATACGGTTACTAACTATTTCATTGTCAACTTGGCTGTAGCAGACCTGTTGGTCAACACATTGTGTCTACCTTTTACTTTGATGTACACTCTCTATGGAGAGTGGAAATTCGGACAGGTGATGTGCTATTTGCTGCCGTACGCACAAGGCTTAGCGGTCCACGTTTCAACCATCACACTCAACGTTATAGCTCTTGACAGGTACCGTAGCATTGTCTACCACATGGAAACCAAGATGTCCAAAGACATGTGCATAGTCGTGATTGCCATTACCTGGGTGGCAAGTGCGATCCTTGCCAGCCCTCTAGCTATCTTCCGTGAATATGTGACCTTCGACCTAACGCCTGAGCAGACAATTCAGGGTTGCGCAGAGAAGTGGCCTGGAAGTAGCGCGGATGGGACAATCTACAGCATCGCCATGTTTTTCCTGCAGTACGGGCTGCCACTGTCTATCATTTCTTTTGCGTACACTCGAATCTGGATCAAGCTAAGAAATCACGTCAGCCCCGGTGGTGGCCGTAGCGACCGCCATCAACGGCGACAGAAGACGACGAAAATGCTGGTGGCTGTAGTGGTGGTCTTCACCGTTAGCTGGCTGCCCTTTCACGCCTTCCAGCTGGCTGTGGATATTGATAGCAGTGTATTGGAAATGAAAGACTTCAAATTGCTCTATACTGCTTTCCATATTGTGGCCATGTGCTCCACCTTTGCCAATCCCATCCTTTATGGATGGATGAACAGGAACTATAGAAGATCTTTTGTGGCCGTGTTCAAGTGTGGAAGGTTAAACAACGGAATGAGAAGAGTTTGTAGCAGTGAGGCAGTAAATGAGAAATGTACACGCAATAAGCAAAACACAACGAGTGTTGCCTTTAAACAAGAAAACACTGTGCTGTGATGGCTGTGTTTTGAGATTTCAAAATGTGAACATAATAAAGACAAATATTCGGAAAATCTATTGTAAAGAATAACTATAAGTAAATCTGAAGACTAAACACTCTACTAATTGCCTGATATTTTATAATTATATGAGACAATTGTGGTGAATTTGTGACTAAACACTTATTTAGTTTGAAATGTTGTATTTTGTTGTTGAAATGTAATATTTATCTGGTTATATTTGGAATTAACATTTGATCTGTAAAAAAAGTCAGTGAGACGTGGATATCACATTAATTATATTGTAGATTTTCTGTTGTGAAAATAAAGGTGATTTTACACAAAATGGTTCCCAAAGCATTAAAAAGGGGGAAGTAGGAAGACATCAGGGCAAGTTGGAATCAAATGTTTGCATTTGATCCTGTCTACTACTCACTATCTTGTGCATGTGATTCGACATATCATCAAAATAATAAAAAAAATAATTTCTGACAGTGCAGTAGGCAAGTAAAAAAAAATGTTGTTTTCTTTTTTTCAATGTATGATTTCATTTCTATAGAGAAATAAGCATAATTTATTTGCTTGGTTGTCTCTACAACTCACTTGAATTTAATATATTGGTGCTTTGAAAGCTGGTCTGAAACAAGTTTAACAAAAGTATAAAAGGTTTATACAAAAATTCTGCGTGTGAATCAACAAATTCGTTGCGAGGCAGCAAGCCAGCTGCTTTCTATTACAGACACCCCATGTCTCGCAGGTAATTAGATTACGTGGTCTCTAATACTGCACATTGTTCATCTCACAATAAGATCTTTAGGATCACAAGCAATGAAATACTGCACTATTTTGATTCCAAGAGCGAAGTGTTCCCTTCTAAAAACCAAATAATCTTTAAAACGCAAATTCATCTTTAAAATATGCTCTCAAAATGATGTCATAAGGTAACTAAACAGGAAGAAGTCTGTCTGGTGCATGTTGTCTCAACTTTTCTCTTATGGAGATTCATATTCCATATTGGACAAGAATCACGTGCAACCTATTATTTTGAATTATAAGATCGTAAAATATTTTTTTTTCTTTTGTTTTACAAAATTAAAAATGTTTTACATTTTGTTGTAAAATAGAGAGGGATTGTGTTTTTTTTGCCCACCAGACAGACACTAAAACAATAAATAAGAAATATGTATTACAAATGGAATATACTCCATTAAGATCAGTATTCCTAATTCTGATAGCCACTGGCCTTTGAAAGATCAATCAACTGACAGGAACAGTCCAATCAATACTCACTGAACAACATAAAAATAGAATAAGAAGGTCTCAGAGTATTGATCCTTCCAATTACTGTTCTGCCCGTCTTTGAATGTCCCAAAAGGCACTTCTATTATATCTACAATTCTCAATTTAATTCCTGTCTCTGCACAAAACAATTTATCGACAGACATCATTGCATTATGGATTTTATTTCAAGAAGATGGCTTTTAGCCTCAAAGCTTAGGCATGTGCATTACCAGTGGGCACGTCTTAGTCATTCTTTGCTGGTTTGACCACAATAAACTAAAAGCAAAGACACTACCGCAAATTATTCCAGGCAAAGAAGCTTTAAGGCAGTCACTACTTACCTCACTTATTTCACTGTGGATGCCAAATTTCCATTGCTTTAGTGTTAAGGTCTTTGATGCCACAAGCAACACAACACAATTTCCCCTCCCACAGGGATACATAAAGGTTATTATGCTATACTTTCTACTATAGTAGGACAGTGATTGGTAGGGCAAAGAGTGCTGATGGTTTGATCCAAATGTTTCCAAATGTTTCCACTTATAATGTTAACACTAACAGCAAACATGATTCAACACATGCCATTTTTCACGTTGGTTTTGAGGCCTTTTTATCTGACTGCCGGCCAGATCGCCGTCATAATAGTTATAACATTAACTGGTGAGTAAGTTAAGTTCACCTTTATTAGCCAAAACAATATTTTAAACAGATAAATATAACACTTCCTGAACATAATATACTCTTGTTGAGCCAACCAGTGCTATTGCTGTTCAGACTAGTGCCCTTGAGCAGAGTTGCAGTAATAATTTTTTTTGGTTACCATTGTGGTGATAAGCTGGGTAGCTGTTGTGCACACACATATGTTCCATGATAAATGGAGATGGTGATCTAGTGGGTTAAACCACTTAACTGATATGTAGAAGGTTAATGCTTCAATCCCAGTGGACACCACCAATGTGTCCTTGAGCAAGGCACTTTTCTCCACGTTGCTTCGGGGGGATTGTCCCTGTAATAAGTGCACTATAAGTCGCTTTGGATAAAAGCATCTGCCAAATGCATAAATGTAAATGTAAATGATTGTTGGATTGTGAGGGGTAGAACTGATGACCATATATAGACTGTGTAAGTGATGTGCTGGCCTTTAAACTAGATTGTTGATTTATATAAACACTAATAGGCAACACAGCACTTGTTTATGCCCACAGCCTAACCCCAAGATCTACACTTCACGATAATGGTAACATAAAATATTCACATAAACTCTTTTAAATGTCAAATATAACTGAACATCAAACATGAACTGATCTTTCCCTTTACTAAAAAACTACTTGATGTTTTCATTTTGTAATAACATGTTTCAATCAAGTAACCCAATCAAACAGGACTTTAACTTCCCATTATGCTTTGCAAAGGGGCTGAATTCGGAGAGTAAATGTTTAAAGGGGTCATGAACTGGCTTTTTTTATATACTGTTGTCTGAGGTCAACTTGTGACGTTGGCGTGGTTTTTACATTCAAAAACATCAAGTCAAGAAAGTAATGTTATTTCACTATTTAAGCCCATCGCCAGGCCGGTGATACATTTTGGTAGCCCGTCTGGAAAACACATAGCCCCGGGACGTTGGGCTTTGCGAGTCCTGTGACAGTGTGCCAAGTTATGTTAAGTTAGACACGTACACATAAACAATAGATATCAAACCATCTGTAACAATGCAATACTGTCACATATTTAAAATATATATATTCTGCAAAGCCAGTCTCTTGTTTACAAACAAAACCGTGGTCAAGCTGCCAGTAAGTTACTGTAAAATTTATAGCAATCTCTTTACCGTATAAGTAAACTCATATGTTATTAAAACGTTAAAGCCCCATTAAGAAGATCCCTGTTACGAACTGCTCTGAGACAGAAGGGTTGAGAATCCAAATGCAGCTCCTGGTTTTCTTGTTTTGGATTTCTTGCCCTGTTCCCTGGATTACTCTCTTGCCTCTGGTCCCTGCCTGTTTTGTTTGTTTGTTCGTTTCTTTGTTTGGACTGCCTGTCTCTGTATGACCCTTGCCTGTACTTTGGATTACGCCTCTGGATTGCCAGGACGTACCAGGACGGATCAGGCTGTGCAGGCGACCAGGGCGAATCAGGCTGTGCAGGCGACCAGGGCGGATCAGGCTGTGCAGGCGACCAGGACGAATCAGGCTGTGCAGACGACCAGGAAGGAGACGACCCTTCAGGCGGCCAAGGCGGAGACGACCCTTCAGGCGACCAGGGCGGATCAGGCTGTGCAGGCGTCCAGGAAGGAGACGACCCTTCAGGCGGCCAGGGCGGATCAGGCTGTGCAGGCGTCCAGGAAGGAGACGACCCTTCAGGCGGCCAGGGCGGAGACGACCCTTCAGGCGGCCAGGGCGGAGACGACCCTTCAGGCGGCCAGGGCGGAGACGACCCTTCAGGCGGCCAGGGAGGAGACGACCCTTCAGGCGGCCAGGGAAGCGACCATGGCACAGGAACAGACACCGGCTCAGGAACAGGAACAGACACCGGCTCAGAAACAGGAACGGACACCGGCTCAGGAACAGGAACAGACACCGGCTCAGGAACAGGAACAGACACCGGCTCAGGAACAGGAACAGACACCGGCTCAGGAACAGACACCGGCTCAGGAAGAGGAACAGACACCGGCTCCGCGGAGACCATCTTGTCCTGGGACACTGGTTCGGCGGAGACCATCTTGTCCTGAGACACTGGTTTGGCGGCGGCCATCTTGTACGGAGACACTGGCTCGGCGGCGGCCATCTTGTACGGAGACACTGGCTCGGAGGCGGCCATCTTGTACGGAGACACTGGCTCGGCGGAGGTCATCTTGTCAAGAGACACAGGCGTGGAGTCGGCCATCTTGTCCGAAGACACAGACACGAGAAGAGGAAGAGGAAGAGATTCAGGCTCGGCGGGACGAGACTCTTGACGGGCAGACGAGGCGGCGGGCATGACGCATACTGCCTTGGCTTCGGCAGATTTGGCGTGAAGTGCGGGCTCGGCTGGACTGGCGTGAATTGCAGGCTCGACTGGACTGACGGCCATGTCGTCCGAAGACACATGCATAGCAGATGCAGTGGGTATGTCACTATCCTCCTCCATTATACCCACTGTAAAAGCAGAGCCGCTCAGTTGCAATGCAATGTCAATATACTTTTTTTAGAGAGCAATTAGGATCATGCAAAGACAGGGTAGAACTGAGCGGCTCAGATAGTCCTCCTCTGAAAAATATCATGAGGCATACCTCGTCCATTGAAGTCAAATGTGCCAGCTCAATGAAGTCCTCTACATAGTCCTCGATGGGGCGATCTCCCTGACGGAGACGCATTAACTGTGCTGCTGGATTCATAGCGGCGAAGTTACGAACTGCTCTGAGACAGAAGGGTTGAGAATGCAAATGCAGCTTTATTTGAGGGCAATCCAGAGGCGTAATCCAAAGTACAGGCAAGGGTCATACAGAGACAGGCAGTCCAAACAAAGAAACGAACAAACAAACAAAACAGGCAGGGACCAGAGGCAAGAGAGTAATCCAGGGAACAGGGCAAGAAATCCAAAACAAGAAAACCAGGGGAATGCTCAGAATTGCAGTGTAACACTTAAACAAGACTTTGCGGTGAGTGAATGCAATCAGTGAATGAGGTACAGGTGAATGTGATCAGTGATAAGTGATGATGAGTCCGGGCAGTGAGTTATGGGAAATGTAGTTTGTGAGTGATCATAGTTTTATGTGTGGAGTGCCCTCTGGTGGCTCTCAAGGGCACTCCAGCTGGTGATCGTTACAATCCCAGGCTTTGAATGCCTTTAAAGAGATCACTTCAGCAAAGTATGCAGTGCCTCCAAGGCTCAGAAAGAGAGAAGTAAAACAAAACACAGATGTACAATTTCAAGATATGTTTTATAAGATAAATAATACAATTAAGTTTGTCATCCGAACAAACAATTGAAATATGCAAACGGTGTATGTTTTGTCAACAAGTAAACAAATTCCATAAAGGAACATAAATTGAACACATTATTTAACAACACATTTATTGTAAATAAGGTTAAGGCTTTGGTAAACCTATAATGCAAAGATGTATAAACAGCACACATTTATCTCTATTTATCTCTCATCTTGCCATGTTTATGATCAACGTATTTAGACAAATATTTTAAAATTACTTTTATAACTTAGAGATTTATTTACGTTTCAATGGTTCCTGAAATCATTATATAAAATGTCAAAAAACAGGTTAAAAATAAACTTAAATAAAGATTATTTTCGAAATGGGATGGTTTTATTAGGTGGGCTCCAGGGTGGAGGGGGCTCATCCTGAAGAATAGCCTGTATCCTCTTTTCATTTCTCTCTCTTTTTTGTTGAAACTCTTTTCTTCTCTGTCATAAAAGAACCAGGACCATATAAATTCAACATCAACAGAGGCAAAACAATGAAAAGCTTTTGTTTAGTTTGCTCATTAAAAATGAATGCATTTTAAATACAGATTAAAATATGTATGTCTCAGTCTCAACACATCTATTTAAATGTGTATATACACATAAGAAGCTTTAGTGCATGGCGTGACAAATAAACAACTAAACAACACCATCTTATACAAATATCACTGATCTGCCCTTTTCACATAAATATAATTTGCCAAAATGACAAATTTGAATGGCAGATGACATTTAAGAAGAGCAAGTAAAACAGCAATGTCATGGAAATTTATTTTTTACAAAACTGTTTTTACATTGCAAAATGATACCTGTGATTGGGAAATTGTGTATAAATACATTTACAGTAACATACCAGCCATTTGTTGTACATCTCCAAGGCCATTTTTTCTTTTTCCTCCTTTTCATATTCCTCCTCCACTTCCTTTATTTTCTCCTTCCTGCGTTCTGCCCTTACCTTCTCTTCAATTACATCCTTCTTTCTGTCACTCCTGTAATATGTAAAGTAATTAACTGAAAGTCATGTTCTGTACACAATGGGTGCGAATTTACATCTTAATCAATACTAATGGCTTGAGTAACTTCAGAATGATCAAATACGAGCTATTTAACAAGATAAAAGGAATGAATTAGGGTAATATATGTCATTTAAATGTGTCTTTCTTACCATTCAGTGAAAGCAGAGGTGCTGTCCTTCTTTCTTTCCTCTTTCTCTCTGACCTGCTGTCGTTTCTCTTTTCTCTCAGTCTGCTTCTTTTCCTTTATCCTGTCTTTAAGGATACCGTCATGGTCCTCTTTCCACTTCTCAAAAACCTGCTTTTGTAAATTAGATTGTGATATCTTTAAGTGAACGATGGTGCTAAAATTGCATTTATTATATCTGTCATTATATTATAGGTTCTGGGTATCATGTCTCTCTCTCTTTTTAACTTTTAATCACCATTATTTTGTATTTTTAGTCATGTGCTGTGGCAAATGGATTTTTAAAACTACAAATATTCCACATTCTCCCAATCAATATGAAGTCACCAAAGCTGCAAGCATTTATAAAATTAGTAAACTTAATTTAGTCTCAGATAAGTACAGTACGTCACATAGCAGGATATGTCAACTTCCAATTATTTCCTAGTATTTCAGGACAGATATTGCTTTCTCCCAAACCTACACACACCGGAAAAACTAATTGCAGTGGCAAAAAAAAGTATGTGAACCGCTTGCAGAATCTGTGAAAATGGGAATCATTTTAACTAAATAAGAGGGATCATACAAAATGCATGTTATTTTTCATTTTGTATTGTCCTGAATAAGATATTTTACATACATTTTTTTTACATATAGTCCACAAGACAAAAAAATTGCTGAATTTATTCAAATGACCCCGATCAAAAGTTTGAACCATTGATTCTCAGGGCTGTGTGTCGTTACCTGGATGATCCACCAGTGGCGGCTGGTCAATAGAGGGCGCTGGGGCGCCGCCCCCATCAAAATTCCAGAAATATACATGTATCCAAAAATGATATAAAACTGTGAAATAAAAAAAAAAATAGTTTACTCATACGATGTGCTGGCTGTTAGTAAGAGCCTCAGCCTTTAATAAAAACTGGCTTTGATGGGTTAACTATTTTATATGTCCTTCAATATGTTTCGAGGGACGCCGGACAAATGGATGTCTATCTGAGTCCAAAAATCTATGGGCAGCATGTGACCTGAAGCTGGTCTCTAATTGGTTTCTTAAAGATCCGCGAATCAGAATTGGATGCGTGTTATTTTATCCAATCTGATTTGTTCTCGTCAGCTGTCATTCAACTTTACGCTCTTGGCCACTAAAGCGAAAGTGCACGGGCGACATCGTCACTCCGACACCGCTAAAACCTTGTTAGGATGATCACTTTCGTAGAGATGGCAGCAGTTAAACCAAATTTTTTCACAAGGTGTTCGTTGGAAGAAAAAAAAAGATTAAAAGGATCCCGAACCAGACCAACGCAATTTACAAATCCAGCAGCAGGCCAGTGACAGAGGATGAAGCTACACTCAGAGCTTCACGCGCTTGTTATGAGAAACGTAGGTGGCTGTCTGGATGTGTTGTTAGCCATACCCTTTATTGCTTTGCCTGTCTTTTATTTCTAAGTGTCGGTACTGAAGTTGTCGACAACGGGGGTAAGAGACCTCAAATATCTAACTGAGCAATGCAAACGTCATGACTACTGAGATGACTGACTTTAATCAGAGAGTCATTGAGAAATTTGCTGGCCAGAAAGAAAGGAGAGCAAAATGTATGTTCAAGTAGTCAACATGCTAGTCTGTTGTTGCTGTTTTATTTAGTTTTTCCTTTCCTCATTCAATTATATGTGGGAAATGAACGTGTAAAAAGATAAAAGTGAAGACACCGTTTTCTCTTTAATGCTTGAATTTAGTCAACATGCATCTTAATACTGCGATTTTAAGATCCATCTTTTCACACTGAGGATAATTGAGGGACTCAAACACAACTATTCAAAACGGTTCAAACATTCACTGATGCTCCAGAAGGAAACACAATGCATTAAAGGGGTGGTAAAGCACACTCTTTCGAAGGCTTGATTGTGTTTGTGGGCTGCACTGTAACATGTGTTCATGCTTCGTTTTTAAAAAATTGCATTATTTTTCATATATTTTACCTTTATTCTACACTGCTCTCTCCCTCCTTGTAAAAACGGTCTGATGGTTTCCGGATTCTATGAAGCCAGTCCCTCAAAAATACGCAATGGGCTCTGATTGGTTAGCTGGCCCAGTGTGTTGTGATTGGCTAACCGCCCGCCTAGAGCACGTTTATCAGAACGTCACGCCCCTTACCTTCGCCGGTAGCCTCAAGCTAAGCCTGTGCTTCGGGTACAATAGCGTCAATAAAACCATACCAATTTGAGCCCGAATCAGACCCAGACAATTTTAGTGAAGATGATCGAGCAGAACCTGTTCAGTCCTCAAGAGTAAAGACTGCGGATCTATAGTGATTGATTTGCCAAATATCTGTTGCAAGAACGAACACTAAACATTGGCTTTACTAGTAGCCAAATCAAACACAGAACCATGTTTAGCATGCCTGTAGATAAACAATACATAAAAGCTCTAATCAAAGAATAATTTACACTAATGCCAAGTTCGCTGTTGAGATTTTAAAACGTTTGTAACGTTAGGTGTTTGTCGGATAACGTTAATATGAATGAGCATTTAACAAACTGGTTTGCAGAGCCAAATGAGCGTTGTCATCTGTTTACTTCCTTGCTACAACATAGACTACAATTAACAACACAAACTATTACAGGAAAACACATAGACGAAAAATAAATCCTACTTACAGTTTGTGGCCCGTAAACAGCTTCTTTTAATCCATCTTTCAGGACAAGCCGTTGTGCGAATCCCGCTTTCATAGCGCTCGTGAAGATTGTGGAGCTTTGCTCCGTGAGATGAGCCGCGGTCATCCGCGCGCGCCCGTCTCTTGCGGCGTTCACACCGGACGTGAATAAATCGTGCTATTCGCGCGAAGGTGGACGCTTGAACATTTTGAGTTTACTCGCTTCATTCGCGCGTGACATTCACTTCACAACAGACGCAAATTCGCGTCATAGGAGGGACTTCTGCCAGCGGCTCGTCTCGGTGAGAAATGACTGACATGGGCTGTGTTTACACATCTTTTTTTGTTAAAATGTACTGTTAATGTGTGACAAAACGGAGTTTTAAGACTTTTTCAGTCCATAATGTAGTTGTTTAAAGCTCAAATCTGTGGTTTATTTATATAAAGAGTGCCTAATAGTACATTTTATCTGGCGTTTTCGGAGTTGTGAGCTCCAGCGGATCAGCGGCGCTTACACTGGCTGGTTTATCTCGTGCATCTGAACCGCAGCTCCTGTATAGCAAATACAGACGAATATCGTCCATTATGTCACATTTTCTGGTCTTCTCTGACCCCTGTCTGTCTCGTGCTTTGATTTCGTCGGCATTGGCATCAACACTCTCCAGCCTACTAACTAGCCTACCACAACAACTATTCCTCGCTGCGATTCAAAATGGCCTCGCCCCACTTATTTCATATTCTCGGAGGAGGGGTTTATGTAAATATTGGGACTGGTGATGTCAGCACACCCTGGAGGAATGTCTGTAGTCCCTACTGGCCGTTTGCTGTAGTCCTTAGAAACTGATTTCTTTAAAAGCAAATATCTCCCTTTGCTTTAAACTTTGAACGTTGTAACTTTGCAGATGTTGTTTATGCTCAAACAGCAACATTACACACTAGCTAAAGTTAGAAAAGTGAAATTGTGGTTTACCACCCCTTTAAACTTTCGAACAGGATGAAGATGTCCAAATGTTTCTTACTTTGTTTAAATAAAAATTTTAGTTAGTACTGCCCTTCAGAAGCAACAGAAGATACGATCATTGGGCAGTTTAACTGCTCAGGACAAACAAGGGACTCATGAACAACCATCAGAAAACAAAAAAACAGTCGTGGATCATCCAGGTAACGACACACAGCACTGAGAATCAATGGTTCATAAACTTTTGATCGGGCTTATTTTAATAAATTCAGCAATTTTTTGTCTTGTGGACTATATGTAAACATTTTTTATATAAAATATCTTATTCAGGACAGTACTAAATAAAAAAAATAACATGCATTTTGTATGATCCCTTTTATTTAGTTAAAATTATTCCCATTTTCACAGATTCTGCAAGCGGTTCACATACTTTTTCTTGCCACTGTATAAGAGTAAAGCCTACAAACCCCGAAACACCTGTAGACAGACTAGGCATAAGAAAAAAATCAGACATGACAGTTCTGGAAGCGGCTAAAATGCTGGATCTAAAATGCCTTGAATCCAAAGGCACTGTTATGATGTCCTTGATGGGCATGGTGGCAAGGGGATGCTACTTGAAGGGACATTCCAAATGAAAGTGAGCAACTGAATACCTCCACAAAGTTCCCTTTAACCAAATACTTTTAGCAAAGGGTTCACAAGGCTGCTGCACAGTTTACTGGCCAGAACAGCAAACCACATTCACACATATAGAGAAAATATGAAGCATTTCATGTATTTGAGCTATGATTATTTTGCCTGTGACAAAATGTAGTTTCTGTTCTCAAACCATTAGTATATTCCAACAACTTTGACTGGGTTGAGCAACCGTCAGTCTGGGCAGACCAGTGCCACCTCGGACTTTATGTGGACTGGAGTGTATTTTTCCAGACATATTTGTGTCTTTCTGGAAATGCTAACTATTGATGTGAAAACAAAAAGTTATTTTTAAACCTTTTTTAAAAACCATAAAGTACAGCTGTTTGAAAATAGTTTTTGTGTCATGCATACCTCATGTGTAGTGGATAATTTACAAATAAATGTCTTCTTTTTAATACAGTTAAAGTTCCCAATAAACCAAATTTTTATAATTACCAATGAAAAATACTGACCTGTTTTGCTGTTTCCTTTTTTTCTTGTTTTTGATCAATTTCCAGTTGTTGTCGGTTGATTGCCTCCTGTTTTTCTTGGACTTTCTTTTTGATGATTTCAGATTTTTTCTCTTTCCAGGCATCATAAGAGGCCTTTGCATCTGCAATTTTAGTAAGCTTTTCCTCAAAGGGAAATGACAGTAAATAAATCATAACAGGACAGTGGTGACTAAAGAATTCAATTAATTTATTGCAGAAGAAATGTGCATTGAACATTTGTGGTGCATCCGAAGTCGCATACTGTCTAGTAGGTACTACATTTGAATTTCAACTTAATTTGCAACGATTAAAAAGGTATGTTTTATGTAATATGAATATCGTTAAAGGGTAACTAAACCCCTGCTCAGAGCTTAACTCCACCCACTGGCAATTTTCAAAAAATGCTGGAAAAGTGGGCAGAGCCCGGGGGACACAGAGGGGATGAACCGAGGGCGGGGCTGAGCGGAGGGCGTGCACCTGAGACCCGCAGGGACGGGTTGATTGACAGCTGTCAGACTCGCGAGTCGCAAAGATGGAGAATGACTGGAGTGACGCCAGCTTTGCAACAGAGCGGTCATTTCTCCTACCTTCACCTGAAGTGGAGGAGGGTGGATTGTCTGTAGATATAAACCCGGAGCCTTATCAATGCGAGCCGCTGCTCAAACTGCGTTAACTCCCGATGCCGACGATGCTAGTGAAGCAGCCGCGCAAGAGAACCGACCTAATCTATCTGCGTCCGCGGCAACCACTTGCGTGTCAGGGTTTGAAAGCGCGTCTCATGAATGAAAATTATCTGTACACATGACGGGCGGCAATAAAATCGCAAGAAAAGCCTGACGTGTACTGACAACTTCATTATTTAACCGTATTTTTCTTCAATACAATGTTAAAGCATGTGTCAAGTGAGTTTCATTCATAATGTTTCCACTTCATGTAATATGACAGTTCATACTGGAGTAAAGCCGTTCTCATCATGTGATTGGGGGAAACATTTCTGAGGGCGTGGTGAGCTCGTGCCAGGGGCGCGGATAGTGAGCCGTTGGAGGTACCATCCTACGTCACGATGTACCTCAACGTCCAATAGGAAAATTCAACTTCAGTAGCCACCGTTCAACCTTAAGAGGGCAGCACTTTGGCGGTTTTACACCATATTTTATAGAATTAAAACACTTTATACTCAAATGTCAAAACATTTACTCGAATCAATGAACAGCATTAATAAAGCCCCAGTATTACAGATCATTAACTAAAAAAAGTTGGTTTAGGGTTTAGTTACCCTTTAATATGAGAGAAATTCAGACATACTACATCCACCATGTTGTTACTGTCACATGACCTTCCAGCGTCAGTTGCATCGCTGGACTGCCATTCATAAATCCTCTCCCGTGGCCTTGTGGGATAGTAAAGCATCCATTGATTGCGCACTTAAGAATCTCTTTGTAGTAGGTCATCCGGGTACTTTTAGGAAACAGTTTTTTTAATACTATAAATTCGGATATACTACTCTTTTGGCATTTTTCGCATACTATATAGTAAAGAAGTATTCGATTTCGGATGCAGCGTTTGTTTATGTTAATTACCTCTTGCATTTTCTCCTCTTTCAATTTCTCTTCCTGCTTTTTTGCCCTCCTTGTTATTTTTAAAGTTTCTTCTTTCTTTTTTAGCCATTCCTGTTAAGATAATATTTTTCCACATATATTTTAGATGCATTAAAACGGTTCCCTTTCAACTCCCATTGCATTGATTGATGCTATGGGAACGCAATGCGTGATGATGTCTTGAAGCACATGTAAAATCAGTCCACTGGTGTGACGGGACGTTAGAGGCGGGTGACGTCAAGAACCAGGAAGCTATAAAGCCTGCCCAAAACAAAGCCGCGCTAGCTTCTGTGTCTTCAGTAGTGCTTTGTGTGAATATGTCTGTCATATTTGGTGTTGTATTGTACAAGTTATATAGAAATGGCGAGCAAACAGCAGTTTAAAGTGTGTGTGCAACCCTGCCCGCGTTATTTAATGGGTGGGGACACACACTCTCTTTGTGTAGCTTGTTTGGTGAGGAGCACAGGGCTCTACGCTAACATTTTTCTTGAGGAGCACTTGTGCTCCTAATTTTAAAAAATTAGGAGCACAGTCAAAAATTTAGGAGCACTTTCTGATCAATAACACTCATTCCAATTATAACTTTCCCATTACAGGATGATCTTTGTCCCTTTAAATTAATGTCCAGGCAGGGGCATTTTTACCATTATAAGAGCAATGTTTTCTAATCTTATTAAATGTATGCATCATCTTTTGTCAATTTCTTCAATTAAAATAGAAAAGTTTTTAAAATGTTAATTTAAACAATAAATTCAGTTAGAGCAATAAGACACAACCAGACTGTTACCAATCTAATTAAATCAGAATCAAAAGATCAATCTTTGCACTGTAGAAGTGGCACAGCAGCTCTATCTGAAGTGGTGTTTAGATACATTTACATAGATTTAATGCAGCTCATGGGTAAATAATGTTGTATGAATGTTTTAAATATAAGTTTTTGAATTTAGAAATAGGCTATGTACAAGATAAACTTAGTTAAAAGATTTGTATTTTTTTTTAAAGTCCATGCAAAGTATAAATTAAAATAAAACAGCCAGTAGGTGGCGTCAAGTCTATGTGGGAGTCATTCATTCAATTCATTGATTCAGAATATAAACACTTATTATATGTGTACCGTAGTGATTCAGGGTAAGATAAAAATGGTTTGGAAAATGGATTCATGATGTACTCACTCATATGCATCTAGTCATTTTTATGGACTGCAGCTGATAAAGATTAAATCAAGAACTCATACAGGGGCGTTTTTAAATAATTTTTTATTAATTCATTTTTGACCCAAGCCCCTGTTAATTTCCGACCTTGTTTATGATAATCCAAATGTGGTATTTCTAGTTAATTTTGGCTGCAAAGAAACATCAGCGCAAGGCGTCTGGTAAATGCGCAGGGCCGCGTCACACCCATTTCACCCATAGACCGTGGTTTCACCTTGTAAACTATCTGTGAAGTGTAGTCCGTCGCATACGTTTTTTTGTACATGCTCTGCTGACAGAAGGCATGTAAAGAAGTTGATTGCAGCACGAAACGTAACAGTTGCTCAGTCAGTCAGTGTTGATGCACTTTGGCAGTTGTAGTTTTTATTCCGATTGTATTATACATCTATTCATGAGAATTGATCGGGTCACTCGCACCGGTGTGCCTAAATATTTTTTCGCAGTCGCACGCAGTGATTTTCAGGCGCAAATGCACCCAAAATGGTCGCTATGTAGAGCCCTGGAGCATGCACAGTCAGTGCTCAAGAGCACTGGCTGTGAGCACTGAGAAGTGCTTCCAATGCGGACGCTCTGATCCCGTCTGGCTTTCTTTCGCGAGGATGCTCAGGCTCGTGTTCCCCACGGCTCTTGTCCCACTGCTGCTGAGGCACAGCGGCGATCACAGTCATGGGGTTCGCAAATGGATCTATCTCTTATCTCTGCTTTCACCTGATAGATCTTCTGCCCCGATTGAGGCACCAGTGATGCAGTTCTCCAGTTCCGAGGATCTGGAGACTGTCAATGTGAGAGTTGTGACAGCACAACAAAAACCAGAAGCCATTCTCGAGAGGATGGTACCTCTAGTAGAATTTTTGGCAGCATGGAAGCTACTGCCAAATGTTTCTCGTTGGGTCCTGCAAGTGTATCAAATACAGTTCGGGTCTCGCCCACGCAGGCTTATGGGGGTCCTATCCAGAGTGGTGGGCCCTGAGCAGGTTCTGGTAATGGAACAAGAAGTGAAAACTCTGTTAGAGAAAGGGGCCATAGAATATGTTCCTCCCTCAGACAGGGAAACCGGGTTTTACAGCCGGTATTTCATAGTTCCAAAGAAGGATGGGGGGGTTGCATCACATTTTGGATCTTCGGGTTCTGATTGTCTCAGTCATGCAACTAATGTTCAAAATGTTAACTTTGAGACAAATCGTGCCACAGTCTGAGGACTGGTTTGTCACGATAGATCTCAAGGACGCATACTTCCATATATCCATCTTTCCATATCACAGGAAGTTCAAGAGGTTTGCTTTCGGGGGCAAAGCATACCAATATCGAGTTCTTCCATTAAGCCTAGCATAATCACCCTGCACTTTCAAGAAATGCGTAGATGCAACTCTGGTGCCACTACACCTTCAGGGTATTCGCATTATGAACTACATTGACGATTGGTTGATTCTAGCTCAGTCACATCAGTTGGCGGTTCAGCATAGAGAATTCATTCTCGCCCACATGAAGGAGTTGGGGTTACGGCTAAACGCCAAAAAGAGTGTGCTTTCTCCACTACAGAGGACCACTTTTCTAGGTGTGGTGTGGGACTCAACGTGGGGCAACCCCTTTCGCATGATCAGGGCCAAGTGGCGATGCTTGCGTGCCCTGGTTATGTGGAAGAAACCTTGGTTCCTGTCCCAGGGTCCCATGTTGGGGGCTTCTGGTCATCGCAAAATACTAACGACAGATGCTTCTCTCATGGGCTGGGGAGCAGTCCTAGATGGACGCTCGACTCAATATCTCCTGGCACGTCAACCACCTGGAGATGTTGGCTGTATTTCTTGCTCTGAAGAATTTCCATATAGACCTCAGAGGCCATCATTTGCTAGTCTACACAGACAACACATCGGTGGTCGCCTATATAAATCATCAGGGGGGTCTGCGCTTGCGTCAGCTTTGCAAACTGGCGCACCAGATCCTCCTGTGGTTCCAGGGAAAGCTACTTTCACTCAAAGCAGCTTACATCCCGAGGGGCCAGAATATAGGAGCAGACATCCTGTTGAAACAGGGGCTGAGGCCCGGGGAATGGAGGCTCCACCCCGAAGTGGTGGAGCAAATATGGAGGGTGTTCAGCTAGGCCCAAGTGGACTTGTTTGCGTCTCGAGAGACGTCTCACTCTCCACTCTGGTTCTGCCTCATGCATCCAGCTCCCCTGGGGTTGGATGCGATGGTACAGACGTGGACGTCTGTATGCGTTTCCCATGATCACTCTGCTCCCCGGAGTTCTGGAGATAGTTCGCAGGGACCAAGTGAGCCCAACTTTGATAGCCCCTGGTGACCCCTGGCCTCCACTGAAGTTACCCGTCAGGAGGGACTTTCAGTCCCAAGCAGGGGGCTTGATTGTTCACCCCGTCCAGAACTGTGGAACCTGTGGGCTTGGCCTCTGAGGGGGACCAGCTCATAGGGGCAGGTCTCTCAACTGAGGTTGTGGAGACCATTCTACACTCCAGAGCTCCTTCCACGAGGAAACTTTATGCCCTAAAGTGGAAAGTCTTCACTTCATGGTGTAGTCACTGTCAGTGGGATCCAGTTAACTGCCCAGTTGGTACAGTGCTGGAGTTCCTGCAGGACCGGTTCACTGCAGGTCTATCCCCTTCCATCTTAAAAGTTTGTGGCTGCCAAAGATGCTTACCACATTCCTTTTTGTGGTATGTCTTCGGGTATCTTGTTTCTCCGTGGTACTCTGAGGCTGAGGACTGCCGTACTAGGGTGCTGACTTGGGATCTGGCTACTGTCCTTCAGGGCCTTTCCCAGGCTCCATTTGAGCCATTGGGGGAGGTTCCTGCTAAGTTTTTAACCTTAAAAGCTTTGTTTCTCCTCGCTATCTCATCTCTTAAAAGAATAGGAGATTTGCAAGCACTGTCGTTTGCACCCTCGTGCCTGGAATTTGCACCTGGCATGGTTAAGGCCTTCCTTCATACGAGGCAAGGTTATATTCCTAAGGTCCCTACGAATGTAGCTAGGTCTATTGTAACAGACCTTTTGTCCTCCGCCTTTTCAAAATGCAGACCAGGAAAAGTATAATTTGCTGTGCCCTGTTAGGGCGTTAGACGCTTATGTCCACAAAGCTGCCCTGTGGCGTAGGGCCCCCTAACAAAGGGTCCCCTGCATCTATGCAAAAAATGAGCAAGTGGGTGGTAGAGACTATCGCTTATGAGTCGGTCGGACAGCCTTCTCCTATGGCTGTCCGTTGCCACTCTACTAGGAGTATGGCGGCCTCTAAGGCCCTTATGTCAGGAGTTGCTCTGCAAGACGTTTGTGATGCGGCAGGGTGATCTTCACCACACACATTTGTGAGATTTTACTCTACTGTTCTCTCGTATTCACACTGGACAGTCACTTCTCGCTATGGTGGCATTGCTATGACGTTCCCATAGCGTCAATCGATGCAACAGGAATTCCCTTGAAAGGGAACGCCTAGGTTACGACAGTAACATCAGTAGGGAATGAGCATTGCATCGCCCTGCCATATCGCCGATGTGCCTGTCAAAGAAACTACTTCAGACTTTTCGAAGCTAGCGCGGCTTTGTTTTGGGCAGGCTTTATAGCTTCCTGGTTCGTGACGTCACCCGCCTCTGACGTCCCGTCACACCATTGGACTGATTTTACATGTGCTTCAAGACATCATCACACATTGCGTTCCCATAGCGTCAATAGATGCAACGCTCGTTCCCTCTTCAGGGAACCGAGGTTACAGTCGTAACCTAGCCGTTTTTAAGCCAGTCTCTAGATGTATTATTGTGTAACTATTATGATGTTTTTAGTAAACGATTAGTCTAACCTGGTACACAGCAGCTCTTACTGAATCTGCTGCTTCTGGAACCTGTTGGGTTTCCTGTGTCCTCTGATCCAAAATCTTCAATGTTCCCAGGTATTTGGACTCCACTATATATGTGCTTTTGGACTTTCTGGAACTGGATGACCGGGAGCTTGGAGGTCTAGTGTAAAAAATATATTCTTCTAAGAGTTTTCAATGTTTGGTAAATTTTTTAAGTAACACTCTTTAGGACCAAGTAACCAAGTAATTTATTACACACACACACACACACACACACACACACACACACACACACACACACACACACACACACACACACACACACACACACACACACACACACACACACACACACACACACACACACACACACACACACACACATATATATATATATATATATATATATATATATAGACATGTGCCGGTACACAGTAATACGATATATCACAATAATGAACATGCGCGATATTGTTACCGTGGGCACTTCAAAATACCGTAAATAATTATTTATTACATATTATTTTACATATTATTTCGATTTCTTAGAATGCATTTTAAGAATACTTTACCCATCAACCATTTAAAATGAACACGTCAAAGAGGAACATGCACTGATGTAAACAAACTCAACGTGCATGAGCACATGGCGGAGCGTGAAGGAGGCGCTGAAGTGCACATTCACGCTCTGACAGCAGAGGGCACTGACGGAACAGCAGAAATGCAGCCGTTTCCCCGGTAACAAAACCATTTTCTGTATTCGCTATGGTGCTCATCACATAACCAAATACTTTATTAATTAAAGACTTAAGGCTATATTTTAATCTGGACTACATGCCCTAGATATTGTTTGAATATGTTCTGATTTTTTGTTGTTGAGTCACACACTTTACAATAAGGCTCTATTATTTAACATTAGTTCATTCATTAAAAAACTGACAATGAAAAATACTTCTAAAGCATTTATTAATCTTAGTTAAATGTAAATATCACCATTTAATAACACATTATTAAAATCAAAAGTTGTAACTGTATTATTTAATGGACCTGAGCTAACATTAACTAACAGTTGCTTAACTATACGTTATCAAAGCATAATAACTTCTGTATAAATGAAGCTATTTGCTTTTGTTTATGTTAATGTATTAACTAGTGAGACCGTATTAACTAGTGAGACCATATTGTAAAGTGTTACCTATTGTTCATTTAGCTATAATTCTTTAGCACTTTAATCTGTTTTAAATATGTTTACTTTATACATTTTTGTGTATTTCTTTATTGTATTTAAATGTTCAGTTCTTTTGTTATAAGAAAGTTATTAAACCTGTTATAGTATGACAACACTTTTTTTGCAACGAATTTCAATATCGTGATAATACCGTATACCGTGATAAAAGCTTCAGCAATTAATCGCAACATGAAAACTTGATACCGGCACATGCCTATATATATATATATATATATATTACGGGTGGCACGGTACATGAAAAACCATCCGAACCGTTCGGTTCGCTTGTCTCGGTTCGGAGTGTGTACGTCGCATGGTTCGACGCATGCGCAATGTAGCATCGTGCCCGTATATTACCTCAGACAGTGGGTGTCCTTTTCGCGCGAAATAAGAGGTATGTGGACATACAGTAAAAGAAGTAAAAGACATGTAGAAATGGCAAGTGGGAGAGATAAGGAAGGCTGCCCGGAGTTGTAGGGTGCGCCAGCGTCGTATAACGCCGGCTTTACACTGCACGCGCAAGCAGTGCGTTGGCAGGGCAGAAGCAGTGCGTATGGAGAGCAGGAGCCATGTGCGCCCGTTGTGCATTCACACACTGGCAGCGTTTGTCACACGCAGCTGAACCGCAGCTCGTGTACTGCAAATACACACAAATATCGTCCATTCTGTCACATTTTCAAGTGTTCTCCTCTGACCCCTGTCTGTCTTGTGCTTTGATGTATGATAAGCAGCATATATCTGCTGCAAATACGACCGTGTTCCCCTCTGTCCCAAACACACAGGCATATAACATGTTGTATATAAGTAGTTCACATGATAAATGTAACATTAAAGTTAAGATATGCTTCTAGTTTTAATAATTTAAACAGGCCTCTGAAGTTTGGGCAAAAACTTCTGGCAGTGTTGTGTTTTCGTGTATTTTATTATTTTTTTCACAGCGCTGGAACACTTCACTACATGATTTCATGGTGAAATTTGTCATTCTTCATGTTAATCAGGTCAGCTGCTCATGCTGAATTAAATCCACAGTGCATTGTTCTGATCAAAATTGACATGATTAACATGAAAATGTTTACGCCAATGTGTCAGACTTGGTAGACAGCGTAAGCAGGAGACAGCCAGTTAGGAAACAACTTCTACATGATATAAAAATTTTTTTAATACTGTATCCTAATTTGTGGATAATAAAGCTATATATCATATGCTGAAGTAAATTTCTGGAGTGTTAACGATTAAAAGAAAAAACAACAATAAGAGCAGCACAAAACCGAAAACTGTGACCCTAAAACTGTGATCCGAACCAAACCGTGGGTTTTGTGAACCGTGCCACCCCTAATATATATATATATATATATATATATATATATATATATATATATATATATATATATATATATATATATATATATATAAAAATGACAGATATGAATAAATGAAGCAAGGTTGAAACAATTTGCTTGAGAAAATAATTAACATCTGTTGAGTTGGTGAGATTCCCATGTGGCTTGGTATCATTAAAGTATGTTAATGTAAATGAAAATATATACATATTATAGTAGCAGTTTCTTGTCGACTTCTTTAAAGGTTAAACATTTCTCTCTCTATTTATTATATGGATTACTTTCCTCAGAAATCTCTCAGGTTTCATTTTGCCTCCTTACTTCAGAAGTCCACCACATGCACATCACTGCCTGTGTCAGCATGAAGTATTAAACAAATTCACTAACCTGTCTGTAGATTTTCTAGACATTCGGCTTTGTGTGGTTGACGTATTGTCAAGGTCATCCTGGGAACTCTCCTGATTGAAAAAGTGTGAAGATGGATTTAATTAAGAATTACATTAACATTTCAATGTTGACAAGGCAGTTAATTGACTTTCCTGTAGCTCAAACAGTAGAGCATGGCGCTAGCAACGCCAAGGTTCGATTCCCAGGGAAAGCAAGAACTGACAAAATGTAAAATGTGTACCTTGAATGCAATGTAAGTCGCTTTGGATAAAAGCATCTGCCAAATGCGTAAATATGAATATAATATAATTTACCTTAATTTGTAGGGTACTGCATCCTTTAGTAACACGTCTTAAAAAGCTGTTTCTTATTACACTGCTGTCAGAAATGCAATTTGTTTTGCAATTTTCTTTTCACACTACCGGTAAACTGACTTACATGCTTTTCTTCAAATGATGCTGAGAGATCTCTCTCTTTGCTCTCTTCTGGGGCAACTAGAATGAAAATTACAAATATATTTTAAATTATTAATAAACTACTTAACTATAATTTACTTTAAAATATTAGATGTTAGGTCACAGATCAACAATTCCAAAATGTAATCTCATTCATTCCTACATACCACTGTCTGCAGTGGCTGGAGCCGCAGACACTTGCTCTGCTGTAGAACAAGACTGTGTATTGGACTTTTCTGACATGGCCTGGTATTCATCTGGACCCTGCAGTAAAAATAGCTTTAAGCCTCCTATTGCATTCAGGTACATATATATATATATATTTTAAATAACCTGCTCGAAATTAATTCTGAAATTAAAATAAAATTACAAACAAATGAACTTTTTTTAATGTGTTTGTTTAGCAAAATGTTTATAGTAGTCTAAATTTAAAAAAAGGAAAGAAGGTTTGGACATGGTAACATTTGGAAACATGGCAACAAACAAAACTTTTAAACTTTTGTGCATTCATTCATTCATTAATGAGAAGTTACTGATTAGAAACAATATGGTTGTAGTTGAAAAACATAACGCTATGTTACACCTTACGTTCCACCGGGTCCAAACAGATCCTGGAATGCAAAAGGTGTATACAGTTTTTTTTTGTTTTTGTTAAAACAAAAAACGATTTGTTAAAACATTTGCTAGAATCTGTATTTAGACCTGATTGGCTTGTTTCTGTTGTGAGATATTAACTACTGCTAACAGACTCTACATATGGCTCCACTAAATTCATCCCTGTAATTGAAAAATGTAACATCTCTAACCTGGAGTTTTAGTATTTACAGCGTTTAAACTGATTTCTGCTATTTAACTTTTTCTCTTTCTATGATTTACACTGTGGCGAGGGGGGCGTGGTTTAGCGAGGTCTGTGACGGGAGAGAGAGTCAGAGGACGGGCGGCACGTAAGTGAATCAAGTGCAAATGATTGACACCTGTCTCTTGTTGCAGTAATTGGCGTGGGGAGACAGGTTAAAAGCCACGCAGGAAATGAGGACTGGAGAGAGAGAGGCTGGAGATGCACACATACACACGCTGGGAGCTCGGACAGAGAGGACGTGCAGAGAGGAACTGGCAAAGTGAAACTTTGATAAATGAGAATTACAAGTTTGTTTGAGTTGTGCGATGTGCACCTTGTTCTGTGACCTGAGTTAAAGAGAATAAACCTGTTCCGAGTTTCCAGTCAGCCGACCCCTTGTCTTCTTCCTTCCCCATTCTACGAACATTTTTACATACACATTTTTACCTGAACACTGTCATTGGTAGAGGTATGACTCTTCTCAGAAGAAGATCTGTTGGAGAAGGGTAAAGATATAGAGGATGTGGCTGTTCTGCTGAAGGCAGGGGTTTCTGCTTGCGTTTCCTCTTCTAACTGACCAGTGTCACATATATTTGCTGTCCTCTGTCTGGGCTTGGGTCTGGGTGACATGTCTTGAACAAGATGACCTTTAATTAAAGAAAGTGTATTTTATTTGTTAGTTTCTGACATTTCTTGAGATAACTTTACAGACAAAAAAACAAGGCCAGCTCTGGAAACCTTTCAGAAGTACAGTACCAGTCAAAGGTTTGGAATAATTAAGTTTTTTTTTTAAATGTTTTGGAAAGAAGTCTCTTATGCTCACAAGGGATGCATTTATTGATGAAAATACAGTAAAAACAGAAATTTTGTGAAATATCATTACAATTTAGTTAACTGATATTATCCATGTGATAATAAAGCTGACTTTTCAGCAGCCATTACTCTTTATTGTCACATGATCCTTCACCTTTCTAATATGGTGCTCAAGTGCAAACGTGTCTTATTACTATTATTAACGGTGAAAAAAATTAATACTTTTATTCAGCAAGGACACATTAACTTTTATTAGGGGCCAAGCACCGAAGGTGCGAAGGCACCTATTGAAACCGTTCCCGTTCCTATTATTAGGGGCCAAGCACCGAAGGTGCGAAGGCACCTATTGAAACCGTTCCCGTTCCTATTATTATTATTAGGGGCCAAGCACCGAAGGTGCGAAGGCACCTATTGAAACCGTTCCCGTTCCTATTATTATTATTATTCTTCCTTCTTCTTCTTCTTCTTCCGCCACGAAGTCTATGGCAGCCCATAGAACCGAATGGTAAAAAGTTGTGAAATTTGGCACACAGATAGAGGACAGTCTGAAAAGTCTCCATAGCAAATTTGGAGTCTCTAACTCAATCGCTCTAGCGCCACCATCAGTCCAAAATTTGACTCATGTTTATGCTGATAACTTTTTAACCATAAGGGCTAGAAACAAAATTCTTTTTTCCTCCGAATCCTTTGCTCAAGCCGATTCGATTGCACCCTATGACGTCATTTTCCGTCATAATAATTTTCCCGCCATTTTGAATTTTCCGAAAAACCTACTTTTGCGAACTCGTCCTAGACGGTTCATCCGTTTTGCACAAAAATTGAACCAGATCATCTTCAGACCATGCTGACAAAAAATCTTGCAAATCAAGTTGATTCGTTAATTCGTTTTTGATAAACGCGCAAACAAATTTTATGTACCGGTTGCAAAAACACACTTAAGGCAATATCTCCACAACGCTTTATCGTATTCAAACCAAACTTGGTACATGTCATCACAAGCATGATTTGAGGCAACGTGCAGCGTTTCGGCGCAGTGCCATCTACTGGTCTAGAGATACAAAAAATTGCTATTTTTGCTTATAACTTCTGAACTGTTTGTTCAAAAATCATAAAAGTGGTCTCGTTAGATTCAGGACGTCATGTCGAGTCGTCTGACTCCAATTTTACCATATCGGCCATTTTGGCTGTCGGCCATTTTGAATTATGTGCTAAAATGCTGTATTTTATGATCGCATGAACGGATTGTTACAAAACTCAGTATGGGTCATCAGCACGATGTCCTGAAGTAGCCTGAGAAGTTTCGAAACAGCGCCACCTAGTGGATAATTTTTTTTTCCAAATGCTTATAACTCTGGGTGAAATTGACTTATTTTCATGGGAGTCACTTTTTTTGTCTCCTGAATCCTCACCGAGTCCAACAATACCAGACTTGCTAGGTTTCGGCATACGGTTTGTGCAGCGTTGTAATTTAGCGCTTTAAAAACATTAGCTGATATCTTCAAAACCGCTAGTCCGATCGAGACGAAACCAGCGTCAGAAGTTCGGAAACATAGGTCGATAGCTATACGCTAATGCCCAAATGTCAAAATATTGATAGTAAGGGGGTGTAAAATCCAATCAAAGTCAGGTGTCAGTCATTTTTCATGTGTTTTATCATATAAATGTCTATAACTCCAAAACGAAATGAGATATTTTCACCACAATTGACACAGACATGTATGGGCTCACTCCGAGGACACATAAAAGAAATGGTAGGATTGTGCCACTTGGTGGCGCTATAATAGAACAAAACATGAAATTCCCATTGACTACAATGCAGTATTATGATATAAAATGCTATACTTTACAAATAAATTGTTGTATCATTACGAAACTTGGTATGTGCCATCAGCACCAGGCCTTTAAGGTACAGCACCGCCATGTGGTCCATCTTTATAATGAAAAGGCCTCTTGAGGCGAGATCTCTGCAATGACATATTGACACTATATTGACACCCTGCTTTGATATATTGACACCAATCTTTGCATGTGTCATTGTTCCCTTATTCTGACCACACCACATCAATTTCTAAACTGTGCCACCTATTGGTTGAAAGTGATAAATCATTAAATCATTATTATTGACTGTATTTATCATTTTACAGCTATTTTTCCTAAAATCACCTTAATAAGTCTTTAATTGCTCATTGCTGCAGTTGATCTGACACTGCCAGCCATTTTGGCATGTCTTGTCTTCTTCTTTGCGCTTGGCCCCGGTATTGCTGCTTGCAGCTATATTTCTTCTTCTTCTTCTTCTTCTTCTTCTTCTTCCGCCACGAAGTCTATGGCAGCCCATAGAACCGTATGGTAAAAAGTTATGAAATTTGGCACACTAATAGAGGACAGTCTGAAATGTCACCATAGCAAATTTTGAGTTTCTAACTCAATCCCTCTAGCGCCACCATCAGTCCAAAATTAGACTCATGTTTATGCTAATAACTTTTGAACCATAAGGGCTAGAAACGAAATTCTTTTTTCCTCTGATTCCTTGGCTCAAGACAATTCGATTGCACCGTATGACGTCATTTTCCGTCATAATAATTTTCCCGCCATTTTTAATTAACCGAAAAACCTACTTTTGCGAACTCGTCCTAGACGGTTCATCCGATTTGCACGAAAATTGAACCAGATCATCTTCAGACCATGCTGACAAAAAATCTTGCAAATCAAGTTGATTTGTCAAATCATTTGCGATAAACGCGCAAACAAATTTTATGTAGCGGTTGCAAAAGCACTCTTAAGGCAATATCTCCGCAACGCTTTATCGTATTCAAACCAAACTTGGTACATGTCATCACAAGCATGACTTGAGGCAACATGCAGTGTTTCGGCGCAGCGCCACCTACTGGTCCGGAGATACAAAAAATGGCTGTTTTTGCTTATAACTTTTGAACCATTTGTCCAAAAATCATAAAAGTTGTCTCGTTAGATTCAGGACGGCATGCCGAGTCGTCTGATATTCAATTTTACCATATCGGCCATTTTGGCTGTCGGCCATTTTGAATTATGTGCTAAAATGCTATATTTTACAAATGCATTAGTGTATTGTTACTAAACTCGGTATGTGACTTCCACTCCATGCCCTGAAGGTACTCAAAAAGTTTTGGGGCAGTGCCACCTTGTGGTCAAAAGTTATAACAAACTTGACAAAAATGCTAATAACTTTTGATTTAATTAGCTTAGTATAATGAAACTGGTCATAATACATTCATTGGCTCATGCCGATTCAATTGCATCCTATGACGTCATTTTCGGTTATGATAATTTCCCCGCCATATTTAATTTTCCAAAAAACCTACTTTTGCAAACTCGTCCTAGACGGTTTGTCCGATTTGCACGAAAATTGAACCAGATCATCTTCAGACCATGCTGACAAAAAATCTTGCAAATCAAGTTGATTCGTCAAATCGTTTTTGATAAACGTGCACACAAATTTTACGTAGCGGTTGCAAAAACACTCATAAGGCTATATCTCTACAATGCTTTATCGTGTTCAATCCAAACTTGGTACATGTCATCACAAGCATGACTTGAGGCAACTTGCAGCGTTTCGGCGCAGCGCCACCTACTGGTCCGGAGATACAAAAAATGCCTGTTTTTGCTTATAACTTTTGAACTGTTTGTCCAAAAATCATAAAAGTTGTCTCGTTAGATTCAGGACGGTATTCAGAGTTGTCTGATATTCAATTTTACCATATCGGCCATTTTGGCTCTCGGCCATTTTGAATTATGTGCTAAAATACTATATTTTACAAACGCATTAGTCTATCGTTACGAAACTTGGTATGGGTCTTCCGCACCATGCTTTGAAGGTACTCAAAAAGTTTTGGGGCAGTGCCACCTTGTGGTCAGAGGTTATAACAAAATTTATAAACATGCTAATAACTTTTGATTAAATTAGCCTAGTTTAATGAAACTGGTCATAATACATTTATTGGCTCATGCCGAGAACATAAATACTAATTTTGCCATATTTGGTCAAACATCCTGTCCTCAATGTTCTTATTTGATCAAAACCTACTTTTTCAAACTCATCCTAGACCGTTTATCCAATTTCCACCAAAATCGAATCGTATCATCTTCAGACTGTGTCAACAAAAAGTTAGGGATTTTGCATCAATAGATGAAACCGTTTTTGTAAACCGCAGCGACGAAATTGAGCCATGATGCCAAAATGACTCTTGAGGCTGTATCTCTGCAATGCTTTGACATATTGGCATCAAACTTTGCATGTGTCATTGTTCCCTTATTCTGACCACAGCACATCAATTTCGTAACTGTACCACCTATTGGTCAAAAGTGATAAACCATTAACTTATATTATCAGTGACTCTATATATGATATTTCAGCCATTTTGCCTAATCTTCTTAAACTGTATAATTGTTAATTGTTGCAGTTGGTCTGACACTCTCAGACTACAATGCATTTTTCAGCCTTTTGCCTAAAATCATCTTAAAACGTGATTAATTGCTCATTGCTCCAGTTGATCTGACACTGCCAGCCAATTTGGCATGTCTTGTCTTCTTCTTTGCGCTTGGCCCCGGTATTGCTGCTTGCAGCTATATTTATTATTCTTCTTCTTCTTCTTCTTCTTCTTCTTCTTCCGCCACGAAGTCTATGGCAGCCCATAGAACCGTATGGTAAAAAGTTATGAAATTTGGCACACTAATAGAGGACAGTCTGAAATGTCACCATAGCAAATTTTGAGTTTCTAACTCAATCCCTCTAGCGCCACCATCAGTCCAAAATTAGACTCATGTTTATGCTAATAACTTTTGAACCATAAGGGCTAGAAACGAAATTCTTTTTTCCTCTGATTCCTTGGCTCAAGACAATTCGATTGCACCCTATGACGTCATTTTCCGTCATAATAATTTTCCCGCCATTTTTAATTAACCGAAAAACCTACTTTTGCGAACTCGTCCTAGACGGTTCATCCGATTTGCACGAAAATTGAACCAGATCATCTTCAGACCATGCTGACAAAAAATCTTGCAAATCAAGTTGATTTGTCAAATCATTTGCGATAAACGCGCAAACAAATTTTACGTAGCGGTTGCAAAAGCACTCTTAAGGCAATATCTCCGCAACGCTTTATCGTATTCAAACCAAACTTGGTACATGTCATCACAAGCATGACTTGAGGCAACATGCAGTGTTTCGGCGCAGCGCCACCTACTGGTCCGGAGATACAAAAAATGGCTGTTTTTGCTTATAACTTTTGAACCATTTGTCCAAAAATCATAAAAGTTGTCTCGTTAGATTCAGGACGGCATGCCGAGTCGTCTGATATTCAATTTTACCATATCGGCCATTTTGGCTGTTGGCCATTTTGAATTATGTGCTAAAATGCTATATTTTACAAATGCATTAGTGTATTGTTACTAAACTCGGTATGTGACTTCCACTCCATGCCCTGAAGGTACTCAAAAAGTTTTGGGGCAGTGCCACCTTGTGGTCAAAAGTTATAACAAACTTGACAAAAATGCTAATAACTTTTGATTTAATTAGCTTAGTATAATGAAACTGGTCATAATACATTCATTGGCTCATGCCGATTCAATTGCATCCTATGACGTCATTTTCGGTTATGATAATTTCCCCGCCATATTTAATTTTCCAAAAAACCTACTTTTGCAAACTCGTCCTAGACGGTTTGTCCGATTTGCACGAAAATTGAACCAGATCATCTTCAGACCATGCTGACAAAAAATCTTGCAAATCAAGTTGATTCGTCAAATCGTTTTTGATAAACGTGCACACAAATTTTACGTAGCGGTTGCAAAAACACTCATAAGGCTATATCTCTACAATGCTTTATCGTGTTCAATCCAAACTTGGTACATGTCATCACAAGCATGACTTGAGGCAACAAGCAGTGTTTCGGCGCAGCGCCACCTACTGGTCCGGAGATAAAAAAATGGCTGTTTTTGCTTATAACTTTTGAACTGTTTGTCCAAAAATCATAAAAGTTGTCTCGTTAGATTCAGGACGGTATTCAGAGTTGTCTGATATTCAATTTTACCATATCGGCCATTTTGGCTGTCGGCCATTTTGAATTATGTGCTAAAATGCTATATTTTACAAATGCATTAGTGTATTGTTACTAAACTCGGTATGTGACTTCCACTCCATGCCCTGAAGGTACTCAAAAAGTTTTGGGGCAGTGCCACCTTGTGGTCAAAAGTTATAACAAACTTGACAAAAATGCTAATAACTTTTGATTTAATTAGCTTAGTATAATGAAACTGGTCATAATACATTCATTGGCTCATGCCGATTCAATTGCATCCTATGACGTCATTTTCGGTTATGATAATTTCCCCGCCATATTTAATTTTCCAAAAAACCTACTTTTGCAAACTCGTCCTAGACGGTTTGTCCGATTTGCACGAAAATTGAACCAGATCATCTTCAGACCATGCTGACAAAAAATCTTGCAAATCAAGTTGATTCGTCAAATCGTTTTTGATAAACGTGCACACAAATTTTACGTAGCGGTTGCAAAAACACTCATAAGGCTATATCTCTACAATGCTTTATCGTGTTCAATCCAAACTTGGTACATGTCATCACAAGCATGACTTGAGGCAACAAGCAGTGTTTCGGCGCAGCGCCACCTACTGGTCCGGAGATAAAAAAATGGCTGTTTTTGCTTATAACTTTTGAACTGTTTGTCCAAAAATCATAAAAGTTGTCTCGTTAGATTCAGGACGGTATTCAGAGTTGTCTGATATTCAATTTTACCATATCGGCCATTTTGGCTCTCGGCCATTTTGAATTATGTGCTAAAATACTATATTTTACAAACGCATTAGTCGATCGTTACGAAACTTGGTATGGGTCTTCCGCACCATGCTTTGAAGGTACTCAAAAAGTTTTGGGGCAGTGCCACCTTGTGGTCAGAGGTTATAACAAAATTTATAAACATGCTAATAACTTTTGATTAAATTAGCCTAGTTTAATGAAACTGGTCATAATACATTTATTGGCTCATGCCGAGAACATAGATACTAATTTTGCCATATTTGGTCAAACATCCTGTCCTCAATGTTCTTATTTGATCAAAACCTACTTTTTCAAACTCATCCTAGACCGTTTATCCAATTTCCACCAAAATCGAATCGTATCATCTTCAGACTGTGTCAACAAAAAGTTAGGGATTTTGCATCAATAGATGAAACCGTTTTTGTAAACCGCAGCGACGAAATTGAGCCATGATGCCAAAATGACTCTTGAGGCTGTATCTCTGCAATGCTTTGACATATTGGCATCAAACTTTGCATGTGTCATTGTTCCCTTATTCTGACCACAGCACATCAATTTCGTAACTGTGCCACCTATTGGTCAAAAGTGATAAACCATTAACTTATATTATCAGTGACTCTATATATGATATTTCAGCCATTTTGCCTAATCTTCTTAAACTGTATAATTGTTAATTGTTGCAGTTGGTCTGACACTCTCAGACTACAATGCATTTTTCAGCCTTTTGCCTAAAATCATCTTAAAACGTGATTAATTGCTCATTGCTCCAGTTGATCTGACACTGCCAGCCATTTTGGCATGTCTTGTCTTCTTCTTTGCGCTTGGCCCCGGTATTGCTGCTTGCAGCTATATTTGTTATTGTAACTGTTATTTTGACCTTTCTATTAATCAAAAATAAGAACCATTATTAATAATTGAGCACCAATAATAATTGAGCACCAAAACAGCATTATCATAAACAGTAATAATTGGTCTTGGAAAATACCATAGATCTTAAACAATAGCACACATGCAAAGAGCCCTGACCTGTTGAGATTTTTGGTTTAACACTTCTCTCCCTGGGTTGAGGAATGGGTAGGTCGCCATCTTCACCAATCCTTTGGTTGTCCTCGTCTTTTTCTAAAGGCAATGGTACTGGACTGTCCCACTGGGAGCCTTCTGACGTAAGGGGTATGGAAGATTCCCATTGGCTATTCTCAGAGTTTAGTGGCAGCGGAGATTCTGACAGGCTCTTTCTCCCCAAAGATTCTGGTTGGTTCCTCAGCCTTACTGATTTTGACTGTTCATCCTGCTGGAGTGAACTTGATTCTGGTTGAAACTTGTCAGATAGTGAGGAAAAAGGGGAATCTGACTGTTGATTTTTCTCTAGAGTGTAAGAATTGTTTGGACTTTGAGAAGTATTCTTGGATTGGGTGGAATGAAAAGAACTATGCGGACCATCTGCACTTCTCATGGAGTTTAGCTGTTCAAAATGCACAGGTGAGCTGGTCCTTTTGGTTTTCATGAAAGATACTTTTTTGGGTTTGACATTTTCTTCTTCATCGTCTGACAGCTTGAAATCATTGATTTTACCTTTTGTCTTCCCAGCTTTGAATCTCTCCTTTTTCTGTTTTTGTCTTTTAAGAAGTTGGTTCAGTATGTCTGCTGAAACAATTAAAGTACATTACAACTGAAACTGAATTATTGGGGATAAACAAACAGATTCTATGTCAGGTTTATAGTTCTGACTGAGTAACATGCACATGCTTTGAATATGATTTATATGATTTAAACGCATGGCATTGCACCTACCATCATCATCATCATCATCATCATCATCATCATCATCATTTTTACCATCTTCTTCATCATCATCATTGTCAAAGTCATCAGAGTAACTATGCTTGTTGGCTCTAGCAGACACAGCTTTCTTTAGCTCGTCCTGAAATTCAACAACATGCACGTGAGCATTTATGAGATTACGAACGTTCTCTAGGCTTTCAGACAGAGGCTGGTGCGTCTGACAATCTAAAGAAAGATTTCACTTAAGAGCATACAATAGACGCTCATACCTGAAAAGTTGTTCTTCTGGATGTTTTAGGGCTTTTCGTGTAAGCAAGCGTTGTAGAAAAAGTATCGTCACCCATCTTATTGAACACTGTTTAAAGGCATTCATTTGTTAATAAACAAACAAATGTGCTCGTTTTGAATAAAGTATTGAACCATCAACCGTTCAAACAATAAAAACCTACCGTAGTTTTAAAACAAATAAGAGGTAACGTTAGCAAGTGTTGTTCAGCTCAACATGGACGCCATCTGTTTACGCCAGTTACCAAAGCAACTAACGTTACCGGATGAGAATTTACGAAAACTACTACGACGAAGGCTTAACGAGGACGTGGTGACGTTGCTCTGTAGGCGTCCTGTATGTATGGCAAACGCTTTTTGCATTGAATGCCCCAAGCTTTACCACTTCATCCAATTTGAACTAACATGCCATCAATTCATGACAGTCAAAATATACAACATAAAAATGTAACATTTTAAAAAAGAAAAAAAAAGAAAAGAAATTCTGACAAAAAGTTATGCCATCATCAAAAAATAAAAATAGGCCTAATGCTACTACTACTAATACTACTAATAATAATAATAATTTGTTACATTTATATAGAGCTTTTCTGGGTACTCAAAGGGCTTTACATATAGAAGGGGGGAATCTCCTCAACCACCACAATGGGCAGCATTCATCTATGATACGACTAGACATGTGCCGGTATAAGGTATTACGATATATCAGAATAATGAACATGCGCAATATAGACTTGGTCGGCATTACTGGGAACAGCAACAAAACATCATATCCGCCATATGCCATGGAGGAAAACAAACCATTAGAATAAATGCACGTAGACCTTGTTAGACGCTTTATCTTTACTCTTTGTAATGATTACGATTTATTTTTGCTTGGTGCAGCCCCGAAAAGTTGCCATGTGGTGTTCTGCACTTCTAGTAAGTTAAAAAACCCTGATCTGAAGTTTTTTACTGCCAAATAAACAGACGGAGCCGTTCGTCAATTCCGAAAGCCTGTGCGATACGTCCATTACAATTAAAAATTTGCTCTACGTGATGCTGGTATTATTGTAACGATTATAAAAAGAGATTTCATTAATTGCAATGGCAAAACTTTGTTGAACAAAATACCAATAAAGTCATACTTGTCACGTACGGGACTCGTTAAAGCAGTTTTTCATGATGAGTGATCACATAGCCACATAATGTGTGAGGTTATTAATGTGTCGTGTCAGGTTCTTTCTCTTTGCTTCTCACTATCCTTTTCTTCACTCACTCTCCTTCCTGATTGTTTCAAACACACACACACACACACACACACACACACACACACACACACACACACACACACACACACACACACACACACACACACACACACACACACACACACACACACACACACACACACACACACACACACACACACACACACACACACACACACACAGGCCGTTTCTCAATACCAAGTACGCGAACTTCTGACTTGCGTCCTTGGTAGTTCAGACTTGCAAGTTCGACTCGGGAGAACGAACTCCAGAGGACGGGGGGAATCGCCATCAGTCGTCAATTGTGAAACGTCATCAGTTGCTGTCAAGTCCTGTTCCAATTCAAAGTTCACATCTAGCCAAGTACAGTTCAAATCCCCGGATGTGTCCTTGATCCGCCCCTTTTATCGAGGATGCATCGAGAGGAGACTTGTGGACTTCAGACAGACCGGTATCCCAGAATGCATCTCGCACCAACCAGCAAACGTCAATAGCGGATGGGAAACCCCTCGTAGTTTAAAAATACTGTTAATGTTTCACAAAATGTAGTTTTAGGACTTTTTCAGACAAGAATGTACTTGTTTAAAGCTCAAATCTGTGGTTTATTTATAAAGAGAGTGCCTTATAGAAAATGTGATCTGGCGTTTTCGGAGTTGTGAGCTCCAGTGGATCAGCGGCGCTCAGCGGGAACTCTCCCCACCCAGAGCAGACTTAACACGGCTAGTCCTTCTGACGCCTGCCGGTGGCCCTGATGTCTTCAGATATAATCCGTCTTCTAACGGGCGATCTTTGGTCTCATGAATCTATAATTTGTTCCCTGGTAAATCGTTTTGACTGAGGGCAAAGTGAAGTTTCATAACTTTATATTTTTAGGCTATTAAACACATAAACTGACATTTAACAAAAATAGACTGGCTTGTGTTTTATGTCATAATTAATTTTATTACAGTGATAATCACACTTGTCTGAACCACATATTAATGGGGTTTTTTTTATTTAAACGAAAAGATGCAGGGTTTTTAATATTTCGTTTTGTTATAAATATACATGCAATAACATTGGCTGCTTTACATTTGTGTGGCTATAATATGTTTAATATATTTTTAATGAAAATGAAAAGAGGCAGAGTGGTGTTTTATCATATATTTCATTTTATTGTAGCCTAAAATATACATATATACACTGAATAACACTATCAAGAACGCTGCTGTTCCATTAGCAGAGTACCGGACTATTGTCCTCCCGTCCTCGGGAGTTCGTTCTCCGGAGTTGAACTTGGCGAGCCTGAATTAACTACCACGGACGCGAAGTCAGAAGTTCGCGAAGGCCTACTTGGTATAGAGAAACGTATATTGTAGGCTACAATAAAACGAAATATGTCATAAAACACCACTGCCTCTTTTCATTATTTTTACAAAGAAATCTTAGCCACACAAATGTCGTTCAGACAGCTACATTGATTATCTTATATATTTATAATAAAATGAAGTATAAAACACAACCCTGCCTCTTTTCGTTTAGATTTTAAGAAACAATAGGCCTATATTAAACATTAGCCTAATATGTAGTTTAGGGTGACCAGATTTCTGAAATGGAAACCGGGGACATATCCTCTTTGAGTGGTCAAAATATCACTAAAATCTCATTTGTTATTATCTTTTAATTAAAAAACGGGACAATATATTTTTAAATGTTTTTGTTTGTTTATTTGTTGTTGTGAGCTCTCTATATTATTATTAACATTAATAATTATTCTGATTTAGTTTGATTATTAGGATTTTTATGTGGTTTTAATACAATTCAACGCACCCGAAAAAAAAAAAAAAATGTAAACAGTTAATAGTTGCCATTGTAAATAACAAGCAGTTCAAAAAAATATTATAATGACTTAACAAAAACACATTACAAAAATAAAACATAAATATGATAAATAAAACTATTTAACAAATATTTTAACATTTTATAATTGTATTTAATATTTAAATTTTCACAAGTTTATACTACTATATAAGTAATACATTTAAAAAAAAATTTTTTTTACTTCAAATGTTTTATTAGGCTTGTGCTTAAAAATAAGTCTTACTATCCTAAATTGGTCTTGTTTTGCATTTTAGGCTTATTTTAAGCAGAAATTATGTGTATTCTGGATGTGTGACAAAACAATGCCGCCCCCCGTGATGATAATGTCGCTCTCGGTTAGGTTAGTAGTAGAGGCTCTTTCGCACAACAAAGTTTAGCGTATCATGCTATTGAAAAGCGTATCATGCTATTGTATCATGCTATTTAAAAGAATGACTCAAGATGGCGCCGAGGATGGCTGCTGCGTCGCGAGCTCCGTTACTACATTGCAGTTTTTTGTTTGTTCTGTTTATAGTTTTTGTGTTTTTTGTCTTGGATGTTGTCTGCCTTACTGCGTACGACAGACAGACACTTTTGGACATTGGTTCGGCAATCGCACACCGAAAACCGGACTTTAAATTCTTCAGTGACGACCAGCTGTTTACAAACACGGCAGCGGAGCCCTTTGTGTGGGCGGTCCGACCACGGAAACGCAGCCGGAGAAGGGGAAGCAGAGCCGACGTGCTCATCAGAGTAAGACGCCGTGCAAACTGACCCCCGCTTCCCAGTATTTTACTGGCTAATGTTCTGTAGTCTCTGGACAACAAACTCTGCGAGCTGAGAGCACGGATCTCTTTCCAACGAGAGACGAGGGACTGCTGCATTATCTGCCTTACAGAAACTTGGATGTCTGCTGAGATTCCAGATTCGGCCATCGAAACCACGGGGTTCTCCGTGCATCGAATGGACAGAGAAAAAGAACTCTCAGGGAAAAGCAAAGGCGGGGGTGTATGTTTTATGATCAACAGATCCTGGTGTGATCAGAGGAACGTACATTCTATCAAGTCTTTCTGTTCTCCTGATCTGGAACTTCTCATGGTTCTGTGTCGACCATTCTGGCTACCGAGGGAATTCACAGCGGTCATCATCACAGCTGTGTATATTCCCCCACAAGCCGACACAGACCGGGCACTAAAGGAACTGTTTAGGAGAGTGATTGAGCCGGAAACCTCGCATCCTGAGGCTGCGTTTATTGTGACCGGGGACTTTAACAAAGCCAATTTCAAGCGCATTGCACCTAAATACCACCAACATGTTAGCTTCAACACGCGAGGGAACCGTGTCTTGGATCACTGTTACTCTCCCTTCCGGGATGGCTACAAGTCCCTCCCGCGCCCACCATTTGGCAAATCGGACCACTCTTCCATTCTCCTTCTGCCCGCTTACAGGCAGAGACTGAAACAGGAAACACCCGCCCTCAGAACCATCCAGTGCTGGTCGGACCAATCAGACTCTATGCTACAAGACTGTTTTGATCACGCGGACTGGGAGATGTTCCGGTCGGCCTCTGATGACGACATCGAGGTCTACACTGATAGTGTAACGTGTTTCATCAGGAAGTGCGTAGAAGACGTTGTTCCGACCAAAACAATTCGGCTGTGCCCAAACCAGAAGCCGTGGCTAAATGGGGATGTTCGCGCGGCACTCAATGCGCGGACCTCCACTTTTAACTCCGGTAATGCGGAGGAGCATAAACAAGCAAGTTATGCCCTCCGGAAAACCATCAGAGCAGCAAAACACCAGTACAGGGACAAGATTGAAGGACAGTTCAACACCACCGACTCCAGAAGCATGTGGCGGGGAATTAACACCATCATTGGTGCCTGTACCGAAGCAGTCAAAAACCACCTGCTTAAACGACTGGCGTCCTGTTGCTCTGACCCCCATCATCAGCAAATGCTTTGAGAGACTAATCAGAAACTACATCTGCTCTGTTCTCCCTCCCTCACTGGACCCACTGCAGTTTGCATACCGCAAAAAAACGCTCCACTGATGATGCCATTTCATCCACTATACACACTGCTCTCTCCCACCTGGAAAAGAGGAACACATATGTGAGAATGCTGTTTGTAGACTACAGCTCAGCATTCAACACCATTGTGCCCTCCATACTTGACATGAAACTCCGGGCTCTAGGCTTAAACAGCTTGTTATGCAGCTGGATCCTGGACTTCCTGTCAAACAGACGCCAGGTGGTCAGAATGGGCAGTAACATCTCCTCATCACTGACTCTCAACACTGGAGCCCCTCAGGGCTGTGTTCTCAGCCCACTCCTGTACTCCTTGTACACACATGACTGTGTGGCAACCCACAGCTCCAATACCATCATCAAGTTTGCTGACGATACGACGGTGGTAGGTTTCATCACTGACAATGATGAAACAGCCTACAGAGAGGAGGTGCATACTCTGACACGATGGTGTCAAGAGCACAACCTCTCCCTCAACGTCAGCAAGACCAAGGAGCTGGTGGTCGACTTCAGGAGGAATGAGAGAGAACACCGCCCCATCACCATCAATGGAGCACCGGTGGAGAGAGTCAGCAGCTTCAAGTTCCTCGGTGTCCACATCACAGAGGAACTCTCATGGTCCGTCCACACCGAGGCCGTTGTGAAGAAGGCTCATCAGCGCCTTTTCTTCCTGCGACGGCTGAGGAGGTTTGGAATGAACCGCCACATCCTCACACGCTTCTACAACAGCACCATAGAGAGCCTGCTGACTGGCTGCATCACCACCTGGTACGGCAACAGTACCGCCCGCAGCCGCAAAGCCCTGCAAAGTGTAGTGCGCACGGCCAGCTGCATCATCGGAGGTGAGCTTCCCTCCCTCCAGGACATTTATGCCAGGCGGTGTGAGAAGAGAGCTCAGAGGATCATCAGAGACTCTAGCCACCCGAGCCATGGGCTGCTCTCACTGCTGCCATCAGGCAGGCGGTACCGCAGCATTAGAACACGCACCAGCCGACTCCAGAATAGCTTCTTCCCACAAACAATTAGACTCCTTAACTCTTGATCCATCAGGATCATAACACACACTGGACAGAATATCACTCAGCACAACCCACTGTAGATACACACACATTATATACACATTTATTTATCATATAGCATCTATTGTACATTGAATTTCTATTGTAAATAATACTGTATACTGTACATTGTATATTATTATTATAGCTTAATGTATATTGTTTAATGTATGTTTAGTGTACATTGTTTAAAGTATATGTATATTGTAAGTATGTGTATATTGTTTAAAGCTGTGAGAACTACACTCACATTGTGTAAATTATTTATTGTTTATTGTAGTGTATACTGTGCTGTGAGTAATTGTGGGCACATCAGATGTGTAATCTGATGTTGCTTTAAATGTTGTACATGTCATGTCATGACTGCTATGTTGCTCGGAACTGCACCTAAGAATTTCACCTACTGTTGCACTTGTGTATATGGTTGTGTGACAATAAAGTGATTTGATGATTTGATGCGGGTGTTGGGGGGCATGGCATTACTAATCGTTGCGTCCGTTGGTCTGAGATGCATTCTGGGATACCGGTCTGTCTGAAGTCTCCTCTCGATGCATCCTCGATAAAAGGGGCGGATCAAGGACACATCCGGGGATTTGAACTGTACTTGTCTATGGCTAGATGTGAACTTTGAATTGGAACAGTACTTGGGCAGCGACTGATGACGTTTCACAAGTCCACGAGAACACAAGTACAGACAAGAACGCATATTGAGAAACGGCCACACACTTTCTCACTCGCTCGTTAGGCTCATCTTCTCTCTGTCTACCTGCACCTGTTAGTCATCGCAATCAGCGCCTCGCTGCCTTGCGATGACACCTGTTCCCACTTTTGTTTGAGTGCTTACCCTTTATCTTGTGTTTGTTCTTACTGCCTCTTGTTGGATCATTGTTTCATGTCATGCGTTACGACTGCCGCTTTCTTCATGTCTGATTTGCTTTGGTAGTGCTCACCTGGTCTTGTTTGTCTGATACAGCCTTGCGCCTAAGTTTAGTCTGAGTTCTGCATTTGCTGCAAGAGTACCTTCGCGGTCCTCTGTTCCTGACTGTGATTTATTCTCAAGAACTTCCTCCACCTCTACTGGTGTCTCTAATGGCTTCAAGCTGATAGTCACGTTATATGTACAACACTTTTCTCGTCAAAATGCAGCTGCTCCCACAAATATTACACATAATAGCTAGGATACTTCATAAATCACCCAGTCTTTTGATGAAGACGGTTGCCATAAAAAAGTAAAGAAAAACACTTTGCTATTGTCAGTATTTCTAATAATATTGTGACACTGACAACATATTGTCAACTCCAAATATCAATTTCATAGCACAAGTCACGTTTTATGATCATTTGAAATCGTTAAATATGTAATACATACTTTTAATCCATTAAATTCAGGAACACTGAATTAACTACTTCATCGAAAAGACTGGGTGATTTATGAAGTAGGCATGTCATACCTATATGGTATTTTACATATATGAGAAATTACATCTCTGGCCATTGATTTTGTTGGGTCATTTATCAGTCACAGATACTATACGGAATATCTGACCCAATATGGCTCAGTTTTTCTATATTTCTGTCGAGCGGCAAATGTGATTCTACACAGGCTATACTGGGTTAGCCCCATCCATTTACATTGTGGGGGGGAATGGACTGTTTTCCCCCACACTGACTCCGCCCCCACGCCATGCCCCCAGCTATGACACGACGTGGGCACTTCAAAATACTGTGAATAATTATTTATTACCAATTATTCAAATTTTTTTAGAATGCATTTTAAGAATACTTTACCCATCAACCGTTTAAAATGAACAACACTTCAAAGAGGAAAGCGCACTGATGTAAACAAACCCAACGTGCATGAGCAGCACATTGTGGTACGAGTGAAGATGCTGAATGAGAATGCACATTCACTCTCTGACAGTAGATGGCGCTGACGGAACAGCAGAAATGCAGCCGTTTCCCCAGTAATCCTCGTAAACAAAACAGACTTGCGCTACTAAACACAACAGCCATTCAATACAACAGCGTTTTCTGTATTCGCTATGGTGCTCACCAAATGCTTAATACTTAAAGACAGTTAAGGCTATTCATTTTCAAACTTATTATGTGTATCATTCTAAAAAGAAAAAACTGCGGGTAGTTTTTGTTTGTGGGGTCACATTTCAGGGGACGTCTTTGAATTCACAGCTTCTTCAAGGACCAGATCTCACAAACTTTTTGGTGGGAGTCCTCACAAGATTCCACAAAGAACCTATGGTGCTCATGGCAGATATTGACGCCATGTTTCATCAGGTCAGGGTGCCGGATGAAGACTCTGATTTGCTGAGATTCCTGTGGTGGCCTGATGGAGATGCAGTCGGGAGCTAGTGGAGTACAAAATGAGGGCGCATCTGTTCGGTGCTACTTCCTCCCCTAGTTGTGCCTGTTTCACCCTGAGGAAGTGTGCTGAATGCAATCAAAACACTGTCCTGCAAAACAATTAACACTGTCCTGTATCATTTCTATGTCGGCAATTGTTAGGTGTCTGTTGGCTCTGAAGAGGAAGCAATGTCGTTATGTCGAGAGCTTAGTGCCTTGTGTGCTGAAGGCGGTTTTAAGCTCACAAAATGGATTAGTAATCGACGCACTGTCCTCGCTACTATTCCTCAGGAGGAGCGAGCCAAAGAGGTGAAAAATCTGGATTTGGATAGTGACGCTTTGCCTGTAGAGTGTGCTTTGGGTGTACAGTGGTGTGTTCAATCTGACTCGTTCAAGTTTAAAATTACCCTCAAAAACCACCCTCTCACAAGAAGAGTAATATTGTCCGTGATTAATTCATTTTACGACCCTCTTGGTTTCTTGACACCTGTTGTTTTGTCCTCCAAGAAAATCATCCAAGACCTTTGCAGGAGACGTTTGGGATGGGACGATCCTTTGCCCTCTTCTGTTGCTGGAGAATGGATGGCTTGGCTGGAAGACCTTCATGACCTTGAAAATTGGGAGGTCAGTAGGTGCTTAAAACCTGTGGACTGTGGTCGTCTTGTCTCTGCTCAACTCCACCACTTTGCAGACGCAAGTAAGGAAGGAATTGGGACAGTGACTTATCTGTTGCTCCATGATGATAGTGGGCGAACTCACAGTGCATTTGTAATGGGAAAGGCACGAGCAGTCTCCCCCTAGGGAGACCTTGGGAGACCGTCTTGTTGGAGACCCGGAGGTCAAGGCTGTGATGATGAACGCTGCTCAAGTTGAGCAGGTCAGTCCAGTGGAGAAGCTCATTGGTTACTTTTCCTCCTGGCCCCATCTTAAAAGGGTTGTTGGTTGGTTTCTCAAGTTTAAGACTTTGCTTCTGTCTCTGGTGTGACATCGAAAGCTGCTGATAGAAACCCTTTCTGAATCAGACCTAGGTGCTGAGCAGCTGAAGAAAGAGCTACAGGTCCAGATGGAAGGTGTTAAGGCTCAAGTGCCAAAGGGTGTTCTGTACATGGAGGATATGGTTGCAGCAGAGTCAGATATTATCAGTTTTTGTCCAAAAATAAGGTTTCCGGAAGAACAAGCCAACTTGAAGAAAGGAGAGTGTGTAAGGAGGACGAGTCACCTCTACAAGCTTAACCCGATCCTGGACGGTGGTCTCATTAGGGTTGGAGGACGGCTTAGTAGAGCAGCTATGCCAGTTGAAGCAAAACATCCGGTTATACTGGCTAAAGATCAACACATCTCCAATCTTATTCACCAAGAAACAGGCCATGGTGGACCATATGCTTTCTCACAACTGCGTCAGAAGTATTGGATTCCTGGTGCCTGTGCTACCATCAGAAAGGTTTTGGCTAAGTGTGTCATCTGCCATAGATTGTCTACTTCACCTGGACATCAGAAAATGGCTGACCTTCCTCACAACAGAATAACTCCTGATGAGCCTCCTTTCAGTCGAGTTGGTTTGGATTGTTTTGGACCGTTTGAGGTTAAGCGTGGAAGAGCCATGGTCAAGAGGTATGGGCTCATTTTTACATGCTTGGCGATACAAGACATACACCTTGAAGTTCTCTCATCTTTAGACACAGACTCCTTCATCAATGGTTTTAGAAGGTTTGTGGTCAAGTCCTGGAAATCCGCTCAGATAATGGTACTAACTTTGTGGGCGCTGAATGTGAATTGAGGGAGGCCATTGAGAATCTGAACCACAACCTCATGATATGCTGTTACAAAAGAGTGTGAAATGGGTTTTCAATCCCCCAGCAGCGTCACACCATGGAGGTGCTTGGGAGAGGTGGATTCGGTCAGTCCGTAAAGTGCTAAACTCCATTTTGAAGACTCAGACCCTAGACGAAGAAGGCTTGGTGACCGTGTTTGTGAGGCTGAATCGATTGTTAATAGCCGTCCAATAACGAAAGCGTCAACAGATCCTCAAGACTTGGAGGCATTAACCATCTACATCTGCTTAAGTCGCAGCCGTTGTTTCCACCAGGACTGTACGAGAAGGAGAATGTTTACACTCGTCGTCATTGGAAACAAGTGCAGTATATGTCCGATTTTTTCTGGAAGCGCTGGGTGAAGGAGTACCTTCCTGGACGTCAGGAGTGCCAGAAGTGGAATACTGCCAAAATAAACTTTGTTCCAGGAGATGGTGCTAGTGGATGATATGGCACCTCAAAATACTTGGATTACAGGAAGAATTGTGGATACTGTTCCGGACAAAAATGTACTGGTGCGACGTGTACAGATGAAAACTAGAACCAGCTATCTGGACTGGCCGATAACCAAAGTCTGCCTTCTGCAGGAAGCAGAGGGGCAGTGAAGATCTTTGGACATAGCGGACATTACATTATTGACATTATTGGACTTTAAAGGACCTTTAGAGGACTAGTAGTTCACTTTGCATTTTGATTGGTGTCTGTCTCCCACGAGGTGATGGTGGTGGTTAATTATTAAATGGTAAATGGACTGCATTTATATAGCGCTTTTAACAGACCAATGGCCATCCAAAGCGCTTTACACATTGCCTCACATTCACCCATTCACACACCGACAGCGGTGTCAAGCCATGCAAGGCGCCATCCAGCTCGTCGGGAGCAACTGGGGTTAGGTGTCTTGCTCAAGGACACCTCGACACTTGGTCAGGTGGAACCGGGGATCGAACCACCAACCTTCCGGTTTGTAGACAACCTACATGAACCACTGAGCCACTGCCGCCCGATTACCATGAAATAATTTGGGACGGAATGTAGGAGCCATACATTGGGTTTGATTTGTTTTCTATGGTATTTCCTCTTTTTCTATACTGTTGTGTAGTTACTGTGGGTGGCACTGGGGGTGTGGTGTCTGTATTTGTGTGTGAAACCTGTGTGGCAGAGGGGTTTTTGGATCATGGCTGCAGGGTGAGCATGGGGAGAAACTTTCAGTTGTCATCGTCATCATCAACATAATCTATTAATGCACTGTCTGAGGTATCTTTGCATGGCTTATGAAGAGCATCTATCAAAGTAAGTGTCTGTTCTAAGCTTGCGAACTAGAGCAATAAAGACATTCCATCATGTGCAATGGTTCAGTGTGAAGCATCTTCAGTATAAACCCACATGTCTTTACACCTGTTGTTTTGTCCACCAAGAAAATCATCCAAGACCTTTGCAGGAGACGTTTGGGATGGGACAATCCTTTGCCCTCTTCTGTTGCTGGAGAATGGATGGCTTGGCTGGACCTTCATGACTTTGAAAATTTAAAATTTAAAATGTGCTCTGCACATGTCTGGCGTTTGGATTTAATTTTGAGTTTATATGCCGCAATACTAACTAACAGTTGCTTTTTTTAACTAACGTTATCAAAGAAGAATAACTTCTGTAAAAATGTAGCTATTCTCTCTTTGTTAATATTAATGCATTAGCTAACTAGTGAGGCCTTATTGTAAAGTGTTACCTATTGTTCTTTATAATTCTTATGCACTTTAATCGGTTTTAAATATTTGTTTACTTCATACATTTTTGTGTATTGCTTTATTGTATTCAAATGTTCGGTTCGTGTTGTTATAAGAAAGTTATTAAACCTGTTATAGTATGACAACACTTTTTTGCAACTTATTTCAATATCGTGATAATACCGTATACCATGATAAAAGCTTCAGCAATTAATCGCAACATGAAAATTTGATACCGGCACATGCCTAGATGCGACTGCAGCCATACCACCACACACCAGCTTATTGGTGGAGAGGACAGAGTGATGAAGCCAATCAGTACATGGGGATGATGGACAAAGGACAGTGGGCAAATTTGGCCAGGATGCCAGGGTTACACCCCTAATCTTTTTCCGAAGGACATCCTGGGATTTTTAATGACCATAAAGAGTCAGGACCTCGGTACGTCTCATCCGAAGGACGTAATGACATAATTTAGCCTTTTTATCCCATAATGACTTTTTAATCTTACAATTATGACTTTTATCTTATAATTATTACTAAACACATTTTTTTCTTATGTGGTGGAAATTAACTTCCTATTCAAAACTTAGCAGCTCCAGTGACAGTGCCTGATCTAACATATTATATATAGACAAAATAAGAACCTTTTACACTGATCATCCTGTTCATCATCTTGCCTTCTTGAGGAGCATCAGTAAATATTTGCATTTTGTAATATTTGCATATTTACACTAATATTTTCAAGCATTTTTTTGTCTGAATTTCATGTGATTGTGTCTGGCTGGTTGCCCCTTTGTCATGGCAGGACCAAATAATACCATATATACTCACTAGGGGGAGGTAGACGTCATAAAATGGTCCTGTCCTGGGAAAAGACATCTGCATCTAAATGAACTCACTGATCAATGTCATGGTCAATAGAAAATATACTCTTTTGGGACAAAAAAAGTGCTATGCTCTTAAGTTTTAATTCTTTTGTTACATTTCAGTTTTCATTTAATCATTAAAAAATGTAAAAAAAATTAATTAACATTTTAAAAAAACCTTTTCAAGAATTTTTTTTGTTTGTTTTTGTTTTTGTTGCAATTGTTAATGTCAGTCATATTAATAGTTGTCACACAAAAAAGTAATGTGATTCAGCCTGTCAGCCGGTGGCCAATGTTGCTCTTGTATCTTTGTCAACAACCTGCAAGTAACACAAATGTCTTCTGACCTTTGTATGACACCAGTGCGTGCATCACAATCTCTCTCTCTCTCTCTCTCTCTCTCTCTCTCTCTCTCTCTCTCTCTCTCTCTCTCTCTCTCTCTCTCTCTCTCTCTCTCTCTCTCTCTCTCTCTCTCTCTCTCTCTCTCTCTCTCTCTCTCTCTCTCTCTCTCTCTCTCCCATATCCTTCTGGCTTTTTTGCAGAGGAATTGTCTGTGATATTAATCACACTGCTCCCATCAGCTGTGTTTGGACAGGATCTGTTTATATCAACTGTGTGTTGGTAATGCTTCATAATGACTTATATTAATACACCATTAACATTATTATTTTGGAACATTCTCAGTGGTACACTGAAACATTCCTTCAACCCTTTTCTTACATTTTATATGGCCAGGACAACTATAGAATATATCATGCTGATATAAATACTGACCTGAAATTTATAATCAAATTTAAGGGCCTAGTCAAATAATAGCAATGCAACAATTTTGGAAAAATATTATATTCCAGGTTCAATACAAGTTACGCTTAATCAACAGCACTTGTGGCATAATGTTGATTTCTACAAATATTTATTTCAACTTCTCAGGAAAATTCTTCACCAATCTGGGTTGCAGTGAGATACTTACGTTGGAAGTGAATGGGGCCAATCTGTAACGATTAAAATATTGACCGTCTTAAAAGTATATATTCAAATTGATTTAGTGTGGGGAAAAATGCTTATTAACTTTATTGACTTAAGTTATGTTATAGGCAATATATATATATATATATATATATTAAAATGTCTTATATGCCAATGCCATAAACTCTAAAACAATGAGAAAATGATGAGAACAACTACAGCCATTTTTAACAGTGCTTTAATCAATTATAAATTTCTGCTTTTAACCTAAGAGAGTGCATAGATAGAAGAGTAGGCCCTATCATTGGCCTAAGGCATTGTGGAGGAAATCCACTTACACCATCTACTTACTCTGGTAGCTGTGCCCATAAACTGTTACACCAAGATTAAAAAAAAAAATCACTGTGGTTACGCTATACCTGAATCTACAGCCTCACACCAGTCTCCCCCAGTCACAGTAATTATTTTCTATCTGTGTACTTGTCACGTGTAGGTGGCTGTGAAGAAGCGTACGATATAGAAGATATTCAAACTGACTTTTATTCTAATATTAAACACAACACAAAGGAGAATAACTTGGAGAAATAACAACCACATACACATAGACTAAACAACAACAAATAAATTCAAAACCATGGAAGTTCTGGCAACTCAGGGAGCCATCAGCAGTTCAGGGAGCCAGGGAGGCGCCGACAGGGAGGATTGGCCACAGGAGCTTGGCTTGGCCACTATGGCAGTGGACGTATAATCCCCCCCCCCCTCCCTCAAAAAAAATGGAATGGGCTAATGTGCTGGAGTGGACTCAGGAGAAGGAGCCAACACTGGAGCGGACTCAGGGGCTGGACCCGACACAGAGCAGGTTCAGGCGCTGGAGCTGACACTGGAGCAGACTCAGGGGCTGGACCCGACACTGGAGCAGGTTCAGGGGCTGGAGCTGACACTGGAGCAGACTCAAGGGCTGGACACGACACCGGAGCATACTCAGGGGCTGGAGCCGACACTGGAGCGGGCTCAGACACTGGAGCAGACTCAGGGTCTGGAGCCGACACTGAAGCGGGCTCAGACACTGGAGCAGACTCAGGGGCTGGAGCCAACACTGAAGCGAGTTTAGGGGCTGGAGCTGACACTGGAGCAGACTCAGGGGCTGAATCCGACACTGGAGCAGGTTCAGGGGCTGGAGCCGACACTGGAGCGGGCTCAGACACTGGAGCAGACTCAGGGGCTGGAGCCGACACTGAAGCGAGTTTAGGGGCTGGAGCTGACACTGGAGCAGACTCAGGGGCTGAATCCGACACTGGAGCAGGTTCAGGGGCTGGAGCCGACACTGGAGCGGGCTCAGACACTGGAGCAGACTCAGGGGCTGGAGCCGACACTGAAGCAGGCTTAGACACTGGAGCAGACTCAGGGGCTGGACACGACACCGGAGCATACTCAGGGGCTGGAGCCGACACTGGAGCAGGCTCAGACACTGGAGCAGACTCAGGGGCTGGAGCCGACACTGAAGCAGGCTCAGACACTGGAGCAGACTCAGGGGCTGGAGCCGACACTGAAGCGGGTTTAGGGGCTGAAACTGACACTGGAGCAGACTCAGGGGCTGAATCCGACACTGGAGCAGGTTCAGGGACTGGAGCTGACACTGGAGCAGACTCAGGGGCTGGATCCGACACTGGAGCAGGTTCAGGGGCTGGAGCTGACACTGGAGCGGACTCAGGGGATGAATCCGACACTGGAGCAGGTTCAGGGGCTGGAGCAGACACTGGAGTGGACTCAGGGGCTGGACCCGACACCGGAGCATACTCAGGGGCTGGATCCGACACTGGAGTAGGTTCAGGGGCTGGAGCCGACACTGGAGAAGACTCAGGGGCTGGATCCAACACTGGAGCAGGTTCAGGGGCTGGAGCAGACTCAGGGGCTGGAGCCGACACTGGAGCGGATTTGGGGGCTGAAGTGGACACTGGAGCTGACTCAGGGGCTGAAGCGGACACTGGAGCTGACTCAGGGGCTGGAGAGATGACCTTGGACTGTGCTCAGGGACTGGTGTGGATCTGTGTGTGGCTCAGACACACATAAATGTTTGAAGCATTATGGACAGAGCAATGCTCTCTTTGAGCTCTGAGCTCTGGAAATTCCCTCACTGGAAAAGATTCAGGAATTTCACTCACCGGAAGCATTGTGACCATTTTTATAGGCAATGCTGCAGTCCTTGGATTTGGAAACACTGTGACCATTTGCATTGGCAGTGCTGTTAAAGCCACCTGAAGTATGGGTCTTGCATTCTGTCAAGGGTATGTGGCTGTGAAGAAGTGTATGACGAAGGAGATATTCAAACTGAACACAACACAAAGGAAATAACAACAACATACACATAGACTTTAAACAACAACAACAAACACACTCAAAACATGACAGTACTACTGTTTATTAGTGGTACCGTGAGGTTTTTTACTGTAGAAGATATCAGAATATTAGACTTTTCAGTCCCAAACCCTTTTTCTAAATTTAGCAATAGATTTATTTCTGAAGGAGGTAGGTACTATAGTTGTCTGGTTCAAAATAATTGCTTATGTCATTGTACTTTGCACAGTTGAAACTTGGAAAGTTTTGAATGCACCAGCTGTGTGCTACAACAAATGTAGATGCTCTTATTAAGAGGAAGAGACTTTTTAAATGCCTGCGGTTTGTTTGAGTTGTGAGTTGTAAGCTGCTTGCTGGTTTGTGTCAAACAGAAAGGGGGATGATGGGAAAAAATCAGGTTGCTGGAAGATGCCTTGGAGCACCAACAAAGCCTGAATGGTTTTTGTCAATGAAACATAAAGCTATAAATAATACTGGTGCTGGAGATGGAGAGATAGGATGTAATAAAACAAAATACAGTATATGTCAGCGCACAACTGTTAAAACAATCTTGTTTTCCGGCGTTTTATTTGTAGTCTGCTTTAACGTAGGGTTGCATATTTTGAACGTGTGCTTGTCCTATTTCATAGATGCTAAGTTCTGAGATCTGTACTGTGTGTGCCTGCAGACAGACCGGTGGAGAAAGAAAATGTGATTTCATAGATAAAAGCCCATTTGTTGTCAAAACATAGAAATGGTTTGTCATTTTTATCCTATTGTTAGTCATATTGGTCCAACTTTATATTAGGTGTCTTTAACTACTATGTACTAACATTTAAATTAAAAATGTAATACAATTCACTTATGTGCATACATGATTTTACATTGTAGTTATATTATTCTAATTATCTGCATCTAATTACATCTGTAATTAGTTTCTGTAATTACAGCTATAATTACACTGTTGACCCTTCACTTCCCTTTTAACCCACCCTTAAACCTACCCATACCACCAAACCTGACCCTAAACACATCCGTGTCCCACCTCAATAGCAGCACAAGTGTTTTGCAATACAACACATTTTTTTGGATTTAATTACATAGTAGTTAAAGACAGCTAATATAAAGTGTGACCGTCATATTTGCTTGCTTGGTCAGTGTCTTTTGTAGTTTTCAGGTCTTTCGCTTTTGTAGGCTATAAGGATCTTTAAAATAACTGAAATAATTTGGAAGATTGATATATGAAACTAATGTGGTTGACAGACCTGGAAATACTTCACAGCCATGCACAAAACAAAATATTTGCACACCTTGGAATGTTTGTTAACTAATTTATAATCAAGCATTCAACAAGCATTCCCTGTGTGATCTAAAATGAAGTAATCATCAGCATTAAAATAGCCATCAACCATCAATGGCCATCAACTGTGAACAAAGAAACATTGTAATTTATTTAGCTGAATGTGACTTAGAAGTCTATATTAAGTTGTTAGTTAAATCAAAATGTTTTTGTATTTGTGCATTTGCCTGAAAGTATTAAATCGTCAAAATAAACTTTGTAGCGGATTATTATTGTAGTGATTAGCAATAGTTCATTTTTCAGCTTGAGTCTCTGTAAAATAATTTTCTCTGCCACTTTAGCAGTTTGAAATTATTGGCAAGGATTGGCAATTAAATTTTACTGTGGTGATAATTCAACCAAATCTACCTCACTTCAGGCCACTACACAACATACACACGTCAAGTCAAGTCACGTTTATTTATATAGCACTTTTTACAAAGCAGATTGTTTCACAACAGCTTCACAGTGTTAAACAGGAAAATAATGCAACAGAATTTGATTTGGCTGTACAGCCGCTCTGGAGAAAACGTTGATGTTATCCAGCTCGTTTCAATTATCATATAGTGACAATGCGGGCGGGTCAGTAATTTAGTTGAAAATTTATATGAATATTTAGTTGAAAATGTTGTGTCCCCAACTGAGCAAGCCAACCCTTCTACACACCAGCCCTTCTGCTGCTTTTAAATTGACTGAATTTATCAGTGGTAACATGCTCCCAGCAGTCTTGCCATTTATAAATGGTAATTCCTAAAGAGATAAAGAGAATCCAGCCTGGGCAGATTGTGGATACATAGGAGGACACTTACTGGAATATCAATGTAGAGCAGATGTCAATGCCAATATGGTCACAGCTTCTAAAACAGTGACTCTCTCCAGTCACACGTTTGTATGTCTCCATTATTTAAAATCGTATTAATCTTATTTACTTTGTTACCACACATTACAGATCTTAGGGTGAACAATTAAACCGTGCAAGTTAATACACAGAAAAAAATTGTTTGCCGTGGTAATCTTTAATCAAAATCTGAAAAGTAACATCCAGTTCTCTAAAAGTAACATCTCCTGAAAAGTAAAACCCTGCCCTCTATTCACTATTCCGTTTCACTTGGAAATATGTCTGTTGTAATGTTCATGGGGTGGGAAGGAAGAAGACAAAGGGGTCGGCTGACTGAGAACTCGGAACAGGTTTTATTCTCTTTAACTCAGAACAAGGTGCACATCGCACAACTCAAACAAACTTGGAGTTTCACTTTGGCAGTTCCTCTCTGCACGTCCTCCTTATCCCGAGCTCTCAGTGTGTGTGTGGGTAAGCTTTCTCCAGCCTCTCTCTTCCCTTCTCTCTCATTTCCATCCGGTTTATATTCTCTCTCCACGCCAATTACTGCAACAAGAGACAGGTGATCATCATTTGTGTTTGATCCACTTACGTGCCGCTCGTCCTCCGACTCTCTCCCCCGTCACAGACTTCGCTAAACCACGCCCCCCTCGCCACATACCCCCACCGCTCATCTCAGGACGTCTGCACCCTCCCCCCCCCCATTCCTGGAAAGGAAGTCGGCCACAGCCATCTGCGACCCCGGCCTGTAGACCACTTTGAACTTAAACGGCTGTAAAGCTAGATACCAACGGGTGATCCGCGTGTTGGTATCCTTCATGCGGTGGAGCCACTGCAGAGGGGCGTGGTCCGAACAGAGGGTGAACTCCCTCCCCAGGAGATAATACCGGAGGGTGAGCACGGCCCACCAGATCGCCAGGCACTCCTTTTCTATGGTGCTGTACATCGTCTCTCTCTTTGAGAGCTTGCGACTGATGTACAGCACCGGCCGCTCCTCACCCTCACTCTCCTGGGTTAGGACTGCCCCCAGCGGCCTGTCCGACGCGTCCGTCTGTAACACAAAAGGGAGAGAAAAATCAGGTGACTGTAAGAGCGGCCCGCCACATAGAGCAGCCTTCACCTGGGTAAAAGCCTGCTGGCACAGCTCTGACCACTGGACCGGGTCTGGCGCTTCCTTTTTCATGAGGTCAGTCAGCGGGCTGGTGAGGTCCGAATAATTAGGAACAAATCTCCTATAGTATCCTGCCAGCCCCAAGAACTGCCTCACTTCCTTTTTGGTCTTGGGTCTCGGAGAGGTCGCAACTGCAGCTGTCTTGTCAATTTGCGGACCTCACCTCCACGCGCCCAATCGCACACTTCTTCGGGTTGGCCGTCAGCCGGGCCACCCTCACCGACCTCAGGACCGCGCGCACATGCTCCATATGCTGCTGCCAATCATTACTGTAAATGATAATATCATCCAAGTAGGCAGCGGCATATGCCGCGTGCGGCCAAAGAATTTTATCCATGAGGCACTGAAACGTGGCCGGAGCCCCGAACAACCTGAACGGAAGTGTAACAAATTGGTGTAACCCAAACGGCGTTGTGAAGGCTGTTTTTTCTTTAGATAGAGGCGTTAAGGGGATCTGTTCATCAACTCCAGCGTCGAATAAAAGCGAGCTGACCCCAGCCGATCGAGCAACTCGTCAACCCTTGGCATTGGATATGCGTCGAACTTCGACACTGCGTTCACCTTGCGATAGTCTACACAGAACCGGACCGAGCCGTCCGTTTTCGGTACTAAAACTATCGGGCTGGCCCAGTCGCTGTACGACTCTTCTATTACTCCCATATCTAGCATTGCCTTTATTTCTTCCTGAACCACCTTTTTTTGTGTTCCGGCAAACGATAGGGCCGACTGCGAACTACCACGCCCGGCTCTGTCTCGATATGGTGCTGAATGAGGTCGGTTCGGCCGGGTAGGGGCGAGAACACATCGGAAAAACTTCCCTGCAACTGGGCTATGTCAGTGAGCTGCAAGGGCGAGAGGTGATCTCCCCCCAAGTGATAGATGTGCTTTTTGTGCTCGCCTCTGGCCCGAGATCATCCTCTCCACTCACCGCCGTTGCTAGCATCACTGACTCCACCTCGCTCCATTTTTTTAGGAGGTTAAGGTGGTATATTTGATGTGCTCCGCTCCTATCCGACCGAATTACCTCATAATCGAGATCCCCACCACAAACGGCCCTTGCTACTTGGCGAGTAATTTTGAGCTGGAAGTTGGGAGCAATATAAGCACTTTATCTCTCTGTGCAAATTCGCGCAGTTTAGTTCCCCTGTCGTACAGCCGGCTTTGTCTGTCCTGAGCCTGTAGCAAATTCTCCATAGACAGCCGCCCCAATGTGTGGAGTTTTGCTCTAAGGTCCATGACATACTGAATTTCATTTTTCGCTGGCGAAGGGCCGTCCTCCCAATCCTCTCTGAGAAGGTCTAAGACCCCGCGGGGCTGACGTCCGTAAAGAAGCTCGAAGGGGGAAAACCCCGTGGAGGCTTGCGGGACCTTGCGCACGGCAAACAACAGGGGATCCAACCATCTGTCCCAATTTTTGGCGTCTTCCTGTATGAACTTGCGAATCATTGTCTTCAACGTGCTTAAATCGTTCCACCAAGCCATCCGTTTGTGGGTGATAGACGCTGGTGCGAATCGATTTAATGCCCAATAATTCATAAAGTTTGCGTAGTGTACGTGACATAAACGCTCTTGTGAATCCTCTTTTGGGATCCCCACTCGGGAGATTATGCAAAACAACGCCTTCGCAACACTTTTTGCCGAGATGCTGCGGAGGGCAATTGCTACGGGATATTGTGTTGCATAATCCACCAGGACTAATGCAAAACGATGTCCTCGTGCGGATCGCTCTAATGGTCCGATGAGGTCCATACCAATTCTCTCGAAGGGGACCTGCATCAACGGAAGAGGGTGCAATGGTGCTTTTGGTATGGCCGGCGGATTTACCAGCTGACATTCACGACATGACATGCACCACCTGCGCACATTCTCGTGAATGCCCGGCCAAAAGAACCGGACCATTAAGCGATTCAGTGTCGCCGCTTGACCTAAATGCCCTGCCATCGGATTAGAATGAGCCGCCTGGAAAAGCATTTCCCGACGGCTCCTTGGAACTAACAACTGAGTTGTATCCTGTTTGTCTGAGTGTCTTGGACCACTCGATACAACCTGTCCTTTATTATGGCAAAATAAGGATAAGAGATCGATTGTGCAGGTTGAAGGAACTGACCGTCAGTTCAACCTGAAAAGTTGCGATTTTCTAGGCCGATATGGCTAGGAACTATACTTTCATTCCTGCGTAATAATCAAGGAACTTTGCTGCCGTACCATGGGTGCAGCAGGCACAATGATATTACGCAGTGCCTGAAAATAGGCTAATTTCCGTCAACATAACCAATGTGACAACCTGCTTGCACAGGGAGTGTGCTGGGGACTTTTTTCAGGTGCTGATTTAGCTTTTTGCTTCGGAGCCGAGTGGTGGATGGTTTATCCTGAAATCACTCTCTACAAAACATGTGTTAACATTATAACGAGTCAAGCTCTTCGAGTGGACCTCTCCCCATTTGGTGTTGGAGTGACAGCACTGCAGTGGGGTCGATTTTCTCTCTTTCTTTTTCAAATTTTTTTTATTGAGCAAAAACAAAAGGCTGTTCTCACAGCTGGTTCGGTGCACTGTTAAGAGCACTGAAAAGCCTTTTTCACGGCTGGCAAGAGATGGCCTTCTATGAGAGAGAGAGCGTGCATGACAGGCTGCACATTTTCCTTGTCTGTGTCGTCGTGACTATTCCCCTGTGTGCTTCAGCACCCCGGAGAGCAGTTTCCCTAGAAGAGCTACACAGATAGAGCTTGTGTCTTTTTAAAGATGTGGTTTCCTTTCGTCATTGACGGCCACGAGCACTGTTTCACATGTCTGGGCGTATGCATGCTGAGGCAGCGTTCGTGGGTGGTTCACGTTTTCTAATGAGAACATGACCACATCGGCACGCTGGTCGCGACTCTTCTTTCTCCGGGAAGCTTGAGTCCCCTCTGTTGTAAGAGCACAGCCGCGGGTCTGCTCAACACTCTGGGAGACCCGCGGAGATCAGCGAGAGCTGCTTATCAATGTAGAGCAGATGTCAGTGCCAATATGTCCACAGCTTCTAAAACAGTGACTCTCTTCAGTCACACGTTTGTATGTCTCCCTTATTTAAAGTCCTCATGAAATCAAAATTCTTATTTACTTTGTTAGCACACATTACAGATCTTAGGGTAAACAATTAATCTGTGCAAGTTTATACACAGAAAAAAATTGTTTGCCGTTGTAATAATTTCACTTTCGCCTACCCAGGGATGCCAATTATGTAGTGATTTTACCTTTGTCCATCCAAGGACGTTAAGTAAGGTAGTGATTGGTACTCACGTCACTGCGGACGTAGTGATTTTTGGATCACACGTCACTTAAGGTGTGGTTATGAGTACATCAGATAACCACCTTGGCTCTATGAGAACACACCACACAGGAGGCTGTTCAATCATTTTGAATAAATGTATAGTTGGGAGAGTTGGTCACCTGATTTATCTGAAAGATTAGTGAGATTTCTAACTTGTAGAGCCTCTTCTGTATTATCAGCACAAGTAAGACACAATTGTAATAAAATAGATAAAGATTAACAAATGATAAACAAGAATAACTAACACAACTACTAAATGAATACAATGAATGATAAAGGAATAAAGTGCATAAGATACATAAAATACATGTGATTAAGTTGAGTGTGGCTATGGAAGAGTTTGATAAGCCCCATTGAAAAACTGTTGTTTCTCTGAAAATAAGGTGAAGAACCTTATTATGCATCAAACAAATAAACAAAAGATTATTTGTTATTAACTAACATCAGTTATATTATCGCTAATGTAAAATAGAAAACCATATACTGATAATTTACAACAATGCCAAAGTTTCTGGAAAGAGGTTTGGTTAAGTGATATTTACGTTCCACTTGGTTGAGTAAGCAGTCCGATGGCGGTGACTTCATCCACTGGTTGTGCTGGGTGACAATGCAGTGGAGAAAGGAGCTGGAATCCGTTTCAACAGTCTTGAACACGAAGATCTGTGGGATTCTGATCTCCTGGAGCACCAAAGGGTCCTAAAATCTGGAACACGCAAATGAGGCCCTGAAGTAGGTATAGAAGGTCCTTAATCTGGAACACGCAGATGAAGGAACCTTGAGGTGAAGGTTTTGCTTTCCTGAGCTTAACCTTGTTGCAAATGTCTCTGTGTCTCTTCTGACTCTGTGGGTCAGACACTCAGGACTTGGTCAATCCGCTTTGGTCTCTCTGGCATGGAGACTCAGGATGTGAATTTTAGCGAGATGCTGGACTAAAACTCGTGGTTGTTAATGTCTCTTTCCTCACAGGCTGGAGGCTCAGAACATGGTCGTATCTGTTGCTGCCTCACAAGCTGTAGACTCAGATCCTCAGATCTTTTGTTGTCTCTCTGGATTAACCAGAGACTCAGAACTTGATGAACTGTTTGTCTCTCTCAAGGAGAAACCCAGAACTGGTTGCTCTGTCACAGTCTCTTCCTCGCGGGGAGAATCAGAACTTGGTTGCTCTGTCACAGTCTCATCCTCGCCGGACAGACTCAGAACAAGGTGTGTCTATTGAAATGGTACCTTTATCCTTTTCCGAATAGAAGGCGATTGCAATTTGGCGCTTCTCCATTCCAGTGTTGCGATTGGCTGCTGGCCTCAGAGGGGGCCCACAGTGTGGCCCACCGTGTGGCCCACCCTTCTTTCCCCTGTGGAACTCATTTGCATACTGTACACAGTTAGAAGTCTTTAAAGTGTCTTTAAAGTTTACCAATGCATTTCTCACTTTCCAAACCACCATCAGAATACCCTTGGCAATATTCTAAACAAATAGAAACCAAACATGATGGAAAAAGATTGAACTGTTCATTAATTTGTTCATTAACAGCTGATTCTATGTAAGATTTTGCATTACAAATAGATTTCACTGAGAATACTTATTTCTCTGAATAAGTATGAAATGGATGTGTCTAGTTTACATCAGTCTTAAAGGTGCCTTAGAATGATTTGAAACAATATTTTAAATTGGTCTCTGATATCTACATAAAGGGTATGTGGATTATTTAAGGTCAAGAATTGTCCAGATACGGTTTTACAAGTCCATTTACAACCTTAGAAATTGCCCTTAGGATGAAATGGTCTGTTTTTGCTTTATTTGGAAGGGTCATGAATATGAATCCAGAGTTCTTCTCTGATTGGCTGTTTCACTGCGCGGCTCAATGACAGCAAACACATCCATTTTTATCTGTGGGAAGGGTATGAAAAGTCCTCACATCCCCTGCACAGCCTGGAACATAACATTTGTTTCCATGATCTGCCATTTTCTCTGTCGTCAGGTGATGCTTGTTTACCTTCAGAACTCCCAATGATTCAGCTGCTCAGTTCTGCCTGACATTGAACATGTGCTGGCATATGCAAATGTTGGGGGACGTACATATTAATGATCCCGACGATTGCATCACTCTCGGTGTCATGTTGGGATTTGCCTATTTTTCTGTGGTGTTTTTCACAGACAAGATTTATATATGAAGGAGGAGGCAATGGTGTTTGAGACTCACTGTATGTGATTTCCATGTACTGAACTCTTGTTATTTAACTATGGCAAGGTTAATTAAATTTTTCGTTCTAGGGCACCTTTAAGGTTTCCAAACATAGTAATGAATGGATTTAGATGGATTGTTGTGGTCTTTCTTTCACCCACTACTGCTAAGGTCCTGTGGAATTTTTATGGCAGTCATAGACCAGGACATTAGGGATTTGGGTGAAGGGCAGAAACTGCATGTGGACCAATGAGATGTCTTGTCCTTCCTGGGCTTGGTACAAGAGTTCTTCTTCTTGCCCTCTAAGAGGTGTCTGGCTGTTGTCCTAGCATCTTTATCTGATGGCGTTGGACAGTTTGTTTGTGTTGTCCACCAAGATCCAATCAAAATGTAGCAAACCTTTGTCTACTGTTATGGGCAGAGAGGGTCCCAGCCATAAACTGGGCCCTGGAATGTGCTGTCCGCTACACCGTGGTAATCTTTAATCAAATTCTGAAAAGTAACTTCCGGTCTAGAATGCCATTCCCTTTCCGATGATGGCAGTTTGACAGCTTGTTGAATATCCTTACCACTCTCCTCTAACCGTTAGTCTGCTATGAGCGGGAGATTCGGGGCTCCAGCTGAGGATCAGATGTTAATCAGACAGACGGTTGGAAAGTACGACCTGGTCGTTAGGTTCCTCAGGGGGGTGAGACGGTTAAATCCTCCTCAACCTCCCTCTGTACCCTCTTGGGATCTTACTCTGGTGCTCTGAACACTTCAGAATGCCCCATTTGAGCCTCTGCAGTCGGCAGAGCTAAAGATTCTGTCTATGAAGACTTTTCTGCTGACTGCACTGGCCTCCATCAAGAGGGTAGGGGACCTGCAGGCATTTTCGGTCGACGAATCGTGCCTAGAGTTCGGGCCGGATGACACCCACGTGGTACTGAGACCCCTGCCTGGCTTTGTTCCCAAGGTTCCTATCACTCCCTTCAGGGACCAGGTGGTGAATCTGCAAGCCCTGCCCCCAGAGGAGGCAGACCCAGCCTTGGCTTTGCTCTGTCCCGTCCACGCTCTGTGGCTGTAAGTGGATAGAACGCAAAGCTTCAGGACCTCAGATCAGCTCTTTGTCTGTCACGGAGGCCAGCAGAAGGGAAAGGCTGTCTCCATGCAGAGGATGGCCCTCTGGATAGTGAATGCCAACACCTTGGCTTACCAAGAATAAGGTGTGCCCTGTCTACTCAGGGTGTGAGCACACTACTAGAAGTGTTGCACCCTCCTGGGTGCTGGCATGTGGCGCCTCGCTGTTATATATCTGTAGAGCTGTGGGCAGGGTGACACCTAACACGTTCACTAGATTCTATAGCCTATATGTAGAGCCGGTTTCCTCCTGTATTCTCACATCAAACGGGTAGAAGCACTGAGAGGCCCTGGCTCTCTCCTAACGGAAGCCCATGTCTTTCCCCTTGGAGGCCGACTGAATGGGAACGTCTCGGTTAAGTATGAAACCCTCGTTCCCTGAAGGAGGGAACAGAGACGCCATGTCCCGTTGCCATGTCCTCTGATGGGTTGCCAGTTCACTTACTCGGCTCCTCAGCAACAAACGAATTTGATACAAGCACCTGTTCCTCAGTTATACCCACACTGCATGGCCTGAGCAGCTGGTGCAATCATTGCATACCAATGTGCATTGGCTCTCGTTTAGTTACACTCATAGTAGATTGCCTCCTGCTAGCAAGATTCCTATTCGTCGGTCTCCGACGTGGCGTCTCTGTTTCCTTTCTTCAGGGAACGAGGGTTACATACGTAACCAAGATGTTCCTTGATCATTACGCAGGAATGAGAGTATAGTTCCTAGCCATATCGGCCTAGAAAATCGCAACTTTTCATTTTCCGTCAGTCTTAGTACACAATGTAACTACAGAAGAGTCAAGTTTTAAATAGGAAAAATATTGAAACTCTTTGGTCATTTTTTGAGGGAGATGCTAACGGTCTAATCAGATTCAATTATCTATGCTAAGCTATGCTAAATGTGCTACCGCCAGACCCAGAGATCGGCTGAATGGATTAGAAAATGGTAAACCACAACTGTTTAACTCTAGGGGAGTTGTAAAATTAGCCTATTTTCAAAAAAAGTGGCATGCTCCTTTAAAGCGGCACACAGCAAAATTTATTATAATAAATAGATCGTTATTGTCCGTTGGTGTGGACACTAATATCATTACAGTCATTGCATTTGGTGTGAATGGGCCTAAATACAGAGGCAGATATTGATGTCTTTCATTCAACATGGCATTTTTGTTCAGATGTATGCCTGTGTTGTGGACTAGAGATAATTATTACAATTATTTATCTTTAAATCTGTTTTTGTACAAATCTGCCATTGTTTTGTTTTTGTTTTGTTCAATCAACTGGCATATGTAATTTCCTTTCTAAAGAGACAAACCTGATAAACGAAGGTATTTTTGTGCTCTATGCCCCTTATGACCATATGGCACCTCACAGTTTGCTGGACAAACACTCCTTGTATTTGTGCTTCTAGAGACAGCTGTGTCCACACATAGACACAGACCATCACAGTTTTTTTTCCTCTCCTGATGTGCAGCCTTGCATTTCAGGTTGCTATTTGGATGTGTAGTTGTCACTCTCCATGTGGTTCCCTTTGCCCTTCTCTTCCAAGTAAACACAGCACCAGTGCTCCAGTCTTAAAAGGTCTGGTCATGGGTCGAATGCTGTGGGAAACCTAAGATTGTTTATCATGGTTACCTTTTAAGAGCATATAGGCTGGCAGACGTGGGCCTTTTTTGTAAACACATGACGTGGGGTTGTAACATGGTGAAACGAAACTGTGATAAATCCCTCTTCTATATGTGTAAACATGGCATGGCACAGTGACAGCGGCACAGTTACCCTGTAAAAAGGGGAATTAGTTAGAGGGTTTAGTTTATGTTTAAAATGCGTTGCAACTCATAAATGGTGCCTGCATGTAGCTGATTTGTTAGGGGGGAAATGTGTGGTAAAGTAAGCAAGCATCATCTGATATAGTGATATTCCTCTTCACTGCTTAGTACATTCTTCCATACTGAGCTCAGGATGACCATATTAGGAGCCAAATGAAACAATGTGGTTTATTTAGTTTCCAAATCATTGTTTAAACTTTGCTTAATTTATTAGGAAAATACTAAATGTTAATTTGTGAATCCCTTTCCAAGCTTCATGGCTTATACAAAATGACCAGAATTTGATTAACCACATAAAATGTGATGGAAGTGTCAAATTGTTTTAGCTATCCTGAAAGAGAGAGAAAAAAAAAAAAAAAATTTATAAAACGTTAAAATATCACATCTGCACTTGTTAACATCTAGCTTAAGTCAACAAATCAACCTAAATTGATTAGGTTACACCAATAAAACTACATTCAAGGTTTAGATCAGGTAGAAAAAGTTCACAGTATTTTGTATAAAAAGCACAAGAATAAGAATCAGCATGTTTAAAAGACTTAATATACTAAATATTCAGTATTATTGGCATTGCATATAAAACTGCTGTTTTCTGCAGAGCTGCTCTAGCTGATCAACTTTGTTTTATAATTGACTGAACTGAATTGAATCAATACTGATCTGAATAACAACACTATTGTTCACTACTTTAGCTGAAATAAACACAGTTTATACAGTTATTGAACTAAACTGAACCAACACTGAACTGACTTGAGCTAAATAATGACACTATTGTCTTCTGTGGAGCTGCTTTACAGCAGAATTTGATGAAGTTTGCATTCAAGTGTTTGTAGAACAGCTCTGATTGTTTTTTTCTGCTACATCACTTTATTAAGAAGGCCTGAAAGACAGAGAAAGAGCCACTCCAGTACTTTTCCTCAACTCCCTCTATTATTTAAGATTTTAAATGTGTTTGTGATGTTTCAGTGTGAGAATGGTCCAGAGGAAGGTCTCCTGCGGTGCTTACTGCCAAGTGCCCTCAATTTATCTATGGATAAAAGCTTTGGGCATGCAACTACTGTGCCGTCATTTGATTTAGGTTCACATATTCAGCACTTTGACTTTGCATTGCAATGCATGGTTTGGTAAAATCATTGACTATTTTTAGACCTTTACATTATGTGGGTTGAAAAAAAGATCACATTATCCTAAAAGCAGGATAATCTGAATACATTTTTGTGTGCTTAGACCGAGCTAGTTTTACCACTACTACCACTAGTGCTAAAAATAATAACAGTAATCACATTGGTGTTGTAATAAACTGAGCTGTCAGGGGCCAGTCTGCCTATAGCACATTAATTAAAGTCCTCATCATGCTGTTTGCTGCTCTAAAGAATAAATGAGCAACTGCAAAACTGATTGCAGCAAGGGGCCCATAAACAGAATCAAAATCCTTTGAGGTACAACATTTTAATGAGTGCTTTCAAAATTGCGATGTGTGATACTGTATGTGACATTATGCTTTACCTACATTTGCACTTTCAAAGAATTGGTCAGTCCGTGCTACTGTTCTGCATGGCAGTGATCATGCAAGCGTATAAGAAAAGATACAATTAGAGAGAAAATATTTCCTTGGAGAAAGAATATTTTAGTCACATTATTGGACTCAGTTAAACATTTCTCCTGGTGGATGGTGTGTTGCTATGGCATTGAGCTATGACATTCTAGTCACACACATACACAAACTCCCAGTGCGGCTCGAAACCATCATTGCGTTCATAAATACGTGACAGGATTACATAATGATTCAGACTCCCTCCCTGGATATTGCAGAGACTAATCTTGTGGAAGAGTGAAAGTCTGTAAATAACAATTGTGCACTCTGTCAGTAAAGTTAATCTACTGTACACAGAGCTCTGATTAATTTTTTAAATAGTGGTTGGAAAAATACAGCAAAAAATGGACACACAAAGGAATGTTAATCAATAAGATTTTATGTAACATTCATTATTTTCAAACATTTGAAATACATTTCTGTTCTGTTATCTCTGCACAGAAAGAGAACTGGGAAGAGAACTAAATATCATGTTATGCCACAGTGGGTATTCATTTCATTCCATGCTTTCACACAATTTCTAGTCCAAGGTCAAAACACTGTGTGCTATGTGTCTGACTGTGAAATCCACTGCTCAGTTTGTGGCCCATTCTCAAGAACTAAGAGATGAAATGAATGAATAAACACACTGTGTTGGTTTGGAGTATCATTCAGAGTGCTTCATGTTCAGTATAGTTTTCCGTGTTGTTATGGGCCCCTAATGGCAAACTCCATTTCAACACGAGTCCTGCTCATCTATCCACAGGTCTCTGGATTATGAGATTGACAATGAGTCAGAACAATCATCCTTTTCAGCTATGAGTACCCTGGGTCGTGTAATCTTCTTCTATTAGAAAGGGAATTGAGGGGAGAGTGTCATATGTCATTTTTGGGTATTGGTAAACAAGTTCAAGGCTCTGCAGGAACAGGTTCTTTGAATAAATTCAGGAGCAGTAGACAGTGCCAGAGGGTTTCTGAGATTAATATTCTGCAATGTGTGTGTGTGTGTGTGTGTGTGTGTGTGTGTGTGTGGTACATAGGTATTCCCTATGTTGTAGGGACAAAATTATGTATTGTTTATATATTGTGTTTCTTGAGTACCAAATCAGCATATTAGATTGATTCCTGAAGGATCATACAACACTGAAGACTGGATTAATGGTTGCTGAAAAGTCAGCTTTGCCATCACAATTAATTACATTTTTTAAAATGTATTAAAATGGAAAAAAAATATTTTAAATTAAATTGAAAATTCTTTTTCATAATAGACTTCTTTCAAAACTTTAAAAAAAATATGTGCAGCAATAATTGAATGAGTGTTTTCAACACAGAGCACATAGAAACAAACAAGACAAGTCATGTGCTCACACCAAACATGGCAAAAAAGACCACATGACAAGTTCACGTTCACAATAACAAGAAAGTAGGAGTGGGCTCCTGTCTGGCTGGGCTCTGTCATTAAACAAGTATAAACCAGACTGAAGTGAAAGAACCCCTCAAAAGGGATGCCACCTAATGAAGAACACCGAACACAAGACCGGAACATGGCAATACAAGATCGACACACATCAACACACCAACACAAGGCATACGCACATCAACATGACAACACAAGACAGCGGGAGGGGTCAAGATACAGGAACAAGGAGGGTAGTGAGGGAGGAAAGCCAAGCCAGTGCCAGCGGGACAGCCTAAAAAGTCTTAGGGGAATCAGAAGTCCTGGCTGAAGGAAGAATGGACCAGGAAGTAGGGTTGGGCGATGTCTCCTAAATTGGCAGCTGACGAATTTTACAGTAAAACCTCGTGATGGACGATGATATCGTCGTTTTTTTAATTAATACAAATATATAATTTACTATATCTGTATTTTACTATCTCTTTACATAAATACTATTTTCTACTTCAAAACTATATATAATTTCGTTATTTTACTAACCCAAATAATGACTCATCCGCGCTAGGTTGCACGTGAGGGAAAAAAATAGCTTTGTTCTGTATTGTTACTCGTTGTCTCCCCCTTGTGGTATATTAAAGAAATCTCAGTCACGTTTGTCCTGCAGCTTCTTTTAATGATGTCATCAGGAAGCGCTCAGTAATTCCTTCAGACAGCTGCGTCTTGTGTTCGTGTATCAATCTAAGTCCTTCTGCTCACGTTCAAGCTATAAAAGAGCATCGTCGGTATGTAAATGTTCTTTAACATGTCATCTATCTATGCAGATGAATATTTTCATGTAAGATGAGATATAATGTTATTAAAATTGTTGTATAATTTTCCGGACGTTCACTTATTCCGGTCGCGGTATAAACAGTATAGTCTGAGCTAAGTTATGACTAAAAACGATACTTGGTTACTTAACGTAACCTCAGTTCTCTCTAGAAGAGGGAACGAGTATTGCGTAAGTTACTTACGCTACGGGAAAGTATTCTTTCTTCGAGATTAAAAAAAAACACAAAATTATCCTTAATTTTTGCAACATTGTCAACGCAGTGCGGCAGCCTGGCAGACCATAGCAAGCTATTCCAGCGTGTCTATTGGCTGCTCTGCTGGCAACTGCCCGCGTGACGTGGCAACCAATGAGGGCGCTTTGCGCCCCTCACGCCTCATTTGCCTACAGGTAGGGCGTGGCCACGTGTATATAAGCAGGGCTCGCAGGCTGGAAATTCGGTTTTCGTAGTCTGAAGCGTAAAAGCCCGTGGGGCGCACGGCAAGGAACGCAATACTCGTTCCCTCTTCTAGAGAGAACCGATGTTACGTCAAGTAACCGAGTATCGTTCTCTTACGAGAGGTTCTATCGTATTGCGTAAGTTACTTACGCTACGGGAACTCCTTGTCCACGCCGTGCGCGCCGAGCACAAAGCATATGTTTCCCAAGGAGACCGGGGAAAAACAAAGCTGGGGACAGGTGGCCGGTAGAGAAAACCTTGCCAACACATGTAAAGACCACTTCATTGTACTGATACAATGAATACAACGCCCTATCTAGCGAATAGGGGGAGCGGCACCACCGGTCCCCTAAAAATTCACATAAGCACAATACCGAACATATGACCAGTATGCAAGCTTCGTCTGCACAGAATCACTGGGCAGAGCTAACAGCTCACTCAAACTGATAACACTTTAGCCTGCAAGGCAGGAACTTCCATGTTGTAAAATCTCACGAATGTAGACGGGGAGGCCCAGCCTGCCGCCATACAGATATCGTGGATGGAAATCCCTCTGGCCCAGGCCCATGAAGAGGCCATGCCTCTAGTGGAATGGGCTCTAACTCCTAGCGGGCACTGCAGGTGTTTGGAGGCGTAAGCTACTGCAATCGCGTCCCGTTTTGAGCGAGAGGAGCTTTGGTTCCACAGCCTCGAGCGGTTCAAAGGGATGCGCCTTCAGGGCCTCCAAGACCAAGGACAAATCCCAGATAGGAACCGAGGGGGGTCGCGGGAGGAAACGGATAATGAGCTCCTCAGAACCCAGTGATTATGATAATGAGCTCGTTCCTTCCTAGCGCGCGGCCGAGCGTCGTCTGAGCGAACACTGCGATAGCCGCCACATACACTTTGAGCGTGGAAGGGGACCTGCCCCGCTCCAACAGCTCTTGGAGGAAGGAGAGCACCCGCTGGACCCCACATTCCAGTGGAACCAAACCCTTTGCAACACATCACTTAGTAAACACTGACCACTTGGAACTATATAGCCTCCTAGTCGAGGGGGCTCTAGAATGTGTGATCGTGTTCACAACCCCTTCGGGCAGGTCAACGGGTATCCGTTGGTCACCCATACATGCAGAGACCAGCGCTCCGGATGGGGATGCCAGATCGACCCTCCGGCTTGAGAGAGGAGATCTCTTCTCAGCGGGACTGGCCAGGGGTGTGAGTGCGACAGCTTCACCAGCTCTGGGTACCATACTTGGTTCTCCCAGCGCGGCGCTACGAGGAGCACCGGGCGGCGCGTCTCCCTGATTTTCGCTATGACCTGAGGCAATAGGGAAACCGGCGGGAAAGCATACAGCGGGAGGCTGGGCCATGGCTGGGACAGCGCATCCTCGCTCTTCGATAGGAACATCGGGCAGCGGGCGTTCTCTTTTGTTGCAAAGAGGTCGACCTCCGCTCTGCCGAATAGGCGCCATAAAAGCTGAACTGTCTGGTGGTGCAGGGACCATTCCCCCGGGGAAATGAGGACGTTGCACGTGCGTGGCCCTCAGTGAGCGCAACGAGCTGTGTGCCCATACGAGAAGGCGTTCCGTCAGTCTGCCCATACACCTGGACCTGACACCGCCCTGTCTGTTCACGTGCGACACCACAGTCGTATTGTCCGAACGGACTAGCACGTGGTGTCCCCGAATGAGAGGGAGAAAATGCCTGAGCACGTTCTCGACCGCCATCATCTCCAAACAATTTATGTGGAGGAATTTCTCCCGGCTTGACTAGAGGCCAGAGGCCGGCCTTGAAAACAGCGCCCCAGCCTGAGGTGGAAGCGTCTGTCGAGATAACCTTGTGGTGTGAGATGGCCCCCATCGTCACCCCCTGCTGGTACCAGTCGGCTACTAACCAGGGCTCCAGTGCTGAAGTGCAGCTCTGAGTCACTCTGATTCGAAAGCCTCCGGACGCCCAGGCTCTGTGAGGCACTTGGGCGTTTAACCAGCGTTGCAGTGGGCGCATACGCAGTAGACCCAGCTGGAGCACTGCTGCAGCTGAGGCCATACTTCCCAGCATCCTCTGAAAAGCTTTGAGAGGTGCGGTGCTGCCCGGCTGGATGGACGCCGCCATGCCTTGGATTCGGCGTGCACGCTGTGGTGACAGGCGGGCTGACATTGCCACAGTTTCCAGATCCAGACCCAGAAATGAGGTCGACTGTGTAGGTACTAATGAGCTCTTGGTCCAGTTGACCGTGAGCCCCAGGCTGTCTAGATGGCTGAGTAGCACTGCCCTGTGGGCGAGGAGCTCGGCCTCTGACTGTGCTAGAATGAGCCAGTCGTCCAAATATTCAATATCCGCATCCCCTGCCTTCTCAGGGGAGTGAGGGCCGCGTCCATGCACTTCGTAAACGTACGGGGTGCTAGCGACAGGCCGAATGGTAGGACGGTGTACTGATATACCTGACCGTCGAAGGCGAATCTCAAGAATGGCCTGTGACGGGATATTATCCTGATTTGAAAATATGCATCTTTCAAATCGAGGGAGATAAGCCAGTCTCTCGGGCGAACGTGCGCGAGGATCTGTTTGGTCGTGAGCATCTTGAACGGCCTTCTCATAAGAGCTTTGTTCAGACGCCTCAGATCCAGAATCGGTCTGAGCGACCCATCCCTCTTTGGAACGAGGAAATAACGGCTGTAAAAGCCCGACTCGCTCATAGAATGGGGAACCGGTTCTATAGCCCCTTTGCACAGCAGCGTCGCTATTTCTGCTGGAAGTAGATGTGCTACTTCCTCGTTCACTCTCGTCTCTGTACGCGCAAAAAAGCGTGGAGGGCGGCGAGCGAATTGCAGAGTATAGCCTAGCTTTACTGTTCTCAGCACCCATTCTGACGTACCCGGGATGGCTTCCCACGCACTCCCGTGTGCTGCCAGGGGCAGAATGGCCTCTGGGCTCTGAACACCGCAGTTCGCGGGTTCGATAGCCTGACTGGGAGGCGCGCTCTCTGTGCTTAAGGCCAGCCGATCGCAGCTGTCAACACGGTCTGCAGCCACTTCCGCCTCATCCCCGGAGGCGGCGACAGACATGGCGACCAGGGGTGGAGGCGGGGAAGGTGAGAGAGAAGCTGGCGGGTGAGGTTCCGGCGAGCTTCTCGTTGCTGACTCCGGTTCCGGTGTTCGCTGCGAGCGGCGCTTTTTCTTGCGCGGCCCGACAGGGACAATCGGAGGAATGTCGTCCTCAAACTGCTCGAGCCGAGCCCGCAGGGTCGACATCGACAGTTCCTCGCACTCGGGGCATCCGCCGGAGAGGAGTGCGGCAGCGCCGTGGTCACGGCCCAGACAGAGAGCGCAGATCACATGGCGGTCTCCGGTGCTGAGCGGCACGTGGCACGAGCCGCAGGTGGAACGAGGCATTTTGCAACAAACGCCTCGTGCTCTTTTTGATAAAAAACGTGTGACGCAACGGCGACAACACGTGCAATCAAAGGATATATGACGCCGGATAGCAGAGCAGGCACGGATGGCTGAAGGTGGCGAATATAGCCGGCTTCTTCAGACGCTGTCCTCTGCTTGCTCGTCTCTGCTGGGTTCGACGGCGGCGGTTCCAGATCCAGTGATGCGAAGGGCTTCGCTGAAGAAAAGAAAATCTAATTTCCAGCCTGCGAGCCCTGCTTATATACACATGGCCACGCCCTACCTGTAGGCAAATGAGGCGTGAGGGGCGCAAAGCACCCTCATTGGTTGCCACGTCACGCGGGCTCGCCGATAGGCTGCTGCAGTTGCCAGCAGAGCAGCCAATAGACACGCTGGAATAGCTTGCTATGGTCTGCCAGGCTGCCGCAATGCGTTGAAAATGTTGCAAAAATTAAGGATAATTTTGTGGTTTTTCAGAATCTCGAAGAAAGAATACTTTCTCGTAGCGTAAGTAACTTACGCAATACGAGAGAACCTCTCGTAAGATAACCTTTAAATAGCCATTTCATTGTGTAAAATAACAAGTTATTTGTACTAGTATTGTTTAAAACATGTGAACAGACTCAATGTGAAGATTTAGTACTCATTTATGTATATATTTGTTTTCAGTTTTACCCTACTTTTGGTCATCATTAAAGAAGTAAACGATTCACCTTCGTCCAGTGTGGTGACTAGAGGAGGAGTTAAACTGTCTGTCAATTTACACAAAGGGTTGTAACAAGGACGGAACAAGCTTCCTTCCACTTAAGAAGAGTTGTGCACTTTTTATTTTAATACATCTCTTTACATAAATGCTATTTTCTACTTCAAAACTATAATTTCGTTACTAACCCAGTGTTTTGTATGTTAATGTTGTTTTACGTGAATAATACCGAGTGAAGCACACAGCTTTGTTTACAAAGGAAATAAATTCGCAGCCATGAATGGATTCATGCCGAATGGAAGAGGTAGGCTGAGCCCAATTTAAGATTTGTCAGCTTTTTTTATTCTGTTTTGCGACTTCCGTGAATTTTAACAATAGGCCTAACGTTAGTCCATTTTATCCCACGTGAACATCTCGTTTCTTTTCTCAAATCTTCACTCACGTCGCACCCATTTTCAAAGGGAATTATAAAAGTTTCTTCCTTTCATTTGTTTATAAGTCTATTATAGGCCTACCCATTCACGTCCTTTACTGTGGGAAAGTAGAAAAACACTGTAGGATGAGTAGGCTACCTTTTTACTTACTTTTATTTAACACAGTTTATGCTTGTTGTTAGACTTGGTAAGGCGCGTCAAGTTTATTTGAATGGCGCATTTCACACACACAGGCCATTTTACTTTCGTTTTCTCTGGCAGAGAATAATCAAACATAGCTTAAATGTCTTGACCCTGTGGAAGATAAAATTCGCTCTTCAGAACGTACTCGGTTACTCACGTAACTTCGGTTCCCTGAGAGAGGGAACGAGTATTGCATTATGGGAAAACTCCTTTTCTCGAGAATATGAAGCAAAAACTTTATTATATAAAGTGTCTATGTAAAACGCAGTGCAGCCGCACAGCCGATAGAACAGCGCGAGCTGCGCGCTGATTGGCTGTGCCGCGGCAACTGCAGGAGCCTATGGCGAGGCGGCCGAGAGAGCGAACCCAATAGGGGGCGCTAGAATTCCCGCTGAACAAGGTCACCTGAATTTGCATATTCAAGGCTATATATAGGACCGTGTTTCGCCATAGGAATCAGGTTTAAACATCGACTGAAGCGATACCCTGATAAGCATAAGCACGGCGCGTTACGCAATACTCGTTCCCTCTCTCAGGGAACCGAGGTTACGTGAGTAACCGAGTACGTTCTCTTTCGAGAGGTCTCTCGTATTGCGTTATGGGAACACAATTTGAAACGCCGTGCATGCTTAACTGACCCACAGAAAGACCTGAGGAGAGCCTGAGGCACACAGATGGGTAACAGTGAGGCCCGAGAAGGTCAACGAGTGGGCCTCCAGCAGGCATAATGAGTAATATATATATATATAGGCTGGATAGAATCGAGCCATATGAATATATAACTATGACCGGACATAGTCGGGCCTTATAGTATAAGAGTAATTAAACCTAAATGGTAAGAATACCAGCTTGCAAAGCTGGGACTTCCAGTTTATAGAATCTGATAAAAGTGGACAGAGAGGCCCAGCCCGCCGCCGCACAGATATCTTCTAGCGGTATGCCGCATGACCATGCCCATGACAAGGCCATGCCTCTAGTCGAATGGGCTTTAATGCCTATCGGGCAAATGAGGTCTTTAGATTTATAAGCCATAGAGATAGCGTCCACTACCCAGTGAGAAAGTCTCTGCTTAGTGACAGCATGTCCTTTAGTGCGGCCACCGAAGCATACAAAGAGCTGTTCCGACTGCCTGAAGGGGGCGGAACGCTCTAGATACATTCTCAGCACTCTGACTGGGCAGAGCAGATTCGCGTCCTTTTCGTCTAGTGACGCAGGCAAGGCCGAGAGAGAAATGACCTGTGCCCTAAAGGGAGTAGAAAGCACTTTAGGAACATAACCGTGTCTAGGTTTGAGGACGACTCTGGAGTCGTTAGGCCCAAATTCCAGACAGGAAGCACTCGTTGAGAGCGCGTGCAATCCCACTCGCTTGACTGAGGCCAGTGCCAGCAGAAAAGCGGTTTTAAGTGAGAGGTGCTTTATGCTCACAGACTGAAGCGGTTCAAAGGTGGAACCCTTCATAGCTTCCAACACTGTAGCAAGATCCCATATCGGGACTGAGGGGGGGCGAGGAGGGTTCAGCCTTATGGCCCCTTTAAGAAAGCGCACGATAAGGTTGCTTTTCCCCAGTGATTGTCCCGCGATGTGAGCATGATAAGCTGCTATGGCGGCGACATATACTTTGAGCGTGGAGGGGGTACGACCCGCATCCATTAGCTCTTGAAAGAAGGCAAGCACTACTGTTACCTCGCACAGAGTGCGTCAAGGTTTCGTGCTGTACACCAGTTAGAAAAAACCGACCATTTCCGTGCATAGAGCCGCCTAGTTGCGGGGGCTCTAGCTTCGGAAATAGTGATCAGAACTCTTTCAGAGAGGTTCGCGGGTATCCGTTGATGAGCCATACGTGGAGAGCCCACAGCTCGGGACGGGGACACCAGATTTTTCCTCTCGCCTGCGTGAGGAGGTCTTTGCTCGGCGGAATCGGTCATGGGGCTGCGTCTGACATGAGAGTCAGTTCTGAGACCCATATTTGGCTCTTCCACAACGGGGCTATTAAGAGCACTGTGGATTCGGTTTCCCTGATCTTCTTGATGGCCTGTGGCAACATCGCGATAGGGGGAAAAGCATACAGAGGGAGTCTGGGCCAGGCATGGGCCAGTGCGTCCCTGTGCTTGGAGAAAAATATTGGGCAGTGAGCATTGTCTTCGTATGCGAAAAGATCTACTTTTGCTTGGCCGAAGGTGTTCCAAATCAACTGAATCGTATGGGGGTCCCCGGGGGGAATGCCGCCTCTGGATAACATATCCGGACCCTGATTCAGGATACCTGGCACGTGAGCTGCTCTCAGGGAGCGCAGGTGGCGCTCTGCCCATATAAGGAGGTGTTTCGCCATGGAATGTAGAGAGCCTGATTTCAGGCCGTCCTGGCGATTTATATAGGATACCACTGACATGTTGTCCATTTGGACCAGGACGTGGTGACCCTTTATGTACGGAAGGAAAGCTTTCAGCGATAGAATGACCGCTTTCATCTCTAGACAGTTTATGTGCAGCTTTTTCTCTGACAAAGCCCATTGGCCAGAGACCGGCTTGCCCTCGTGTAGGGCACCCCAACCTAGGTTGGATGCATCTGTCGAGACCACTTTCCGCTTCGTAACTGTATCCATAGTAACACCTGTCTGATACCAGGTGGTCGCCTTCCAAGGAGCCAGAGCTTTGAGACAGCTGTGGTTCACTTTGATGCGAAACTGGCCCGATCGCCATGCGCGGGCCGGGACGTGGGAGTTCAACCAGCGTTGAAGGGGGCGCATGTGCACCCAGTTTGAGTACTGCCGATGCCGAGGCCATACGACCTAGCATCTTCTGGAAACGTTTGTGAGGAACGCAAACGCCGTCTCTGAACGACGCCGCCATGCTCTGAATAGAGAGGGCGCACTGTGACGTAAGCCGCGCCCTCATCTGTATTAAGTCTATGACCATACCCAGAAAAGATATCGTCTGGGTGGGAGACATTGAGTTCTTGGCGGTATTGATCCTGAGACCCAAACATTCTAGATGGTTGAGGAGCCAGGACTTGTGTATCATCAACTGTGCCTTTGATTGGGCTATGACAAGGAGGAGGAGTTTGACCTGGTACACTTGAAGGACAGCCATCGTGTGTAGCGCTGACGCAGCTTGGCCAGCGGAGGCGTATGCTCGACTGGCGAAAGCTGAGGTAGAGCGACACGGTTTGGAGGGGTGTTGAGCCCTGGCCTGCTATCCCCTGGAGGAGGGCGGGCAGAGGTGCGCAGCAACGGCCTCTTTGAGGGGAGGAAAACCCTCGTATCCTTTTTCCTTACGCCGCATTCACACGGGGCTTCGGCGTCAACGCTTGACGGAGGGCGTGGCTGAAGCTTGGTGCTGACGCGACCGTCATAGTGACAACAGCTAATCACATACTTGCCGCTTGGACCACAACGCAACACAAAAAAGCGCCTTTTTTGACAGCTAGTCTGTGAGACTATTTTGTGTATGAAAACTGATCACTTTAATATTTGATTCCTCATTTGGCTGGGGGATAGCGCCTATTTGAACCACACATGATATGATATGATATGCTGCCTGTCATTCAATGATAAACAGAGCACGGACGGAATACAAGCATGATACATTCCAGATTCTCCAACCGTCTCTGCCACCTCCTTCCAGGCCTGGTCTCTCCAGTTTGTGTCCCGGTATGTAAATAATGATTGGTAGTAAAGGACCGGGTGATTACCCACCGCAATTATTAGCTTTTCCTCCATTTTAGATCGTTCTTCACTCTTCATTCACCGGTGTTTTAAACGAACGCGATTGGCTAGCGTCTGCTCTAGGATATTTGCATAGGGTGATCTGATTGGATGACGCCTGCGTTGGCGCTTGAAAAGTTGAGAAATCTTCAACTTTTGCCGCTTGCAACGCGAGTGAAGCGCCGCGACGGAACCCACAATTCAGTTCGGCAACGCATGACGTCACCCATTCAAAGTAAACGAGAAGCGTTGACGCCGACGCCCCGTGTGAATGCAGCGTTAGCGCCGTCGACGGAGGAGAGCACTGGGGGAAATTAGGATTTGGCGCGAGCTGAGAAGGGGGGCTTTCCACGGCTTTGTCAGCTCGTCGTGGACTTCGGGGAAGAAGGGAGCGTGAGAGGAGGAAAGGCGGCGGCTCTGTAGGAACCACTCGTCCAATCTGCTTCGCGCTGTCTCCTGGGGGGAGAGACCACTCGAGCCCGAGGTCTCCCACAGCGTCGGTGAGCACGCGGATCAGCTCTGCATCCGCGCTGGTCCTAGAGCTTGTGGCGGTCTGCGTCGAAGCGGGGGGCTCCAAGACAGAGTCCGACCATTCGCTGCCAGTCGCGTTCAAAGACAGGCTGCTCTCTTCCTCCTTTTCCGCTACTGGTCCACCGAAGGAAACTGAACAGGCCGCTGCAAGCGAGGGGCACTGTTCCTCCTGGGTGAACCTCACCGGCGAGAGCGAGGCACGTGGAGAATGACTCGGCGTGCAGTCGCTCGAACGCTCAGGTAGCCTCTGGTCATGGCGCTTCTTCTTGCGCGGTTCGAGAGGCGCGGGCTGGGCGGGGACTTCAAAACTGCCATCTCGTCGCACTCGGGGCAGCCGCCCTTGGAGAGTGCAAAGTCGGCGTGGTCCCGTCCGAGGTATGCCACGCAGAGGATGTGGTGGTCCCCGCCGGGGGGGGGTGCTCTGCACAAAGCACAGGAAGGGCGAGGCATTTGCAACAACGCCTCACTGCTCTTTTATGAAAGCGGGGTTGCAGCGGCAACACACGCGCTAAAACACACAGACACAGAATAAAGGATATAACGGCGGATGGTGAAGCTGGAACGGCAGGTGGCTGAAGGCGGAGACCAGGTGGGGAATCCGGCGTCCTCAGAGCTGCAGGTAGTTCCGCTGGTGCTTTTCGACGGTGGGGCTTCAATTCCGAAGGTCAACGAAGGTATCGCTGAAGGAGATTAAATCTGATTCCTATGGCGAAACACGGTCCTATATATAGCCTCGAATATGCAAATTCAGGTGACCTTGTTCGGCGGGAATTCTAGCGCCCCCTATTGGGTTCGCTCTCTCGGCCGCCTCGCCATAGGCTCCTGCAGTTGCCGCGGCACAGCCAATCAGCGCGCAGCTCGCGCTGTTCTATCGGCTGTGCGGCTGCACTGCGTTTTACATAGACACTTTATATAATAAAGTTTTTGCTTCATATTCTCGAGAAAAGGAGTTTTCCCATAACGCAATACGAGAGACCTCTCGAAAGGGAACAAGTGTTGCTTTGCAACATCAGGAGAACGCATGAAGACGAAGATATTTGAGAAGGTGTCTACAGCTCGTGTTTCATCTCGCGCAGAGCGGTATATGACGCATCTTTGAGGGGAAATTAGATTTTTTTTTTAACTAATATTTAATTTTCTTATATTCTTTAGGTTACCATTATTTACTGATAATCGTTTAAATGTTTTACAGGCTGTGGTGTGTTGTTTCACCAACGGAAGTGCTGAAATAAACATGCATGCTTATGAAATGGATGTTTGAGCCTCGTTTATTATTTCAAAATGTAGGCTATATCTGGCAAAGACTACAGTATTTAAAATAGAATATATACATTAGTTATATTCTCAATATAATTTACAGAGCAATCCCTGCAAAATTTTTGTTTAACTATAGAAGAGGATTAGTGTGCGTCGCACTCACAACAAGACTCGCAATGGTGGCGCTCCATCGTGATGTCAGTCAGCCATCACGATCGGCACAACCCTACCAGGAAGGCTGCTAGGGCAGGGGCAGGAACAGGCAAGGCAACACATGGCTGGAACATTTGACAATATATACTGTATATATCCTCATTATGTCCACGGGAGGAACACGTCAAAATAAGCTACTCAAGTGTCACCAGCTGTCTACAATCAGTAATCAACAAATACTCTAGTATCACCAGCTGTCTGCAATCAGTAATCAACATATCTACTCAATCAGCATGAAGGCAAGCCATATATAAATCTCAGTCAAACTCACCTAAGGATTCTCTACAGTCTTCAGAATCCCTCCACCACCCCGTCTCCTCTCACTCACTAGGTTACTTCCTATACCTGGGGGGAGGGGGGCATCAGCTGCAGAGAGGTTCTAGACCTTTAAAGAATGAGTTCACGCTGCCTTACATAGGATTTGGACCGGATGCATCGCTATAGATGTCACCTAGCCAATCAACAGCCTCCCTGAGGGCACTGACCAAAACAAACTTCACAGTCAATTCCATCGCTCTATTACATTAGGCACAGATCTACATGTAGCAGTGTTTCCAGTTTGGCAGGGATGTCTCACAGCACCCATGGAATTTGAATTATTCATGCCAGCACCACTGAGAAAATAATAAACTTGTACCAAACATGACGTACGTTAATGAACTGATGGCACGATTAAATGAGTCATGCTTGTAACAGACTGGAGATTGGTGAGTTAATTTATTTAGTGACATTTGGTGGTGAAATATTTGTATTCATCTGTCAGCGCCCTTGGTAATTAAATACAATCTGTCATTTTAGCTGCAGCTACATTAAAATTTATTGAAAAGACAGATAATCAAACCACTGTATTCTGAGGGAAAGAAAAGTCAATTCAAAGCTGGTATAGTGCAAAATTGGGTCAAATCTGTAGACAGGTTTGGATTGCCAGGGTAACAAGAATCAGTTTTGCTCCAAACTTTAATGGTTTTAAAACCATGAATTCTTAATGGAGTGCTATTTTAGCATGAATGAAACTGAGTATTTGTTAGGTTTATGCATGGTCAGAGAGAGAGAGAGAATAGAGGACCGAGATGATTATAGCTGGTGCTTTATGGCTTTTAAAGTATGTGGGCAACCAAGAAGCCCCACCAAAGACAAATGAGGATGAAGCTGGTAAAATAACAAGAAAACGAATGTTTCATCTCTCTTTTCCTTTTTTCATCTTGCTTCTTCTCTGTGTTTCAAGTGAAGCTTGTGCTCTGTGTTGGCAGCTCGATAAGAAGCAAACTATTTTTTTAATGCTGATAAGTAACCAGTGCATTTACATAATGATCACATATATGATCAAGGCCAATATCATGTTCACAGAAAACACATAAAAAACAATACACGTAAACAACTGCATAACTAAAAAAAAAAGTAGCCTACTGGCATGGCATCATGTGTTGACAAAGCTGTGGCCATTAGGTGGCCATTAATGTAAATCAGAGGAATTATCACTGAACTCCACAATAGCTGCCCATGTGATTCCTCTTGTTTGTTAATCGGAGCTAATTGAGTCCCATAAACGGATGATAGATTCAAGGTCTGCAACCTCCAATACGTGCTGTACTTTCTAAATCTTAATTTCAGTCCAAGTGTTAAAGTTAGGGAATGTCATGATAGTCATGCTTTCTTTTAACTTTCTTTTTCTCCTTAATTTGAAGATTGAAATGCACTAAATGGGAAAAGAATGCATACTATGCATATTACTGTTCAATATTTTTAGTTGATTCCTAAATACTGAGAGCAAATGTTTAGTTTACCCAAAAAGTTGGGTAATTTGAAGAAGAAAAAAAAAAGTTATATAATGTTAAAATGTTATTGCTGCATGTCCTCAAAGATTCTGTGGCCCACAGAACTTCACAGAAAACTCTGCAGATTTCCACAGAAACTGTAACGCCCCTCATTCAAAATAAATATTCACATATCCCAGTTTGTTTATTAAATAAAGTATTTTGTCTTATTTGATTGTGTTCAGCTACTGATAAGAACAATAGGGGAGAATGGTTGTCATTCTTTGTTAAATATTTTTCAACATAACATAACATTGAGATGCAAATGAAAGCCTACATTCTTAGGTGAAAAAAAATTGTGGGGGAAAAAATGAGTTGATATTTACATTTAAATATCAGTTTTGGCTCAAACTTACATTGAATAAATACAATTAGAAACAACAGCATTATCTAAGAATATTGGAATCATTTGATGAGAAATGTTAACTAAGAAATCTCAGACTTGCAGAATTCTTTAAGATTTCTGAGAACAGTTTGTGACACTTTTGTGATCTCTTTTGACCAGACATATCTGAAATTAGGTTCTTTGTGTCAGGAGAAAAAAAAAAAATCATAAATCTAGCTCTTAAAAGTAGCATTGTCTAGAAGCATTGAGGTATTAAAGATATATAATTTTATATATTCATTTTCCTTGTAAACAAACAATAAAGTTTAAATTAAATAAAATTATTTGAGACACTTTAACATGACCATTATCAGCCATGCAAGGCAACCATTATGTGGTTGTTAACCTGGTCCCTTCCATCTCAAAATACATTATTTCAAGAACATGTCATTGTGTTTTATCCAGTGAAGAAGAAAAAAATTGAATACTGAGTTTTCATTGATCTGTAGGCCTATACATGCTATTGATCTGTTTTGCACTATGGACTCTCCTCACCTCTCTCACTGTCTGACTCTGCAGGACCTTAATGCAATCTTCAAGACCACGGCTACATCGAAAACGAGTAGTCACCAAATAAGAGTATGAAATATCTGCTCTAATTTTAGAATAAAATAGAATAAAAATATTTAGTGTTTTTTAGTGGTTAAATACATATTTGTTAGTTGGTTTGAGGCTCATTCAACTGGAATCTATGATCTCTTGACCTCGATGCTCCTCATTAGCCTGACAATTCCTGGATGTCTGTTAAGTAAAAAGAACCCATGGAAGAATGCATTGCCTTGAGACACTTGCATAACATCTCTGGGGCTGTAATGAGTAGCTAACATGCCAATTTATGCTGGCGAGAAACTGAACAGACATCTGGGTGGGCAAACGCTAAATTGTTCGTTGCTGAAATATCAAAGTGCGAGATGTTGAGAGCGAATTTACTAAAACGTTATGTTGCATAAGAATCCAACGGCTAGGGTAGTAGGGTTAGACTATGTGACATTTAAATATTTGCTAGACATCGACGGAACCATATAATGAGCTGAGGATCGAGCTAACACTCGGTGCAGAACGGCAATCCTCTGAAATCTTCAGCCAATCCATTGAATGATGCGCATGCCACGGTACACAGCATCTCCAGAAAAACATCACACATCTCCAGACAAGCATAATACATCTTTAAGGAGCTTTGCATGCCAGTGCATCCATTGGCTAGCTGGAGGTCCCACTAGTGCTTGTGATTGGCCATACTTAATGATCCTTGGTTTATCATTTGCCACTGTAATTTACTATGAATATTGTATGCAGGCGGAATTGCTGCTGATAAGTTTGAAATAGCTTGTCCTGGGTAAGACGTGTGCGTGCAGGCAAATTATATTTTCTTGCTGGGCTGAGATTTGTCCATCACCTATTAGGATTCTTCTCTCCTGGATTCGGATGGGTATGCATGGTCTCAGTTGGATATTCACAATGTAGATATTTTTGTTGCATTTGGTGAGGACTATTACGCAAAGAATGTTTTGCGCTAAACTGAAGGATCTTAAGATTTCGGGTGAATGCCCCTTTTCTATGGTCTTGGGAAACGAGGAACCTGCGGACTTTGAGGAAAGCAATGCGGTGAATGTTGTGCCAGTATCCAGAGAGGTGCAGGGCAATATCACAAACATTCTGCCCAGACGCAAAATAAGCCGCAGCAAAGTTAATCTGCATTCACTGGGCGAGAGCATCCGAAAGCTGGTGTGCCCGGAGGTAAATTTCATGTTTAATTCACCTGATGATATTTTGCAGCAGATTCTTATACATTGCATTAGAAAATCTGTTTGATTGCTGCGTTGTTTTTGCAAGCGCGCAAAAGGAAATGTTGTAATTAAAAGAAATGTGGCTGACAAACAACTGTTAATAATTGCAATATTAAATGCACACACGATATGCTATGCAATATAAAATATTATTTTTTTCTTTTAGATCGAGAAATTACGAAATGCATTGTTCAGAGTTATGAAACAGCAGATAGACATGAGTTGGTAAGATGCTTTTTTCTTCATTCTAATATGTTGCATTACATCTGTTAATGTTGACCATTAATTATTATATTGTCCCTTTATACTATTTTTAATTTTGACATTTTGTCGACCATTTACTGTTGTAGAGATCGTTTGAGTATTGTTTTAATTCTTATGACAATATGGAATAATTGTATTTCATCAGTGTTTTTCCACATTGTTTTATATTTATATTACATACAATATTTCAGATGATATGGTCTATAATGTTGCCAATGTGATTATATTATATTATATTATATTATATTATATTATATTATATTATATTATATTATATTATATTATATTATATTACTATTTCAGCCTAAAGTTCAAAAGTGTTCTAATTGTGTTCTCCTTGTTCCTTTCTACATATTAATTTATTGGCTAAATGTTTTAATATGTGTCCAAAGCCCTGTAGCATGCAGTTCTGATATATCTCAGGCACTGGACAATGCTGAACAATTATCCGATGTCATGAAAAACTTCTCTCTTAAAACAGGTAAGAAGAGGCATTAAAATGTTTATATTAATTTGTATTAATGAATTTTTTTATTAATTGTATTTTTCACATTAAATCCAAGGTATCCCCATGGATGCGCTAAAGATTTCCCTGGGTCTGGAGGTGTTTCGGGACTGTTATGAGGAGGATGGTCATATTCTCAGAGTGGTGGGGGGAGCTCTCCATGATTTTCTCAACAGCTTCAACGTTCTCTTAAAGCAAAGCACACCACCCACCCCTGAGGTACAGCGATACATCCACCAAGCCTCCATCCTCTGCCTAGACAAAGATCCAGGACTCCTGACTGTCTATTACTTCAACCCCCTCCCCACCACTGAGCTCTTCTTCTCGGGTATCATCCAGGCAGCAGCGTGTTTTCTCTATTGCACACGGGTGGAGGTCAGAATGGATGTTGGGGGTAAAGACAGTGGTGCGCTACAGGCCAATCATCAGCCCCATCTGCTGTACTCAGTGGTAGTGAGAGATGGCAAGAGCCTCACACCAAGCCCCATGAGGACACACTCATCTGGAGACATTCCCCTCTCACTGCTCTACTCAACTTTTCCCTTCCACATTCTCCTGGATCAGGAAATGGTCCTGATGCAGATTGGAGATGGTCTGAGGAGGAGGCTCGGGCGATGCAGAGATGGTCAAAGGAGAGCTGTTTTCAATGAGCACTTTGCCATTGTGTCACCTGAGATACGAGCCAGCTTCCAGGATATTTTGACCATGCTTAACACCCAGTTCGTGCTACGGGTGAAACATCATGGCGCAAGCTCTGCTGACAGCCCTGGAAAGGTATTTTTTGTTTTCCAATTTCTCCCTCTTGCATCCTATATATCGAAATGCTGATGCTAAAAATGGGCCACCAGTTATGTGTGAAACTGCTTACCTGGGAATTTCTAAAACGTCAAAGTTATTGCTTAGCTAAAACAAGCTGAACAGAGTGTGGAAAAACATCTATGTTTGCAACTTTGAATGCAATGTATGCAAGTTTGCATTCACAATGTGAACTTTTAAAGGTCTATGTGTCATTTTATCACACCGACATCAAAGAGAAAGAGGAAACAAAGATTGCTTTGGGTTTCATGTTGATTAGACAATTAACAAGAGCAACATGATTCAACTAATCAGTGCAAAGTAATTAGTAAGATTTTTACTCATAGGTTTATCTTAGTGCTGGTCTGAAATTTGTTTTTTTGATGTGGTTGAGGGAACATTTTTTATTGGCAAATCACTGTTCCCTTTCGTTCAGTCACTACGACGTACGTTAGTGACTAACGAATGGGGGTTTTGCCTAGAAGCCAATCATCTTCGAGCATAGAGAAAACGCCCAATGGCGTGCCAATGCCATGGGGCATGCGGAATTTGCATACGTAACTCCGCCTCACCGCGTGAGTATATAAGGAAGTACGTGGCAATATCGCATTATGTTTCTGCTTTCGGAGCCAAGAGTACCTACCTCTTCACTCCTCACAAGCCTTCTGAGACGCTGTCAGCTTCTTCGAGACGAGCAGCTTTCCAGTCGGTGTTGGTGTGACGGCGCGTTCCAGTGATCGCATACTTCCTGCCTGCTGATCTGCGCAGTGGTCTGCTAGACAGCTGTTGTGTGTTTCCCTGGGCGCTTCGGCATCGACTGAGAGGTTTCCTCTCACAAAAAGAGCTTGCGCGTGGCACGTCTTTTTCAAGATGGTTCGCCCGTGCACTTCCGGGTGCGATCGATCTCCGTTGCTGTCTATGGGCACATTCACTGCTCGACGTGTTTGGGCTTCAGCACGTTCGGGCAGTGATTGTGGCTGTGTCATGTTCCCACTGCGGGAACGTGACCATCGCAATGTCGCGGTCGAGACTCAGTGATCTCCGCAAGGAGAGAGAGTCCCCTCTGCCACACCCCAATCTACCGTCTCTGAGAGAGGTGGTACATTGGCTGGTGGCCAGGGTGACCTGAGGGCAGTGCTGTGGGAAACCCCGACGATACGTTCCTCGGGCCACGCCCCCCTCTCGCATATCGCTTCCCGTGAGTGCTGGACTGAAACAGCGGCCCGTCTCTGACGCCTCGTTCGTTTCGTTCACACTCCAGATAGCAATGAGATGTCGATCGCCGCATCCCAAGGTGGGCTAGAGTCCTTTGGGGATGACGATTAGGTTGTGCTCCGCCTTCGGGTGTGCCAGCGCTGCCTGATCTGACCTAGAGTTGACAGCCATGTTATCTCGGGCAGTCGCGAGTCTCGCGCGGGTGTGGAACTCCGCCCTGTTGCGAGTGCTCGTGGTTGCGCGATCGGTTTTGGGGGCGGCACCCGACAGCTGTTGGGCCCTGCCCCCAATGCCTTTCGCTCCCGAGGTGCATGAGTAGATCACGCGGTCACGGAAGTCCCCGTGCTTCCCGTGACCGTTTGGTGGCCTCCTCCGCCTTCTCTGCCCTTGATGGGGCCGCGGCCTAGGGTACACTGGGGCCCCCCCCCACTGTTGAACACTCTGTTGCGCACTACGGTGTCCACAGAGGGCTTTGACGTGGTGTGGCTGTCCTAAGCACCCTCCCTAAGCCTGTGGGCTCGTCTACTTCGGTGGCGTGGTCCTGCAAAGCTACGGGGCAGGCCGCCGCCCCTTTGCACATGCACAAGGATGGAGCCGACCCAGGGCTCTTCCATGAGCTGCGTGCCGCCACTGATCCTGCCCTCTGGGTGGTGAAGGTGGCCACACGCTCCCTCGGTAGGGCGATGTCCACAGCTGTGGTCCGGGAGAATTTCCTGGCCTTACCTGGTGATATGGGGGGGGGGGGGGGGGGGGGGGTGAGTGAGCCCGCCTCCTCAACTCGCCCATATCCCAGGCTGGCAAAAATCCTTTTGCTGCTGGCCCCCGGGCTGGCAGCACTTGGAAGGAACTGGTGTCCCATCTCTGAGGTCACAGAGACCGGTGATGGCAGTGTGTGCCGCCCCCGGGCCGCGCCGCTCTCGTCCCTCTCTGTCGCCAGCCTCCTCTCAGAGCAGACCCCAGTGGAACGTGCGTCCTTCCCTGGTCTCCTCTGTCAGGACGCAGCCGTTAACAGTGCCCCCACGCTGGGACGCTACGCCTCCCATGTTCGGGCCGGTAACGCTGCCTCGCTGCCCCACCCTGGGTACGTCTGTGGTTCGAGCGACCCCGTTGGTCAGTTCCTGGAGCCTGGCTTCAGCTTCAGGGGCTGTCCGCTGGGTCGCAAAGGCCATCAGGCTCGGCTATGCGATTCAGTTCGCGCAGGCTCCTCCCCGCTCTGGGGAGTTCGCTGTACCGTGATCGGGGCCAACGCCCCCGTCACACGTGCGGAGGTTGCCACCCTACTGGCGAAGGGTGCAATCGAGCCTGTCCCTCCAGCCGAAATGAAGTCGGGCTTCCTTAGCCCTTACTTCATTGTACCCTAGGAAACCGGTGGGTTACGCCAGTCCTGGACCTGTCCGTCCTGAACCGATCCCTTCACAGGCTTCCGTTCAGGATGTCGGTAGTGAACGCCTCCTCGGACGCGTTCGTCCGGTAGATTGGTTGCAGCGATCGACCTGAAGGACGCTTACTTTTATGTCTCCTTCCTCGATGCGGACCGTTCCTACGGTTGGCCTCGAGGGGCGGACATTCAGTACGCAGTCCCCCCATTCGGGCAGCTCTGTCCCCTCATGACTCTACGTAGTCTATCGAGGCAGCCCTTGCGCCACTCAGGCAGCACGGGGTTCGCATCCTGAACTACTTCGATGACTGGCTCATACTGGGTCACTCTCGTAAGCAGGTCTGCGGACACAGAGTCCAAGTGCTCCGGCACTTAGCCCGTCTGGGCCTTCAGGTCGACTGGGAGAAGAGCGACTCTGCCCCGTGCAGAGGATCTCTTTTCTCAGTATGGTTTCTGACTCGGTCGCCAGGTGCGTGCTGCTTACCAACGAGTGCGCACGCAGTCTCTGCTGACTTGCCTCCGTCAAATCGAGGGCAAGAGTGCAGTTCCACTGAACTTTTTCAGAGGCTCCTGGGGCATATGGCATCTGCAGCCGCGGTGACGCCGCTCGGATTGCTTCATATGAGACCGCTTCAGCATTGGCTTCGCGATCGAGTCCCGAGGTGGGCATGGCAGTCTGACACGCTCCGGGTACAAGTGACTCGGGCCTGCCTTCAGACACTCACCCCGTGATCGAACCTCAGTTTTCTACGGGCCGGTGTGCCCTTAGAACGAGTTTCCAGGCATGTTGTCGTATCGATGAATGCCTCTGCCACGGGTTGGGGTGCCATGTGCAATGGACAAGCAGCCGCTGGCTCCTGGAAACAGGACCCCAGCCCCTTCTGCATGTCAATTGCCTCGAGTTACTGGCAGTACGGTTCGCCCTGCACCGCCTCCGGGCGTTGCTAAGGGGTCAACATGTGCTTGTCAGGACAGACAACACGGCCGTAGTAGCGTACATCAACCACCTACGCTCTGGGTCTACGCTCCCACCCTATGTCTCAACTCGCCCGCCAACTTGTTTTATGGAGTCAGAAGCGCCTGAGGTCCCTTCGTGCTGTCCATATTCCAGGAGCCCGGAACCGTGCAGCCGACAAGCTCACGGTTTCAGCCACTCCCGGGAGAATGGTGACTCCATCCCCTGACGGCCAGCTGATTGGGAACAGTTTGGGACGCGCAGGTAGTCCTGTTTGCCTCCCACGACTCTTCCCACTGCAGCCTGTTCTATTCCCTGACCGAGGGCACGCTCGGCACGGATGCACTGGCGCACAGCTGGCCGCGGGGCCTACGCATATATGCGTTCCCCCCAGTGAGCCTACTCGCACAACTCCTGTGCAGGATCAGGGAGGACAAGGAGCAGGTCCTTTGGTTGCCCCGTACTGGCACGGCCGGACCTGGTTCCCCGAACTCTTACTCCTTGCAACAGCCCCTCCCTTGCTTTTCCTCTGAGACACTCAGAGACGGGGCACCCTATGGCACCCGCGTCCAGATCTTGGAACCTCCACGTGTGGCTCCTGGATGGGACGCGGCAGGTTTGAGTGGCCTACCACCTCCGGTGGTCGCCACCATCACTTCCGCTAGGGCAGAGTCCACTCGGCATGCCTATGCGTTGAAGTGGAACCTCTTCGTCACCTTGTGCTCTTCCCGCCAAGAAGACCCCTGGAAATGCCCGATCGGGTCTGTGCTATCGTTCCTCCAAGAGGGGGTTGGAGCGAAGGCTGTCTCCCTCCACCTTAAAGTTTATGTGGCCGCAATATCTGCCTACCACGATCTCTTGGGGGACAAAAAGGTAAGTCAGCACGACCTGATCATCAGGTTCCTGAGGGGGACGAGAAGACTGAATCGTCCACGCTCTCCTCGGAAGCCGAAATTCGGGCCGGCTAACTCTCATGTGACCCTGAGACCCCGGCCTGGATATGTGCCCAAGGTTCCCACCACTCCGTTCAAGGACCAGGTGGTGAACCTGCAAGCACTGCCTTTGGAGGAGGCATACCCAGCCTTGGCATTGCTCTGTCCAGTACACGCCCTCCGCGCTTACGTAGACAGCACGCAGTGTTTCAGGACCTCAGACCAGCTCTTGTCTGTTATGGTGGAGAGCGGAAGGGAAGAGCTCTCTCAAAGCAAAGGCTGTCTCACTGGTTAGTGGACACCATTGTTTTGGCTTACCAGCAGCAAGGTCGACCATGTCCCCTTGGGGTTAGGGAACACTCCACTCGGAGTGTGGCCTCCTCTTGGGCTTTAGCGCATGGCGCCTCGCTAACAGACATCTGCAGAGCTGCAGGCTGGGCGACACCGAACACATTCGCCAGATTTTACAATCTCAGAGTGGAGCCAGTATCCGACTATGTACTCGCCCCCCCGAGGGGCCGGTATTGGGCCAGGCTCAGGTGTCATCGCTTGCTCGCCATTCCACTCCACGGACTGGATACGTGCGATTATTTTTCCTCAGGTGAGTTCCCCGAGAGCCCTGAATTCCTCCAGCACCGCGTACGCCGATACCTGTGTGTCTGCCCTCTCACGAGCCCAGACCCTCGTGTCCGGCCAGGTGCCCCGTGTGCATTTTTCCCCTCCGGCGACCCCCACACGAGTATTTCCACCGTTAGCCTCCCTTGCGAGCAGGTGTCTTTCCCTTGGCAAGCCCCTGCCACCCTAGGGTTAAAAATTCCACCTGCAGCTGGTACCCTAGAGTTTTCCTCCCTACGGGCAGGCATCTTGGCATTCCCTCACTGGGATATGCTACCTGGAGCGCAGGAGTTCAGTCTTGGCTCCTCAAGCAGGTAACATAATGCGATATTGCCACGTACTTCCTTATATACTCACGCGGTGAGGCGGAGTTACGTATGCAAATTCCGCATGCCCCATGGCATTGGCACGCCGTTGGGCGTTTTCTCTATGCTCGAAGATGATAGGCTTCTAGGCGAAACCCCCATTCGTTAGTCACTAACGTACGTCTCCGTTCCCTCCTCAGGGAACGAGGGTTACATCCGTAACCGAGACGTTTCTTAGGTTGCAGATGATCCGTATAATAAGGGCAATGCAATAAAGTCCTGTACTACGATGAAATAAACATGGCGCCAAATGTAAAGACGTGGAAGGCCCCTCAAAGCCACAATTAATGAGATCTACCTGATTACATGAAAATAATTGCACAGCAACCTCATATCTAGATTAATTTAAGAAACAAGCAGTACACATTATATACATTGATGGTACAGAGACATTATAAGGAGTTTTTGCATCATGTAGGCTAATGTTTAGTCTTATGTGCTTTCCTTTATTGGTTACAATTATCTATATCAGGTAGAATTCATACAAGCTTTACCCCTTGATAATCTTGTGGAATATATTTTTATATTTGTCCCCCCTAAGAGCCCTTAATGGCATATTCATTGTTTTCACACAGACTAAATATCAGTTATATTATGCTTTGGGTCTTTTCAAAAACTCAATATTCATATACAGTAGTGGCCAAACGAGATGTCCAACCTTTGGCAATGTTCATCTTCACCCTTTATTTAAATATTATTAAACATTTTGTAAGCATTCTGCTTAATTGTGCTTGGAATTAATTGTTTTAGTGATAACACAATGTTACATGGCAAATTGTGCAGACATAATTTTTGGCTAGGCTGCCATACAAATAAATTATGAACACATGCCAAAACAAGAGAGAACCAACCAAATATTAATAAATGATTATGCTGTAGTCAGTACTTTTCCATTTTTTTGCATAGTAAATTAAAACCTGTAGCTGTAGTTTTCCTTTTTTTGCCAAATAATTTTGTCAGATAAACACATTCACCAAGTTTAGTGTTTTGTTTTTGCTTCATGTTTAAAATATTTTTTCAAAATCTAAAATATTTTCCTCATGTTTTGATTGTTTGATTGAACTTGTAGGGTCATAAAAAACAAATATCCCCTCTGACATCCAACATAATTTTTTGGACACTACTGTAGGTCAGATCATTTTGGGTATACACTATAAAACTTGAATATTTCCAGACAGTGTACACTATACAATTTTTCTGAAATAAGATAAATAGAAATCACTCAGCAAAAAAATAATTTAAACAAAACTATAAACGTAAGCAGATGTTAGGGTCAGGATGTTACAATGTGTAAACTATGCCTTTGAGCTAGATAAATTACATTATATTCAACCTTATCTGAAAACTAAAAACTATTTTTGCAACATTTTTTAAAATTGGTGGTGAATTCGTATTAGTTATTGCAATTTGTTTTATACGAAAAAAAAAAAAAAAATTAAAAAAAAAAAAAAAAAAAAAAAATATATATATATATATATATATATATATATATATATATATATATATATATATATATATATATATATATATATATATATATATATATATATATATATATATATATATATATTAAATAAAGGTCCATCCATAACCACACACACACCTATTCAAGCAGATTGTATGAAATTGTATGAATGTGATTGTATGAAATTCATACAAATTCACAATTACGTATAATATTACCTATGAAGTGTCTTCATATATACAGTGAGGAAAATAAGTATTTGAACACCCAGCTATTTTGCAAGTTCTCCCACTTTGAAATCATGGAGGGCATAACCACACACACACTATTCAAGCAGATTGTATGAAATTGTATGAATGTGATTGTATGAAATTCATACAAATTCACAATTACGTATAATATTACCTATGAAGTGTCTTCATATATACAGTGAGGAAAATAAGTATTTGAACACCCAGCTATTTTGCAAGTTCTCCCACTTGGAAATCATGGAGGGGTCTGAAATTGTCATCGTAGGTGCATGTCCACTGTGAGAGACATAATCTAAAAAAAAAAAATCAGAAATCACAATGTATGATTTTTTAAAATATTTATTTGTATGATACAGCTGCAAATAAGTATTTGAACACCTGTCTATCAGCTAGAATTCTGACCCTCAAAGACCTGTTAGTCTGTCTTTAAAATGTCCACCTCCACTCCATTTATTATCCTAAATTAGATGCACCTGTTTGAAGTCGTTAGCTGCATAAAGACACCTGTCCACCCCATACAATCAGTAAGAATCCAACTACTAACATGGCCAAGACCAAAGAGCTGTCAAAAGACACTAGGGACAAAATTGTACACCTCCACAAGGCTGGAAAGGGCTTTGGGGAAATTGCCAAGCAGCTTGGTGAAAAAAGGTTCACTGTTGGAGCAATCATTAGAAAATGGAAGAAGCTAAACATGACTGTCAATCTCCCTCGGACTGGGGCTCCATGCAAGATCTCACCTCGTGGGGTCTCAATGATCCTAAGAAAGGTGAGAAATCAGCCCAGAACTATATGGGAGGAGCTGGTCAATGACCTGAAAAGAGCTGGGACCACCGTTTCCAAGGTTACTGTTGGTAATACACTAAGACATCATGGTTTGAAATCATGCATGGGTTCCCCTGCTTAAACCAGCACATGCCAAGGCCCGTCTTAAGTTTACCAATGACCATTTGGATGATCCAGAGGAGTCATGGGAGAAAGTCATGTGGTCAGATGAGACCAAAATAGAACTTTTTGGTCATAATTCCACTAAACGTGTTTGGAGGAAGAAGAAAGATGAGTACCATCCCAAGAACACCGTCCCTACTGTGAAGCATGGGGGTGGTAGCATCATGCTTTGGGGGTGTTTTTCTGCACATGGGACAGGGCGACTGCACTGTATTAAGGAGAGGATGACCGGGGCCATGTATTGCGAGATTTTGGGGAACAACCTCCTTCCCTCAGTTAGAGCATTGAAGATGGGTCGAGGCTGGGTCTTCCAACATGACAATGACCCGAAGCACACAGCCAGGATAACCAAGGAGTGGCTCTGTAAGAAGCATATCAAGGTTCTGGCGTGGCCTAGCCAGTCTCCAGACCTAAACCCAATAGAGAATCTTTGGAGGGAGCTCAAACTCTGTGTTTCTCAGCAACAGGCCAGAAACCTGACTGATCTAGAGAAGATCTGTGTGGAGGAGTGGGCCAAAATCCCTCCTGAAGTGTGTGCAAACCTGGTGAAAAACTACAGGAAACGTTTGACCTTTTGCAAACAAAGGCTACTGTACCAAATATTAACATTGATTTTCTCAGGTGTTCAAATACTTATTTGCAGTTGTATCATACAAATAAATAGTTAAAAAAATCATACATTGTGAATTCTGGATTTTTTTTTTTTAAGATTATGTCTCTCACAGTGGACATGCACCTACGATGACAATTTCAGACCCCTCCATGATTTCTAAGTGGGAGAACTTGCAAAGTAGCATATATATATATATATATATATATATATATATATATATATATATATATATATATATATATATATATATATATATATATATATATATATATATACATATATTTATATGGTAACATTTACTGCAAACTGGTCCAAAACTCTGAATTAATTCCCATCCTCCCAACCCTCTCATTGTAGCATATGGACCTGAAGGGACAGATGATCTTCATGTCAGAAATGAGCGCTATCCTCTTCCTCGGTTCACCGTGTGTGGATAAGCTGGAGGAGTTGACAGGCCGGGGCCTCTACCTCTCTGACATTCCCATCCACAATGCGCTACGCGATGTTGTTCTGGTTGGGGAGCAGACCAAGGCCCAAGATGGACTAAAAAAACGCCTGGGCAAAGCCAAAGCTGCCCTGGAACAGGCACACCAGGCCCTGGAAGAAGAAAAAAGGCGAACGGTAGAGCTGCTCTTCACGATATTCCCAGGGAACGTCGCTCAGCGTTTGTGGCAGGGACTTCCTGTGCAGGCGAAAAAGTTTGATCATGTCACCGTGCTGTTCTCAGATATTGTGGGCTTCACTGCGACCTGCTCACGTTGTACGCCCATGCAGGTGGTAAACATGCTCAGTGAGCTCTACACTAGGTTTGATCACCACTGCGGTGACCTGGATGTGTATAAGGTGAGATAAAGTACCTAGGTAAACTATGCAGAACATTTCACTATTGATAAGTGTTAAATTCTTTGTGAATGAATAGTCGTTTGATTTGACTGTTTTTGGCATAGTGTATCGAAACCTTTTTTGGTCCTTTAACTTCAAACAAGCAAAAAAGGGGGCTGTTTTTTTTCTTCTTCTAAGATTGCAAAATATGTTTCTTTAACTTTATCTAGGGGCCTTTGGGATTTTGAGACAATCATTCACCCGAAATCTTTTTCATTTTTCACAATTTCTGACATGCAGGCTCATAAACTGCTGGGAGGTTAGCTAATGTAATCTCTAGCAGAATTTCCCATACACATGCAGCAGAGATGAATTTCTTGTAAAAGACAGTGGAGGTAAAGTTTAGCTTAGTGTCAGGCTTTGCTTACATTCTTAGAGACAGCTATATCCTAAAATAGATTCTCCTCTTGTCTTCTCCCAACATATCTCAGCTGGTTCATGATGTGTGTCTAAAACATCTCCATACTGAATGTGCAATAACAGGGAATTAATGTCTCTCAAGCTGTCAAAACTGTACCATTTTGTTAACGTAAAGTTAGTTTGTTATAGCGGGTTTCAAAATAGCTTACTTTCAACGCTCAATCTTCTAATTGATTGTAACTGAATCAGGTAACCTAATCTGGTGCATGGTTGGGAATGCACTGGTGAGCTTTTAATAATTAAAATTATGATAAAATATATGATCTTATAATATTTACACAATAATATAATATAATGTATCAATTATCACAATGGTTCTGTTAATTGATTTTATCTAACACATGGCTGTCACAAGAGAGGCAATTCAGAATGTTATGGCAGCCATGAACCTTGAATATACCCAGAGCTGTGTTATGAAATATTTAGCACTCTGCTCTCATAACCTTTCATATGTCCTCATTTGTGCGTTCAAGGTGGAAACCATTGGCGATGCGTACTGTGTAGCTGGAGGATTACACAAAGAGTGTCCGACCCATGCTGTCCAGATTGCTCTCATGGCTCTGAAGATGATGGAATTGTCGGATGAGGTCATGACTCCCATGGGGGAGATCATCAAGGTCAGTGTTTCATCAGGTTTTTCCAAACGATGAGTACATTTATAGCATGAATATGAAATGAGTCAAATGTTTCATGATTATTTTTGTCTTTTATTCATTTATTTAAATGTCTCTCATTTGTCATGCAAACCTTTACTAGACTGCTGATATTAAACAAAAAATAACGCAACTGTTTGTTTGTTGTTCGTTAGTAAAATAAGAAATTCTCAATTTAACATCGACGTGTGACTCATTTACACAGAATGCTTGTACATTTTTGTGCAAACACACTCCCACTACAAGGGAAAATAATTTTTGAAAGGTCACATCTAATGTATCCTATTTTAGGCTCAAAAATAGGTACGTTCATATTATTCATATGGTTAATCATCACCCAGAATAAGTTATCAAAATTGGAATTAGAATATGAAAACTGCTGATTTGAAGATTGGGATGAATTGGCAAACAATAGACATCAGGAGATTAAAATGGACTCAGAAATAGTAATATTACACATGGTTTGAAATAAAGAATTTTTAAAAAGAAGATTTGAGAAGAAAGATGTAAAGCAAAACAATTTAACATTTTTTAACGGAGTGTATGCTTTATTCTCAGATGCGTATCGGGATCCACTCTGGCTCAGTTTTGGCAGGTGTGGTTGGTGTTAAAATGCCCCGCTACTGTCTCTTTGGCAATAACGTCACATTAGCCAACAAGTTTGAGTCCTGTAGCCTGCCAAGAAAGATTAACGTCAGTCCCACCACATACAGGTATAAACAGAGACAACTGTCCTGCTTGTTTTTTCTCTTGTACATAACTTATTGGTGTCTGTTTTTATTATTATTATTTGAATCAGCATGTTTCTAATTCTCTTGTAGTTTTCAGATATACACAAATATTTAACCTAAAATATTTTTTACACATAAATGAGCTTAACAGCTAGTTATTTATTGTACAATGAAGTGTCAGTAACTATATTAGTTTTGGTAACACTTTACAATAAGGTTAATTTGCTAACATTAGTTAACTGCATTAGTTAACATAATGAACTGCACTTATAAAGCATTTAATAATATTTGTTAACGTTAATTTCAGCATTTACTAATGCATTATTAAAATCTTATTCGTTAATGCACTGTGAACTAGCATGAACAAACCATGAACAGTTGTATTTTTATTAACTAATGTTAACAAAGATTAACTAATGCTGAACAGAGGTGCTGTTAGTTCATGTCAACTAATGCTTTAACTAATGTTAACTAATACACCCTTATTGTAAAGTATTATCTTAGTTTTACATAAACGAAGACCAGGAACATTCCACCAAATGGTTCTGTGTTTTTTTTATGTTTAAGAAAGAATAACACAGAAGATCGTTTTTATTAAATCATTTCAGGCTGAGCCAAAACATGTATAAATTTTTTTTTTTCATATTCCACTCTGTTACAGCTGATTTACAGTTTTACTGTGTACCTGCAAGTGGGCTTTAGGACAATTTGTTACTTCTCTCTCATTTTAGATTGTTAAAAGATTGTCCAGAGTTCACTCTCATCCCCCGGAGAAGAGAGGATCTTCCGCCTAACTTCCCTGCTGACATCCCTGGAGTTTGTTACTTCCTCCAGGCTCGCGATCAAAAGACAAGTGCTGCTTCCAGAGGCTGTGCTACAGAGGAAACTCAGCCCAGTGGATGAAAACACAAAATCTTTCAGAAAATGAATGGAAAGAGTGGGTTAATATTGCCTGTCACTCGGTGTATCTTTTTAGTTGAGCCAGAGGTAGTTTATCATCCAACTGTTGAATGTTGCCAAAAAGCTATCAAATAACACTCACTAGAAGGGTTTCACTGGGCACTGTGCTTTTCTTCACAGTGGTGTTAAGTATGAGTCCTGTGTTTTTGATCGGCTGAACATTTTTGTTTTAATAAAGTAATTTGTTTATTTTGACTTCCTAACTGTATACCAAAAAATCTAAAAAGCAGAGTATATCATCCACATTTGTATCTATAATGATTGACTGTCTCTTTAAATGTTATTGAGTCAAAAGAGTGAATCATTTATAGTCTATAAGGACAACATATAGCCTATCGATTTAATAATCTGAATAGAGCACGTCATTATAGTACACAGTAAAGGCGAAGAAAAGCACACAGTAAAGCATCACCTCAGCAGAGCCCGACCACAATCATACTTAAACTATACGTTGTGACATTTTTTGTATTGTAATAGATCTGTAATAAACATGCTTTACTGAAGTTTGTTGTTGATGTTTCAATGCGACCTGCTCTTTCTATGAAACGAGTGAAAAGGAGACCACATAAAAGATAACAGTGTTGCATTATGCTAAATTCTGTGGTCTCTTAACATTTTTTAACAAAACAGGGGTCATGTGGGGTATTGCCTAAAATCCATGCTTTATTTAAATGAATGTGGTGATATATCAGAAGTACAACACAGAAATGCAGTAGTAGCCTAATCCTGCCTGTGCCTACCATAATTTTTGAATTTCATTTTGATCCTCTACATTCATCACTATTATACACACATATTAAAAAACTGTTGAAATAAACATAATTTATAAGAATTACAATTGGAGCATTTTATAATGAGGAATCAGAACAGGCCTACTATAAAACCCCCAAACAATGATTTGCATTTGCTAGCATTTTGAATTTTAATCCAAGATTGATAAATTAGAGAAATAGTAGTTCAGTAGTTCGTTGATTGGGACACTTTTTCTTGGCCATCTCAAGGGCAAAAAGTGTCCCAATCAACCTGAATTCACCCTTATATCTTGCAATTTTATATGATGACTATCAACCAGATTATGAAAATTCCAACGTCTTTATAAAAAAATATATATATATATATATATAAAAAAAACATTTTTCTTAAAACAATTTTTCATTATTTAGATTAATTACAATCTTACGATCTTTCTAAGTAACTCCCTTGATAATATCTCCTGAGAGCATTGCACTTGATCGATGAATATTAATAAGGTCATGCTGGCGTTGCTTGGTAACCTACCCGGAGCGTACAAGACGTAACCTAATTAATATTTATGTGCCAGGCCTTCAACCATAGTAGGAATCGTTAATTCGCCAGTTTATTAGCGCCCACTCTGCGCCCACCCACTAACGGCTAACTCGCAACCAATCAGGTAGGTTTTCAGGACAAACGTCATGTTGCGTAATTAATATTCATAAGACATTCATCCAACGTCGTATAATTCCAGAATCCGGGATCTAGCGAAATGCAAATTCGCGAGAACCAGCTGTGTGTACTCTTTGCATCCCCGCGCTCCCGTTGGCTACATCCTCTGTCAATAACAATGAGCTCGTTTCAGAAATGGTGGTTTCAACCGTAACAGCTGTACGGGTTGTCAGTTCTGGTGTTTAGTTATTTAATCTATCAGAAAAGGGTTTGGCGAATTAATCGAAACATGGTATGTATATAGCAATAATATGAATGCGGCTGTGCATGTATTATGTTTGTTTTCTAGTCACTATTCACGTAAATATTTGCAGTGTAGCTTACGGTATCATCGGCTGTGTAAAAGACATTACACAAATATGTAATTCTGTATTATAGGCAAATAATGACCTAATTGTGTATTAAAATGTAACCTTTGCAGGGAAGCACAGCTTTGATTTACGCACAGAAAGCTCTACAACATATTTGTATAGATGGCTGAATGTGTAACGTAAACAATATGAAAGCAAATAATTTATCTGCAATATATATAGTCACATATAAAGATATTGTATGTTTGAATTTCACAATTGTATATTTTATCTCTTTTTTGACAGTATGGTTTTGTGAACCACGCACTGGAACTTCTGGTGCTGAGAAATTATGGTCCAGATGTGTGGGAGGACATCAAGTGAGTTCAAATGGACTTCCATATTACATCATGGACAACCTTTTTTTTTACACTGAATATTCTATTCACTGAATATTATAAAATGTGTGTGTGCACATACTATAATATATGTTCTCACATAGCTAACGTCTGACTTAAAGAGGTGTTTGTGTGTGTGATCAGCAATGTTTGATTTGACAGTGACACTTGCAAAAATTAGATTTGAAAGTTCCTGAAATAAAATAACATTTCAGCAATTGCTATTTTATTCTCAGCACAAGGGGAAAAGTAGTTGTATTTGCAAATAAAATGTATTATATTAATAGCTCAGGATGTTGTGATAGCCCGGCCTTTACTACCAGCTGCACTTTTTCATTAATTCAGAGCATGAGAAATCACGCATAACATGTCGTGGGGTGAGGTCACAGGCGTACAACTTTTTCCTCTTGCACAAACAGTTCAGCCTTATTTTAACTTCCTCCATCTCTTTGACATGACTTTTAAGAGCAGTATTTTCAAGTCACAGCTGTGCTTAATGTAAACATGTTAATGTAAACATGTTTTAGAGCCTGTTTAGGCTCAAGTTGTGAGCTTGAGTCTCACTCAATGTTCTGGCAACATTTTCAGCGAGGTTCAGTATTATCACAAGGTTAGCAGCATCTCTCAGGGCAATGTACCAGACGTGATTAATGACGCTTCTAGTTCTATTTTTGGGTTGAGTGTTAAGTGTTTTCCTTTGTTGATTATGTTGTAACATTTTGGCTGAACCTCTCTCTGGTCATTTTTGGTCAATCATCATGATTTTTTTTCCCTAGCTAAATTTAGTAATATGGTCAAGCAAATCATCATTTTTTCTGACCTGAATTTTCTGACCTAGGCATTCTAAATAAACATCTTTAGTTGTTTTTTGTTGTTGTTAATTTGATAATGTAATAGTGATTGCTTGATATTCTTAATCTTTTATATAATTATTATTATTATTTTATTTTTATTTTTTCAGGAGAGAGGCTCAGGTTGATGTAGAAGGACAGTTTCTGGTCAGAATTATCTATGAAGATGCCAAAACATATGACCTTGTGGCTGCTGCAAGCAAAGTACTAAGTAAGTTTGTTTTTATTTTGTTGTTGTTTTTGAAGGATAGAGGTATTCATTTGCTTAAATTTAAATTACTTAATTATTCATTAATTAAATTATTTTTAAGTGTTATTAAAACAGAAGTGGTTCATTAAAGAGGTTCTCATCATGGTTAACTGGTGTTATACCATAAAATGTAGCAAAATTACATAGTTTAAATGTAAAAAATCTTCTTGATGTTTTTTATGATAATTTTAATTTTCCTTTGATTTAAATATGATTTCTTCTCCAATAGAAATGGATGCCGGAGGTATCTTGCAAATGTTTGGGAAAATGTTCTTTGAGTTCTGTCAGGAATCTGGCTATGACACCATTCTCCGAGTGTTGGGCTCTAATGTCCGTGAATTTTTACAAGTAAGAGGCTACTGTTTTTATCACCCAAAATCAGCAGCAGCAATGTCGAGAAAGTCAAGCAAGCAACACTGTCTGTTCTCTATTTCACACATTGCATGTACTGTACTTTGTGTGAGGGTGATTTTTAGAATAGTTAAAAGATAATAATAGACTGGGTCAGTTTTGTTAGATTGAACAATGGAAATGATATGTTTTGTGTCAGAGTTGATACAAATTGACAATAACATCATCAATTTTCTTTTTAAATAATTCTTAATGTCCCATCTCTACCTTTTTGCTAAATATATAAATTATAGATTGTGTTTTTCAAAGCATGTAATTTATTTGGTTTATTTTGTGAGAAATTCTATGCTAAGGCTGTGTCCATAGTAAGTGCCAAAATTAAAAATGAGAGAAAAGTTTGGAGTTTTTAGATATATTTAAATATTCATTAAACTCATTATTGCAGGTTATCATATATTATGAATTTCTCATTAGTAGTGTTTGAATGTGATGATGCCAGCCTAATTGAGATTCTCATTGTTGCTGCTAGATTAATTTCAATACTTTAAATATTGAGTAGCATGTAACTTAGTACAGCAAGCTATCCTGTTTTCACTCCCTTTTTTTTGCATTCACTTATTCCAGCTAAAACAAAAATCTGCTCTTTGCATCACCACATTAAGATCATCTTTTTCTCTCCTTCAGAATCTGGATGCATTGCATGACCATCTGGGCACCATCTACCCCGGAATGCGTGCGCCCTCCTTCCGTTGCACGGATGCAGAGAAAGGGAACAACCTTATTCTACACTATTACTCTGAGAGAGAGGGCCTTCAGGACATCGTCATAGGGATCATCAAGACGGTTGCACAGCAGATTCATGGAACTGAGATTGAGATGAAGGTCTGCTTGTTCTGTGTCTGTGTATTGATTATACTTTGTTTCTTTAATTGTCTTTAGCCTGGCACATTGAGATTGGTTGCAAAGATGAATGGTAGAAAAGATCCTGTGGTCAGTTCTTACCCCTAATCAAAAGACAGGTCTGATTATACATTAAAATTAATTAATAATTAATAGATAGATAGATGGTTTATCCTTTGTCACCACGCTTCAGTCTCTGCCTTATTTTTCAAATAAACTCCCCTTACCCAATAAGAGCTAATCATCCCCCAGACGGCAGACTGCTCTTTCCGTCTCTCTCTCTCTCCATCTGGGCTTAGTGTGAAATGAGTCCAATCGACAGACCCTCGAAATGCAACACCTGACTTGAAAAAAATGTTAGCCATTGTCGTCATGGTGATGGCAGGGCAAAGAGACAGCGACTTGACGTCAGTGAAATGGGCTCAACTTCAAGCTGTGAGAGAAAAAACAGCTTCTCTGCATTCAGCCCAAGCTGATATGATGTCTACAATTTAAAAAAAGCTTTTAGGGCCATTTTCAGTGAAATTTCTAAAGGGATAACAGAGAGACACTGCAATGAGTGTCTTATTCCAAAAGTTATTTCTGTATTTGACTCATACTCAATACACTAAACATTCTCCTTTATTAAACACTCAGACACACTTGAAGCTGTAACTTTCTCTTTGCTTAGTCTAAACGCTATGCAAGGACTGAAGACTTGAATGAGATCACTGATCCTTAGAACTTAAGATGATATTGTTTGGAATCATAAGAGACCATTAGACTCTGCCTTTTTTGTTCTTAAATGAATATTCAATACAAATTAATCTCAATCAACAACATTTGTGGCATAATGCTGATTACCACAAAAAATAATAATAATAATTTGGACTCATCCTTTATTTTCTTTAAAAAGGTAAATCAAAGTTACCTTGAAAGCATTATAATGGTTCCAATTTTTTAAGGATATAAAAGCAAACATAATTTAATGCAATTTAATATTAAGCTTATTTTATAAAGGCATAATTTATTTCTGTTGAAACATGCATATTATTTGAGCTGTAAAGCTGTTTAAATACTTTTGAATCAGCAAGTATTTTAATGTTTACAGATACGCTCTATTCAGCAGTGCCTCACTGTAACCCAGATTTTTTCTTTTGTTTTAAATGTATAAATTGTTTTAAAAAATTTTTTTAAAGTTTTTTAAAATTTGTTTGGAGATTTGTCAAAGACTTTAGATATACAAAGGCGATACACTCTTATTATAAATGTGAGAAAGTGCAACGTGCAATATGGTGGAGTCCCGCCTTCTAACTTAAAGAGCCAATCACAGATTGGTAAAGTCATTGTGTCACTACTGCTGCTGTTAGAAGCTTTGGTTGCTATAAAAAGTTTGAGGATTTGCCACCTCTCTTCCCTGCTTATGACAAGGTGGTGGAGGTTTGGTGGAGGCCGTGGCCAAGTTAAATACTTAGTCTATATTCGTCCTGTCTTTCCAGCCACACAGTTTTCAATTACTTTATGATCATGTGGCTGAATGAGCATGGGTATGGGACGATGCCTAGGGTTGAAGTGACACTGGCCACTAGACACTAGTTTTGCAGACAATACCAGGCTGACCTGCTTAGGGACCTTGATGAAGGCGAGTGGGTGGGGCCCAGCGCAATTAAAGAGCTGCGTTGAGCCATAGATTTGTCTCTATGGGCTACCAAGGAGATGGCCTGTGCCATCGGTCAATCCATGGCATCTTTTGGTGGCTACGGAGAGGCACCTATGGCTAAACCTGTCAGGGATTAAAGAAAAAGATCAATCTTGGCCTCTTCTGCGTCGCAGTCAGAACTGTCATCGAGAGGTTTCAGTGGCTCAAAGCTCCTCTGCGGAGCCCTCAGAAAATCTGCTTCCCCCACCGCCATAGAGGTAGCATCCTTTGAGGCACAGTAGTTTGCAACAAATGTATTACTCAGCATCTGCCCCAGTTCCACTGGGAGGCTCGCTGCCTCGAGGAGGGTTCTAAGGGAATGTATTAGGTTGTTCCCTGCCGGTAATCAGCTTCAAAACATGAAACGTATTTCTCAGTATGCACTCAAGAGACTGATTCCCTTGGTAGACTTTTGGCAGCGCGGAAACTTCGGCAAAATGTGTCTCAATGGGTCAATGGCAAGCTATAGAAAAGGGGTACAGAATTCAGTTTGGTTCTCATCATCTGCTATTCAAAAGGGGACTATTTACAGTTGTAGGCCCAGAGCAGGCTCAGGTGCTGGAACAGGATTGTTCAGTCTCTCTTGGCAAAGGAGGCGATAGAGCGCATTCCTCCTTCTGAGAGGGACTCCAGGTTTTGCAGCCAGTACTTCAGAATTCCGAAGGATAAGGTGTTGCGTCCCATTTAAGATCTCTATCAATTTAAACATACTCTGAGGATGTACAGGTTCAAGATGCAATTCAGCTCATCGTGACTCAAAGCAGGTCCAAAGACTGGTTTGTCACGATGGATCTAAAGGACACTTACTCCAAAACAGACAAAGAGCTGCTCAGCGCTTCGTAGTTCTGCGTGTGGTCCATGTAAACATGTAGGGTGCAAAGGGGACACAGCAACGCTAGGGCTGGGTCTGCTTCCTTCGAGGGGCAGCGTTTTGCAAGTTCACCACCTGGTAGGAACTTTGGGCATGTATCCAGGCCAGGGTCTCAGGATCACATGAGACGAAGCCAGCCCAATTTCAAGACACGAATCGTTAATGGAAGTAAGTGCGGTCAAGAATGCTGTCTTAAGAAACGGGATTCTAAACTCAACTGACTGACAACTGACAGAGAGTACCACATAGAGATCCAAGGAAGGTATGAAGTGGGGCCTAGGAGGATTTAACCCCTTGGCACTTCTCAGAAACCGGATGACCAGGCCATGCTTCCTCAGTGACTTACCTTCAACTGCACGTGATGTGCCGCAATTGCAGCCTTCAAGGTGGAGGTCCGCTCCAACCTCTCTTGCAGGAAAGAAAGCACAGAGCTGATCGGGCATCTCCGGGCGGCTTCCCACCGGGAAAAAACCCACTCAATGAATAGACTCCATTTCAAAGCATAAACACGCTTAGTAGAGGGGGCTCTAGCTTGAGTGATAGTGTCTACCACCGCTGGTCCTCCATGTAAATCCTCCGTGTCCTGTCAGAAACCACACATGGTGCCATATGATGCCCCATTCCTGAAAAAGCAGGTCCTTCCTCAGGGGAATCTGCCAAGGAGGCAGAGGAGTTTGTGAGGAGCATTAGGTCCAGGAACCAGGTCCGGGTGGGCCAGTAAGGCACAACCATCAAGACCTACTCCTCATCCTCCCTGACCTTGCACAGTGTCTGTGCAAGTAGGCTCACTGGGGGAAACATACATTTGGGGGAAACACACATTTGCAGGAAAGAGACCATCTCTTTTCTAATATCTTCATGTTTACTTCTGATGTTCCAAAGCAACTGATACTTGTTGTAATAGGTCTGAAGAGTGAATTTTATCTAAAAATAAAATTTACATTTAAATCTTTAAATTTGCTGATAATCGGGTGACCAGATTGCAAAGCAGAATACAAAGCAGAAAAAACTTTGGGTTTACGTACCTCTCTCATTTGGCATGAATCCAAATGTTTCCATGGCTAACATTTAATTGCTAACCTATTATTTATTTTTTAAACAAAGCTTTGTTCAGTCATGTCATAATATTCACATAAAACAGCATTCACATCCAAAAAGGCGAGGGCGAGGGCGAGGTCAGTCACCGTGCGCAGTTCCTGCATTAACACCAGCTCAACCCTCGTGCAGCTCATTGAGAGCTTTTGCCTGATGGACATGCAGGATGGCCATGGCATGCAGGGGCAGAGGCTGCCTGTCCAGTGGCATTGTAAGCCTTATCAGCCAGGGCTGCCGTCGTCTTACATGCCTTGGATGGGAGACGCGGATGATTCCGCCATTATTATTTAAACAATTTTTTTTATTTTTTATTGTTTCTCTTTTTTTATTTTTTCGTCACAACACAGATAAATGAAGCAATTTGTCAGGGCCAGGCAAGGCCATAACAATAAACAAAACGGCCACTAACTAAATCCAATTTATTACTAACTAAACATAGAAATAAAAAAATAGATATAAAAAATAGAAAAAGAAAATACAGTCATCTTAACATCTTGCCAAGGTAAAAAAAACGATTATAACTAATATAATTATAAACAAGTGAAAACAGTATGGACAAAGTAAAAAGTCAGAATGAGAGTGCTTTACAGAATTAAATAAGAATTGGTGACAACCTTAAATAAGAGACACGATTTAGCTGATCACAAGCCAACAACAACAGTCACTCTCTCAATACTAGCTACAACACGCCAGCAACACTCTCCCCTCTGCCATGTCCACATCCCGGGCATTCTTTCAAAGGATGGTTCCATTCCAGTCCACCAATCACTGGTCTCCAATACGTCCAATCAAGGCGGAGCTACCTGTGAGCGAGCGAGAGAGAGAAAAAGAGAGAGATGTGCACACACACGTCTCTACAGACAGGGAGGGGGAGGAAAAACAACAATACGTCCCAACAATAAGTAACACTCCCACCCATCAAAAGTCAATACAGGGATTCTTTCCTTTCGTTTTGACACATTTTTTACAATTAAATTAACTTTGGTAGACACAGGAAAGAGCATCTGCCAACACATTCTCACTACCCTTCTTGTGGAGTATTTCAAGGTTGAAATTTTGAACCATTAATGCCCACCGCATCAGCCTTTGATTTGAGTTAGACATTCGCAAAAGGAAGACTAGGGGGTTATGGTCAGTGTATACTACCACTGGTACAGAACTTCCACCAATATAAACTTCAAAATGTTGAAGGGCTAGGAGTAATGCGAGGGCTTCTTTTTCGATTGTACTGTAGTTGCATTGTGCTCCTGAAGATTTCCTCGAAAAATAGTTTATTTGATGATCAATTCCTGTTCCAATTTGAATGGACAGTGAAATTAGGGGAAGGTGCTGTGTTGATTCAGCAATTGCACGCTCCACCTATGAAATGTCCATGTAGCCTACCCCTTGGCGGCTTCACCATCGAGGGTAATGAGAGTGGAGGAGGCTGCCAAAAAGGACATGAGCCATCCACAAGCGCTGTCTCAGCATGCTCACGGCCCAGGCATGTGAGACAGTGATCATGGCCATCAGATGAAGCCAGGAAACAACAGCCACCAGAAACACACAAACAGAAAGTTTACTTTTAGTTTAAGCTTTAGTAACTAAAAGTGACTGTGTTTTTGTCATTTTTATTTGTTTTTTTTTTGTTGTCTTTATAGTTTTTATTCAATTTAAATGTTTGTTTATTTAGCTTCAATTATTGTAGTACTTCAACTTAAACTAAATGAAAATGAAAAATGCTGTCTTGGCAACAAGCTGAAATAAAATAAATGTAGGTGTTTTTTAGTTAACTATAATAACCATGTTTCAGTCCGCACAAGTATTTCCTTTTTGTTACCTTCACATGTATAATGTTTGGAAATTAATTCTCCAAATGAGACTCTAAATCTGTTATTTGTGGGGGTGTACCAGGTCATTCAGCAGAAGAGTGAAGAATGCGATCACATTAAGTTCTTGATTGAGGAGAAGGACTCAGAGGAGGAGGCATTTTATGAAGACTTGGATGGTTTTGAGGAGAATGGGACTCAAGAGACACGGATCAGTCCATACACCTTCTGCAAGGCTTTCCCATTCCACTTGATGTTTGACAAGGATCTCATGCTTTCACAGTGTGGAAATGCCATCTTTAGAGTTCTGCCACAGGTTTATCTGCTCAAAACTGATTGTTTATTTTACAAATATAAAAGTGAGATATTTAGAAAGTATATATAAAGTGTGATGGAGTAACGTCAATTTATGTGTGTCATCCTCCAGCTGCAGCCTGGCATCTGTAACCTGTCCTCAGTGTTCTCTCTGGTGCGGCCACACATAGACTTTAGTTTCCATGGCATCCTGTCTCATATCAACACTGTCTTTGTGCTGCGGAGTAAGGTCTGTTTGTCTCAAAACACATTACATACAGTCTGATAAAAAAACCCCACCAACAATCATTAACAAAAATGTGGTTAATATTTTATGACACAAGTGTGTTTATCAGTTTTATAGTATCTCACATACTCATATCCAAATACAAGGATTACAATGCATGTTGTAAGAAATATGAAAATTAAAATTGGTTAAATACATGTTTAGGTTTGTTAATGGTTTCATGTAGGAGGGCCTGCTGAACGTAGAAACTGCTGAGAATGAAGATGAACTCACAGGAACAGAGATCAGCTGTCTCAGACTGAAGGGCCAGATGATTTCACTTCCTGAGACTGAGAACATCCTTTTCCTGTGTTCACCAAGGTAGATGGAAACGACTGAAATATTACCAATAAAGCACATGGTTTTGATATATATACTATATTGCCAAAAGTATTGGGACACCCCTCCAAATCACTGAATTCAGGTGTTCCAATCACTTCCATGGCCACAGGTGTATAAAATCAAGCATCTAGGCATGAAGACTGCTTCTACAAACATTTGTGAAAGAATGGGTTGCTCACAGGAGCTCAATGAATTCAAGCGTGGTACCATGATAGGTATCCACCTGTGCAATAAATCCATTCTTGAAATTTCCTTACTACTAAATATTCTCTGGTCAACTTGTAGCAATTGGGAACAACAGCAACTCAGCCACGAAGTCAAATCACAGAGGGTGGTCAGCGCATGCTGAGGCGCACAGTGTGCAGAAGTCGACAACTTTCTGCAGAGTCAATAGCTACAGACCTTCAAACTTCGTGTGGCCTTCAGATTAGCTCAAGAACAGTGCAGAGCTTCATGGAATAGGTTTCCATGGCCGAGCAGCTGCATCCAAGCCTTACATCACCAAGTGCAATGCAAAGCGTTGGATGCAGATGTGTTAAACACACCGCCACTGGACTCTAGAGCAGTGGAGACGTGTTCTCTGGAGTGATGAATTACGCTTCTCTGTCTGGCAATACGATGGACAAGTCTGGGTTTGGCGGTTGCCAGGAGAACGGTACTTGCCTGACTGCATTGCGATAAGTGTAAAGTTTGGTGGAGGGGGATTATGGTGTGGGTTGTTTTTCATTGGTTGGGCTTGGCTCCTTAGTTACAGTGATAGGAACTCTTAATGCTTCAGCATATCAAGACATTTTGGACAATTTCATGCTCCCAACTTTATGGGAACAGTTTAGAGATGGCCCCTTTCTGTTCCAACATGACTGCGCACCAGTGCACAAAGCAAGGTCAATAACGACATGAATGAGTGAGTTTGGTGTGGAAGAATTTGACTGGCCTGCACAGAGTCCTGACAGCAACCTAATAGAACACCTTTGGGATGAATTAGAGTGGAGACTGTGAGCCAGGCCTTCTCGTCCAACATCAGTGCCTGACCTCACAAATGCACTTCTAGAAGAATGGTCAAAAATTCCCATAAACACACTCCTAAACCTTGTGGAATGCCTTCCCAGAAGAATAAAGCTGTTATAGCTGCCAAGGGTGGGCCAACTCCATATTAAGAATGGGATGTCATTAAAGTTCATGTGCATGTAAAGGCAGGCATCCCAAAACTTTTGGCAATATAGTGTACATTTATTTGTACACTATATTATGATAGTGTATACACTATCAAATGGTTGGCACACAATTACCATCCCATTTTACTTAACTTACATATCAATTGTAAGAAAATTACTAATACTGACTAATACATCAGTCACAAACTAGATTTTGAATGAGCCACCACAGTTTAAAAGTATACAAAATAACACAAAGTGAAAATAAAGTGTCATTTTGGGGTTACGGAAGCTACAGTTACCATGGTAAATACGCAATGCTAACATGTACTGTTAATGAAAGATATAGAAACTGCTCATGATTAATAGAATGAATATCATACCTGCATGCAAATCCTTCCCAGCTAACCAGTTTGACCAGTTATGTCATTTATTCGTACTTTTTGGAAATTTCACGACGTTGCATGCTCATAGTTTCTTTTGCGCTTTAATTATAATATGATATAAAAAGGGACGTATATCATGCACCAGCGCGTGTGCAATTGAAGAATGCACGCTACGAGCACAATATCACGGACTGAAAAGTTTGCTTTTCTGAGTTGAGAGACTTTTTATTTCATATCGAACATAGCGTTAGACTAATGACACTTATATATAGCCTGACAACATCTCATCTGACCACAGATACTGAATCAGGACAGTGTGTTTTTTGTCTGACAGAAGCATCAACAGCTTTCACACGTCTTTCAAAAAAGTCTTGCATCAGAAAAACATAGAATTGTGTTTGTTGTTGTTGTTTCTTTGACTGCACACTCTGTGACCCACTTTTAGATTGCGAGCCCGAGTTGAGAAACTTTGGCTTAAGCTAATTGCATTAGTTCTGATTTTAAAATCATTTTTCTGCTCTCAACATGAAGATAAGATGGACTGTACACAGCAAAATGTGGTAACAATTGTGACTTATTTCTACTTGATTTATACATTTAATACAGCCCATGATTAACAGGTAGTACTTTAGTGTAACATCAGTACTACTTGTTATTTAGAGAATAAGTACAGACCATTGCCTCCTAAATCAAACATAATGGTCAGCAATGTGCAGCAGAAGTTGGGCCAGTATGGTCACATTCCAGTTTTTCTGTAGGCCTCTTATAAGCCAAATCCTATTAGAAGTGTTTTTTTAAATTACTATGTGTGGTAGTATCTTATTTCACAGTGCCTGTCTGAGATGAGTCCACTTTAAGTTGAACAGGTCACTTGGTTCAGACACTCTTTCACTGGCAAGCACAACTACTAGAATAATCTGTGTCCCTCCCACTGGTTTTGATTGAATAATCTGCTGTTTTTTTTAGAAACTACAATAATCCCCATGGCATGCACAAAGAGGCTTTGATAACTTATTATAAAATATGCAATGGAAATATTTTCTGCTGGAACTGCTATATTGGGTTATACAGTATTTTGAGTATTTGATATATATATACTTTTGGGTGGGTTAGGGTTAGGACAGTTTTTTTGGAGAATAACATTTTGTTTCTTGACTTTTTGATAATTTATGGGCTTAATCCAGTGTTTTGTCATTTGTGTATGTCAGTGTTATGAATCTGGATGACCTTACGAGGAGAGGTCTGTACCTGAGTGATATTCCTCTTCATGACGCCACCCGTGACCTTGTGTTACTCGGGGAGCAGTTTCGTGAGGAGTACAAGTTGACCCAGGAGCTGGAGATCCTGACTGATCGTCTGCAGCACACACTCCGAGCCCTGGAGGATGAGAAGAAGAAGACAGACAGGTCAGTCTATGACAAATTTTTAAAACTTACATACAGTAGTGGCCAAAAATTATATCTAGTGAGCATAACATCTTGAGGTTATGTATCAAACCTGAGAAGGGAACGTGATCCTGTGTCAGTTGCTCACATCTAGCAGCTGAACCAGGTAATAGATGAAATACAGAGTTCCTCAGGTAGCATGCGGGTAGAATTCCAACAAGCCTAAGGTAGCAGGGTACTGAAGGGAGCATACAAAGGAAGAATTCCAACAATATCCAGACCAATGAACTGGAGAAGCAACAGAGAATGGGTCGCTAACCTTGATACAAACCATTCCGCAAAGACCTTTGTGTAGCCTGGGGATGGGAATCAACCCATTCACAAGGAGCATAATCCTGCTTCAGGGGCGGCAGAGTAAGTAGATCGCCATCTTCACACTTCACAAGCACGTACAAAGTTCCCGTGACTGCATGGTTGCTATTATCGCTGTTAATTCACCAAGGAAGCATCTAAAGATAGGTGCCTTTACATCCACACTCTCACCTTTAATTTACAGTACTGGAGTTGGGCGACAGAGAAAGTTGGAAGACAACGTTCACTTCCAACTCTGCCAACTCACCCATTCCTGCAGGAAGCGTGCTGCATGGATGCATCTACATCTATACTATCTCCTCCTATTCTGGAGGGGGCTAAAGATGATAAGTGGGAAGCGCGTGTCGACATAGTCCACTATATTCTATCAATCTGCCCATTCCTTGCAAACTTCCAAGAAGCGCGCCTACATAGTGATCATGTTTACTTGAACACCTCCAAGCTGAAAACGCTGGAGGGGGACTGATGGAAGTGCTATAAACACACCAGATTAATCTACCAAATCACTGCTTAGCTCCCGATAAAAGTCACATCATCTCACTGTGACCCACACCTTCAGCAGCCCTCTACAGATCTTATATCAGAGGAGCAATGCTGAACAACAGCATGGACAAGAAAAGAGAGTGGATCCATACTAGAGCCTAGAGTGAGAGACAAATATGTTTCCTTCATCTCTGCCAAATAATACTCTTTCAGCCCTCATGGACCCCAAGAGAGGGGTATATCTCCTGGAAACTTTAGCAGATCTGGAACCTGAACTGTGAGGTGCAGACACTTGACTGTCATTCCTCAAGAAAACAACTCCCTCACCACGACTCATCAGAGTGAGTGCATTTAGCTCCCTTAAGGGCAGAACACACTTGCTCTACTTCGATTGGCAAGGACATATCCTTCCAAGAGGATGCAGCTTAAGGGGAGAGATAGCTAACAAGCAACTCTTCAACCCAGGGCTTCCTCGCAAAGCAGGCTTCCTGAGGCAACATGAGAGCAATGGGTTTAATAAATCTCCATTTTGGATTGGAAGAATTTGTAAAGCAAGCATCCAAATCCAAAAAATGGGACTTGAGAGCAATAGAACTATCATAATTGGAAAATTCCAAAAAAGAGAATACTTACGTCAGATTCCTTCCCACACTCTGCCTACAATCCCCACTTTTGGCTGCATCTGCAGCCATGAGACCTGAACTGTGAGGTGCAGGCGCTTGACTCACATTGTACATTAATGGTTTTCAAGTGTTGAAGTTTAAAGGTCCCATGGCTTGTGGTTTTTTTAACATTAATATGAGTTTCCCTAGCCTGTATATGTACAGTCCCTGACAAAAGTCTTGTCGCTTGTGTACAAATTGACCTGAAGTGCTGATGAAATATATTTCTAATCAAGAAATGGCTCATTTTAATCCCAACAGCTTTTGTAATAATGTTTCAGTGCAAAACAAAACTGTCAAAAAATATTCTAATATTCACAGCTTGGTAAAGCCCATTGAGTCAATTTTTGCAAAGACATAAGTGTTGTCGCCTTGTCATATGAGCTTCACCTGTGACTAATAATGGATCAATTAGGTCTCAGGTGTGTATAAAAAGAACCCCAGTACACTAGACCTTCACATCAACTGCAACTAGACCTCTGCAAACATGCCTAAGATTCACCCTGAGACTAAAGTTTTGATTATCAAGAGGCTGAAGACCAGATCCACTGCTGATGTGGCAGACACCTTCAATGTGTCTCAGCGTCAAGTACAGAGGATAAAAAAAAGATTTGAAGAGACTGGAGACGTTTTTGACAAGCCCAGGTTAGGCAGACCCAGCAAGACAACTGCTCGAGAGGACCGTTTGTAGGCTCGAAAATCCAAGGCCAGCCCATTTTCCACTGCAGCAGAGCTCCACGAGACCTGGTCACCTGAAGTCCCTGTGTCAACCAGAACAGTTTGTCGGATTCTGTCTCGAAATGGCCTCCATGTTCGAATCAGTGCCCAGAAGCCAGCACTAAACAAAAGACAATGGAAAAACCATTTGCCAAGGCCCACAGCCTGCTAAAAGGATGGATGCTGGAAAAGTGGCAGAAGGTGGATTTTTCAGATTAATCTTCTGTTGAATTACACCACAGTCGCCGCAAATATTGCAGGAGACCTACTGGAGCCCGCATGGATCCGAGATTCACCCAGAAAACAGTGAAGTTTGGTGGCGGAAAAATCATGGTCTGGGGTTACATCCAGTATGGGGGTGTGCGAGAGATCTGCAGGGTGGAAGGCAACATCAATAGTCTAAAATACCAAGAAATATTAGCTACCTTATATTCCCAACCATAATTCTGCAGCAGGATGGTGGTCCATCGCATACTTCCATCGCCACATCAAAGTTCCTCTAGGTGAAGAAGATCAAGATGCTCTAGGATTGGCCAGCCCAGTCACCAGACATGAACATCATTGAGCATATGTGGGGTAGGATGAAAGAGGAAGCATAGAAGACGAAACCAAAGAATATTGATGAACTCTGGGAGGCATGCAAGACTGCTTTCTTTGCTATTCCTGATGACTTCATCAATAAATTGTATGAATCCTTCCCAAACCGCATGGATGCAGTCCTTCAAGCTCATGGAAATCATACTTTTTACATTATACATTTTACATTATTATAAGATATTACATTTGGATCTCACAGCACCACTACTTAATTTGCTGACATGTTTTTGTATTTGCAGGAAATTTGTTCAATTTCTGTATATGCAACAAAACTTTTGTCTTGCCAAAATTTGACCTTTCTGTCTTGATTAAATGATAAATCTTTTTTCTGTGAAGCTAATTTATTTCAGTGCATTAAACATCATTTGGGAGGGTTTTAGCTTTTCATATGAGCTATTTCTAACAGCAATTGATTAATTAAAAGTCTTTATTAACTCTAAAGGTTTATAGCAGGTGTTTCTACAAAATAGATAAGCGACAAGACTTTTGTCAGGGACTGTATATGTATTTCTGCACGCAGGACAGTGGCGTCTTGTTCTGTAACTGAGGTAAACAGGACGCCACTGAACCTGAAGTAGAGGCAGTGAGTGGCATGTAACTCGTACCTTTGCAGGGCTCGACATTAACGCTTGTCCGCTTGCCCAGGACAAGTGGATTTTTTGTAGCCTGTTTCAAACGTCAAAAATAAAAAAATATCACCAAAATGCAAGAATGATTCTGCATTAATTTAGTGTAAGTGGTGATCGATAGGGGATAAGAATATATCATGTAGTATAATGTACTGACGGTAACAAGGTTGCGCTGTTGACGGTCGCGCAGCCTTTCGAGGAGAAATCGAAAACAAATGAGCGCCACTCACACAAAGAAACTCAGTAACATACTGCGGTAAAAATTTGAAATGTTCGAAATGTGTTTTTATATTTATAACAACATGATACAACCGAATTAATCGGTTGAATCAAAGATTTAATGACCTATTCGTAAACGACTGCTTCTTTCTTTAAATAATCAGCCGTTTCAACTAATTGACTCAATGAATCACTCATTAAGACGGTCACCTTCCGCCTCCTACTGGCAGTTTAGTTTCATGTTTAAACATTTTTTCCAACTTTTCTTATTCGTATATTCAAAAAATATTAAAAAAAATCTCCTAACATTATTTAATGCAGTTGTAATTTTTCAGTGTAAATTACTTAATTTGATTGGTAACAGCCCTATAGTGTCTTATTTTAGTTTAATTTATTGATCAAATTTAAGAATATAAAATTAAAGCTGAAGCACAGCCTATATTTAATAAGATAGGGGGAAAATGCCCATTATAAAAGGTAAAAATATCACAAATATGCAGATTTAAAATATGTCAATAATTATTTCAGTTCAGCAGCTGAACTGAAATAAACTCAACTAAAGATTCTACACCTGACCCCCCACAGGGGGAAGGAGCAGTGTGTTCACCACCTCCTGGATAAGAGTAGGTTTCTGTCATTTGCAGTTTTTATCACGCTGATGTTAGTTCAAGTGTTCGTTATTTAAATAAGTTTGGTTTTAATTAGTTATTTGATGCTATAAAAACGGGGATGTGACGTTATGATTGACAGCTGAGATTGACAGCTTCTCTGAGTGAAGTTATCACTGAGGCACCAATGGACATTTTTCAGGAACGTCAGGAGGTGATTGGAGCTTTAACTTTAATTTCTACATTTCCATAACTGTTTATTTCACAAAAAGTTGTTGATTAGGCGGGAGTGTGGGCAGGACCTTGATATCGTGGCTCCACTTTGGGCTCACTACTGCGCAGACTTGGGCTCCAAGTTGCTACTGCACAGACTCGAGACCCAAGATGTGTATTTGGACACAGCTTTACTTGCTTCAATGGAAGAGAGTGTAGGCATGTCTTTGCGTGTTTTACAGTCTATGGGTGAGACACACAACTGATCTAATTTTTTGATGCTACTATCTATAAAAAAGCGTTTTTTATAGATAGTAGCATCAACAGCGTTGCCGAATGGCAACATTATTTTTCCATAGTTGTACAGCGTTACCATGTGTAAACATTGATATTTTTTCAAATTACAGTAAAACTATATTAGACAAAGTTGATTTGTGAATAAAAATATCTAATTTACTTATCAAAGATGCTGCAAAAAAATCCCTCTTGAGAAGACATGCTTAGTAATTAGGTTAATAGAGCAATTTCTGGAGCATTTCAACAGGTGTCTTCCATGTGAGGGTGACCAAGGGAAGGAGTTTTGGAGGGACATTCAAATGTCATTAGACTTAAAAACAGCACATCATTGGCTACCTTAAGGCATGTCCTTTTAATTCCCCTTGTGCAATTTATTGTATTTTTTTCTGAAAAACAAGGAAAGTAGTAGAAAGGAATTGTTACCATATGGCAACGCTGTACCATAAAGGGTTAAACGTAATACAGTATAGTGTTAAATATCTGTCAAAATTCTTCCCTTCCCTTCTTCACTAAAGGAAGACCTTTGAGAGTCTGTGTGGAGTTTTACAGTATTCTATAATTTCCGGATAAATAAAATAAGGCCCATCTCCTCCTCTGCATGCATTACCTTTGTACAATAATCTGTAAATTACATTACATGTCAATCAGACCATCTCTTCCTGTCTAAATGGGTGGTTACACAAGGCAAGCTGGAAATAGGCTGTAGTCTTATCCGAGACCATGTGTGAGGACCCAGATCCAGACCAATACACTGAGTAATGCAACAAAGGTCACTTTTAGTGAGGCCCTACTTTAAGGCCCTACTCCTGATGGCACCCTAAGCCCTTACAATCCTGCTTCGAGTCTATAATTTGGTGCTATAATGCCACACAAACTGTCACAAAGCTATAATGATAAGAAAAAAGCATGAAATAAGCATGAAATTGGTTTCCCCCACGTACAGCTTTTTTAAGATGGCTGTCTCTCTTTTCCTGCTTGGAAAATGAGGCTGTACTTGCACTCTCCGTGGGGAGCCAGTCTGCAAGCTCTGTGTTTGTTTATTAAATCTGGTGGAGAACCTTGAACATCACCAGAGACCCTCTCTCTCATCCACACAGACAATAAATACCAGCTGGAGCTACACAAATGTCTGTGTTCTAGTCAGATTTTAAAACATGAGTGTTCCTAAGTAAGGTTTAGAAAATCCTCATTAAATATGGTGTAGGTTGTTTTTTCATTTGTGTTGCAAATTAAATCTGTGTAAGACTTACTATGAGTTGCTGACGTGTGGTTATGACTTCTAATCAAGCAAACTTTTTTCAGTTAATTTCAAATGTGCAGTACAACATTTGAAATGTGTCAATAGCGTGAGATGCTGATGCATTTCTTGGAAACCTGGATGTGTGTGACCTGTTGATAACAGGTGAACAAATGGCCCGTATTCTGAATGTGCTGAATAGAGCAGCCTTATCTTCACTAGCAGGCGTCCTGCACTAAACCTTGTGCAGTTGGTCAATTTAGGACACTGAGTTATGACTGTCAAGGTTTATGTATATGATTTTAGGACACAGTTTTTATATGCAGATGAAGTAGGTCGCCCTTATAGAAAATTGCTGTATTTTTGTTGTACAGTTGGGACCCCATGAAAAATTCAGCTTTGCCATCACAGATATAAATTACATTGTAATTGAAATTAAAATGTTAATTAAAATATTGAAATAAAAATTTTGAGCACACAATTCTTAATTAAATAAATACATATTTATAAAGAGATTGCAATGTTCATACCTATTTTCTATCATGTTGTATAACAGCGCTCTAAAATGTTTTTTGATTACAGAGGTTAATATTTGTGTTTTCCCATTGGCAGTATGAAATAAGAACAGAACAGATGGATGAATGTCTAAATGTAGAGAGCCAATACACTTAACAGCTCTGTGGATAATTAGCACTCAACCTTCAGGGAAAGTACAAGTGTCTAAAAGAATGAAGTGATGCACATAATTCTATGGTCATTTGAAGTGAATTTCACAAAAGGATTCATTTTGTATTAGATTAATTCATTTAGGTCTTTTTAACAACCATTTTTTTTTTTTTTTAAACAACTGTACTTCACAAGACAAGCTTTAGATGACTACACAAATTGTAAATTGTAACTATATGACTCAAAATGATCTATTGTTCAGTCAGTGAAATTGAATTGAGTGAACATATGTGTTATATTTTTGAAGAGTGCACATGAAAATAATAATACCTCTTTGTTTCAGGTTGCTTTATTCCGTTCTGCCTCCGTCTGTAGCCAATGAACTGAGGCATAAGCGGCCCGTGCCTGCTAAACGATACGACAACGTGACAATTCTTTTTAGTGGCATTGTTGGGTTCAATGCGTTCTGCAGCAAACATGCATCAGCAGAGGGAGCCATTAAAATTGTCAACCTGCTCAATGACATCTACACCAGATTTGACATCCTCACTGATTCTCGGAAGAACCCTTATGTGTATAAGGTGAGTGAATTTTAACCTGTAAATTGAATCTGTTCATATGTGTGTTTTTGGTTTAGTGGAAAAGAGAGAAAAAAAAAAAAAATGATTACAGAAAATGCTTCAGAATTGATAGACATAAAAATACCTTTATAACCATACCCACAGACATAAACAGAGATCTTTGTGGCCACATCCAGAAATATTCAGTGCACAAAAGACACAACTCTGTTTGATTGTGACTGGCCTAAAATATCTTGACAAAAAATGGTCCCAGGTACATGGATACACATTGTGAGTGTGCTTGTGAGAAGGCAGGTTAGCCACAATGTAAAGTTAAAGCATTATTACTTGCGAGGTGAAAAATATTGACATCTAATTTCAGTGTCACTTTTAGCAAACTTACTGTAATAAAGGTGTTGCTTTCAACAAAAGTAATAAACCTACCAGCTACAAAGTTCAAAGACAAAATGATATGTATGATATGTAGTTTTTATATGAAATCTTTTATGATGTACCTAATTAGATCACTAAATGAATGTCTATATTTAGAGCAGAGTGTGAAGCTTATTTTAGGCCAAGTGCTAGATTGAATCATCTTATGTGGGTTTATATTTTATTATTATTATTTGTTAAACCTTGCTGCAGGCAACCTAGAGCAAGTTCACAATCACATTCCATTAACCAGTAACCATTACTGGGATAAAAGAGAAGCACATGGAATTTACTAATTTATTCACTAGAGACATATGCAATTGGTAATTAGGGGATATTAATCAAACAACAATACTGATATATTGTTCTTTGTTTAATACAGAAACTGTATGGTGAATTATAATTACAGGCCCGCTTCTCTTTTAAATTCCAACAGCAGCAAACCATTTCAGTAACACAATTTTACATTGTCCCTCCTACATACTTACTATAGTAATAACAGTAAATCATGCATAATAAGCAAATAACCCTAAACCAAATATTAATCCTAATTATATAGTTAGTACGTGTTGTTAATAATAATAATAAATATTACTCTTCAGTACTTATTTGTATAATTACACTGTAAGGCACCTTAAAATAAAGTGTAACCATCATCAAACAGTTATTCGACCTTAAGCAACAATCTACACACTATTTTTTCTGATATTGTTATATTTTAATAAATGCAACCTGTAATGGTTTTCAATAATCAACTTTGTTTTGAATACTCTATTCCACACAAGGAAGTGGCTATGTGTAACGTATTTATCCACTGGAGGCAAGTTGAAGGACCCATGTGCAGTTTTATTTCAAACATAAAACAAAGACTTGACTAGACTATAACGAAACTCACCAACAGCGGGTTACAACATTCAATACTTGACAAAGACACATGGCAAACATGAGGGCTTAAATACACACACAGACTAATGACAAGACAAGTGACACCTGTGAACAGTGATGAGACAATGAACCAATGACAGGACAAGACACAAGATCACATGAGGGCATGGGATTCACATGACACTGAAACATGACAAAACCAGGAAGTGCATGACAAGACTGTGAACAAGACACTAAAACAAAGCAAGAACATGATAAACTAAAACATGAACAAGGAACAATGAACATGAACCAACACCAAAACACCCTGTGACAGATCCCCCCCTCTATGGGCGGCCCCTGACGCCCAAACAATACCATAACACATCAATAGCCTAACAAAGAGTCTACAAAAAGTCTTGGGGGGCGGTCTTGGGGGAGGGATGGTGGGCCAGGCCCGTGCAGGGGCACCGGACCCAGACATGACCTGGACGGGCCTGGGAGCGTGGGCGGACCAGGACCCTGTGGCGTGGGCGGACCAGGACCCTGTGGCGTGGGCGGACCAGGACCCTGTGGCGTGGGCGGACCAGGACCCTGTGGCGTGGGCGGACCAGGACCCTGTGGCGTGGGCGGACCAGGACCCTGTGGCGTGGGCGGACCAGGACCCTGTGGCGTGGGCGGACCAGGACCCTGTGGCGTGGGCGGACCAGGACCCTGTGGCGTGGGCGGACCAGGACCCTGTGGCGTGGGCGGACCAGGACCCTGTGGCGTGGGCGGACCAGGACCCTGTGGCGTGGGCGGACCTGGACCCTGTGGCGTGGGCGGACCTGGACCCTGTGGCGTGGGCGGACCTGGACCCTGTGGCGTGGGCGGACCTGGACCCTGTGGCGTGGGCGGACCTGGACCCTGTGGCGTGGGAGGACCTGGACCCTGTGGCGTGGGAGGACCTGGACCCTGTGGCGTGGGAGGACCTGGACCCTGTGGCGTGGGAGGACCTGGACCCTGTGGCGTGGGAGGACCTGGACCCTGTGGCGTGGGAGGACCTGGACCCTCAGGCGTGGGAGGACCTGGACCCTCAGGCGTGGGAGGACCTGGACCCTCAGGCGTGGGAGGACCTGGACCCTCAGGCGTGGGAGGACCTGGACCCTCAGGCGTGGGAGGACCTGGACCCTCAGGCGTGGGAGGACCTGGACCCTCAGGCGTGGGAGGACCTGGACCCTCAGGCGTGGGAGGCCATGGCGGCAACGGCAGTTCACCAGGCCATGGCGGTAACGGCAGTTCATCAGGCCATGGCGGTAATGGCGGTTCAGGGGGCCACAGAGGCGTGGCCTTCATGGCCTCCATGTACCCCCTGCCCCCCCCCCCCAAATTTTCTTGGGCTGGAGCCTGGACGGGGCCGTGGGCTGGAGCCTGGACGTGGGCTGGAGCCTGGACGTGGGCTGGAGCCTGGACGTGGGCTGGAGCCTGGACGTGGGCTGGAGCATGGACGTGGGCTGGAGCATGGACGTGGGCTGGAGCATGGACGTGGGCTGGAGCATGGACGTGGGCTGGAGCAGATGACTCTGGCTGGGTTGTGGTGGGTACTGTGGGGTTGTGGGGCCCCTCCTCCACAGTCCCCACCGTAAAAGAAGACCCAGCCAGCAGAAGAGCAAAGTCAATATATCGGGCCAGGGAAAAATGGATCTTCCCCCCTGGCATCTGTGAGCGGATAGAGTCATTTAGCCCAAACCTAAAAATGTCCTTGAGGGCCACGTCATTAAAGTTAACCACATGACTGAGTTCAATAAAGCCCTGGACATAATTTTCAATGGCCTGATGGCCTTGACGAAGGCGTAGGAGGGCAACTGCTGGGTCCATTGTTGAGGGTCAAGTATTCTGTAACGTATTTATCCACTGGAGGCAAGTTGAAGGACCCATGTGCAGTTTTATTTCAAACATAATCCAAACATAAAACAAAGACTTGACTTGACTTGACTTGACTTGACTTGACTTGACTTGACTTGACTTGACTTGACTTGACTTGACTTGACTTGACTTGACTTGACTTGACTTGACTTGACTTGACTTGACTTGACTTGACTTGACTTGACTTGACTTGACTTGACTTGACTTGACTTGACTTGACTTGACTTGACTTGACTTGACTTGACTTGACTTGACTTGACTTGACTTGACTTGACTTGACTTGACCGAAACGCACCAACAGCGGGTTACAACATTCAATACTTGACAAAGACACATGGCAAACATGAGGGCTTAAATACACACACAGACTAATGACAAGACAAGTGACACCTGTGAACAGTGATGAGACAATGAACCAATGACAGGACAAGACACAAGATCACATGAGGGCATGGGATTCACATGGCACTGAAACATGACAAAACCAGGAAGTGCATGACAAGACTGTGAACAAGACACTAAAACAAAGCAAGAACATGATAAACTAAAACATGAACAAGGAACAATGAACATGAACCAACACCAAAACACCCTGTGACACTATGGAAGGTGGCACCACACTCATTCAGTAGAAACAATCTGGATTTTCTTTTAACCTTAATTTCCCTTCTACATGTCCATGGTATGGTGGAAAATGACCCACAAATCCAATTTCAGCTAAAAGTGCAAATTATTCCCAGATATTATGCATATTTTCTATATAACTGCTTTAAAACGTGAGCTATAATGCACACAAGTTTAGCTAAAAACAGAATATTATGAATTTATCATACCCATAAATTATTTGGATGTGATTTTTTTTTTTCCAGCAAGATTGAACTATTTATTTATCTTTCAAATAATTTCACAAACTGGATTAGCTGCATCTAGGGGCCATATTTGGCCCTCAGGCTGTATGTTTGACACTCTTGATTTAGACATTACAATTGTAATGCAAGTCTTTTGAACTTCCAGTGCAACCATTAACCATGCATTTTCTGTAGCTTTATAAATTTGATTAACTTTCTGTGCCTCATAGCTTGTACTTTTCCAACTACACATAATATACAATGCTCTCTTAAAAACAAGGGCATGAGAGCATGTCCTTGATTTACATCCTAGGCGTACAGACAAGAATGCACTTCATGTAGCTTTGCTAACTAAACAGAACGGCCGGGTAGAATTTCAAGGCTGGCTCACCAAAAAAAGCAATATTTACTTAAAGCCAACTGTATCTATGTGGTCCAAAGGTCTCATGAAGGACTGGGCTCTCTCTGAAGATGTGTTTTAGAGTTTGTTCCAGTAGGTTTGAATTTGGAGGGGGGGAAAACACAAGGAATTTTACTGGCAACATTTTCAGTGTGCGTCATCAAGAAAACTTGAATGAATCAAAAGTGTCTTACAACTTGGATGATAGTTTATCCTGCTTTTTTCATTTTATTTTGTTTGGCTTTATTCATATCACAAACTAAGGTTTTTATAGTACATTGTATAGTACATAGTTATTATAATACATTCAAGGCCACAGGATATCTTTAAATGTTTTAATGACTTTGTTAAATTAATTTCTTATCTTGGATATCCATTAATCAATACATGTTGAAAAAAATGTTGTTAAGTAAATATCTATATGCTGTACAAATGTCATTGCTTTAAGTAGGTTAGTGGTAACTGTTAAATGACTTTGGGGTAGAGAACTCAAAAATATCCACGTGTAGCTCATGGAAAGTCCTTTGAGGTTCATCATACCACAGGCACATGAGCTATTTCTGGTGGTTTCTGATTTGAATCCATCACTTTCCTAAATATATATCTATTCTCTAAAAGGTGGAGACTGTTGGGGATAAGTACATGACCGTGAGTGGTCTTCCGGAGCCCTGCACCCACCATGCAAAATCTATCTGTCACCTGGCTCTGGACATGATGGAGATCGCTGGACAGGTGAAAGTGGACGAGGATCCTGTGCAGGTGATCACTAAGATATTTTCTTGACCCAGTTACAAGAATAAACAAATAAACAAAAATAAAAAATTGTATGCATTGCACATGAGATTGTTTCAAGGTCTTTCGTTTCATAATCAACAGGGTAACAAAGTATCACTGCACTCTCTGAATGCATTAGCTGAACTATATGGACACAAAATTATTGTTTTCTCAAATCTTTGCCTAAGATTGAATACCAGTTCAAATATATGTAAGGAAGAACATTACAGCAATATCACACAACCTTGAGTGTGTGGTGCGGTTGTGTTTCAGTGCTGCTTTACTTTTATCAGTACTATTGGAATGCTTGTCCAATTAAATTGAAGGAACAGATATATAGAGAATAGTTCCAATGTACTAGGTACATCAGGGATGGGCAACTGTCCTGCAGAGTTTAGCTCTAACCCTAATCAAATAGACCTAAACAAGCTAATCAAGGTCTTCAGGATTACTAGAACGCTACAGGAAGGAGAGTTTTACCAAGACTGCAGAAGTCGGCATGCTGAGGGTGCTGAGAATTCACATGATGAGATATTGTGTACTGTCTAATATATGAAATTCTATAATATAGAGTATTAGGGTCAGAATTATGTTCTAGCCTATTTAGTTTTCTTTGTGTTCTTCGTTCTGCATTGCCTGAGTTCTGTTTGCTACTTAGTTACTGATTATATTAATCTGTTGTTCATTTAGTTACCTCATTACTCCCTGTGTGTTTATGCCTTTAGTTTCCTCAGTTCATTGTTCTATGTTGTTTCAGTTTGCTTGGTTGTTTTATATATTTTCTGTGTCTCCTGAGATTTGTGATTAAAGACTGTTCTATTGGATATTCCTATTTGTTGTGCATGTACTACAACCACCATGTACTACATTTAGTGCGGGGCGGCAGTGGTTCAGTGGTTCATGTAGGTTGGCTACAAACCAGAAGGTTGGTGGTTCGATCCCCGGTTCTACCTGACCAAGTGTCCATGAGCAAGACACCTAACCCCAGTTGCTCCCGACGAGCTGGATGGCGCCTTGCATGGCTGACACCGCCGTCGGTGGGTGAATGGGTGAATGTGAGGCAATGTGTAAAGTGCTTTGGATGGCCATTGGTGGTCCAGTGGGTTAAACTGGAACTGATATGCAGAAGGTTGCTGGTTCGATCCCTTGAGCAAGGGACTTTACTCCATGTTGCTCCAGGGGGATTGTCCCTGTAATAAGGGCACTGTAAGTCGCTTTGGATAAAATGCATAAATGTAAATGCCAAATGCATAAATGTAAATGTAGTTCTGGTTCTCAAATTTGGCCAAGCTGTGTCCCTACAGATTGTCAGCCTATGTATTTTTCATTTACTCTTTCTGATGGATATTGTACATTGCTATGGCAGTAAGTGGTGACAGGTGTATTATGAATGAGTCATTGAATCATTTACTCAACTCAAACACCAACATCAATATTGCTTTGGCTACAATTGGAACTATTTTATTTGGCCAATTTGGGCTTATCAGAATATGAGATGTCCAGAGATGTGGCCAAAACATATGAAAGGTTGTGGATTCAAAATTTGCTCAACTGGATTTTTTCTTTGAAAACTATTTGTCAGTAAATTCATATGTGTAATGGTCGATTGCATTCTATTCCGTCATTTCACTTTAATGGATAGAGGATCATGGATGAGCGATAGAGAAGTGGGAGCAGTGTGCTGGGGCCATGCCCAGTGCTGCACTAGAGAACATTATCATTCTATGCGAATGCCTATGTCAGCAGTGCTAGGCTCTGCCATGATTAGAGGCATGTATAATACTTAATGTGCACAACAAACATTCACAAGTTTTATAATATCTGCTAAGGAGTAATTAAACTCTTATTAAACTTATTGCATTCGCTGTTCCCTTTCAAAAGCTATGCTCAATGCTGCGTACTCATCCACATTGGGAAAACATCTTTGTTTGTCTGGTTTGTCAGCATGTGTGGCAAACACGCCACGAACTTGGCTTAAATAACTTCTGACGATGACGTCATTGGAATGCATGCTCGTGAAACAGGTGCACCTTCAGGTTTATTTGTCTTCAGAGACCGCATTTTGTGTATGTGTGCACTTTACCTCTATCTGTCCACTTTTTAAGGAGTTAGAGTTCTAGTTGTCAGTATGCAGAATTTTGTGAAAGAGAAAAGAGAACATTGCGAGAGTGAGAGCACTGTAAGTTGTTCTCCATTAAAGTGCTTCATGCTTGTCTCACCTATTTTCAAGGGCAAGCCCCCACACTAAGATCTTAGGGCTCGTGAGTCGATTTGGCTGAGGAGTGGGAGATGGGTCCTTCCCTTTTTCCTGTTCTCTCTCCAGATCGGGAAGTCCTCACCCCGTTTCCGAAGCGCATCCCAACGCTTATTCAGATCGGGCAGAGGACGTTGCATCTTTCGTTTCTAATGAGATGGATTTCGAGAGTGCCACATCCGAGCACTCCTACAAGATGATAAAGTACAAGAGGAGTTACTCGAGTTGGCCAGGTTACAACTGGACTGGCCACAGGAACAAGAGGCCCCGAAAAGTTAGAGGATAGATTTCTGTCTAGTGGCCAAGAGGAAGGCCTAAGCGATGGTCTCTCCCCTTCTTTAAGGCCTCCATGACTAGTTAACTAATCATATAGTTGCCCTCGATGTCGACTTACGTGGTTATACGATGATGCCTTAGGTTGAAGAGACGCTCGCAGGCTCTGCTCTGCATACTATGGCGGTGTTACAGGCATACCAGGCTGACCTTCTAAACGATCTGAGTACGTGCGGGACCATAATAATAATACCTTTTATTTAAAAGTGCATTTCAAGGCACTCAAGGACACCATGCAATATAAAACAAGGTATAAAATAAAAAGCATATAAAATGCAAACTTACACATCAATCAATCATTAATTTCAATAAAAGCTATTCTAAACAGATATGTTTTTATCTGAACTTTAAATTGGGAAATTGAATCCAGCTGACGGATGTGTAGTGGTAAAGAATTCCATAACTTGGGAGCTGCACAACTAAAAGCTCTACCACGTAAATAACTAATCTTGAAGTTTGGAACAGGCAATAAGTCTGCCGAAGATGATCTCAATGAACATACAGGAATATACATATGAAGAAGGTCTGAAAGTAAGGAGTAAAATTGTATAACAGACATGTAACGGACAGGAAGCCAGTGCAGTTGAAAAAGAATAGGAGTAATATGATTACATTACATTACATTTAGTCATTTAGCAGACGCTTTTATCAAAAACGACTTACAAATGAGAGCAATAGAAGCAGCTAGAACAGTCAAGGGCAACAGTATGTAACAGTATGTAAGTGCTATAACAAGTCTCAGTTAATCTAGCACAGAACACACAGGACAGAATTTTATTTTTATTTTTTATATATATATATAAATTAGACAGACAGAAAATTAATAGAATGTTAAGTGCTATTCTTGATTGGTCAGGTGCTGCTGGAAGAGATGTGTCTTTAGCTGTTTTTTGAAAATGGCTACAGACTCGGCTGCTCGAATTGAGATAGGCAGGTCATTCCACCAGGTGGGGGCGGTCCAGGAAAAGGTCAGTGAGAGTGATTTCATGCCTCTTTGGGATGGCACCACAAGGCGTCGTTCACTGGCAGAATGTAAGCTCCTGGAAGGTGTGTAAGTCTGAACAAGCGAGTTTAGGTATATTGGTGCAGAGCCAGTGGTTGCTTTGAAGGCGAGCACCAGTGTCTTGAATTTGATGCGAGCGGCTATTGGCAGCCAGTGGAGACTGAGGAAGAGAGGCGTGACGTGTGCTCTCTTCGGCTCGTTAAAGACCACCATCGCCGCTGCATTCTGGATCAGTTGCAAGGGTTTGATAGTGCATGCCGGAAGGCCCGCTAGAAGAGCTCTGATAGGAAGGGTCTAATCTTCCTAATGTTGTATAATGCAAATCTGCAGGACCGGGTTGTTGCAGTAATGTGGTCAGTGAATTTTAGCTGATCATCAATCACTACTCCAAGATTCCTGGCTGTCCTGGACGGAGTTATGGTTGATGATCCTAGCTGAATGGAGAGATTGTGATGAAGTGCTGGGTTGGCTGAGACCACAAGCAGTTCTGTCTTTGCAAGGTTGAGTTGCAGGTGATGTTCCTTCATCCAGGCAGAAATGTCTGTTAGGCAGGCAGCGATACGAACACCAACCGTGGGATCATCTGGTTGAAATGAGAAGTAGAGTTGAGTGTCGTCGGCATAGCAGTGATAGGAAAAGCCATGTTTCTGAATGACAGATCCCAGTGATGACATGTAGATGGAGAAGAGAAGTGGTCCAAGCACTGAGCCCTGTGGAACTCCAGTGGCTAGATGATGTGACTTGATCAGAGGTACATGAGTGGGTAACAATCCTGGCTGCTGAATTCTGAATTAACTGTAGTCTGTGAAGTTGTTTTTCAGGAATACCAAATAAAAGAGAATTACAATAATCAATCTGAGAAGTAACCAAGGCATGAATAAGTACTTTAAGATGAGTACCATAGATGAGGAGGCCTTCTCAGAACTCTGTCGGGCCACAGATCTGTCTCACCGGGTGACTGAGCAGACGGCCCGTGCATTCGGCCATTGTATGTCAGCTTTGGTCACTACAGAGAGGCATTAGTAGTGGATGAACCTCACGTGCATCAAAGACAGGGACAGAGTGTTCCTGATTGATGCTCCCCTCTCGCCTTCTGGACTGTTTGGCGACTACAGTTGTCATTAAGTTTCAGGAGGCAAAGAGGCATGCGGGAGGGGAGGGGCTGCCGGCCACCAAGCTCCAACCCAGTCCAGCACCTAAGCGGAGGGAGGCCCAGAAGCAGAGTGAGGATTATCATCACTGCAAAGAAAAAGTCCTGAGGTTTTTGCACCCAGGACCCCATCCATCCCCGCCACCTTCTGTGTTTCGGGGGGCAGCAGTTTCCAGTGAAATGTTAAATGTCCTGTTCCTTGCTGCTATCTCCCAGGATACATAGCATTTAACATCCCCCCAACAAGATTATCAAAATTAGAGAAGTTTACAGTAGCGGCGTGGCAACTACTGCCAAGTATCTCTCCTTGGGTCCTAAAAACAGTAGAAAAAGTTTTCAGAATACAATTCACTACCGTGAAACTGGAACAAGTGCATTTGCTGTCACAAGAGCTGCAAACTCTTCTGGGCAAAGGGGCCATAGAACATGTTCCCCTCCCAGAGAGAGAGTCAGGCTATTAGGAGTTGTGTCCGATTTTAGTTGAAAGGGAACGTCTCGGGTTACTTGACTGTAACCCTGTCCCCTGAAAAAAGTGCCACACATGCTTCACAAACGGTCAAACAAAGATGTTTTCCCAATGCGTATGAATACGCAGCATCTCGTTCCCGCTTTTTCAGGTTGCAGTCAAGTAACCAAAGACGTTTTCAGTACACAGGAAGAAACATCACATAATTGCAGATTTTATGGGCTGAAATGAAAGAAAGGGTCGTCATATGCAGATCGATCACATTCTATAACTTGATCAGTTGATCAGTTTCAAAAATAAATAATTAATGAATCACACAGATTTCTGTCATTATTTGTGATTAATTGCACTTTTTGGACAAATTTTGAACCATAATTTGGAATATATTTTCATAGTGAATCTCCAAAATAATTTGGAATCAACATAAAGACAGTAATTCAAATATTTGATATTTGAAATATTTTTAATGGCATTTCTTTACTAAGTACTATGAATGTATTGGAATAAAATTAATATTACAGTATAATTGAAATGAAGGTCTAAACTGCAAATTATCAGAATCTTTTTTTGTAATTTATTAAAGGGGTCATCATGAGAAAACAAATTTACCTTAATCTTTTGACACATAAGAGGTCTTTGCAACACCCTTTACAACACCCTGCAAGTTTAATAGCTTGAAACATCCTCATAAAAAAATAAAAAAACATTTATTTGATCAAGCTCCAAAAATGGCTTATTTTGATATTGTGGGATCTGTGACATCTCACAGTCAAATACATTTGCATAGGACTGCCAGAGCTAGACATCAACAAACAGTTACATCATCGCACCATAGGCCCCACCCACTGGATTTTCAGTTGCTTAACGGCTAACATTTATCCAACACTGGATGGGCCTTGTGACGTCAAAAGCAAGAACCCATTTTAATCACTGACACTGTACACTGGATACAGTATACAGAGATGTGTTCAGTTTCTGACATGTTCCACACACTTTTGTCTGTCAACAACAGGACAATTGGAAGAGTGAATGAATGTTTGCTTTGATGCATCCAGTTTAAGCAGCTCATTTGCATCTCTGCACAAACTTCAGAAGGATCCCAGTGTTGGAAACAAGTGGATGGTTTATTTTAATGGTGTCCCACATTGTGCTGGAGGATTATCTGTTTGTTCGAAGCATTTTGTTTTGTAAATGAGGCACCGTGTAATTGAGAGTTCTCAAAGAAACTTTTGTTGAAAGATGAAGATGAAGACGGTTTTATATGGATATTTTTTTCAGAACACTTATGTGCAATAGCAGGTGGGCGGTGATACTATGCAATGATGTAAGTCAATCATAACATTGACTGTTTACTGACAAGCCTTAAAGGAGCTGCCCGTTAAAAAACTGATAATTTCAGACAAAGGATCAGAATTAAGGTTGAAAATAATTGTTTTGTGCCAAAAAAAAATTGGTTTATGTATGTAACCCCAGTTCCCTGAGAAGGGGGAACAAAATGCTGCATCATGAAGTTGACGAACGCAATCAGTTTGACCGGTGTCTAAAGCATGTGTACCAAACAAGCCAATCAGTTGGCTGACCACAGTCCATGACCGGAGGGTGCCTGCAAAACACATCATCAACTCTTTTGTTTGAATGAGACGTGCAAGCAAGCCCTAGGCATGCAATGAGATGCGTTCCCCTTCTCAGGGAACCGGGGTTATATGCGTAACCTAGATGTTCCATTTCAAAGTGGAACTTTGATGCTGCGTCATGGAGTTGATGATATGGGGAACCAATATCCACTTTGCCATGCTGAGGGAATGCCTGCCTCACCAAGCTGTAAGCCCTTAGGGAGTAACCTACCAAAGGAGGAGATTACAACACTCGACTTCATAGAGGGAATACAAAGACAAGAGTGGCATAATATAATTGTCAAAGACTCCCCATCAAACCCCAATGGAAAATGCAGAGGAGTTTCAGTTCTACTTAAATACCCTAGAGCAATTAGGGAAGATCGTTCACACCCTGCTTGAGCAAAGGTACTTCTCCAGGGTCCATTATAAAAAGTTATAGAGAACTATAATAATAAGGAGGGATGCTACCAGGCAAACTACCTCTATACTGTATGCCAGGTTCTTTGAACATGGATCATACTAGAGAGATCTTACGCAGTACCCAACCAGAGGGGAGCATAAAGACCTAACAATAGTTGGGGACGGAGGTAATCACCAGCCACACTTAGTTCACCTTACTCAACCCTAAGGGGTATCCTAACAAGCAGCCTACCAGAGGGAACATGCAAGGTGTTAAAAATCACCATGCCTATGGTAAAGGCACTTTACCTAAGCCCAATTTAATAGTGCTTCATCTTTTTCTTTTAACACCAGACAATAGTATGTGACAGAAAACTCCAGTAACATGACGAAGACAACTGAAATTAAAAAGAGATCATTGTCCAGCATTGTCCAGATCATTGTCCATCTTTGTCCAGCAGTTACCCTCAAAAGTGCTAACTTCAAGGACTACCCATGGACCATATAAGATTGTGGGTTTGTTTTAAATTGTGACACGCACCACTCGCATTATCAGTCCAAGACAGAGCCTGATGTCGGCATTTTAACAACCACTTGTGCCCCAAACACCCTTCTTAGAGGGGGAAGGGGTAATGTTATGGTAACTATTCAGTTATTCTTTTCTGAATGCTTCCTAGTAATTAACTCCCTGAGGTCATGCTGCTTCTGCCCCCTACTCCTCAATAGGGGCATGACCGGCCACACTGATCCTCTCTTCTGGAACATTCTGAAGACGGCTCAGAAGGTTTGGAAGAAGTGGAGGGTTTAGAGGTAGACTCAAACCTCTGAGGGATATAACTCTTGAAGGCACCCTTGCCTCTCTAAACCTCTCCACCATCATCTCACCGAAGAGACCAGAGGGCAAGGTGGGAGTATCAAGGAGGAAAGATTTATCTTTCTCCCTGATCCTCAAAAGGTAGCCACAGGTGTTTCTCCATAACCACCATTGCTGCCATCGAACATCCAGCCAGATCTGTGGTGCGGCACAGTTCAGTGACCGCCTCAGAAGACAATCCCTGCCCTTGGTCCAAGTCTCTCAGCAGATCGGCTTGGTATTCCTGCAACACCGCCATGGTGTGAAGGGCACCATTAGCCTGACCTGCTGCCGCATACAGCTCACAGGGGAGGGACGTCATGGCCCGCAAGTAAACGCTTGTCCAAACAACCACAAGCAACTTCCCCTTTTTCACATGACCAGGTTAAACTTAACTTGTTAGTGGTGCGGGCCATTACATCTAATAACTCCTTTTATGCGAGGCTGCCTGGAGGAGCAGACACAGTCACAACATTAGCATGCCCTACTTCAACTACATCTAACTCCTTAGAGCTAGATGCCACTAGCAGCATGCTCTCCGCTGGATCAGAAGAATACACAGAGCGTTTTTCTAAATCCAAAGATTGCTTGAACTGGCTTGAGGGGGAACATACTGTCTGAAAAATCTTGTCGCTGCTCTCCATTGTATTCCACACACTCGCAAACAAATGGCTCTTGAAGAAAAAAAGCTGATGATGTGTTTTGCAGGCTCCATTTTATACTGTGCTTCAGACACCAGTCACTGCTCCATGAAGCAGCGTCGAAGTTCCACTTTGAAAGGGAACTATATTAACATAATAAGTGAACCTTGAGGAACATAAAAAATAAAAAAAAATCACTGTCATGATGCCTTTAACACTTACAGAACTTCAAAAATATTATAACAACCTCTAATTTAAGTGAACTTAAAACATTTATGTATTAAACATTATGTATTCAAATAAACAAATTATAATAAATGTCACATTTAGCTGTTCTTTTTATATAGTGTGTTTTGCAATATTTTGGAAAAGACGTTAGTAAAAGTACTTTGAGAATCTATAAAAAGCAGATGCTGCGGTAATTATTTTTAACGTGTTAAACAGCAAATATTAATCACAGAAATAATTTTTGCAAATTCACTTATACTTCCAATCATAGACCGTAAAAAAATATGAATGACACGACTTCATTCTCGTCCGCTGAAGAAAAGTGAAGCCTCCAGAGGTCCGAATATGGCACTGATATCTTGCGCAGATTTAGGACAGAGTCTGCGCAGTTGTGACGTCGGGACCGGAGTCTGCACAGTAGAGAGCAGGACGTATGAGGGGAGTTATGTATATAACGCTTATAAACAGTTATGGAAATGTAGAAATTAAAGCTAAAGCTCCAATCTCCTCCCGAAAATCCCCCAAAAAGTCTGTTGGTGCCTCAGTGACAACAGCCGTCAATCTCAGCTGTCAATCACGACGTCACACCCCCGTTTTTATAGCATCAAATAACTAATTTAAACCAAACTTATTAAAAAAACGAACACTTGAAATGAAAGCATGATAAAAAACTGCCTAAAATGACAGAAACCAACTTTGGGAAAAAAATTATATGAAGTGTAATTTGATTGTTTAGTTTGTCTCGCTTCCATTAGAATACACAGAGGGGCGGGGGTTATGAGCTATACTGGGACCAACCACCTGGAGTGCTGCAGGCTTGCTTCCAATGCACACTGCACATACAGTATGTTTTGTGAGCTCACAACATAATGCACAAATAGATACTGCTTATTGTGTAAATGTAATTTAATTAATAAATAAATCCAAAATGTTTAGACTTGTTTAACATCTCTTGCATATTTTGCGTACCTGGCTGATGGGATCACATAAGCACCCACCCACCATGCTGTCCTTCATAAATCACCCCCTTCATAAAACATGCTCCTGTGGGTATACATTTGACCCAGTGTATTAAGGATGTTTTATGTTTTCTAAGAATAGCTCTATAATACATTTCTTACTGTTAGACATGTCTGCAGTAAAGAATAGTCTCGGCGGGGCCTCTTGTTTAACCAGAAGACAGAGATTTGTTATTATATGTGCGACTGTTGAAGATGTGCCGCATCTAAATGAGAGAGAATGCTGTATTAGACGGATAGGACAGACACTTTCACACAAAGGCTCACACAAAGGCACACACACACACACACACACACACACACACACACACACACACACACACACACACACACACACACACACACACACACACACACACACACACACACACACACACACACACACACACACACACACACACACACACACACACACACAGTAGTAAGCACAGTCTGGCAAAGGGAGACATTGTCAGATCATCCTTCCTTTCAGTGTTTAAAAATACACCCACATTAACTTGTGGATAGTGAACTGAATAGTGCTCTGCTTTGGCACGTACACATGGCAGAGCGTGTCTCGCTCAGGGAATGTTCTATGCATTTGCTGAAGAAAAAAATAATGATTTCTTCTTTATAAATATGTCAGAATTGTTGAAGACAATGTTATTATTAATGCATTATATGAATGTGTTTACATATTTTCATACTTTATTTACCATCTAACTGTTATGTTTTGGAGCAGATCACCATTGGAATCCACACAGGAGAGGTGGTCACAGGGGTAATAGGGCAAAGAATGCCCCGTTACTGTTTGTTTGGAAACACGGTCAACCTTACAAGTCGTACAGAGACCACAGGAGAGAAAGGAAAGATAAATGTGTCTGAATACACATACAGGTGAGAGAACCATGTCAAACCTGAATGACAAAAATCTGTATTTTTATGAAATATACAGTGTACAATTAATATACTTAAAAGGTTATTAGACACGTTGTAAAAAATTGTAATCTGTAATGCTAAAGAGCAGTTTCTACCTGATTCAGCTCATTAAAATACATTTTGTTGTTATAAATTAATTTAGGTTTGTTCAGTGGTTAAATATATATATATTTTTACTTAAATAAGACCTTTTATTTTTTGACAATCAAAATTAGGTTAATATAATATAATTAATATAATATAATATACATGAATAAAGTGAATGTTGTCATTGAATTGTTTTGTCTCAGGTGTTTGCAGTCAGTGGAAAATGCTGATCCTCAGTTTCATTTGGAGTACAGAGGACCTGTATCCATGAAAGGAAAAAAAGAGCCAATGAAAGTGTGGTTTCTCTCACGCAAGACCTAACAGACACACTGTGTGGCTGCAGCGATGCAATTTTTATTGTGTTCTCAGCTAATGTGTTCATTCTAAAATCTATGAACTGTACTTTATAAGGAACATACTGTACTTTGTTTTCTTCATCAAAATCATTTTATTCTTCCCTTCTCAGAGGCCAAATTAAGAATGTTCTTCAGTTCTCCTGCTTTTCAAGTGCCAGTTATCTCTGATTCACATAAAATGTAAAAATAGGGTGGGAAAGGGTATTATAGAGCAGAGGGTGAACACTTTACATAGACATATGGAAACTGCTGTCCATTTGATATTAATGATACTACTTTGAGTGCCAACTATTGAATTTATTTAATGCAGAAAAAGAACATCTGAATAAATACAACTGGAAAATGGTACAAAAAATTATAATAATAATAATTGCTATGCAATATGCAAACATGCTCACAGAGTGTTTGTTTTCATCATTTTTATTTATAGCAGAGGATATGTCAGTATTTAGATTTTATTTCATCACTGAGTAAAACCAGTTATTTTCTTTTGTCACTGTATTACGTCTGTGTGTTGATATTTAAAGTTGAGCACTACAGCATAGAAATACCTGGCAAACCGGGTTTTTATTAAAAATTGTGCACATTCATTAAGAAATAACTTGTAGATTTTCAGTATCACAGCACTTTTTATTACTGTATCAATGTATTATATTGGAAATACTCTTTCTGAGGATAATGTGCATGCTGTAAATAATAAAATGCCTGCACATTAGAATCATTACTACGCTCATTGCATCAGAGAATTTGCCAAACATTTACATAAAAACAAGCCATTTTACAATTTAGAATATACTTAAACTTCTGTTATTGTGTTACTATGAGTAGTTATTGTGTGAATGAATAGATTCTAAACACGTCTGTGAATATTTACTATTTAAAAAGTGGATAGACTTCATTGGTGTGAGAGTTTGTATTCATTGAATCTCACAGAAACCTTCCCATGTCACAATGCTTTTATGTACACATATACTTGCATATTTAAGTCTTGCATTAAAATATTATTTAAACGATTTGCATTGTCTAATTTGTTTGTTTGTGTTGTATGAAAAAAAAATAGCATTGTACTGCTAAGGTTCATTGCTCTGTTCATTGCACAAAATCAACAACTGTTCTGACTCTCGTGCACTTTTCAAAACATTCTCTTCGCTCCTTTGTCCTCCTCCTCCTCCTCCTCCTCCTCCTCCTCCTCCTTCATCAGCTCTTACAGCTGATGACTTTGCATCATTTTTCACAAACAAAACCTCCTCCATCAGCAGCCAATTCTCCACACCACAAACCGACATGCACATCTCAACAACCATCACACACACGCTCCCCTCCTTCTCTCTGCTCTTCGAAGTAGATATCTCCAAACAGGGGCGTAAATTTCATCTGAAAGTTGGGGGGGACAATAAACATGAAATTTCTCAAGAGCAATTTCTGAAGGGGACACAAATAATACAGCCAAAATCGTACTTGTAAGGATATGTGTTCCACAAAAAAAAAAAAAAGTGGCGTTTTGGTGTACTGAAAAATTATCTAATGTCCATTTTTCTTTTCTCTGTCATTTTATTTGACCAACAACACAAAGCGATAGTAGTTTAAATATGATTAAGGTTCACCACGCAGTCATATTATAATTATTAAATTATCTTGCGTCCTCCACATAGTATTTTATACGATGATATTCAGATATTTAGATATTCAACTGCAGAAGCCCTCTGATCTGCCACTTATTATAATATTGAGCAAAACCCTACACAGATCTGACTGAACTTTCGGTTTAGAATTAGTAAATTTTTAGAATTTGGGCGCGGGTTGCTTGAATTTTGGGTTCATTAGCCTATTATTCGTAATGAAAAACACAATAACAAAACAGTACAATGACACACTCCCTTAAATAGGCGTTTTTACGCTTTGAAACCAAATCTTCGATAATCTGGTCTGTCAGCAGTTTGGCTGGTGCTGTATTGAGCAGACACGTTCAGTTTTTAATTGTTTTGTCAGTTCTCTAACTGAACTAAATTATTTTATTACTATACAGCGGGTCGGGGCGGTGTGGCGGTGGGCAAGTGATGTTAACAGTGTTTTGCCTAATCTGTATTAAAGAGAAATGAATCACTTCATCTGACGTTTAAAGTGAATAAAATAGCCTTGACAGCTACTTACTGGTGTTTCACAACTGCTGTCTGAAGAGCCTTGTTCTCTCCCCAAACTGGTAGTTTTTTAGTGGTAGTTTTTCTACGTTCTATGGGTAACGTTAGTTGAGGTGCACTGTGGATCAAACCAATGTGAGGCAAGGGGGGAGGGGGGACTCAAAATGTTTCTAAACTTAAAACGCATTTTTTTGTCCCGTTTGCGTTTGTATTGTTTTACTACTTACACATTTATTTTTTATATTGTTATTTATTTTTATTTATTGTTATATTATTTACAATACTCAGCATGGTTTTTAGGGGGGGACAGCCCTCAGATTGGGGGGTCCTGTCCCTCCTGTCCTCCCTGTCCCCCCCACGATTTACGCCCCTGTCTCCAAACTCATCCTTTCCAACCACCCCACTACCTGTCCGCTTGATCCTATCCCCACTCACCTCCTCCAGGCCATTTCTTCTTCAGTTACTCCTGCACTCACTCTCATTATCAACACCTCTCTTCACACCGGGACCTTCCCCACAGCATTTAAGCAGGCTCAGGTGACCCCACTGCTTAAGAAACCCTCTCTGAATCTTTCATTGCAAAGACGAGTTGTGAGTTGTGTTTAACCAGCTCTCTACGTTTCTTGAACAGAACAACCTCCTGGACAACAACCCATCCGGCTTCAAAAGTGGCCACTCAACTGCCCTGCTCTCGGATACGGAGGCACTGAGACAGGCAAGAGCAGCTTCCAAATCCACAGTACTTATCTTACTGGATTTGTCTGCAGCTTTTGACACAGTTAACCACCAGATCCTCCTGTCAACTCTCATGAAGATGGGCATCTCAGGAACTGCTCTCCAGTGGCTCAAGTCTTATCTCTCAGGTAGGTCCTTCAGGGTGTCATGGAGAGGTGAAGTCACATCTAGCTACTGGAGTTTCCCAGGGCCAGTGCTTGGACCACTTCTCTTCTCCATCTACATGTCATCACTGGGATCTGTCATTCAGAAACATGGCTTTTCCTATCACTGCTATGCCGACGACACTCAACTCTACTTCTCATTTGAACCAGATGATCCCACGGTTGGTGTTCGTATTTATATCGCTGCCTGCCTAACAGACATTTCTGCCTGGATGAAGGAACATCACCTGCAGCTCAACCTTACAAAGACAGAACTGCTTGTGGTCTCAGCTAACCCAGCACTTCATCACAATCTCTCCATTCAGCTAGGATCATCAACCATTACTCCATCCAGGACAGCCAGGAACCTTGGAGTTGTGACTGATGATCAGCTAAAATTCACTGACCACATTACTGCAACAACCCGGTCCTGCAGATTTGCGTTATACAACATTAGGAAGATTAGACCCTTCCTATCAGAGAAGGCTACACAACTCCTGGTCCAAGCTCTTGTTCTCTCCAGACTGGACTACTGTAATGCTCTTCTAGCGGGCCTTCCGGCATGCACTATCAAACCCTTGCAACTGATCCAGAATGCAGCGGCGAGGGTGGTCTTTAACAAGCCGAAGAGAGCGCATGTCACGCCTCTCTTCTTCAGTCTGCACTGGCTGCCAATAGCCGCTCGCATCAAATTCAAGGCACTTGTGCTTGCCTACAAAGCAACCACTGGCTCTGCACCAGTATACCTAAACTCGCTTGTTCAGACTTACACACCCTCCAGGAGCTTACGTTCTGCCAGTGAACGGTGCCATACCAAAGAGGCATGAAATAACTCTCACAGACCTTTTCCTGGACCGCCCCCACCTGGTGGAATGACCTGCCTATCTCAATTCGAGCAGCCGAGTCTGTAGCCATTTTCAAAAAACAGCTAAAGACACATCTCTTCCAGCAGCACCTGACCAATCAAGAATAGCACTTAACATTCTATTAATTTTCTGTCCGTCTAATTAAAAAAAAAATTTAATTAATAAAAAAAAATTTCTGTCCTGTGTGTTCTGTGCTAGATTAACTGAGACTTGTTACAGCACTTGCATACTGTTGCCCTTGACTGTTCTAGTTGCTTCTATTGCTCTCATTTGTAAGTCGCTTTGGATAAAAGCGTCTGCTAAATGACTAAATGTAAATGTAAAATTAACAGTATTCAGTAGTCGTGCCTTCTAGTGCCCATAAACATCAGTCAAATCTAAAATCTTACACTATTGTTTTTTATAAAATTAGACTCTGACCCTTTATAAGCGGTGTGGTACGAATAGAAACATCAACAACAATATTAATGTCAGGAAGGGGTGTACAAATTGAACAAATTATACAGAAAGTAAAGTTGGAAGTGAACAGACAAAGATGAGGATCTAAGCGCAAAAGATTACATTTAATAAACAAACACAAAAGTAAACACAAGAAACGTCTCGGTTACGGATTGTGGCGAGGGGGGCGTGGTTCTGCGAAGTCTGTAACGGGAGAGAGAGACTGCGGAGACGAGCGGTGAGTAAGTAGGTCAAGTGCAGATCATTTACACCTGTCTCTCGTTCCAGTAATTGGCGTGGAGAGACCATAAAACCCGCGGTTGGGAGAGAGAGAGGAGAGAGAGTTTTGGACTGGGACTGTGCGCGTGCTGCTGAGACCACGAGAGGAAACCGAGTGCTTATTGCTGAAAGAGAGAAGAATAATTGAGTTTGTGCGCCCACGTGCGCTGTGTTTTGTTTGAGAAAAACTGAATATTAAAGCGACAGTCCCAGTGAAAGCCGACCCCGTCTTCTTCCTTCCTTCACCCACACAAAGCTTAATTACACTGGTGCCGAAACCCGGGAAGGAAGAAGAGTGCCGCTGCTATGCAGACTCCGCCAAAAACGCCGCTTGCGGACTTAGTCCAATCGCTCACTGGACACAAGCCGCCCCCGATCAAGCCGGATTGTACCTGATTCCTGTGAGTATCAAGGGGGGTACTTATCAGGCCTTGGTGGATTCGGGTTCTAACCAGACCTCTATCCACCAAAGCCTGATTCACACTGTGGCATTGGGTACTGGCCGCACGGTTACGGTGAGGTGTGTGCACGGGGAAGTGGTGAATTATCCGTTGTTGCCCGTGGATAATCTATTTCGGGGTCAAAAGCATATTCACGAGTTCACACTTACAAATAATCAGATAGTAAATATAGTATACATAATAGTATGCGTGGTAGTATGCGTATTTGGCGTGCTGTCCGAGGAGAGGGCTCCGAGCTCTGTATTTGGCCCGAACCCAGAGTACTCCCCCTGTATCTCTGGTTAGGAAGTAACCAGGTGAGTGTGAGGAAGATGGGGTGGTGGAGGGATGCTGGGAAACTGTCAAAGAACTTTGGTGAGTTGACTGGGTATTTATGTAGTCCTTCCCTTGTGCTGATTGGGTAGACATGTTGATTGCTGATTGCTGACAGCTGGTTTAAATGATGTGATAATTGGATAGATCATTTGAATGTGTTCCTCCCGAACTTTGTTAGTAAAACATAATTTCACGAGTTCACACTTACAAATAATCAGATAGTAAATATAGTATACATAATAGTATGCGTGGTTGTATGCGTATTTGGCGTGCTGTCCGAGGAGAGGGCTCCGAGCTCGGTATTTGGCCCGAACCCAGAGTACTTCCCAAAAATTGCAACCAATGCAGGACAGCAGCCGTAACATTACTGATAGCCCCCCAAAAAATGCAATGCGTAGGCTGCATGTGCTCATTGAACTCCTGTGGGAGCAGAGTAGGCGTCACTGCTGCGGCAGTGGAGAAATAAATCAGAAGTTGACCTCCTGCGGGAGCAGAGTAAACATCACTGCTGCGGCAGTGGAGAATTAGTTAGAAGAGCTGGCTCCTGCAGGAGCAGAGTAAACATCACTGCTGTGGCAGTGGATAATTAGTTAGAAGAGCTGGCTCCTGCAGGAGCAGAGTAAACATCACTGCTGCGGCAGTGGAGAATTAGTTAGAAGAGCTGGCTCCTGCGGGAGCAGAGTAACATCACTGCTGCGGCAGTGGAGAATTAGTCAGAAGAGCTGGCTCCTGCAGGAGCAGAGTAAACATCACTGCTGCGGCAGTGGAGAATTAGTCAGAAAAGCTGGCTCCTGCGGGAGCAGAGTAACATCATTGCTGCGGCAGTGGAGAAGAAGTCAGAAGAGCTGAGCTCCTGCGGGAGCAGAGTAAACATCACTGCTGCGGCAGTGGAGAATTAGTCAGAAGAGCTGGCTCCTGCGGGAGCAGAGTAAACATCACTGCTGTGGCAGTGGAGAAATAGTCAGAAGAGCTGAGCTCCTGCGGGAGCAGAGTAAGCATCACTGCTGCGGCAGTGAAGAAATAGTCAGAAGAGCTGGCTCCTGCGGGAGCAGAGTAAACATCACTGCTGCGGCAGTGGAGAAATAGTCAGAAGAGCTGAGCTCCTGCGGGAGGAGAGTAAGCATCACTGCTGCGGCAGTGGAGAATTAGTCAGAAGAGCTGGCTCCTGCGGGAGCAGAGTAAACATCACTGCTGCGGCAGTGGAGAAATAGTCCGAAGAGCTGAGCTCCTGTGGGAGCAGAGTAAGCATCACTGCTGCGGCAGTGGAGAATTAGTCAGAAGAGCTGAGCTCCTGCGGGAGCAGAGTAAGCATCACTGCTGCGGCAGTGGAGAATTAGTCAGAAGAGCTGAGCTCCTGCGGGAGCAGAGTAAGCATCACTGCTGCGGCAGTGGAGAATTAGTCAGAAGAGCTGAGCTCCTGCGGGAGCAGAGTACACATCACTGCTGCAGTGGAGAAATTAGTCAGAAGAGCTGAGCTCCTGCGGGAGCAGAGTAACATCACTGCTGCGGCAGTGGAGAATTAGTCAGAAGAGCTGAGCTCCTGCGGGAGCAGAGTAAACATCACTGCTGCGGCAGTGGAGAATTAGTCAAAAGAGCTGAGCTCCTGCGGGAGCAGAGTAAGCATCACTGCTGCGGCAGTGGAGAATTAGTCAGAAGAGCTGAGCTCCTGCGGGAGCAGAGTAACATCACTGCTGCGGCAGTGGAGAATTAGTCAGAAGAGCTGGCTCCTGCAGGAGCAGAGTAAACATCACTGCTGCGGCAGTGGAGAATTAGTCAGAAGAGCTGAGCTCCTGCGGGAGCAGAGTAAACATAACTGCTGCGGCAGTGGAGAAGAAGTCAGAAGAGCTGAGCTCCTGCGGGAGCAGAGTAAACATCACTGCTGCGGCAGTGGAGAATTAGTCAGAAGAGCTGGCTCCTGCGGGAGCAGAGTAAACATCACTGCTGTGGCAGTGGAGAAATAGTCAGAAGAGCTGAGCTCCTGCGGGAGCAGAGTAAGCATCACTGCTGCAGCAGTGGAGAAATAGTCAGAAGAGCTGGCTCCTGCGGGAGCAGAGTAAACATCACTGCTGCGGCAGTGGAGAAATAGTCAGAAGAGCTGAGCTCCTGCGGAAGGAGAGTAAGCATCACTGCTGCGGCAGTGGAGAATTAGTCAGAAGAGCTGGCTCCTGCGGGAGCAGAGTAAACATCACTGCTGCGGCAGTGGAGAAATAGTCCGAAGAGCTGAGCTCCTGCGGGAGCAGAGTAAGCATCACTGCTGCGGCAGTGGAGAATTAGTCAGAAGAGCTGGCTCCTGCAGGAGCAGAGTAAACATCACTGCTGCGGCAGTGGAGAATTAGTCAGAAAAGCTGGCTCCTGCGGGAGCAGAGTAACATCATTGCTGCGGCAGTGGAGAAGAAGTCAGAAGAGCTGAGCTCCTGCGGGAGCAGAGTAAACATCACTGCTGCGGCAGTGGAGAATTAGTCAGAAGAGCTGAGCTCCTGCGGGAGCAGAGTAACATCACTGCTGCGGCAGTGGAGAATTAGTCAGAAGAGCTGAGCTCCTGCGGGAGCAGAGTAACATCACTGCTGCGGCAGTGGAGAATTAGTCAGAAGAGCTGAGCTCCTGCGGGAGCAGAGTAAACATAACTGCTGCGGCAGTGGAGAATTAGTCAAAAGAGCTGAGCTCCTGCGGGAGCAGAGTAAGCATCACTGCTGCGGCAGTGGAGAAATTAGTCAGAATAGCTGAGCTCCTGCGGGAGCAGAGTAACATCATTGCTGATAACGTGAAGTGCAGTGGAGAATTAGTCAGAAGAGCTGAGCTCCTGCGGGAGCAGAGTAAACATCACTGCTGCGACAGTGGAGAAAGGAAATTCCCATTTATTGGAATGATTGTATTGGCAGTGGATATGTGGCTTGCAGGTATGTTTGAGAGCGAGGCTGGAGCTGAAACCTAGCTGATGAGTGTTTGTTGGGCTTCTTTGATATGGATGCGATTTTATCGGATATAGTTCTTAAAAGCTTCAGAAGATCAGCGACCGAGGGTTTTGATCTGGTGCTGGGAAAGGCCTTTTTGGGTAGCTGTAGTTGCAGCTCCTATGCGGAATGAATGGCTGGAGAAGTGGTCTGCTTGGATGCCTGATTGAATCAAAATGGATTTAAGGTGTTTTTGGAACCAAAACCGAGTGACAGGGCGGTTGGAATCATCAACAAAGAGTGGGTCAGATGGAAGTTTAGCTTGAGCATTTCTGAAGTTTAGATAAGCTGAAAGGGTTTGATATGGCTGAATTGGAGCAGGGAGATTGAAAATGTAGATGAAATGTCCTTTCCTCATTTTGTCGGTTTTACTTTGTTTAATGAAATAAGAGATGGTGTCATCATCTAACACTGATAAATCTGAAATTGTGGGATGGATTTTTCGGTAGAAGCTGGATGTGGTGGTGAGTTCTGAACATCTGAGAAACCCAAAAAAGGCCAGAATGAACATGGCGTCGAGAGTGCGTGCTGTGTTGGTGGAGTGGTAGCCTCTGCGGAGTGTGGAGATGAATTTGGTGAGGATTTCTAGGGTAATGGGTTTCCTTGTGTCTTGGTGTGTGGGTTGGGATCTTTGGATGCCTTTGATGAGAAGCGATGTTTGTGAATTGGCTATTTCAGGAGATGGTGCGCCAAATATGAGTTTATGAAAAAGATTCCACTTAGATAGCCTTTAATGGAGCTGGCTTGGAGGTTCTTAATATTGACTAGATGGGATACGAATGAGGTAATTGAGAGAAGAGAAAAATAGGTAGGAAAAGGTAGGCTGTAAGTGAGGTGGAATGACTTGAAACATTTCCAAGCAGTTAAATAGGATTGTAGGGTTCTAAAGGATACGGCTTGGAGAATGTAGTTGAGTGAAGTGTCTAGGAGGAATTTCAGTGAATGGTTTATGGGAATATCAACTCTGAATAATGAGGTACTGGTTGGGAATGGGTCCGCCTCTGGTTCCAACAGCTTGAATCTCTGATAGAATTTGGGTCCTGATGTTGTGGGCAATGGGAGTGGGTTCCAAAGCTGTTGCGTTTGGTGGGATGGGCAACGGAGTTGCTGAGGACAGAGTGAAGGGAGTTTTGGTTTGGGGAATAGTAGGAGGAAGAGAAGCCGGGGCAGAAGCCGTTAGCGGAGGCAGCCTCACGCTCGGATCGGCCCCTGAGGCCTGGGGAGGAGCGAGAAAGTTAGGAAAAGAAGGAGGCTGAGAAGAAAAGTAAGGCATCTGGACCGGCGCCGTTAGCGGAGGCAGCCTCACGCTCGGGTCGGTCCCTGGAGCCTGTGGGGGAACAAAGATATTGGAAAATGAGACAGGCTGGGAAGGAAAGTAGTGCGTCTGAGCCTGCACAGCTAGCGGAGGCAGCCTCGCGCTAGGGTCTGATGATGGGGCTGCAGGCCACGGACAGGGAGGAGGAATGGAAACAGTGCAAGAATTTTGCGGCAGCTGAACCTGTTCTTATAGCGGAGTCATACTTGCATTAAAGGAGCTGCCTGCGGGCAGAGCGGAAAGAAGAGGAGTATTAGGCCTGGCAGACGCGGAGTCTGGGGCGCGGCCCAAACTTGCTGACGGCCTACTGCCACGGCCTGAAGCGCGAGGAGGCCCTGGACTTGCGCATGAAGGAGATGGAATTTTTTGTGGACGTGAAGATGAAGCTTTGCGACTCATGCTCGCTTTATCCTTCTTGGAGAGAGAAGTAGATTTTGGAAAAGGTGTTGAAGATTGAAGAGACACGTACGAGGCATATAACTGTGCCTTGGTCATTTTTCGGGAGAAATGGACCTCTACGCCAATGAGCGCTTGTCTTAGGCTTAAGACGGTCCATTTCTCTATTGCTGGATTTGTCTGATGGGCTGAGGTGTAAGAAGATGCTGGAGATGCTGGTTGGTGTCTTGTTGGAGGAGGTGAAGGTAATCCTCTGCGTCGTGGAGTACGAGAAGCGCCCCGCATGGGCTGACGTCTACGTATTGGTTCCGGAGTTTGAAAAATGGCATCCGGTGGAGCATGGATGCTCATGACATCTGGTGTATGAGGTGAAAATTCCCTGGAGATGAGGGACTCATCAATCATCGGAGGGGTAGAGTTGGATTTCTGACATTTGCAGACAACTAGAAGACCGAATGCTGGAAAACTGTCCAATGCTGGGAAACTGTCAAAGAACTTTGAGTTGACTGGGTATTTATGTAGTCCTTCCCTTGTGCTGATTGGGTAGACATGTTGATTGCTGATTGCTGACAGCTGGTTTAAATGATGTGAAAATTGGATAGATCATTTGAATGTGTTCCTCCCGAACTTTGTTAGTAAAACATCATATGTTGAGGTAGCAGTTAACCCGCACCTCAGGCATCCGCTAATTTTAGGGACCGATTGGCCAGCGCTTCGTGTTTTATTGGGGCATTTATGTGCGGATGCTTCCTGGGGAAAACAGGCAAGCCGGAAAGAGATGGTTGCTCAGCTGGGGGAGGTGGATTCGGGACCCCTGGGAGCTCTTCCGGGGGAACAGAGCGGTCTGTTGTTGCCTGGTTTCACAGACGCGATGATTTTCCCCTGGAACAGTCCCAGGATGAGTCGTTGAAAAACGCGTTTGGACAGGTCCGTTCCATCGACGGACACCTCCTCCACCCTGACCAACCACTCTCTTATCCCTATTTTTGTATTTTAAAAGATAGGTTGTATCGGGTGACCCAGGACGCCCAGTCAAAGCAAGATACAACCCAGTTGTTAGTGCCCAAAAGCCGTCGGGAAATGCTTTTCCAGGCGGCTCATTCTAATCCTATGGCCAGGCATTTAGGACATACGGCGACACTCAACTGTCTAATGGCCCGGTTCTTCTGGCCGGGCATTCACGAGAATGTACGCAGGTGGTGTGCGTCTTGTCGCGAATGTCAGTTGGTGAATCCACCGGCCACCCCAAAAGCACCATTGTGCCCACTCCCATTAGTGCAGGTCCCCTTCGAGAGAATTGGTATGGACCTCATCGGGCCATTAGAGCGGTCAGCACGCGGGCATCGCTTTGCATTAGTTATGGTAGACTATGCAACGCGGTACCCGGAAGCAGTCCCGCTCCGCACAATTTCGGCGAAAAGTGTTGCGAGCGCACTGTTTTCATTAATCTCCCGGGTGGGAATCCCGAAAGAGATTCTCACCGATCAAGGCACGGTGTTCATGTCACAAACTATTCGCGAACTGTACGAATTATTGGGCGTTAAATCGGTTCGCACAAGCGTCTATCACCCACAAACAGATGGCTTGGTCGAACGGTTTAACCGCACGTTGAAATCCATGATTCGTAAGTTCGTTCACGAGGACGCCAAAAATTGTGATAAATGGCTAGAGCCTCTGATGTTTGCTGTCCGCGAGGTCCCGCAAGCCTCCACGGGGTTTTCCCCCTTCGAGCTTCTCTATGGGCGCCAGCCTCGGGGGGTGCTGGATGTCCTTAGGGAGACTTGGGAGGAGGGGCCTTCCGCGAGTAAAAACGAAATTCAGTATGTCCTCGACCTGAGAACAAAACTCCACACTCTGGGGCGGCTGTCAATGGAGAATTTGTTACAGGCCCAGGACAGACAAAGACAGCTATACAACAGAGGGGCTAGACTCCATCAATTTGCACCGGGAGATAAAGTACTTGTATTGCTCCCTACTTCCAATTCTAAATTACTCGCAAAGGGGCAAGGACCCTTTGTAGTCACACGGCGAGTCTGGGATCTCAACTATGGGGGGGGGGGCTTATCCAGTCCGTGGAGTGGAATGGCGAGCAAGCGATGACACCTGAGCCTGGCCCAATACCGGCCCCTCGGGGGGGCGAGTACATAGTCAGATACTGGCTCCACTCGGAGATTGTAAAATCTGGCGAATGTGTTCGGTGTCGCCCAGCCTGCAGCTCTGCAGATGTCTGTTAGCGAGGCGCCATGCGCTAAAACCCAAGAGGAGGCCACACTCCGAGTGGAGTGTGCCCTAACCCCAAGGGGACATGGTCGACCTTGCTGCTGGTAAGCCAACACAATGGTGTCCACTAACCAGTGAGACAGCCTTTGCTTTGAGAGAGCTCTTCCCTTCCGCTCTCCACCATAACAGACAAGAGCTGGTCTGAGGTCCTGAAACACTGCGCACTGTCTACGTAAGCGCGGAGGGCGCGTACTGGACAGAGCTGTGCCAAGGCTGGGTCTGCCTCCTCCAAAGGCAGCGCTTGCAGGTTCACCACCTGGTCTCTGAACGGAGTGGTGGGAACCTGGGGCACATATCCAGGCCGGGGTCTCAGGATCACGTGAGAGATAGCCGGCCCGAATTCCAGGCACGCTTCGTCAACCGAAAATGCCTGCAGGTCCCCGACCCTCTAAAGAGAGGCCAATGCGGAAAGCAGAGCCGTCTACATCGACAGAACTTAATATCAACCGACCGCAAAGGCTCAAAGGGAGGCCTCTGCAGAGCACTTAGAACTACTGCGAGGTCCCAAGAGGGAACGAGAGGAGGGCGAGGAGGATTCAGTTTCCTCGCTCCCCTCAGGAACCTGATGATCAGGTCGTGCTGACTTACCTTTTTGTCCCCCAAGAGATCGTGGTAGCCAGATATTGCGGCCACATAAACTTTAAGGTGGAGGGAGACAGCCTTCGCTCCAACCCCCTTTTGGAGGAACGATAGCACAGACCCGATCGGGCATTTCCAGGGGTCTTCTTGGCGGGAAGAGCACCAGGTGACGAAGAGGTTCCACCTCAACGCATAGGCATGCCGAGTGGACTCTGCCCTAGCGGAAGTGATGATGGCGACCACCGGAGGTGGCAGGCCACTCAAACCTGCCACGTCCCATCCAGGAGTCACATGTGGAGGCTCCAAGACCGGAACGTGGGTGCCATAGGGTGCCCCGTCTCTGAGTGTCTCAGAGGAATAGGCCAGGGAGGGGCTGTCGCAAGGAGTAAGAGTTCGGGGAACCAGGTCCGGCCGTGCCAGTACGGGGCGACCAAAAGGACCTGCTCCTTGTCCTCCCTGATCCTGCACAGGAGCTGTGCGAGTAGGCTCACTGGGGGGAACGCATATTTGCGCAGGCCCCGCGGCCAGCTGTGCGCCAGTGCATCCGTGCCGAGCGTGCCCTCGGTCAGGGAATAGAACAGGCTGCAGTGGGAAGAGTCGTGGGAGGCAAACAGGTCTACCTGCGCGTCCCGAACTGTTCCCTGCCCTGGTGGTTGATGTACGCTACTACGGCCGTGTTGTCTGTCCTGACAAGCACCTGTTGACCCCTCAGCAACGCCCGGAGGCGGTGCAGGGCAAACCGTACTGCCAGTAACTCGAGGCAATTGACATGCAGAAGGGGCTGGGGTCCTGTTTCCTGGAGCCAGCGGCTGCTTGTCCATTGCACATGGCACCCCAACCTGTGGCAGAGGCATCCGTCGATATGACAACATGCCTGGAAACTCGTTCTAAGGGCACACCGGCCCGTAGAAAACTGAGGTTCGACCACGGGGTGAGTGTCTGAAGGCAGGCCCGAGTCACTTGTACCCGGAGCGTGCCAGACTGCCATGCCCACCTCGGGACTCGATCGCGAAGCCAATGCTGAAGCGGTCTCATATGAAGCAATCCGAGCTGCGTCACCTCGGCTGCAGATGCCATATGCCCCAGGAGCCTCTGAAAAAGTTCAGTGGAACCGCACTCTTGCCCTCGATTTGACGGAGGCAAGTCAGCAGAGACTGCGTGCGCACTCGCTGGTAAGCAGCACGCACCTGCGACCGAGTCGGAAACCATACTGAGAAAAGAGATCCTCTGCATGGGGCAGAGTCGCTCTTCTCCCAGTTGACCTGAAGGCCCAGACGGGCTAAGTGCCGGAGCCCTTGGACTCTGTGTCCGCAGCCCTGCTTACGAGAGTGACCCAGTAAGAGCCAGTCATCGAAGTAGTTCAGGATGCGAACCCCATGCTACCTGAGTGGTGCAAGGGCTGCCTCGATAGACTACGTAGAGTCACGAGGGGACAGAGCTGCCCAGGATGTTGGGGGCACGGTTAACGGCTGCGTCCTGACAGAGGAGACCAGGGAAGGACGCACGTTCCACTGGGATCTGCTCTGAGAGGAGGCTGGCGACAGAGAGGGACGAGAGCGGCGCAGCCCGGGGGGCGGCACACACTGCCATCACCGATCTCTGTGACCGCAGAGATGGGACACAAGTTCTTTCCAAGTGCTGCCAGCAGCAAAAGGATTTTCCCCCGGCCCTCCACCGGGGGAAGTAGAGGCCCTGCTACCATCCCCTGGAAAGAACTGGGACCCATCTCTGGGTTGTCCACCTCCAGCCAGGCTGGGGAGCGGACTGGGCGACATCCTGCAACCACCTCCATGGCACGGCCCGGAAAAGGCTGCTGCTGGGTCCGGACGGGAGGAGGGAGGGCACCCTCGGGGCAGTACGTGGCAGTACGTGTTACAGCCTCAGTCTGCTCTGGGGCAGCCGAGAACCGTTGGGCGCAGTTCTCAACCGCGCCGCCGAAGAGGCCAGCCTGGGATATGGGTGAGTTGAGGAGGCGGGCTCACTCAACCCCCCCATATCAGCAGGTAAGGCCAGGAAATTCTCCCGGACCACAGCTGTGGACATCGCCCGACCGAGGGAGCGTGTGGCCACCTTCACCACCCAGAGGGCGGGATCAGTGGCGGCACGCAGCTCATGGAAGAGCCCTGGGTCGGCTCCACCCTTGTGCATGTGCAAAGAGGCGGTGGCCTGCCCCGTAGCTCTGCAGGACCACGCCACCGAAGTAGATGAGCCCACAGGCTTAGGGAGGGTGCTTAGGACAGCCACACCACGTCAAAGCCCTCTGTGGACACCGTAGTGCGCAACAGAGTGTTCAACAGTGGGGGGGGCCCCAGTGTACCCTAGGCCGCGGCCCCATCAAGGGCAGAGAAGGCGGAGGAGGCCACCAAACGGTCACGGGAAGCACGGGGACTTCCTCGACCGCATGATCTCCTCATGCACCTCGGGAGCGAAAGGCATTGGGGGCGGGGCCCAACAGCTGTCGGGTGCCGCCCCCAAAACCGATCGCACAACCACGAGCACTCGCAATAGGGCGGAGTTCCACACCCGCGCGAGACTCGCGGCTGCCCGAGATAACATGGCTGTCAACTCTAGGTCAGATCAGGCAGCGCTGGCACACCCGAAGGCGGAGCACAACCTAATCGTCATCCCCAAAGGACTCTAGCCCACCTTGGGATGCGGCGGTCAACATCTCATTGCTATCTGGAGTGTGAACGAAACAAACGAGGCGTCAGAGACGGGCCGCTGTTTCAGTCCAGCACTCGCGGGAAGCGATATGCGAGAGGGGGGCGTGGCCCGATGAACGTATCGTCGGGGTTTCCCACAGCACCGCCCTCAGGTCACCCTGGCCACCAGCCAAAGTACCACCTCTCTCAGAGATGGTAGATTGGGGTGTGGCAGAGGGGACTCTCTCTCCTGCAGTGGGAACATGACACATCCACAATCACTGCCCGAACATGCTGAAGCCCAAACACGTCAATCAAAATCAAATCAAATCACTTTATTGTCACTCTACCATATGCACAAGTGCAACAGTAGGTGAAATTCTTAGGTGCAGTCCGAGCAAACATAGTAGTCATGACATGACATGTACAACATTTAAGCAACAACAGATTACACATCTGATGCGCACACAATTACTCACAGCACAGTATACACTACAATAAACAATAAATAATTTACACAATGTGAGTGTAGTTCTCACAGCTTTAAACAATATACACATACTTAGTGTGCTCCTGACACCACCGTGTCAGAGTGTGCACCTCCTCTCTGTAGGCCGTTTCATCATTGTCAGTGATGAGACCTACCACTGTCGTATCAGTGTCACGTCGTATCACGTCGAGCAGTGTTTGTGCCCATAGACAGCAACGGAGATCGATCGCACCCGGAAGTGCACGGGCGAACCGTCTTGAAAAAGACGTGCCACGCGCAAGCTCTTTTGTGAGAGGAAACCTCGCAGTCGATGCCGAAGCGCCCAGGGAAACACACACCAGCTGTCTAGCAGACCACTGCGCAGATCAACAGGCAGGAAGTATGCGATCACTGGAACGTGCCGTCACACCAACACCGACTGGAAAGCTGGTACTCTTGGCTCCGAAAGCAGAAACATAATGCGATATTGCCACGTACTTCCTTATATACTCACGCGGTGAGGCGGAGTTACGTATGCAAATTCCGCATGCCCCATGGCATTGGCACGCCATTGGGCGTTTTCTCTATGCTCGAAGATGATAGGCTTCTAGGCGAAACCCCCATTCGTTAGTCACTAACGTACATCGTAGTGACTGAACGAAAGGGAACACCAATCACTAGTCGCGTTTCCATTACGGCGCAAAACTTTTGCAATATTTTCTCAAAGTCAATAAAAAAAATATTGCGAAATGACAGCGTTTTAACTGATGTTATGCGACTAAAACTATTTTTTTTCTTCTCGTGATAAATCATTCCAAAAATCATGCTACGTATGTTGTTAGGTTTATATATATCCCAGCCACCGCATGCCATAATTTTTAAAGGTCCCGTTCTTCGTGATCCCATTGTTCAAACTTTAGTTAGTGTGTAATGTTGCTGTTAGAGCATAAATAATACCTGTAAAATTATAAAGCTCAAAGTTCAATGCCAAGCGAGATATTTTATTTAACAGAAGTTCCCTTTCAAAGCCTACAGCGAACGGCTGGCTTGGACTACATCCTGGTACTTCCTTCATATATGACGTCGGTAGAACAGTAGAACAGACTAACCTCCGCCCACAAGACTACGTGAAAAAGGGGGCGTGGTCTTGTTGCTGTCCCACGTGCAGAAGAGGACGTGTCGCATGGAGAAAAGGAAGTGCTGCGTTTGAGTGCGTTTGTCGCCATGTCGTCGAGACGTTGTTATTTTCATCCCAGAGTCAAATCACCTTTGTTTGGCTTTCCCAGGGATGCTGTAGAGATCATTAAGCGCATATATATCTCCCGTTAAGAGGCGTGACATTTCCACGTGTGCTAAGCTGCTGTCGAATCACACCACAGGAACCGGGCTACGTTCGCTAAGCTGCTGTCAAATCACAACACGGGAAGCGCTGGCACAATCAGAACTCGTTACGTATTTCTGAAGGAGGGACTTCATAGAACACGGAACATCAGCCCGTTTTTAGGACAGTGAAAACAGCGGTATACATATAAGTAAATTGTGTGAAAAATACTGTGTTTTTTTACAAGCGAAACATGAACACATGTTATATTGCACACTGTAAACACAATCAAAGCTTCAAAAAGACACGAAGAACGGGACCTTTAATGGTAAGAGACGTGTGTGTTATCCAAGCACTGATGGCAAGGAAAGCACCTTATACTTGAGCGGCGCATATGAGGTGTTATGATAAATTGTGGCATTTTATATTCTATTGTTTTTTATGAGTTTAATAAAGAACTCGTCTTCTGTCCAAACATATCATCATCTGTAAAGAATGATCCACTTTACATACAGGTGTGGGACGAGCGAAAAGTTTGAATTTGCATGGTGGTAACTCAAAGGTTTTTTTTACCACTTCGTTATTTTGGCTTGGAATTTCGTTTGTTGGAAATATAAACTGAATTTAGAAATGCTTTTGAAATGAAAAACTTTGCATTTAATAAACAAAATATATTTTTGAAATAAAGACAGCGTTTGGAGTGGAGTGCAAAATCCGTTCCACGGCCTTTGCTGTTATTGAGTGTACACAAATAAAAGTAGATAGTTTATAGTTTATAATTATATCTTGCACTGTATGGCTAAAAATGACGGAGTAGCCTATTGTGAGTTTCCGCTGGAATAAGGAAAAAATCCATCAAAAGGCTCTGACGACTTCGTCGGACAGAGGGTTAAATAACTATTTAGTTTCATATAGTTAGGCTATGTCTACATATTCTAATCTTTTAATTCCATATGTTGATTATGACAAGTGAGCAGCATGAGTAAAGCACATAATCAGATGTGCATAATCAGATGTGTCTGGAGTCATGGATTTTGAGCACTTCATTGAATTGTGTTTTCTAGAAAGTCTTTAAAATTAATTACGCGTTTCCGTTGGGCGTATTTTAAATTTGCAATTTCAATTTGCGCAATTTGAAGGGTAATGGAAACGTGGCTATTGTCTGCATCCAAAAACTGGAAAATGCTGCCTCTGGAAGACACATTTCAAGGTAGGAAGGCATCAAGGCACGTTCTAATCCAATGTTAGCCTCACTTTCTGCCTCATGAGAGACCTTCATCTGATACATTTTTGAAGGCAGCATAGATGCCTCCTTCGCAGCCTTTGATATCCCACAATCCTATGCGTTCCATTCGATGGCAGTCGAGCTAGAAAAAGAAAGAAGGCATCTGAAAGTTGCGGTTCCTGGTCAGTTTGTGTGTAAATGTACGTTTTTGACTAATGTTTTCCACTTCTGATCTCATTTCTAGCAAGAAATTAATATTGTAGTAATTAAATATTCGCTTAGTTACCACCAAAGCTTGCGCTATTGGCTGTAGATCATTAAACTGTTACGCTGCCTTAGAAGTCGCGTGGGGTACATCCGTGGGCAAACATGAGGCAGCGAGGCAACAAGTCTGCCTAAGTTTTCGGATGCAGCCATCGACTGACATAGCACAAGAGAAACACAAGGACAGGTGAAGTGAATAACACTGATTATCTCTTCATCACGGCACCTGTTAATGGGTGGGATATATTAGTTTGCAAGTGAACATTTTGTCCTCAAAGTTGATGTGTTAGAAGCAGGAAAAATGGGCACGCGTAAGGATTTGAGCGAGTTTGACAACGACGACTGGGTCAGAGCATCTCCAAAACTTAAGCTCTTGTGGGGTGTTCCTGGTCTGCAGTGGTCAGTATCTATCGAAAGTGGTCCAAGAAAGGAACCTGCGACCGAGTTGGAAACCACACTGAGAAAAGAGATCCTCTGCACGGGGTAGGGTCGCTCTTCTCCCAGTCGACCGAAGGCCCAGACGGGCTAAGTGCCGGAGCACTTGGACTCTGTGTCCGCAGACCTGCTTACGAGAGTGACCCAGTATGAGCCAGTCATCGAAGTAGTTCAGGATGCGAACCCCATGCTGCCTGAGTGGCGCAAGGGCTGCCTCGATAGACTACGTAGAGTCACGAGGGGACAGAGCTGCCCGAATGGGGGGACTGCGTTCTGAATGTCCGCCCCTCGAAGCAAACCATAGGAACGGTCCGCGTCGAGGAAGGAGACATGAAAGTAAGCGTCCTTCATGTCGATCGCTGCAACCAATCTACCGGACGAACGCGTCCAAGGAGGCGTTTGCTACCGACATCCTGAACGGAAGCCTGTGAAGGGATCGGTTCAAGACGGGCAGATCCAGGATTGGCCATAACCCACCGGTTTCCTAGGGTACAATGAAGCAAGGGCTGATAAGCCGGACTTCACTTCGGCTGGAGGGACAGGCTCGATCGCACCCTTCGCCAGTAGGGTGACAACCTCCGCACGCATGACTGGGGTATAGGCCCCATCATAACGAGCGGCCTCCCTAGAGCGGGGAGGAGCCTGCGCGAACCGAATCGCGTAGCCGAGCCTGATGGTCTTCGCGACCCAGTGGACAGTCCCGGAAGCTGTAGCCAGGCTCGGGGGCCTGAGAGGGGGCCAGCAGCAGAAGGATTTTCCCCCGGCCCTCCACCGGGGGAAGGAGAGGCCCTGCTACCATCCCCTGAAAAGAACTGGAACCCATCTCTGTTCTGAGTTGTCCACCTCCAGCCTGGCGTTTAGTCAGGCTGAGGAGCGGACTGGGCATCATCCTACAACCACCTCCACAGCGTGGCCCAGGTGAAGGCTGCTGCTGGGGCGGGATGGGGGAGGGCGCCAATCCTTGTGCAGCTGGCCGCCGGGGCAGTACGTGTTACAGCCTCAGTCTGCTTTCGGGCGGCCAAGAACCGTTGGGCGCAGTTCTCAGCCACGCCGCCGAAGAGGCCAGCCTGGGATATGGGCGAGTTGAGGAGGCGGGCCCGCTCAACGTCCTCCACATCACCAGGTAAGGCCAGGTGTTTCTCCCGGACCACAGCAGTGGACATCGCCCGACCCAGGGAGCGTGTGGCCACCTTCACCGCCCGGGGGGCGGGACCAGAGGCGGCACGCAACTCATTGAAGAGCCCTGGGTCGGCTCCACCCTCGTGCATGTGCAAAGGGGCGGCAGCCTGCCCCGTAGCTCGGCAGGACCACGCCACCGAAGTAGACCACCATCTTGTAATCACCGTACGCCACCGTCAAAATATTCCGTGGACACCGTAGTGCGCAACAGAGTGTTCAACAGTGGGGGGACCCCAGTGTACCCTTGGCCGCGGCCCCATCGAGGGCAGAGAAGGCGGAGGAGGCCACCGAATGGTCACGGGAAGCACGGGGACTCCCAGGACCGCGTGATCTCCTCATGCATCTCGGGAGCGAAAGGCATTGACCAAAACCAATCGCGCAACCACGAGCGCTCGTGACAGGGCAGAGTTCCACACCAGCCCGAGGCTCGTGGCTGCCCGAGATAACATGGCTGTCAACTCTAGGTCGGATCCGGCAGCGCTGACACGCCCGAAGGCAGAGCGCAGCCTAATCGTCATCCCCAAAGGACTCTAGCCCACCTTGAGATGCGGCAATCGATATCTCGCTGCTATCTGGAGTGTGGACGAAACAAACGGGGCGTCAGAGGAATGAAGAGATCCTCTTGGCTCCAAAGCAGAAACATAATGCGATGTTGCCAGCGTACTTCCTTATATACCCACGAGGTGGGGCGGAGTTACGCATGCAAATTCCGCATGCCCATGGCATTGGCACTGCCATTGGGCGCTGTTAAATTCTCGAAGGTAATTGGCTTCTAAGCAAAACCCCCATTCGTTAGTCACTAACGTACGTCGTAGTGACTGAACGAAAGGAAACTCCTTTTTGATGCTCTCATGGGTTTTTGCCCAGGAAACAACACAAACATATTCAGAAAGAGCTCACGTGAGAGTGAGGCAAACCTTCCTTACCTCTCTGCATACAGCGGCCTTACTAATATACTCTGCATCCCTGATATTATATAGAAAAATATTATTAAAACATGGTACTGCTCAAAAATGCATGTGGATATAGCAAGCAAAAAAATCCTCTCCTGACATGAATGTAACTCCCTACAAATTAATGCAGCCTCCTCATCTACAGGATGCTATTTTTGGCATTTTGACAGTGTCCTATTTATGAAAATATTTGAAGTGAATGAATGTACCTGCACTGCAAAAAATGCTTTTCTTTTGTCTTGTAATTTCCAGTCAAACAAAATATCTAAAGATTCTTAAATCAATGTGCATTTTCTACATAAGATAAAATACATAAGTATATAATCTATATATACCATAGGGGGGTGGGGGGGGGGGTATAGCAATTATATAGCATTATTATGCCAAACATTCTCAGTATGAAAAGCATTTGTGCAGCATGAATGAATGAATCAAGAATTTAAACACCGCTGGCACTTTAAAAAGGAGGAGGAGACTGAAAGAAACTCTGGATTTACCGAAGAAAACCTGCTCCCGACCAGGTTAGGTTCACAGAGTAAGTTACCATGGTAACTGACTCTGAGTATAAGTTACCTCTTTTTTAGAAACGGGTTTAACATACCTCCCATTCTGAAACGGAAAACACAGAGTTCCCCTCATTTCAGGGTTAACATACTCAGAGTTTTCACTTAACCTCCTTTCTGAAACGGGCCTTTTGTTTTGCATCCTGGGAATGTTTTGCACAAAATTTTAAACTTTTCACACTGTCACAACGGAGAACTTCCAATGCACTGAATTAACTGAATTTAAAAATGTTAGGGAAAATGTTAGGGATAGATAAGATACATTTCCAAAAGTACATATTATTATTATTATTATGATACAGAATTCACAAAAATGAAAATAGTGATTACAGTTAGAAAGTGTTACATATTTGTTACAGCTTCATTTATATCGATTTTGTTTTATTTTTGTAATATGGTTTTGTCAAGTTTGTTGTAATACCGTTTTGAACTGTTTGCTATTTTGCAATGGTTACTATATACACTTTTTTATAGTGTGATTTTTAGTGAATTGCATTAAAACCAGTTAGGGTCTCACAAACATAATCATAATTGTTAATTATAATAAATGTATTTGGAACCCACAGCAATTTTAAAACAAAAACGAGCAAAAAATCTGCAATAGGTAATAGGCCTACTATCACTTTGCCAAATGTGTCTGTTAATATTACTGCAACTGTCTCCTTCTTGTGGTACAAACATGTAACAAAAACAAAATGCCTAGCTCTCAAATCTAAATGCCACTTTAGCAATTTCCAATCAATACTTCCTCTTCCATAGAGAAATCAACTTTCATTTGTAGATTATAGATTGTGTAGTTAATCATTATCTTCTGGACATAAACTTTACTAGCAGTTATTACACCTGTGTAGTAAAATGCATCAACATGCCAAATGCCGTAAGACAACTAATTATGTCATAAAAAGATTAAAACATCATAGAAACAGATTGTCTTGAATTGTGTCTGAACTAAGAGTCAGTGGGGAGATTGTTGATACCCTAGTGATAGAGTGCAAATGCAAATTGCAAGATTTTTTGATTACAGCAAGCAAGCACGACTTTACAATCCTGATTAATAAACAACCTTTCATATTTTATACACTTTAAAAAAAATGGTTCTATATGGCACCAAAAATGGTTCTTGGCTCGTAATCACAGGGGAACCTTTTTTAGTGCTATATTGCACCAATTTTGGTGCTTCAGTGGTTCTTCAGAGGTTCTTCACCGGTTCTTTGACTAAGGTGCTATATAGCACCGCTTACTAAGGTGCTATATAGCACCGCTACCATATACATAACATGTTAAGATATGGTGCTATATAGCACCAAAAGTGGTTCCTCTATGATTACGACGAAGAACCATTTTTGGTGCCATATAGAACCTTTTTTTTTTTAGAGTGTAGAAGAATCCTTGTGCAGGGAAAATGCAGATTAACAGCATATGAACAACAGAGGCTTCAATGGAGTATGCAGGGTTTGTAAAACCACATACAGAAAAAAATATGTGCAAATAAACTACAATTTAAAAGCTTGGTGTTTGTAAGATTTTGTCTTTTTGTTTAGATAAATTTAACAATTATTTAACTTTTTACTTATATTTAACATGGATGCATTAAATTGATCAAAATAAAAACGTATAATGTTACAAAAAAACTATTTCAATGCTTTTTTCAGCATAATATTAGAAAGAATGATCACAATGAAAAATAAATTGTACTGATATCTCACAATATTACTGGTTTTACTGTATTTTTGATTAAATAAATGCCTTGTAAAGCATATAAGAGACTTGTTATTAAAAAAGTCATATTTATGATTTTAACAAAATAAGATCACGAATTTGCAGATTCTGCAAGAATATGGTTTTGTTAGTCTTGTATGTTCACTTGAAGCCTCTATGGTTCAACATGGTTTGAGTTGCAGTAAAGGTGCAGTTATGAACTTTTTGAACGTCATAAATATCCAGAAATATGTTTGAGTTTAGATCTTTTCTTGTGTTTGCTTTCAATGGGACGACACCAAAGGTCTTGCAATGGGACTATACAAAAGGTCCTCAAAGGTCTTGGTTTATTGCCGAGATTAAGACTGAGAGAATGATAAAATAAACCATTATCAGAGATTATCATGTCTCAGGTCTTGATACCTCTTTATCTTATCATTGAGTCTCTAGATAAAACTTCCACCCTGCATGTTGCTTTAATTTATGTTTAGCAGGCCATGTACACTTACTGGTTTAAAATGTCATTGTAAGTATTTAGTATTAGTATTTAGGACATTGTAAGCAATAACATTGAAAAAATATTTTTAAACTGTTGAGTCATATCATACATAGAAGAATTGTAGGAGAGAGTGGGGTAAGATGAGCCATTTTTTACTTATCTGGTCTTCAATACAAGATAAAATAAGGCAGAAGTACATGGAAATATCTAAAATAATTGCAAGATGTTTGCTATCATTTTAAATGATCAGAATGACAAAGGGTTCTAAAAAAAAAAAAGTCTTGTTAGGGGTAAGTTGATCTAAGTCAGTGAGTAAGTTGCACCATCTGGGTGTAAACGGACCATCTAATTGAATCTGAATCAAACCTATATGTGAAATTGTAAAGATAATTGACCTCTTCAATAATCAAATGTTCTTTTACAAATAGTCATATTTCTAACTTAAACAACATAAAACAAACCAAATTAAGTTGATATTTCATTATCTTTAATTGTTTGCATTTCTGAAAAAAAAACTAAAAGCTGTAATCTTCCCAAACACAGCCTAAATACCGTAGTTTGTTGAGTAAAATTAAAATAAAATAAAATAAAATAAAAACTGAATTAGAGTGAATGAATGATTGTCATTGAAACACACATTTTAATCAAAGGTTCTTGGCATGGTAGTTTAACCCCATAACTGCCATTTTGGATTAAACTTGCTACCAATTCAGGTTAATATTTAGCTAAATGATGCTATTGCATGGTTTTATACATTGCTAAATCACCAATGTAGATCATAAATATTTAAGACCTTGACAAATTTGCTTTGATGCAACAGCCATTTGCTAATATTTTACTTTGACATACCAAAAATAGTTTTTAATAATAAATGTGGTGTGGTGCCTTCCACTCCCATGTGCCTCTCCTGTTCCCAGTCTGGCAGAAATTATGGGTGGTTCCAAAATATATGGTCACGTGACAATAAAAGTGTACAGTTGCCAAGATAAAGGGGATGGGTCAACTTACCCAATGGCTCATCTTACCCCACTCTCCCCTATAGAAGTAATTAATCGATAACCCTTTCACAGTTCTCAATTTAAAAGATAAAACAGAGGTCAAATTTTGCTAGCTAAAATTAATTGCTTAAATACACCACTCCGAGTTGCACAGTAGCTCTTGCCACATAAACCACAAATTGTGTAACAGGCACACCCTACAGTTTTAACGGCAAACAATTAAAACCAAAAGAGGACTTTGTTCGAGAACAACAGAGACACTAATGCCATGTGAATATGTGACCATCCAATACAAGTGAATGCTTGTTCTCATGGAATGACTTGAAGCACCCACTCTTTTGCACAATCAATGAAGGCATGCTGGGATATGTAACGGATAGCCTGGAGGGAGGGTGAAAATGATTCTCTGTGAGCTTTACTCGGCCACATCAGCATGAAGATAATACTCAGATAAGACAGCGCACTGTCACTCACACAGGTATAAAAGACAGGCGTGGGGTAAAGTTAGGCCACCGTCAGGATCACAGCAGTCTGTCATCATGGCCTTCAACGGGACCTGGAAAGTTGACCGCAATGAGAACTACGAGAAGTTCATGGAACAAATGGGTGAGTGGACATAGACAGCTTAAGCATAGCCTGAATATTGTTGGTTTCAAGATCAAATACTTGAAATCTTCTTTTTCTAAAGATGTTGAGTGATTCAGCGAGTCATTATTTATAAGGCCCATGTGTCCTGCATATCTTCAACAGGCATCAACATGGTGAAAAGGAAACTAGCTTCTCACGACAACCTGAAGATCACCCTGGAGCAGACCGGAGATAAGTTCCTTTTGAAGGAAGTCAGCACTTTCCGCACACTGGAAATTGACTTCACTCTGGACGTCACCTTTACCTATTCTATGGCAGATGGCACTGAGCTCACAGTAAGCATAAGGATTTCAGAGGTGTTTTCAGTCTTTACACCCTTAAAAATAAAGGCTCTGTATTGGCTTCTATGGTTCCATTAAGAAAAGTGTGATGTGACGCTGATTTGGAACAAAAGAGTGAATGTATAACATTTGCTGAATGTGTGCTTTTCTTATGGGAGTGGAAACTACAAAGTTCACTCTTGAGTAGCAGAGAAGAATACGTTACTTTCATATCAAGCCTCCTGAACAAACAATCACTAATAGATCAAGGAGAGAATGTCACACTGATGAGTTCAAAATGAGTCTGACCTTTGATATTCTGATTGCAGGGATCCTGGGCCATGGAGGGTGACACGCTCAAAGGAACTTTCACACGCAAGGACAACGGAAAGATGCTAATAACAACCAGGAAGATTGTCGGGGATGAACTTGTACAGGTGAGCTGTTGTCCTTATAGATTATGACATTTCAGAATTTGGATTAAATGCTATAAACTTGTGTTGGCTCACTTTTTGATGTTTTGCTTACAGACTTATATCTATGAAGGTGTTGAGGCCAAGAGGATTTTCAAGAGGGGTTAAAATGCCATTTAGTGGGAGATATGAAACTAAGTGTTGTAAACATTTATATTCAACCTGATAATATGGGTTTTAACCATTGGCAGCCCAAAAGTTTACAGAGAATGTATGTAAATCATGTGTCATTTGCACTATGAGTTTTGTTATTTATGGTAATAAAGCCATTTTTACTTCCTTTTGTGAACAGTTTTAATTATATGCTGCATGTGTTGTGACTCATGTTGGATGACATGATTTCAAACAGAAATATATTGTGAAACATTACAATGTCTAAAGGAAAACATTTAGATTAGTTTCACATATAAAATGAATCACACAAAGACGCAAATTAATTGTGTCAGTGATTGAACATTTGAAGTTTATTAAACAAAGAATAAAAATAACTGCATAGACATCTCCAAAAATATATAGTGGATATCATTTTACATCATTCATTTATTTTTAATCATTTCAATATTTTGCACGAAAAAAATAGCTGGAAGGCACTCCACAAACAACCTCTAGGGAGTATGTACAAAGGTCCATTTGCAATTAAATTAAAGTAGAGGACACAATCGCTATCTTTGTCTTTAAGACTTGGTCTTTAAGACTTATTTTATATATATACACAGTACCGTTCAAAAGTTTTAGATTGGTAAGGTTTCTTAAAGTTTTTAAAAGAAGTCTCTTCTGCTCACCAAGGCTGCATTTATTTGATCCAAAATACTTCAAAAATGGTAATATTGCGAAATATATTTATAATTTAAAAATAACTTTTCTATTTGAATATATTTTAAAATGTAATTTATTCCTGTCATCAAAGCTGAATTTTCATCATCATTACTCCAGTCTTCTGTGTCACATGATCCTTCAGAAATCATTCTAATATGCTGATGTGCTACTAAGGAAACATTTATTATTATCAATGTTGAAAACAGTTATTTACCATTTGTTTTCAGGATTCTTTAATGAATAGAAATTTCAACATTTAGAAAACAAATTTACAAGAAACATTGTACACAACTGTTTAATGACTAATTTCTATTTGAATACATTTTAAAATGCTATTTATTCCTGTGATGACAAAGCTAAATTTCACAGAAATAAACTGCGTTTTAAAATGTATTCAAGTAGAAATCAATAATTTTAAATTGTAAACATATTTCAACATTGATAATAAAAATAATTAAAAAAATCAGTATAATAGAATGATTTATGTAGGATCATGTGGCACTGAAGAATGAAGTAATGATTCTGAAAATATAGCTTAATAAATTACAGGAAATTACATTTTCAAATGTATTCAAATAGAAATCAGTCATTTTAAACTTCTTTAAAAAATAAAATAAAACAATGTACCTAAAACCTTTGAAAGGTATATATATATATATATATATATATATATATATATATATATATATATATATATATATATATATATATATATATATATATATATATATATATATATATATATATATTGTATACTGTATTACCTGTCACAAATCAATAAAAGATAATCAATAAATTTGATATTCATCATAAAATGGTCATTCCTGTTCACAAGCAAATACTTATTCAAGCCAAAGTGCATACTGCCCTCCTGTGGATGGCTCTTATAAGATACTCAAACTTCACAATTTACAGGAAGAGGGTACAAAAGGACAAATCTCCTTCCTTCAGCTTCAAATACATTGTAATTACAAGTACAATAAAATAAAATAAAAATTCCATATATTTCAGTTCTTTGGCAATTCTCTTTCATTACTTCTCACTGGGTCACCAGGACCTGGTAAGAAAGAAGACTTATTATTGTTGTTTATGTATGCATTGTTTTTAAACACATAAAGTACACAGTCTGAACACACCTATTCATTCTTTATTATTATTATAGTTTTTTATTATTTAATATTACAACTAGGCTATACAGAATTAGCAATAGTCAATAAATGACTGAATATGCAACAGAACATATTTTATTATTTTGGTATTATTTATACAGTAATATAGTATTTATTGATATCTCAAATGAGCTTTTATTTTTTCAGTTTTCATTTATTTATGTTTTTAGTTACGTGATTTTGTCATTCTTATTATTTTTATGTTTTATATTTATATAGTTCAGTTTTAGATATTTTACTACTTAAACTTATTTTATTTTATTTATTTGCCAAGGCAAATTTTATTTTTTTCACCTTAATGCTTAATTGAAAATTGTATTTAATTTACAAAAAAATATTTTAATAGTTTTGGTTAAGAATAACATCTCGGTTACGTATGTAACCCTAGTTCCCTGAAGGAGGGAACGGAGACGCCACATCGGAGTACCGACGAATAGGAATCTCACTCGCGAGAACCAGTCTACTTCGAGTGTAACTAAATGAGCCAATGCACATTGGCATGCAATGATTGCACCAGGTGCTCATGCCACGCCGTGCGGGTATAAATGAGACACAGGTGATTGCATCAAATCAGCCTTTTGCTGAGGAGCCGAGTAGGTAGACAGGCACCCAGCAGGGTACAGAGGACATGGCGACGGGATGTGGCATCTCCGTTCCCTCCTTCAGGGAACGAGGGTTACATACGTAACCGAGACGTTCCCATTCAGTTGGTCACTCTCGATGTCACGTCGGAGTACCGACGAATAGGAATCCCTACCAAAGCGCCATGGCCTCTGCCCCCATCCAGTGCCCTGTGCCCCGCCTGAGCTCTCTTACCTGATAAGACGGGGCTCACACCGGGAAGTCTATCACTGCTGTTCCGCATGACCCGCTCAGTGATTATTGGATAACACTGGGAAAGCGTGCCCTAGAGAAGGGAACGCTGCGGAGCCCACATCGTACCCCGAAGGAGTTATGTGGAGTACAATGCTAAGCCGTAGCCCGCAACGGAGGAGGGGAAGGCTCTCCCAAGGGAAAGACACAGGCTTGCAGCAAGCCGACAAGAGCCGGGGCCTCTCAGTGCTTCTACCCGTTTGAGGTGAGAACAGAGGAGGCCAGCCCAGAAGGATGCAACACTTCTAGTAGAGTATGCTCGCACCCTGAGCGGACAGGGCACACCTTGTATTGGTAAGCCAAGGTGATGGCATCCACTATCCAGTGGGCCATCCTCTGCTTGGAGACAGCCTTTCCCTTCTGCTGACCTCCGTGACAGACAAAGAGCTGATCTGAGGTTCTGAAGCTTTGAGTTCTGTCCACGTAAATCCGCAGAGCGTGGACGGGACAGAGCAAAGCTAGGGCTTGGTCTGCCTCCTCTGGGGGCAGCGCTTGCAGGTTCACCACCTGGTCCCTGAAGGGAGTGGTAGGAACCTTGAGCACATAGCCAGGCCGGGGTCTCAGTACCACGTGGTTATCACCCGGCCCGAACTCAAGGCACGATTCGTCGACCGAAAATGCCTGCAGGTCCCCTACCCACTTGATGGAGGCCAATGCAGCCAACAGCAAAGTCTTCATAGACAGAATCTTGAAGTCGGAGCACCAGAGCAAGATCCCAAGAGGGTATGGAGGGGGGCGAGGAGGATTTAACTGCCTCGCCCCCCTAAGGAACCTGACGACCAGGTCGTGCTTCCCAACCGTCTTACCTTCTACATAGTCGTGATAGGCGGATATTGCAGCAACATAAACCTTGAGGGTGGAGGGCGACAGCCTACGCTCCAACCCCTGTTGCAGGAAGGAAGCACAGATGCTATCAAACATCTTCAGGGGTCTTCTTGGCGAGAAGAACACCACTTGACGAACAGGTTCCACTTCAAGGCATAAGCCTGTCTTGTAGACGGTGCTCGTGCCGAAGTGATGGTGTTAACTACCTCTTGGGGTAAATCACCTAGAACCTCCCGTCGACCTGTGCCACCCCGAACTGTCTCCAAATCAGCTGAACCACCTGGGGGTGGAGTAGCCACTCGCCTGGGAGCGCAGCTCGTGAAAGCTCGTCGGCCACACAGTTGTGCACACCAGGGACATGAATGGCCCGAAGCGACCTCAGACACTTCTGACTCCAGAGGAGGAGATGGCGGGTGAGTTGCGACATGCGATGGGAGCGCAGACCACCTTGTCGTTTGATATACGCAATGGTCGCAGTGTTGTCCGTGCGGACCAGTACATCTTTGCCCCATAACAGTGCTTTGAGGCGGCTCAGAGCAAGATGCACTGCTAGCAACTCGAGGCAATTGATATGCCAATGCAGGTGCGGGCCAGTCCAAACCCCTGACACTGCATGCCCATTGTACGTGGCTCCCCAGCCCATGGCAGAGGCATCTGTGAAAACCACAGCATGCCTGGACACCTGTTCCAGGGGCACTCCAGCCCGAAGGAACGAGGGGTCTGAAGGACTGACAGCAGGCCGGTGTGATGCTCACCTGGTAAGTGCCGCGTTGCCACGCCCATCTCGGGCCCATCTCGAGCGGTGTTACTGCCGCAGCGGCTGCCATATGCCCCCGTTCAGGCAGTTCAGCATCGACTGGACACGCTCCTCTGTGAGGCACGCTGTCCGTTCGACCGAATCCAACTCCATACCGAGAAAAGAGATCCTCTGCACGGGGGAGAGTTTGCTCTTTTCCCAGTTGACCCGAAGACCCAATTGGATGAGGTGTCTGTGCACCAGGTCCCTGTGTTCGCACAACTGATCCCTGGACTGTGCTAGAATGAGCCAATCGTTGAGATAGTTGAGGATACGAATGCACTGTTCTCTCATGGGCACAAGGGCCCCCTACGTGACTTTCGTGAAGACAAGGGGGGACAGGGACAGCCCGAAGGGCAGGACTGATATGCTCGACCCTCGAACGACCAGAAACAGCCTGTGTCGAGGAAGAATCGAGACATGAAAGTACACATCCTTCAGGTCGATCGCTGCAAACCAATCTTGGGGACGGATGCATTCGAAAATGTGTTTCTGCGTGAGCATCTTGAACAGTAGCTTGTGGAGGCTCCGATTCAGGACTCGCAGGTCCAAGATTGGCCGTAACCCACCGGTTTTCTTGGGTACAATGAAGTACGGGCTGTAGAAGCCGGTCTTCATATCGGCTGGAGGGACCGGCTCTATCGCGTCCTTCCCCAATAGGACAGCGATCTCCGGACGCAGGACATGGGCATCTGCGGCATTCACCGAGGTGAAGTGGACGCCCTTGAACCTGAGGGGGCGCCGGACGAACTGAATCGCATAGCCAAGCCTGATGGTCCAAATGAGCCAGCGAGACGGACTGGGGAGCTCTAGCCAGGCTCGCAGAGACCGTGCAAGCGGGACCATAGGGACCACCGGCGTACCCACCGTGGGACAGCGAGGTGGAATGCAGGTACCGGGCTGGGGCGGCTGTCTCGTGGAGGCGGCCCGCAGCGAGGTGTGAGTATGCTGTGCAACACTTACCTGATTCCACAGGTGGGCAGGAGGAACGTGAGGAGGTCATCCACTGCTGCCCGCTGGCGAAGGGGGAGGATGAGTGTGGTCTGGCGTTTGACCGGCCACAACTCTCTGAGCCCCCTGAGGACCCAGAGATGGAGGAAATTGCTCTTTTATTGAAAATTTGGAACAGAAACAAAACGGAACATGGACCTCCGGGGGATGGAGCGGTGCGGTCACCGTCTCCAGAAGAGCAGTCCTCCCCATCTCCGGGTCGCCCGTCTCAGGGCCGCTTTCCCTTGCCCTTGCCACCCCTCTTGGCAGGAGCCTGGACGGGCGGGGCGGCCTGCTTGCGCCCGGCTCCACGACGTTGCTTGGGTGGAGGCTGCTGCTGCGATGCGGGAGCGGAGGCAGACGCAGGCAGCCGCCCTCGGCGACGAGCAGACTAAGGTGCTGCCGGCAGCGGGGTGGAGACAGCAGCTGACCGCCGTGGCAGGATGTGACTGATGGTCTCAGTCTGCTTCTGTGCGACCAAGAACTGCTGGGCAAAGTTCTGGACCGTGTTGCCGAAGAGGCCGGTCTGGGAGATGGGGGAGTTAAAGAACCCTCCCTCATGTCTGCCAGACACAGCCAGAGATGGCGTTCCTGGACCACCATAGTGGACATCGCACGACCCACGAAGCGCGAGGTCCGTTGCGGTTCTCAGTTCTTGGAGAACAGCGGGATTGTGACCACCTTCGTGCAGGTTCTTCAGTGCCTGGGCCTGATGAACCTGCAACAACACCATAGCGTGTAAGGCGGAGCCTGCCTATACACAAGCCTGGTAGGCCTTTCCGATCAGATCGGATGAGAACCTACAGTCCCGGGAGGGGAGACAGGGGTTCCCCCTGGATGTGGAGTTAGGGCACAGTTGCATAGAAACGACCCGTTCCACGGGAGGAACCTGTGTGTATCCCTTTGCAGATCCGCCATCGAGGGTGGTGAGGGAGGAGGATCCACTAGGCCGGTTTCGGGCAGAAAAAGGTGCCGTCCACGACCTAGTGAGCTCTTCGTGCACCTCCGGGAAGAAAGGAACCGGGATGAGGCGCTGAGAACCCGCACGGGCCACCCCGAGAAACCAATCGTCCAACCTTGAGGGTTTGGGACATGGTCGAGGGTTACACACCAGCCCAACTCTCTTGGTGGTCTGGGAAAGCATGGCCATCATTTCTGGATGAGTATCGGGCACAGCGAATCTTCCAGAAGGAGTCCCCTGCGCCAACACGTCATCTCCCGAAATATCTGACCCTCCCTCCGATGCAACGATGGACATCTGGTCCTCGAGAGGAGCCCCGAAGGATACGGATTGGGCACACCTCGTGGATGGCCCACCGCACTCCAACGGATGAGGGTTTCCCGGGGGTTGGTTCCTTGGGGGAAGTGCGCTCACCGTAACCCTCAGATCACCCGCGCTACTGCCTGAAGTAACCCTCTGTGGAGGGTTAGATCGAGGCAGAGGTACGGGGACTCCACCCCTTGCGAGATGGAGTCTAGACCGCTACTCCGAGATGGTCATGTTCCCACAGTGAGAACATGAGTCATCCACCAGCGCTGCCTCAGCGTGTGTCTGCGTATTGTTAAAGGTTGCATTTTCCTTAATAAAGGTTTATTTAGAACAAACAAATTATAAAATTAATCAAGCTAATTATGGTAACAAATTCATCTGTCAGTATCTTTGTTATCTTCTCACCACTAACCAATCTCCTTTCACATTCTTTATCAAAATAATAGGGCATTGCATACACCATCTGCCCGGTAACAATCTTAGTTTGCTTGGTTCAGCTAAACATTGGTGATGCTTGAAGACAGTTTCACTACTTTATGCTTCTTTAGTTGTTTTTCTCAGCACAATTCTCTGCTGTGTGTTATTAGATGAAAAATGGCTGATATCTACATTACTGTACAAATAACTGTGTCTACGCCTTTTCAGCACTAATTTTTCACCACATATACAGTATAATTAAGTTTTAAATTTGTACAGTATCCAAGTTGTTATTACATGATCATTTTAAGTTAAATGTATGAATAAGTTAAGAGCAATTATAAGGTATGAGTACAAAATAAAAATCTGCCAGTTCTGCTTACTTAAACTTTGAATTTCTTAACTTAAAAATTGATGTAATGAATTACACTTTTTTTTTTTTGTGCCAACTTACTCATGTTTACAGTGAAACAGTAAAGAAGACAATCATTATTTAGCACAGCCATTATGATTAAATAAATAATTGACATTATAATAAACATTTGTCAGCATCAGTTATATCATGAACTAGCACTGAGCAATTGTTTTATTGGATTTAATCCAGAGTTTATAGTAAAGTCTTAAGAGCTCATTAGTATATTGCTACAAAAATGTGCAATATTATTACTTAAAGAGTTGTATTTTTTGTATTTTTTAAAACAATATCTGAAGGTTTAGTGAGAACTTACCATAACTTTCACAAATATCCATGTTCATCAAGCCCTTTTGAAGTGACAGGGTGCCATTTAGCAGTGGGCTTATGGATGCTATTGCCTGAAAAGGACAGTTTAGTTTAGTTAAGCTACTAACTACAGTTATTAAGTTACTAAATACATACACTACCTTTCGAAGTTTTGGGGTCACTAAATAAAGAAATGCTTTTATTCAGCAAGGAGGCTTTGAATTGATCAAAATGAACAGTAAAGACATTTACAGTGTTATCACAGTTTCCACAAAAATGGTAGTAATAATACATTTTACTTGAGCATATTAGAATGGTTTCTGAAGGATCATGTGAAACTGAAGATTGGAGAAATTATGCTGAAAATTCAGCTTTGAATTATCCATCACAGGAATTAAAAAAGCAAAAACAAAAACAAACATAAAACAGTTATTTAAAAATAAAAGTGTAAAATGTTTTGGTCAAATAAATTAGTCTTGGTGAGCAAACACATTAAAACATCTTATCAACCCCAAACTTTGGAACGGTAGTGTCAATATAACAATAAATCAATGAAGGAATTAATGAACAGCTCAGTCGATCTTTAACATACCAGAGTCAGGCTTACTTTTGGCACGCTCAGATTGGTTCTCTATGCGGCCTGAGTGTCCCGTGTCTCTCCCGTCCTTAACAGCTCCTCTCGGCTCAGGCATGGAGAGGACCAATGGTCTCTGGTGGTGATACTTTAGTCTGTAGGTGTCAGTCATACAATTATCCACAGAGAAATAAGTGGTCAGTGCTACTCCAGATCCTGGAGACACTGAAGCAGATGGCTTATCCCACCCACAAGATCTTTCCTCAGGACCGCTGGACACCTGCTCTCCTCTTTCCTGGTCAAAACACGATTTTGAGTTCATATCTGATGAGCTTGGGCATGTGCCGTTGATTTCCATTCTCTTGTGTACTGCAGTGGTGTGCAATGATGAAATGCCACGGCCGGATGCTCGGGAAGCTGTCTGTGATGGCTCCTGTAAAATTCTGGGACGGAAGGGTGGAGTCCTTATCTCAATCGGTCGCTGTGCGTGTTTGGAGTGAGTTGGCATTGATGGAGCTATTGCTGACTCTTCCCTCGGCTGCAAAGGGTAAATGGTGCGATTAGGACCCGGTGATTCGTGTGGAGCAACTTCACTGGTGCTAGAACGATAAGCACTGTCTTCCTGCTCTGAAAGAGGGTTAGTGAGTTCATCAGAACTGTTACACTCTGAACTGCTGATCTTGCCCAGGCGACGCAGAAGGGGGCTTTCTGGGCTGTGGTGCCATCGCATGGAAACTTCCTGTTGCTCTGCTTGAAGGTCGCCGGCCGATGGGTCTTTTTCTGAGTTGCCCCCTTTCCTGGTACCGCAGGATGAGTATCTAAGCTTCCTTCTGTGAAACATGAACACTCTTTTTTTAGATGTCACCATATTTACATAGTTCAGATATTTTCTTAACATACTGCATTGTCTCGTTTAAACTAACAAAACAACAACAACATTAAAACTACAGAAATGGAGTTATACAAGGAGTCAAAGTATGATGATGAAGAAAAGGACATGTCTTTTAAAAAATCTTGTTTAAAAAGAGTAATTACAGTACATTATTTTAATGAGGCTTTTTTTCTTCATTAGTATATCAACACAGTTACATCACCCTCATATTTACTTTATGCCCTTTAAAAATTTATTTTTATTCATATATTAAAACATAAGGTGAATTCAAGTCATAGTGTGAATTGCATGTTTAATGTTTCTGAAAAAGAAAAAGAAAATGTCAACAGACCTGTCAACATTTGTAGGCATAAAAATAAGTTGGTAATCAACTGGAATTATTAACTTGTTTTTAACCTTTCTTTGAGGATTTATATTATATATTTGTCTTTATATTCTTGTGATCAAACTGTGATTCAAATATCACCATGAAATGCTGTTATACTGTAGATATGAAGTATATATTGTAACATATTTGCAGTGTAAAGATAAAGCCAGCAAATACCTTGAACTTGGGCTGCCTTTCATAAGATGTTCTGAGTTCTTTCCCTGAATTTTAGCCAAATGTTTACCTGAGGGAACAAAATGCAAACCAATAATTTATTTTCTGAGACATAAAAGGACAGACAATAAAGTCTTAAAGGTGGATTTTTGCATCTCTGCCATGGGTGTGTAGCGACAAAGGAACAGAACTGCCAAAATCCCCCTAGCTGGATCGTAGTGGGCACAGACACACTCACTAGGACACATCCTACTCACTTATTTATAAATAGACAGACTATTCATCTCTTTCCTGCCAACCTGCTGAGTTCCATGTGAGGATAAGGCCACAGGATACAACACATGCTCTTAGTCTAAGATTTAGGCATTAGCAAGCTTATGGAATACATTTTACAATTGATGATGTTGTTGTATTTTAACTTTTTATGTACTCCTGTAATTGTCTCTTACTGAATGTGTGCTGTCCTACTAGCACATAAGCTTCTGGTGTTTTTTTTTTTTCTTTACTAAGAAGGGGCTTTAAAATTCCATGACTTCTGGGAAGATTCGGAAATAGTACATGCAGATTTGAAAGACTGAAGATTGTGACTGCCACACAAGACCAATCGACCATGGTGCAACTAAGGCATTATCAAGAATTCATTTTTATCTCTCTCTTCCTCCTCCATAAACGTTTTCCAGCGTAATGTAACACTCTTTAGTGGGATGAGGTGTTTTAAATTTTAAGCTGCGTCTGTCTCTTTTTGCTCTCATAGAAGGAGAGGGATTTTCTCTGTTTTTGGCATGCTACCATGTGCTACCATGGAATTAGAGAAAATTACAGTTGCGTAAAATCACGAAGTATACAAAAACATGACAAAACTGTAGATGAGTCAGTCTTTTGGAATGACTCCAAATGCCTGTGTGGAACGAAATGGATTTCATGCTGAGTGCATTTTGTACATGAAAAGGTGTATTGTGTTATTAACAAAATTAAAAAATGAAGAAAAAAGAAATCATTGTATGTGCACAAAATAGATAGAAATAGCTTTTTTTAAATTTTGTGCAAAAAATAAAGTACTGACTGAAGTACTGACAGTATCTGTCAAAGGATTGGAAACATTACAATGTTTTTGAAAGGCTGCGTTTATTTAATCAAAAATACAGAAAAAAAAACATTAATATTGTGAATTATTATTACAATTTAAAATAATTGTTCCCTTTCAGTCGGTCACGTTCAACGTATGTCGGACGTCACCGACGAATTGGGATCACTTCAAGGAGTCCCTATCAGATTTGAGATATAGAAAACAGGCCAATAGGCCATTGGCGTGCAAGATTTGCATCTCGCGCTCCGCCCCGCGCCGCGGGTTTAAACAAGAAGCGAGAGCGAATGCACGCTGTCATTCACTTCGGAACCGAACGCCGTTGATGAAGCAAGACTGCTTTTTTAAAAGAGAGCCTATCTACAAGAGAGATGCTCCAGAGAACGAGAAGGACACTTTGTGTTGGGGAAAAGGCACAATCAACGCGATCGCGTGCTCACCCTGCATCAGTATAACAAACTGCTGTTCTCACAGCAACTGTCGGTTTGGTGAGGGCACTTACCTCCTGTGTGCTGCCGCGGTCTTCCCCTGGGTGCTTCAGCACTGTTGAAAGAGCGTTTCCTCACAAAAGAGCAACACGGGTGTGACACTGCGTCTTTTTCAAGACGTCATTCCACTTGTGCGTTTCTGGATGCGGCTGTTTCCTGTCCTGACAGCCACGATCCCTCTCGCATAAACATGTTGAGACTGTGTTTGTGGGTGATCCATGTTCTCTCAGGGGAACGGGATCACGTCGACGCGCTGTTCATCTCGCCTTCCGCGTGAGGGTTTGAGTGTTCAGCGCGCCGTCTAGCTGCCGAGTGACGCACGCAGCGCCTCCGATGCGTGGTCGAGATTATGATACCTCAAACGGGGTTGAGTCCCTTCGCTTATACCCTGATCTAGTCTCTTTTCTGGTGCACCAAAAAAGGGGCTACTTTGGCTGATAAGATTACAGTGAGGCTTCCCTGCCGTGTACACCTCCGTGGGCCCCCCACTCCTCTATCGCATCGCAAGCGTGTTGAGACTGTGTTTGTGGGTGGTCTATGCTCTCTCATGAGAGCATAGCCACGTCGGCATGTTGTTCGTCTTGCCTTTTTCATAAGGGCTTGAGTGTGTTCAGCGCATGGTGTGCCATCTCACGGCCACGTTCACTATCTCACATGTCTGCTGGTAGCTAACAGATGGGATTGCTGGTGCTTAAAAGAAGGGGACCTAGCGTTTCATTTGGGGCTCTAGCAGAGGACAGATGTCAATCGCTGCATCGGAGAGAGGGCTGTTATGTGTTGAAAATGAAGATGTTGCTGAGATTCCCACTATAATAGTGGGTGCTCGTGCTGAATCAGATTCATACTTGACAGCCATGCTTTCTCGGGTGGCTGTGGCATAGTGCAATGCATAAATCGCCTTGCCTGCCCCTTGCCTTTTGGAAGGCTTTGGCATTGTGGAACTATTGGTGACAAAATATGGAACACCAATAGGGTCATAATCTGTATAAAGTTTTCCTCTCTCTCACTACCCTCATCGGTGGGGTGGCAGTGCCACTGGCAGGCCACCTCCACCCTGCTTAGTGCATGAGGGTAGTTCTGAGCCGAGGTTGAGCTGCGCACAGCGCTGGCCCTTGGCTAGACAATGTCCACACTGGTCAAGAAACACAATTGACCCGGATCTGGTCAGGAACTGTTCTTCCCCCGGAGGAGGGCCGGGTGGAAAATGCGTTGAAGTGGAATTCCCCTAGAACAAGTGTCCAGGCATGCTGTTGTCTCCACGGATGCCTCATCCACTGGCTGGGTTGCCACGTACAACGGGCTTGCAGTTTCGGGTCTGTGGACGGGGCCTCAACTGCAATGGCATATCAATTGCCTCGAGTTGTTAGCAGTTCGTCTTGCACTCAGCCACTTCAAAGTGCCGCTCAGAGGCAAGCACGTTCTGGTCCGTATGGACAACACTGCGGCCGTTGCGTACATCAACAAACAGGTTGGTCTACGCTCCCGTCGCATGTCACAACTCGCCCGCCATCTCCTCTTATGGAGTCAGAAGCATCTGAGGTCGCTTCGTGCCATTCACATTCTGGGCCTGCTCAATCGTGCAGCCAACAAGCTCTCAAGACAGCCAGTGCTCCCGGGAGAGTGGAGACTCCATCCCCAGGTGGTCCAGCTGATATGGAGTCGCTTCGGGTCCGCACAGGTAGACCTGTTTGCCGCCCCAGACACGACCCATTGCCAGTGGTTCTATTCCTTGACCGAGGGGACCCTCGGCTCGGATGTCCTGGCACACAGCCGGCCCCGGGGCCTGCGCTCAGAGACGCGGCACCCTTGGCACCCACGTCCGGACCTCTAGAAACTCCATGTTTGATCCCTGATTGGGACGCGGAGGTTCTAGGTGACCTACCGCAAGCGGTAGTTGACACCATCACTTCCGCCAAAGCCCCCTCTACGAGGCGCCTCTATGCGTTGAAGTGGAACCTGTTCGTCGATTGGTGCTCTTCTTGCCGAGAAGACCCCCGAAGGTGTTCAATCAGTTCCGTGCTTTCCTTCCTACAAGATGGGTTGGAGCGAAGGCTGTCTCCCTCCACCCTCAAAGTCTATGTTGCCGCTAATCATGATCTAGTAGATGGAAAGTCCTTAGGTAAGCACGATCTGATCATCAGGTTCCTGAGGGGGGCGAGGAGACTAAATCCGCCTCGCCCTCCCTCTATACCCTCTTGGAACTTGTCTCTGGTGCTAACCGCACTGCAGAGAGCGCCCTTTGAGACTTTGCAGTCAGCAGAGTTAAAAGTTATATCGTTGAAGACAGTTCTCCTGACTGCATTGGCCTCCATCAAGAGGGTAGGGGACCTGCAGGCATTTTCGGTCGACGTATCGTGTCTGGAATTCGGGCCTGGTAACTCTCATGTGATCATGAGACCCCGGCCTGGATATGTGCCCAAGGTTCCCATTACTCCCTTCCGGGACCAAGTGGTGAGCCTGCAAGCGCTGCCTTCGGAGGAGGCAGACTCAGCCCTAGCTTTTCTCTGTCCCGTCCGTGCTCTCCGGACTTACGTGGACAGAACGCAAAGCTTCAGGACCTCAGAGCAGCTCATCGTCTGTTCGGAGGACAGCAGAAGGGAAAGGCTGTCTCGAAGCAGAGGATGGCCCACTGAATAGTGGATGCCATCGTCTTGGCGTATGAATCCCAAGATGTGCCCTGCCCGCTCGGGTTAAGAGCTCACTCCACCAGGGGTGTTGCTTCTTCCTGGGCGCTGGCTCGCGGCGCCTCGCTGACAGATATTTGTAGAGCTGCGGGCTGGGCGACACCTAACACATTCGCTAGATTCTATAGCCTTCGTGTAGAGCCGGTATCTTCCTGTGTGCTCACTTCCCATAGTCAGTAACACCGGAGTGCCCGTTCTTGTGTCGGCTTGCTCCTCCTTAGGGACCGGATGCGTGCGCTAACCTCTCCAGTTGAGTTCCCCAGAAAGGCGAACCCTGTTGAGTCCTCTGTTACCCGCGGCAGTTGGATGTGGCGGAGCGTCCGACGCCAGATCTAACACTCGTATGCATTGGTGGAACGGGTGTTAGGCGGGGTTCCATATGTTGTGACCCCCACGGCGGTCCCATGTGTGTATTCTTCCACGGTACGGCTCCCTATGGCGAGCCCGTGTCTTTCCCTCGGCAGAGTCCGCTCTGCCGTCTCAGGAAGGTGTTGTTCCCCGCCTTTAATTGGCCGGGGCCACCCCTGGGACTTCCGTATGTTGTGCTGCCCACGGCCAGCCCATACGTGTAATCTCCACATGGTAACTCCCTCTGGGCATGATGTGGCTTCCGCAGCGGCCTGCACGGGCACGCTTTCCCAGCATTATCCAATAAAGTCAGCTGAATGGGTCTTGCGGAACAGCAGCTTTTTGACTCTCCCTGCGTGATTTTCCCCGCCCGCTAACAGACGGGGTCTGAGGGGCTCATCGCTGGGCGCTGGAAGTGGTAGTAACTGTGGCGTTTTCCAAAGGGATCCCAATTCGTCTGTGACGTCCGACGTACGTCGAACGTGACCGACTGAAAGGGAACGTCTCGGTTACGTATGGTAACCCTTGTTCCCTGAAGGAGGGAACGGAGCTATAAGTCCCGTCGCCACAGTTGCTGTACCATCACTGCATGGCCGAGTCACAGCGTGCATTCGCTCTCGCTTCCTGTTTATACCCACGGTGCGGGGCGGAGCGCGAGATGCAAATCTCGCACGCCAATGGCCCATTGGCCTGTTCTCTATATCTCTAAGCTGATAGGGCTCCTTGAAGTGATCCCAATTCGTCGGTGACGTCCGACGTACGCCTCCGTTCCCTCCTTCAGGGAACGAGGGTTACCATACGTAACCGAGACGTTTTCTATTTTAAAAAGTTTAAAAATGTAATTTATTCCTGCGATGACAAAGCTGAATTTTCAGCATCATTACTCCAGTCTTTGGTGCCACACGGTCCTTCAGAAATCATTCCAATATTCAGATTTGCTGCTCAAGAAACATTATTATTATTATTATCAACATTGAAAACAGTTTTTGCTGCTTAACATTTTTGTGGAAACAATGATACCATTCAAACATTTGGGGTAATAATAAAAAATATACATTAATACAAATTGTATTAATCAAGTGAACATGAAGACATTTATAATTTTACAAATATTATTTTTAATAAATGGTTTAATAAATGTAATAAATGCAAATAAATGTTCATTGATCTTTCTATATTTTATTTCTATTTTCCAAAAAGCAGCAAAATGTTTTCAACATTGATAATAATTATAAGAAATATTTCTTGAGCAGCAAATCAGCATATTAGAATGATTTCTGAAGGATCATGTGACACTGAAGACTGTAGTAAGGATGCTGAAAATACAGCTTTGCATCACAGGAACAAATTACATTTTAAGATATATTCAAATAGATAATATTATTTCATGATATTACTGTATTTGTATTTCATAAATGAAGCCTTGGTGAGCATAAGAGACTTCTTTCAAAAAAGAGATTACACTGGCAAAACAGTTAAATTGTAACAAGAGATGATGGTAGCGATAATAATAGCGATTTGACTGCATCGGACAAGAACAAAACTTGAACTGAAATGAATTCCTGGGGAGCTGGGGAAGGTGGAGGGTTTCTGAAAACATGCTGAAACTGCTACAGCAAATGCTAACCAAATATTTAAAGGCTGAGCATGCAAGCTCGTTGGCTACTGATACAGCAGGAACCAATCAGCTGTGCCCTACAGAAGATGCTGTGATAGCAAACAGATTGAGTTAAGGACTTATCAGGCAGCGCCATCTACAGTTTCATGACAGAACTTTGTATTTAACTTGTTTCATAATTGATGACCTTTACACAGTTATTGAACTGAACTGAATCAACACTGAAATAAATTGAGCTGAATAACGACTTTATAGAGCTACTTTAAAGCAGAATTTAAGTTTGCCTCATATTAAGAAGCTTGCATAATTGATTTAGTTATTTTCCTGTTTATTACTGTGGAGCTGCTTGGAAACAGTCTGTATAGTATAAAGTGTAACAGAAATAAAGGTGACTTGACATGATGCCATGGCGTATGGGTAATACTCACTGTGATATAGTGGAGAACGCACTGCCTCCATTTTTGAATCACCTTGATTATTATGGCCTTGATCCCTGAAAAAATACACCACTGCATTAAGGAGGAATCCAAAAAAAAAAAAAATCACAGCTGTCTTTACTTAACTTCTCCTATACCTGAGGTGCTGTGCTTCTTGACTGAGTCTGAGCTCTTTGCCTGTGAAGTTCTCAACACCTGGTGAGTCAGGATTGGTGGAACCACTGCTCAACCTATCACTGCTCTCGTATCCTGATTCTGTCCTCTGGATCATCCAATTATCATTCCGCTGTGCTACATTTTCTCCACCTTTAGGTCTGGTCACCATCATCTGTCGCTGAGACTCCTGTGAGCTTTGACTTTCAGTCTCCAAACGCGAGTCATCTTCGTAAATAGTCATCAGACCTTTTTGTTTTTCCTTCATCAGCCCTCTCTCATGGCCAAAGCGGCGGACACACCGAGGGCTCCCAATTTGCTGCTGCTGACGTTGTTCTAGTTCGCTTAGCACACTGTCAACATTCAGGACCTCACGCACTGGTCTCCATGAGGGCTTGGACTTGCCACGCTCTGGGAGATTTGTGGAACCATGATGGCAGAGGGATGATGAATCAATGTAACGACTGGTGCCAGTGGTCATTCCCTGGTTTGAGCGCGACTCCTGGGGTGATACACGAGGATGTACTGAAGAATGCTCAGGTCGAGAGACACGTGAGGAGAGAGTTCTCTGTCTCTGGTCAGAATGAAACTTTGGGCCATTTTCAGGGGGAGAAGATGATCGAGGATATGTCATATCTAAAAAACAAACAAATTATAAATATAAATAAACAGTGGTCCAAAATATATTTGGATACCTAAGCTACTTTAAACGAATCAATGACTTAAATAACATATAATATAATTTAAAGAATGATTGCAAATATATACATTTCAAGCCAAGCATCTGACAAAAAAGTTTTATGTGTCAAATTTTAAAACTGATATCAAAAATCAAGACCTGTTCCGGTTAAGGGGAACTGACTCTACAAAAAATGTAATCACCTTGACACCAGTTCATTTTTAAATAATAAATATAAATGGCTCAGAAAAGTTACTTCTGGAAAAAAGCATCTCTTAATTCAACATAATTTGTTTACATATGTCAATTAATTTGACATTTTGTTATCTAAAGCAAATACATTCTGAATTTTTTTAAACGTCCAAATGCTGTAAATCATAGTTTCATGCTGTTTCTAATGTATTAAATGCACATTAATGATGTTAGATAATAGGCCTATATAATCTATTAATATTTAATCATTTAGTTAATGAATGTTCTAAAGTGCTACCTATATGTAAAAGGATGAGAGATCAGACATTTTCACAGACTCTATAATATCTCTAATGATTTTATAAGTACTTATAAGTACTGTACAAAATTATTATTTAGCTTTAACTTAACTGAAAAAAGGTAAAAAAAATTAAAATAAAGAACCATTAGTTAACATTAGTTCATGTATTTACTAAAATAAATTAACAGTGAGAAATACATGCTATAGTTTTCAAACTCCTAGAAAAATATCTGTAAGCTGCTATCTCAACTAAATAAACAGTGGCTGTATATGCTGGCTTGTGAACCAAAATAAAATCAAGGTTCACGAAATGGGGGGGGGGGGGGGACATTGCATTGATTCATTATTAGTTAATTAATTGCAATTTTCAAATGGATGATGCATTTGTTTGATAGTTCTGTGGACTCAATAGGGAATAATATAAATATATAAATATAAAAGCTGATAGTGTCAAAATGTCTGATTGATCAACACAATAATATGTAGGCTTCTATATATATATATATATACACTCACCTAAAGGATTATTAGGAACATCATACTAATACTGTGTTTGACCCCCTTTCGCCTTCAGAACTGCCTTAATTCTACGTGGCATTAATTCAACAAGGTGCTGAAAGCATTCTTTAGAAATGTTGGCCCATATTGATAGGATAGCATCTTGCAGTTGATGGAGATTTGTGGGATGCACATCCAGGGCATGAAGCTCCCGCTCCACCACATCCAATTTGCTCTATTGGGTTGAGATCTGGTGACTGTGGGGGCCATTTTAGTACAGTGAACCCATTGTCATGTTCAAGAAACCAATTTGAAATCATTCAATCTTTGTGACATGGTGCATTATCCTGCTGAAAGTAGCCATCAGAGGATGGGTACATGGTAGTCATAAAGGGATGGACATGGTCAGAAACAATGCTCAGGTAGGCCGTGGCATTTAAACGATGCCCAGTTGGCACTAAGGGGCCTAAAGTGTGCCAAGAAAACATCCCCCACACCATTACACCACCCCCACCAGCCTGCACAGTGGTAACAAGGCATGATGGATCCATGTTCTCATTCTGTTTTCGCCAAATTCTGACTCTACCATCTAAATGTCTCAACAGAAATCGAGACTCATCAGACCAGGCAACATTTTCCAGTCTTCAACTGTCCAATTTTGGTGCGCTTGTACAAATTGTAGCCTCTTTTTCCTAGTTGTAGTGGAGATGAGTGGTACCCGGTGGGGTCTTCTGCTGTTGTAGCCCATCCGCCTCAAGGTTGTGCGTGTTGTGGCTTCACAAATGCTTTGCTGTATACCTCGGTTGTAACGAGTGGTTATTTCAGTTAAAGTTGCTCTTCTATCAGCTTGAATCAGTCGGCCCATTCTCCTCTGACCTCTAGCATCAACAAGGCATTTTCGCCCACAGGACTGCCGCATACTGGATGTTTTTCCCTTTTCACACCATTCTTTGTAAACCCTAGAAATGGTTGTGCGGGAAAATCCCAGTAACTGAGCAGATTGTGAAATACTCAGACCGGCCCGTCTGGCACCAACAACCATGCCACTCTCAAAATTGCTTAAATCACCTTTATTTCCCATTCTGACATTCAGTTTGGAGTTCAGGAGATTGTCTTGACCAGGACCACACCCCTAAATGCATTGAAGCAACTGCCATGTGATTGGTTGATTAGATAATTGCATTAATGAGAAATTGAACAGGTGTTCCTAATAATCCTTTAGGTGAGTGTATGTATATATATATATATATATATATATATATATATATATATATATATATATATATATATATATATATATATATATATATATATGTGGCGAGCAGCGAGGCCGAGGGACCGTGAGGGCGGGACGAGGCGGCGCTCATCAGAGAGGATGAGCGCCAGCTGTGAGCCAGCGATCTCGGCTCTCGCGGAGGAGTGAGGGACTATAAAGGAGGAGCGACGACAGTGAGGGACGAGAGAGGACCAGGCCTGGATTTTATGTTGTATTTTATTTATGTTTTGTTATGTGTTGCTGCAGTCGACCGTGAGGGGCTGCAGCTTATTATTTTCATTTTGTGTTTATTTGTATGTAGGCGACAGTCGTCCGCGAGGGGCTGTCGCCGCCATTTTAGTTTGTGTTTGTTTAATTAAAAGTTATTTTGATTGTCCGCCGGTTCCCGCCTCCTTCTTCCCGTACAAACAAACTTTACTACAATATATATATATATATATATATATATATATATATATATATATATATATATATATATATATATATATATATATATATATATATATATATATATATATATATATATATATATCAGATAATTTTTTTTTTTACAAATATTCAAATTCATGTCTCAAATTCATAGCAAAATATGCATAAACGCTTAAAAATTATTATATGAAACCTAATTTCAGAGACATGAAGTAGCAAAAAAAGGACATGACTACAGTAGCAAAATAAAAGTCTCAAATCGGCTTATGCAAAAAGGGCTCTAGTGCTCATGAAAAAGGTTTAGGAATTCTTTTTTGGCATATGGATGATGATGCGTATTAGGAGTGGAAACCATATTACATGTGCAACACAAATCTCCATGAACTACAAAATTCAAAAACTGCAAGGTAAAAATGGATGAGTGAAGTATGGTCTACATTAATACCACAATATGATTAAAGTGTAAATATTTTATGAGCACATTAATAAAAAAAGAGCATAATGTTGTATGACACTTGTTCTGTGTAAATTATCATTAGAACTGCATTATTATGTTGGATTTGTTATCCAACATAATAATGCATGAATTTTTTTTAATTCATTAAATAAAAAATATAATGGGCTCTAGAAAGGCTACTGTCCACAGGATGAGAATTCATTTTAGATTCAATAATGCAAATATTTCTTTACAAATATGTATTATTCATTAATATACCTTTGTGTTGGAGAGAGTCTGATCTTCGGTAGCTTCTTTCACTCTCTCTCCTCTGTCCTCCTCCTCGGTGAGAAAAATCTCTGGAAGACTCTCGAAACCCACTGGGACTTTCTGGAAGCACTTTAACTGTGACAATGAAAAGGGAGAAATTGGTAAGATCAAAACTCTAAAGAGTCTCAATCTTGTCATAAAATTATCTTTATTTCTTTCTTAAGTGAAAAAGATACTCCATCCAAATAGAAAATTCTCTTATCATTTACTCACCCCCAGGTGTTCTGATATGACTTTATTTCTTCAAATGAACACAAATGAAGACAAAGTGAACGCAATTTTAAAATATTATTTAAAAGAAGTATATTTTCCACACACTAATAAATCATGTTTTATTAACAAACTTGGCTTAAATAGGGTCGATTACCGTCGTGGTGGGTTTGTGTGTTTTTTCAAGCATCAACTTTAAGGGAGTCATCCACTTATGTTAAATGGACTCACAAAGATGGATTATTTTTCTACAAATCTTTGCTTGTATTCATCTGAATAAAGAAAGTCATATACAACTGGGACGGCATGAGGGCAAGTAAATGATAAGAACATTTTCAATTTTGGGTAGAGTAAGCATTTAACCATTGCTTAGAAGCATAAAATACTGTACAGGCATAAGGTAATGATGATGACTTACAACGATTGGTTGAAGACTGCATTGGTGTTTTGTGGGATCCCTGATTTGTTCGTTGGGAACCAGCACTCACATCTCTCACACTGTCCAGTTTCTTAGAGCTTGACAGCTGAGTGTCTGCAACAGAGAAAGAGAGACAGAGAAATCACAGGGGTAAGCCTACATTCAATTAGACTTTTCAAATGCATACATACATAAAACTTTGCCATCACAAAAGTTTTGTTTCTTACGTAGAATAATTACATTGAAATTTTAGTTCAGTATGTTTCAAAACACTAAAAGCACAACATTTTTGTAATACAGTAATATAAACTGTAAGAAAGTTATGCTCCCTGAAAACAAGGGAACGAGATTCTGCACACTCATATGCATTGGGAAAACAATGTTTGACCGGCTGTGAAGCATGTGTGCAAACACACCAAAACTTGGCTTAAATAACCTCTGACGATGACATCATTGGAGTGTGTGCTCATGCAAGGCTATAAATAGACATGAAACAGGTGCGCCTTCAGTGCTATCACTTTGTCTGAAGGGACATCTAGACACATCCCCAGTGTGGCATTGAGGCGCAGCATCTTGTTCCCACATTATCAGGGAGTAGGTCTACAGTCAAGTAACCCGAGACGTTTCCTTTAAAAAGCTACTCTCGATGCTGCATACTCATATGCTTTGGGAATTAGAATACCAGCACGGCCGCACTAGGAAGTGTCTGGACACCTCAAGGTTGTGTAGAGTGTGCACACGAAGAGATCTCATACATGAGCTTGGGATGTTGATATGTGATCCTGGAGTGGCATGAACATCCAAACAATAAAATCTGATAAATGTGAGCAGAGAGGACCAGTCTGCCACATGACATACTTGCTGCAAGGGGGCGCCTCTTGCCAAGGCCCAGGAGGATGCAAACCCCCTGGTGGAATGACCCCTAACTCATAGAGGTGAAGCTTGACTGTGCGCCTCATAGGCTAGAGCAATGGCATCCCTCACCCAGTGTGACATTGTTTGCTTGGTGGCGGCCGACCCCCGGTTGAGGCCCCCATAGCTAATTAACCCTCTGGAGCTCTTTTGGGGCCCTTTAGACGTTTTGACATGCTCTTACATTTTGTTTTGTTTTTCAGTTGCTTATAAACACATTAATGGCAAAAGTGTAATTACATTGTATTCAGCACAAACTGGGCTACCATAATATGTGAACAACATGCTTGTATTTTTGAGAGAAAAATGTTTATGCACGGTTTTTGAAAAAACAAAAAACTTTGTTTTAAAATTAAAGCCTCAAAACACACAATAGATATGTGTTCACAAGGCTTTTGACTCCATCTTGTATTTCCATAGATTTTTTTCTTTATACTGATGTGAGAATCATTGAGCCTACTCATTCACATAAAACAATACACTGATTTAAAATTTGTAAGACAGTTTCTCTTCACAAAGCCAATATGTGAGGAGGCGTGATATCTCATGAATAATGATGAGATAGCACCTGAGATAACAAAGGACATAATAGCCCGCATTAATGAGCTGCATAATGAATGAGCTTCAGGTAGGCCTATGTGACAGAGAGCAACAGAGCAAAGGAAATATATATTTTTTGTAGTTTATTTTATTTGGAATATAGTCAACAAAGGCCTATTATACTTTAAATCATCAAACGATTTGACTACACTGCAAAAATGCTCTTCTTATTTGGTATTTTTTCTTGTTTCCAGTCCAAATATTTAAAATTCTTAAATCAAGATTAATTTACTAGATAAGTAGGGATGTTGTTTTGTCGTAAGTCTTCATGAGGAGAATAGAGGAGTGTTTTATGAATGAGATCAGCTGATGCTCATATTACAATCAAAGGTACCGACGCGGTTTTCATATTCATAACTCCTGACACATATGAACAAATTACGGTCACAATATGACTTTGAGAATAAAACAGAGGTCAAAAAATGGAAGCTTGATTCTTAGATCTTTTAAATGATGTATAGTTTGTCAAGGTAATTACTTACATCTGACAGTAATTTTGAGCAGATTTAAACAAAGAAAGCTTCAGTGCGTCCTCGTCCACCTTGAGATGATGTGTGTGTGGGCGTCGTCTCCGGAGCCTCAGTATTTGAATCTCAATAGAGCACAAACTGGACACAGTAGGTGGAGTTTCTCCTGCTCTGGCGTAGTGAATGCCGGAGGACAGAAGGCTTCAGATGGATGAAGCAGGTGATCAGAGGGAGCTTCCCAACTGGAGCCCCATCAGTCAGGGTGTGGCAAGCCATATGAAATATTTTCCGCTACACCTGAGACAGAAGGTCCCTCCTGTTCTGAATCACCCAGTGTGAGCCATCAAGGAATCTGTTTGACTACTTAGGGGTGGACTTTCCATTCCCTGTGTGTCACAGCCTGTCTGGATATTAAGTCTGCTCCCACATTCAAATGCCCAGGAATGTAAAAGGGAAAGGAACTTGTCCTGAGCCCAATGCAGAACCTGCTGTGCTAGCCTGTTCAGGCGACGTGAATGCAGTCCGCCTAGCCAATTTATGTAGGCGACTACTGTAGTGTTGTCCACCTGCACTAGGACATGGTAGCCACTAAACTGCTGGAGGAAGTACTTCAGGGCCAGAAATACAGCCATCAATTCGAGGCAATTTATGTGCCAATCGAGATGATGACCTCTCCAGATCCCTTGGGCTGGATGGCCATCCAAGACAGAAGGAACAGGTAATATAAGGGAGTTGGGAAGGAGCTGCATGATGTATTTTTATGCGCCCCGTCCCGGTGGGTGGCACACCCCCATGGTCCTGGGTTCAAAAGTATCAGGACCTTCTTTGCGGAGATAAAAAAGACTGGGGAGCGGCTCACCGCGCTCAACAGCCTAAAAGGTTGCCAGATTTGAGGATTTGATTTGCAAAACACTCCCCAGTCTTTTATGAGGGGGAACGTGACTCGCTACACTCTGCTTCTGAGCCTCCCTATGCTTAGGAGCTGGACCAGGTTGGGGCTGGGTGGCTGACAGCCCTTGAGTACGGCGGGGAAGAAATTTCACAAAGGGGAGGGGGCATCAACACTTTGTCCCTGTCTTTGATGCCTGTGAGGTTCAGCCACAGTTGCCTCTCACGGATCTCCTGATTTTTTTGTGACATCATGTTGTTTTATTTTTTATCTTTTCCCTCTCAGAAAATTCTGCACACTGACAACTGAAACTCTAACTCCTAAGTATAGAAAGGATAGAAAGGAAGCACACACACACAATGCAGTCTCTGAAGACAAAAAAACCTGAAGGTGCACCTGTTTCACATCTATTTATGCATTCCAATGACGTCATAGTCAGAGGTTATTTAAGCCAAGTGCTTGGTGTGTTTGCACACATGCTTCACAGCCGGTCAAACAAATTATGTTTTTTCAATGCATATGAAAGTGCAGCATGGAAATAAGCTTTTGAGAGGGAACTCTAACTTCTAACTTTTCATTTATATTTAATGATTACATGTCAATAATTTACAGTGTTGTTATTGTTAAGTAAAATTAAACTTTAAATCATTTTCAATAACTGAAATAAAGATGAAATACAATAAAATATAAATATTGGATACATTGGAACAACAAAAGCAAAATTCAAAATATTATTAAATACTATATTATATAAATAATACTAAAATAACACTTATACTTTGTAGATATTTTGCAGCATCATAAGTTTTAAAAGGATAGTTTTAAAATGTAATCATTTACTTTCAATCCTTCTCTTCTATGGGATACTAAAAGAGAAATTTGGCAGAAAACTCAAACCACTCTTTTCCATACAATGAAACCCAAAAAGGGAAAATAAACCATAATTTTCTAAAAGAGCAGTGAGAATATTCTGGTAAACTTATCCTTTTGTGTTCCATGAAAGAAAGACAAGTCAGATAAGAACGAAACATGAACTTGACTGTTGGCTGGTGTAATATTTTGCAAAATAGAGTATTTGCAAGTAACAACAACATTTATTTAGTCATAACACATGACACAAGGGGCATATAATGTGATTAGTATATTGACCTATTTTAATGGTTTATTCGCAGAGAAAGGCCTTTACAAATTGACTCTGTATCTCATCCAAGAGAAAGTTAAGTAATCAAATAAGCCAATGCAATCTGTAACTCCTCAAACAGCTCTGGGTAGAGACGGCCAGCTAAACTATATTACATCTCTGCTGTGTCTGCAAACTTCTGCTGGGAGAGAGAGAGGACAAACTTGCTTATTATGTGCTTAAATAGGACATGCAGTGAGCCGCCCTAGATGTATAAAGAGGGAAAAAACAAGCACATGGGTTACTGCATTCCCCGTAGATGAAGAGCAATGTGGATCTACAATTGTACACACATAAATGTTGTATAATAAATAAAACAAATAGGGAATAATAATACAGTTAAACTAATACCACCATAAAAAAAACACAACAGAAAATGTTTTGGATTTAAATCGACATTGATCATAATATAATTAACTTGAAGATAGATAGACTTAAAACTCAACGACAACAAAAGAAAAACTCACATGCCCTCATAATATTTGGTCAAAATAACTTTCCCTCCCCTTCCAGCAACATCTCTTCTCTTCTCTTCTCTTCTCTTCTCTTCTCTTCTCTTCTCTTCTCTTCTCTTCTCTTCTCTTCTCTTCTCTTCTCTTCTCTTCTCTTCTCTTCTCTTCTCTTCTCTTCTCTTCTCTTCTCTTCTCTTCTCTTCTCTTCTCTTCTCTTCTCTCATGACATGTTTACTGGCATGAGGGCGGGAAAACCTGTCACTCACATAAGATCACAGCAATAGCAAACCACAATGATCCAATCATTCATTAAATTCCAGATGGACAAAATCAAGTTTTTCCGTTTTTTGTTTTTTTGTTTTGTTTTGTTTGTGAAGCTCGGATCATCACAACAGGGAAGAAAAGACAAGAGAAGAGATCACTGGAAAAATCACAAGTGGTTGAGTTTGATCAGGGTTTGAGCTAAACTCTGCAGGTCAGTGGTCCTCCAGGACCGAATTTGAGGAACCCTGCACTACACCACGTCTCTGGCACTTCATTACAATTTTCAGGGAAAATTCAATTATTTTAAACCATGCAGTAACAGAATTTGAAATCAGATGAAAAATAAAGTGCTGCTGCAGTTTATTATTAGTACTGCCTAAGTATTTGTTAAATGCAGTATATAAACATACATAATATTTAATGAGTAATTTGACTGATGTTCTCCTATTCACTACAATTCTTTTTCAAAGTGAAACTTTAATAGGTAATGCTGTTTTTAAGGCCAGAATTTGAAGCAAGTGAAAAGTTAGCAACTTTGATGAAATCATGGCACTGCAGTAGTCTATCACTACCAAGAGAGCATCTGTTTTCTGCTAAGCAGAAGTGTTGCCAACTCTAAAGTACAGAGCTCAGCAGAGACTACAGGAACAAGCTGGCAGAGATCCCACATTAAACATCCTTCCAAAAGCACCAGAGGAACAAATCCAGGAAACACATTAAGAACTTTCACAGTCTACAAAAGAATGAGCAACTACCAAAGATACACACAAAGGTACAGCAGAGGAGGGAAGTTATCAAGTGAACAAATTGCTGCTCAACTGCAATAGTTACCCATGCACAACACCACTCAGTGTTGCATCCCACTGTGCATAAAACTGCACATACATAAAAATAAAAATAAATTTCCCCTTATATGGTCAGCTATTGACACAAATAGAATAAAACCAATGAAACTTACAGGAAAAAGAAAAGAAAGACAAACTACTTACAGTTTTTCATGGGAAAATAAAAATGCTTTCCCATTCCAATAGGACTCGGTGAGTATGATAGCCTGGGGAGAATATCCATTTAGCACATCAGTCAGAGGAAAGCAAGAACGGAAGAAAGAATGGAGGGAAAATTCGGTAGAGGAGACAAGAGAATAGCTGTGCAATGCAGAGGCCAGAGGGAAAGGATTAGGAGAGATAGAAAGAGAGAGTGATAAAGTGAAAGGCAGAGAGAGAGAAAGTGCGCGTGGGTGATAATCCCTGTCCTTGGTAGAGTTCAGAAACCCGAGCAGAAATCAACTCATCCACCCAGCAAATGTTTGCCACAAAATTGGGATTTGTGTTCAAAATCAGTTACAAATAGACTGTTGTATTGGGTAAAAACATAATTTACATAACTCGCAGCATGCATTAAAAAGTGGTCTGTACCTAATTTCCATATAAACGATAATTCATAATAAAACATACTTTTATATGATTTGAAGAAAATGACTTGATTGATTTGATTTATTAACATTGGATTCGACTTGATGTTTAGTCCAACAGATTAAAATTTCAATAGTCAAAAAATAACATTTTACATATTTTTAAATATAAGATTACACCCCAAGCCAAAAGCATAATAATAAAAATTATAAAAGGTATGTTTTCAAGTATTAGGGTAAGAAAACAATTTATTTAAATGTATTTCAATTTATTTAAATTTATAGATTTTGTTTAAACACTGTTAAACAATATGAGCATTCTTACCTGTCCCTTTCCCATTGAGGGGGGAGTTATAACGGGACCACATGGTGGTCTGTCTGGGGGCGTCCTCATTGGACACTGCGGTACCATCCGGGTTGGCATAGAACAAGAGGAGTGGCTGGAAGTGACCTCGAATACATTTAGATGCCACGTCTTTCCACTTGGAGCCAATCTAGACACAAGATATTGGATACAAGAAAATGTCAGTAAACAACAAGAGGTTAAAATATCAGAGAGCTTACCACATTTTGAAAAAATTGTGCAAAAGTTGTACCTTTAGGGATACAACAACTTGTCACTGGGGCAGTGCCCCTAAAAGGATAGTTTTGTAGCTTATTAACCCCTAAAATATGCAGTTTAGTACCTTAGAGTAGTAATATATACCATTAAGGTACTACTATGAACTTGAGTAAATAAGGTACAAAGATGTCCCTGTAAGGGGACTGCACCAGTGACAAGTTGCTGTACCCAGTGCTCGAAGTGGGCCGGTATGCACTTCTATATTTTAATCTGTAGCATATCCTCACTTTTCTTGCGTATCGACACTTCGAACGTGTTGCCGGTACTCTGACCGCCCCGGAACGCTACCCTCTGGAGTACAGGCACTTTTTTTCCACTTCGAGAACTGGATGTATACAGAGATGATGTTGCTTTTCAGCAGTTTTTAGAAGATGCATGTGCAACCACAGTACAATGCAAACTGGGAGCCAGACACTCTTAATTCAGAGGCATATTTAAAGGGGTCATGAACTGGCTTTTTAAAATGTTTTATACTGTTGTCTGAAGTCAACTTATGACATTTACGTGGTTTTTACATTCAAAAACATCATGATGAACAAGTAATAGGCTATTTTCTGTCCTGGTTTTGAGGCTCTCTCTCTCACTTGGTTTTAATGGGCATGCCGCACTGAAGACTTGGAAGTAAATGCCCATGGCTAGGATTGGATAATTTTGCATATTTAATGAGCTTCTGCTCCCCTGTCAGTACGTGGGAATTGTTTTGAAAGCGTGTGGAGAAACGGCAACCGGAATGAATCGCCCACAGGGCTCGCAAAAAGTGTTTATCAAACAAACACAATGATTTATCTCTCATCCACCCGCGATTGATTGGAATGTTATTTTTTGTATTACTTGGCCCGTCCAATTGGTGGATATAAACACGAACCGTACACACACACGCCCTTCAAGTCAAGAGAGTGAACAACGCACATTAAGAAAGGAATGTTACTTCATTATTTAAGATAGGATAAGTTTTGGTAGCCCGTCTGAAAAACACAGCCCCGGGACCTTGGGCTTTGCGAGCACTGGCCCATACATGTCCGAGTCTGATCCCGAATCGCAATGAACCAACAACACCACAAATAAAGGATTCTCCAGACTGTGACAGCGTGCTAAGGTATGTTCAGTTAGACATGTACACATAATCAATACGATCTGTAACAGTGCAATACTATCACATATAAAAAAATGTTTTACTCATATTAGTGTGTTTCTTCATTCATTCATGTAATCTCATCCTGTATGCAAATCCAGTCTCTTCGACAAACAAATTCGTGGTGAACTGAAGGAACAGACGCGCAATGTCTTTCCCAGGTGAGCTGGATCTTCATTAAAAATAAAGTTCATCCATGCATTCATAATATTGGAATCCGAATGAAGCTTATGTGGTATGTTTATTGCGTATAAGTTCGATGCGGTTTAGCTCTATGTAGGCCTATATCATGTCAGGCACGGGTCAGTAGGCGTGGCTACAGAATAAGGCGTTGTTCTTTTTCTGTTGAGGCAGTGCTTCACCACACGATGACGTCAAGGTATGGCATATTTCTTTTGCTGGGCCTGGTGTCAATAAAAGCTTTTCTTTGACTAACAAGGAAGTTTTCAGCTCTGAAACTTACAGGATATTCTTATATTACCATGACCTTTTATATATCAAAAGCTCAAGGGAAAGTTGATTTCTCAATTCATGACCCCTTTAAAATTATTATTAGCTATTATTATTCACGCCGGCATCTGTCTTTACTAGTTGGGGAATCCAAACAATTAATTTTAAAGAGGTGTGTGTGCTAACAAAGATGATGTTAGACACTATAATCTGCTCTGGTCCCATTTAAAAAGGTGGTGAATATGTGAATGGTGTCAAGAGAATACATTTACATTTATGCATTTGGCAGATGCTTTTATCCAAAGCGACTTACAGTGAGTGCCCTTATTACAGGGACAATCCCACTGGAGCAACATGGAGTAAAGTGCCTTGCTCAAGGACACACGGGTGGTGACCGCTGGGATCGAACCAGCAACCTTCTGCATATCAGTTCCATGGTTTAACCCACTGGACCACCGTCTCACATACAGAATACAGTAAAACAGCATTCAGAGATACTGTAATTGCAATAGTTTGTGATGTAGACCTGGCCTGTTGAAAAGAGAATGACTCCATCACCTATTACAAGGTGACACTCTTAAATTTGTTAAATAATCTTTATAGTATGAGTATCTGACTTACTGGGGCTCAGGCCAGGAAGCAGACAGGCTTAAGCGACCGTCTGTTTTGCTAGCTGCCTTGACACAGCACACAAATCACATCACGTAGAGACTGTATTTTTTTAACTCTTTACTAAGCTCTGCACACTAAGCTTAACTTATTCAATATGCACCTCATTATCATTCTGGTAATTACAATTACTTCAACTAAAAATAGATGAACTAACAAATGTCAACATCGGACTCCACTTTAATATCAAGAAAAAGCTACATAACTTAATTCAGAACAAAACCATGTATGGTAGACCCTATACTATATACTAAAGAGGTGATGTAATTTGATGTAATTTGTTTGATTGTAATTTGTAATATATATACTGTATATGCATTCCTCATATATTTAAATAACTGACATTAAAATGAGCTATTTATAGTGCTTACCTAATGGCTTTGTCCCTAATCTGCAAAGAGTAAATTTCAATGCTTTAGGAATTCATTCTCAGGTACCATTACTCCACTAAAATGCAAAGCAGGGTATGAGGCTCAGATGTTTGGGAGAAAAGAGTCGTTCCACTCCAATAAAGTCTGTTCACACTATAAAAAATAACTATGATTTCAGAAGATAAAGTGCAATATAAATCTAAACATGCATCAGATACTTGTTGAAAATCTAGAAGAATCTTTTGGATAATTTGGAGTCTTTGAGATATTTTGAGAAATTACAGTGTATATAGATTATGCAGTGGTAAGTAGTGTGTGTGTGTTTTTGTTAAATACCTCTTTCACGGTTGCATCATCAAAAAAGATCCATTTGGAAGACTTGCTGTGAAAAGCGAATGCTAGGTAATGTCGACTAGAGTAACAGATCATTCCCACCAGGTGGAGATCTCTTTTCTTGGCGTTTTCATCAGTGACTCTATAAAACAGCTAAAGAATAAACAGAGAGAACAGTCAATTGACATTTAAGAGGGAGGAAAATGAAAGACTGGGGATATTTTGAGGCATTATGCTTAACAATATGTCACATTTAGTCTACTGCAGAACTGCGATATTAGTCCCATCTATAGACTTCAATGTCTCAAAATCAAAATAAAACGGTAAACTGCCTGCAGCTCAGGGGGTTCAAACTGGATGGTTTTGTCGTGCCAAGGTTCATGATGTCTCCTCTCTGTAGTGACCTAGACATTATGTGATATTGGCCTGCAGCACTCATATGACTGCTGAATAGGAAACTAAGGTCTAACAGAGGGGAGTATGGCAAAAGATTTTTAGCATCACATATTTGCAATCAGCCATGTAGCATTTAAATTTATGTATGCAGTGAGGACAAAAATCTGAGTTGAAAATATGATTTTTTTTTTCATTTCCATTTCAAATACATTAGTAACAAAAGTAACACATTTTGAGACCCTTGCGGGAGAACAATATAGTATTGTGGCTAAGTTAAGAATTAGTTCCTTTATTCATTTGTTCCCTCATTTTAGTTAAATCATGGTCTCGTTGTATTAATTAGTTCACTTTAGTTTAATGACTACGATTTAGCCACAATTTAACTCAGTTTAGCTCCAACCCCAATTAATCACCTGAACCAGCCAATCATGGCCTTACTAGGCATACTAGAAACTTCCAGGCAGGTGTGTTGAGGCAAGTTTAATTCCACAACTTAATTTGTTTGTTATAGTTAAATTGTGGCCTCGTACCAGTAATTCATTTTCTCACTTAGATTAAATGCCCATGTTTTTCTTTTAAAACATTCTCAAAACATTTTGAATCACATGGATCAACAGGTTTTGCACAAACCTGTGGAGATCATATCAGCAAAAAGGGGATGTACCATCATATTGATATGAATTTTTCACATTCATTACTAACACTTGAAGTTCATGACATAATTTTCAATTAAACATTTTTTTAAATCAATTAGAAAAATGCAAAAGAGAAACTTTTAGACTTTTGGAAACTGCTCTATAGTTACTGTTCCTGACTCTACACAAACCCAAGAGAATATTAATTCAAGTAATAATGCATAAATAGGTCAATGTTATTAATGGTTAATTTTGAACTTGTATGCCTAACACTCAGCTACAGTTGTGCATAGAGATTTGATCCTCACCCCCGAAAGATTGAGGTTTGGGCCCAGAGAGCGGATGACATCTTCAGTGAGGTCAGACTGTTCAGCGTCCCACACAAAGCCAATGGTGACGATCTCTGGGCAATTCATCAGCACACGTCGGATTTTGATACTCTGCCCACAGTTACTCTGCAATTCACAAAAGTAAAGATCAAGTTACACTGAGCAGAATGTCAAAGAAAGGCATGCTGATGCAGTATCAGTTAATGCAAATAAAGCATTCTGCAGTATACATTCTGCAGTATACTAATAATACTGCTTTATTTGCAGTAACTGATTCAGAATTCCAAAGAATAAGTACTTGTAATTAAACGATATAATGTTTTAAAATAATTGTAATCAGACTATAGTTACTTTTTTATTGATCACATATTATTCACACAATAGCAGTAAATGAGTTACAGTTGATTGACTTGCCCTAATTCTTATTTTTTCATCTTTTAAACTTTCCTTTCTAACACAAAGACCAGCCACTAGTCCATTGACTACAATTACATGAATAATGGAGAGGCCACACAGCATTTGACCACTGGGTTTACACAGATCATTTAACTTTTTCTCAACATTTAACACTGCATATTGAATCAACTCATGTCAAACACATTTAACGATGCATTGTTATGTCTTTGGAAGGCTTTTGTCCTTCACAAACCCCAGTTAGGGAATCCCTAACCCTAACCCTAACCCTAACCCTAACCCTAACCCTAATTATTTATTATTCGTGCACACGCAGCGGCTTCTCTCTCTCCCGACAGAACGGTGTTTTCGTGTTTTCTATCTTGTGAGTCAGTGTTTTTGTACGTCCTCGTCGCGTCTACCGGTTCTAAAATGTGCATACAGTCATGAGTTTCTGCTCAACATCGGCCTCACACACGCCGAAGCTCGGGCTGCACTGGCCGTTGGCCTTCAACATCCCCGACCCCCAGTACTGCATCTGGCCCACAGCGGAGGCACCAAACGCGGCGTGAGATTAAGCAGACGGGGGGTAAGCATGAGCATATCTGGGCTAGGCTAGCCATCTTTCCCCACAATAAACTGGATTACATTCGATTACTGTTGTTGTGTCTTTGTTTGCGCTGTGTAACGTTACTCAATGCGCGTCACTGACGCTATTCATATGATTGGAACATATCTAGAAATAATGCTATACTCAACACTTACTAACTCGTTCATCTCGCTGTAATGGTACATTACATGTGTTACAAAGTTGGTAGAATAATGATGAATACAGACTCGGTGTGACTGGGACTCGTGTTTATTCAGAACTCTCAGATACAAACACAATAAACTCGCGCTGACTGACAGCGCTCTCATAACTCAGAAGTTACTATAAATAACTTTGCAATCGCTCCGTCTCCATGATGTCCGGTTCGCGAACAAATCATTCTTTTGAATCGGTTCTTTTTAGTGAACCGAACCAGTTCACCAAATCGGACTGAATCGTTCTAAACGGTTCGCGTCTCGAGTCAGCGCTGATCCATCATTTACTAAAGTTACTAACTTTCTGACATGAGTGACAGCCCCTCCGACTAGAAATAAACTAATAACCTGAAGTATATGCTAGTAACTACAACAGTTCACCCTGAACTGAGACTGAGAACTGATGAGAAGTGAACTCAGGTCCATCCATCTCTGGCAGGCTCGTGCCTCGTTAAACCACGCCCCCTCCGCTCATTTAAAATGCAAAGATGTCAGCCAATCACAACAGTGGGCGTTTTTACTGAAGTCTCACAGCAGACACGCCTCTTGAAGCAGGGCATTCAGCCACAGGGCAAACAGCAGTATAGAAAAAATGCCTTTTATTTCTAAATTATGACATTTTATGATGTAAAAATCATACTAACAATATAAGTACACCTCAGGAAACATTATAAAATAATAGAAAAATGCCATGCCATGGGACCTTTAATTCAATGTTATGAGCAAGTTAGGTCAAAAGTAATCTAAAAGTAATCAAAAAGTAGTCTGATTATATTACTTAAAATGTGTAATGTAATTGATTACATACCTAACTACAATTTTTGTCATGTAATTTTGGATCAGTAACAGACTACAATCTGTAGTAACACTCAGTAATCATCACAGCTGTTCGTCATTGTCTCATCATCACTAGCCGTGTTTCCATTATCCTTCAAATTGCGCTAATTGAAATTGAAAATTGAAAATGCGCCCAATGGAAAAGCGTCAATTTCGCAAAAACTCCCATATATCACAAAAAAGTTTTTACGCTCGCATGAGGTGGTTTTTCAGGCCATTCGAAAAAGGAAATTTTCGCAAAACTGCAATGGAAACATTTTTTTCGCATTTACAGGTCACCTGGTACGGTCACGAATTGCTCTCACACAGGGCCTACATATATAGATTTTTTCCACTCAAGTAGGCTATGTCTAGTAACGAGATCTTATGATCTTTCTAGAAAACACAATTCAATGAAGTTCTCTGATTATGTGCTTTACTCATGCTGCTCACTTTTCATAATCAACATATGAAATTAAAAGATGATAACATTTTGACATAGCCTAACTATATGAAACTAAATAGGCTACGTTTTCTTTAACCCTCTGTCTGACAAAGTCGTCGGCGCCTTTTGATGGATTTTTTCCTTATTCCAGCGGAAACTCACAATACTCCGTCATTTTTAGCCATACAGATAAGTGTAAGACAAATTTATAAACTATAAACTGTCTACTTTTATTTGTGTACACTCAATAACAGCAAAGGCCGTGGACTCAGGGAACAGATTATTTTGCACTCCATATATTTTTATTAAACGCAAAGTTTTTCCTTTCAAAAGCATTTCTAAATTCAGTTTATATTTCCAACAAACGAAATTCCAAGCCAAAATCTTTGAGTTATCACCATGCAAATTCAAACATTTCGCTCGTCTCTGTATGTGGCAATGCATCACAATAACCTGCTTATGTAAAAGTCGATTATTCTTTACAGATGATGGTATGTTTGGACAGAAGACGAGTTCTTTATTAAACTCATAAAAAACAATAGAATATAAAATGCCACAATTTATCATAACACCTCATATGTGCCGCTCAAGTATAAGGTGCTTTCCTTGCTATCAGTGCTTGGATAACACACAAGTCTCTTACCATTAAAAATAATGGCGTGCGGTGGCTGGGATATAGCCTAGCCTCCATAAATCCATAAAAAACATACGTAGCATGATTTTTGGAATGATTTATCACGAGAGGATAAAAATAGTTATAGTCACATAACATCAGTTAATGGAATCAATGTCATTTTGCAATATTTTTTTAGCGACTTTTAGAAAATATTGCAGTTTTGAGCAAATCTGTAATGGCTAATGTGTATTTAAGTTCCTCTTTGACCTCACTTCAGTGTCTGATATTGTTTGTGTCTTGCTACATGCTTATATTGGATTGTTTGAGTTTGTTTTAGAACCTTTTTCACCCTTCTCTTCATCATCTGAACCTACACATGACGGAATACCAGACCTTTAAGAAGGAAAATATGGAACTTGCTTCCATTAAAGTTGCTCCTATATGGGATGCTCTCACAGACCCAATGGGGCCACAATCTTTATTTTTCAGAATGGAAGAGACCTTGAGGAGTACGTGGAGGAATTTGTGAGTGTCTGCCATCTCACCACCTGCAGTGACCTGATGCTCAAGGAGGGATTTGGTGCAGATTGGATGATGAGATACAGCTGGTGATGCCCAGGGGAAACTCCTGCTGGACGCTGGCTGAGTACATCGCCCTGTGGGTCAACAGATCTTCTTTTGCTGTGGGAGAAGTAGAAGAGAATCCAGCATCCAGTGTCTGGTCTCACTCACCATCCGTCACCACCCCAGAGACAGAGACAGACCCAGCACCCACGCCCACCGCGGATACAGAGCCAGAGCCCACCGCAGACCGAGAGACCCAGCCATTACCTGCCAAGGACTTTGAGCCTGAGCGATAGCCAACAGAGGAGCCAGAGCCAGCTAGTTTGTCATCACCACCAGTCCTGTTCCACCTTAACCACTCGTCAACTAGACTCTGCCTTGGTCTCCCTGTCCGTCAGTGTCACTGGGTCTCTTGGTCCATCGGACGTCGCCTGGGCCTCACCATCTCCCTGCGTCACAGGGAGTCACTCAGTCGATCGGACTCAAAGGACTACCTTGGCTCCTCCCTCCATCACTGCCGCCGTGGGTCACCACCATCATGGCCATCTCCTGGGTCACTCTGGGATCTCGTCGACCATCCGTTCCCTGGATTCTGCCACTGTCATCTCCTCCATGGTTCCTCCCATCCGCTCCTCCATGACTTTGCTGCCATCTGCTCCACCTGGGTTCCTCTTATCTACCACCCTATGGGTCTCCAGTGCCTCACAAGTCCCTTTTACACATCCTGAACCTCCACCCATCTTCCCTTTAACTATCCACCTCAGCGCGAGGAGGCACCTTTCCAAGAAGGGGCGTTCTGTCATGGTCTGTGTGTTTAGTTTAATTTTCATGGACTATATTAATCCGACATTACACTACATTAATACTACCAAATCCGTGTTTTTTGAGCCATTCTGACATATTCTCCTGTACTTCAAAGTATTAAATTACTTTTCACAGTGAAGTAGCTCACTAATACCATCAGCTAAAAAGGCTCCCCTCAGCCTCCATGCTTTACTCTGTAGAGATGCATTTATTTTTTTATTTCTCACCAGATTTTTAAAGACACGACTCCGGAGTATCACAATGCAACTTTCATTGTGATTCATCACTCTGCACAACTTCCCATATTCTGCAATTAATCTTTGATGTTGACCGCAATGGCTTTTAAAGTAGTGCATTTGCTTAAACTTTGTTAATTTCCTGACCAATAATTTGTGGTTAAGACAATTAAAATCTTACTCTTTAGCCATTTTGGGTTTGGGTTTTGTAGACTCTATACATTAGACTATGTGAGACTATAGTTTAAATGAATCCCTTTTCTTTGCATGACACATTGATATTACAAAATGGCTCTTTCGGTATTATCTTGAACATTGTATAAGCATTCATTTCATGTGTCATAGAATGGAAGAGCGGCTCTTGCGAGTGCGCGTAAACGTCACATACTTTTGATTTTCCTTGCAAAAGCGTCCCGGGTCCTCCACATAAAAATCAGTCTACAGGCTTTCATAGACAAACTAGAAAGTCGGGGAAGGTCTGTTTTTTTATGTCATTACAGGCTGTATACACATCAAAATTATCATATATACCCTGTATACCCTTTAAAGGTCCCATGGCATGAAATTTTCATTTTATGAGGTTTTTTAACATTAATATGAGTTCTCCTAGCCTGTATATGGTCCCCAAGTGGCACCTTTTGATAGGTGTAAACCGAGTTCTGGCTGTCTTTCTCGGCCTTTGAGAAAATGACAGCTCAGACGAGCCAATCTGGAATCTTCCCTGTTATGTCGTCATACAAGGAAAGGTTACCTCCCCTTCCTCTGCTTTGCCCGCCCAGAGAATTAGGAGAAAATGGATTCAATTTATCAGTCGCAATGTCAGCACAGGCTTTACAAACAGACTTTTACCATATGGATGGACAGCACCGCCACAAACAGTGAGTAAAAATGTTCATTAATGCCTGATCTGTGATCAGTGATTTCTGATGTGTAGCTAATTATTCAAGTTCACGCAGAATTTCTTTTGAAATCGTTTAATATTGTTTATGCATCAGTGAATCAAGCCAGTGACTAAACGATCAACTTCACATAATTTCTGTTAGTATCATGAAACAAATCTGTTATTTAAATGATTAAACTAGAGAGCGATCAAAAAACACTCTTTATAATGTTCGGAGCTGTCAATCACATGTCGCGAGTGTATCTGCACATTTGTCCAAACTGCCGTTATAATGAATGACGCTGTTATGCTGCACAAAGCTCTTACTGTATTCATGTTGATGTCGTGTTTGCTGTTAGTTGTGGTGAAAGCATTTTGTGAGAGAAAACGCGCCACAATGACGAGATCACTGCATTCACGTGATCAACAGATTGCATGTGTATCTCAATGCTCATCACTGCAGCTTTTCATGTGATGGGAATAGATCATGAAATAATGCTATAGTCGATTCGTTCATCTCAACGGCTGTGATGGTAAAAAAACGTAGTTTAGAGGGGTTCCACGTGTTACAAAGTTCGTAGAATAAGGAGGAAGACGACAGGTCGCGTGACTGGGACTCGTGTTTATTTAGAACTCTCAGATACAAACAAAATAAACTTGCGCTCTCAACAACTCGGTACAATAAAACTTTCTCAGCAATCTTTATCCAGCTCTGCGTCTCTCTGGTCATCATGCAGCCCGTCTCTCTCTCTCTGGCAGGCTCGCACGCAGACCTTTCTAAACCACGCCCCCTCCGCCACATAATCTAATACTCATTTCAAATGCAAAAATGTCAGCCAATCACAACAGTGGCCGTTTTCACTGAAGTCTCACAGCAGACACGCCCGTTCAAACAGAGCATTCAAGCCAGAGGGCTAATATCAGTATAGAAAAAAAGCTTTTTATTTCTAAATTATGGCATTCTCTTATGTAAAAACCATACTAACAATATAAGTACACCTCAGGAAACATTATAAAATAATAAAAACAATCCATGCCATGGGACCTTTAAATAAGTTCACCTAAAAATAATAATTCTGTCCTAATTTACTCATGCTCATATTCTTACAATTGTTACTGTTTTTCTATAATTTACTTTCTTCTGTGGAACACAAAATCTATTATATGTGTATGGTCCTTTGTTTGTCCTTTAAAAGATTTACAATCCCTGTTAATTATAATTGTATGGAAAAAAGTGATTATTTAATATTTGTCCTTTCAAGGTTTCAAGAAAGGTAGTAAGTAATAGTAGTAAGTACAAAATGTTAATTATTGGAACTATTCCTTTGAAAATCAGTTGATTTTGTGTGTAAGATGGAAAATATTAGGCTATTACATAATAAATACTATGTTCTTTCAAAAAGCAAATAGAATTAAAGTCAAAATGTATTTTAAAATTATTTTATGTCTATTTCTCTTCTGTAGCACTCTGAGAAGGATGCTGATTTTTACAATTTCCTGCAGAGATAAGAGGTTAACCCCTTAAGCCCTGAAGGCATTTTTAGAGATTTTTTGTCTGAATGACATACACAGATTTAAAGACTCATAACTTCAAAACTACAACAAGGAGAGTCAAAAAGTAGCAAACTTTCTATATTTTTAGAAAATATAAATTATTACATTTGGACAATCTATTGCTGAGAAACTGCTGATAAAAGACAAAACATTTTTTTATTTTTTTTATAATTTTTCATATTTTTCTTATTTTACATGCAATAACTCAGGAAGACAATACGGTAGCAGGTTAATTCTTTTTTGGTGATGTTCCCCTATATGTGGTCTACATCTGGATCAAATTTTGTGGTGATAGCATAAAGTAGTCCAAAGTTACAGCATTTGGAACAAAGGTAGCCTTTTTGTTCAGACCTTGACTCCCGAAAGCATTTTAAAACTGTTGTTTTCTGAGTGACATACACCAATTTAAGATCTAAAAGACGGATTATGGTATCATTGGTCTCTTTTTAATCGTGAGAGTCTGCTGTAAATAGGGATGTGTCATTTTTAACGATCGGGTCATGTTTCATGAAGTTATGAGTGAAAACGCCAAGTGTTAGCAACTGCTTTCTTTTACTCCGCTCATTGGCTTGGTGCTGTTTTGTTTGTGTTCTACTTTAAAGAGGGATATTTTAAGATCTAAGAGATGGATTATGGTGTCATTGGTCTCTTTTTAATCGTGAGAGTCTGCTGTAAATAACGATGTGCCATTTTCCACGTTTCATGAAGAGACGAGTGAAAAACGCCACGTGAATGCCGCATCAGTATATTATTTACATATGGGTCTTGCAGGACTTAACTGACAAAAACTCGCTGAAAATTCAGTCAAAGCCCAAAATTAGGCTTGTTGTGTTCTACTCAGTGAGACCTTTCAAATGAGATATGACACATGACTATCTGAGCTGTATGATGTTTTTGACACATTGAAGTACATAATAATTCCCCCCCCCCCCCCCCCCCCATAAATTATGATTTTTTTTTTTTTCATTTTATCAGCAAATAACTCAACACTACTTTGGAGATAATCATAATGGCTACATTCATTTTAAAGTTTAGACTCTCAGCTTTCAAATGACACCTATTTTGTGTTGATCAATGCAGTAGTTTTGAAATATATGACAATTAATTTTTTCACAGCTAGGTGGCGCCCGCGGGCGGTACACTCCGATTTAGATGAATAACTCAGCGCTCGTTTAGAGTATCCCAAAATGGATAGATGCATTGAAAAGCTGAGATTCTAAGCTTTAAAATGATACCTATTTTATGTTATTACATTCAGTAGTTGCTTAGTAACCCCCCCGCAAATTTTTTTCGCGGGGGGGTGTCCCGGGGCCGGGACACTTCGGGTTTAAGGGGTTAACAGTGGCTAATCTTGGCATATTATTTATTAGCACTACAAATGACGCAACTAAAGCTCCAGCTCATTTCTGATACACTGATCGAATGGACAACTCTTTGTATCCAGTCATGGATATACAGTTATCTGTGCAAATCGCACTAATGGAAAGTCTAACTGTTACAATGTCAGATGAATTGTATAGAACTAATAGTATTAATACAGTTTCCATAACGTATTCGGGAATCATTCTTTGGTTTGCTTTCACTCTTCAAAAACATGTTCAAAGTTATCAAAGCACGGTTTTTCAGATCAGATTTGCCATCAATAGGTAATTTGATATTAAACAACAAAGAAATTTAGCATGAGCCAATTTGATTAAAATAATGTTATCTGTGATTTGTAATGACACCTTTAGAGGCTTTAGACTTTACTATGTTGGAATTAAATGTACTTTCACCCATTAACGCAATTAACAGAGGGCAAAAACATTTTTTTTAAGTAATAGTTATACACAAATGTAGAGGCATCTAGTGTGCAACTAGTTAAAAAGGAAAGTTGGCATACAGGGCAGTTGCGGAGATCTCCAATAGTGTTGGCTGCCTGCAGCAGTTCACCAAACATGTCTGAGCGCAATCTGTCTGTCTTCTCCAAGATTTGCTCCACTTGTTGACTGACAAAAGAGCAAAAAGTACAAAGAGGATCATTTCTGATACTGAACCACTCTAGTAGACAATGCAATAGTGTACTAGTGTAATAGTGTACTGCAGACCTTGCTCTATTCCGCTTAGTTTAAATTAAACTGTAATCCTTCAGTGCAAACAATGCTGTTTTTTGTGAAGCTTTCAGCTATCAGTCAGAATTTTCTGTGAAGCTATTTCTATCTGTCAGAAGGAATTTAACTTTTGTCCATCCCAAAGATTGCTTGTATAATGGTTATAATGGGTTGATTGGATCCTCACGCTGACACTATTCATAAAATAAAATAAAAATATATATATATATATTGTGATCTGATTGAAGAAGATTTGCTGTCTCGGAGATTCTTTCACTCACCAGAGGGCCGTGGAGGACACATAGTGCACAAGCTCAGTGAAGGGAAGTGGGTCTGATGATGCTCCACAACTACGACAAACAAACTACAGAGGGAAATAAACTTCTGTGAGGGGGGAGTGAGGTTTTTAAACAAAAATGTAACAAAACGTAATGATTCAAAGACTAACATAGAAAACGCTTAGACAACTGTTATTTTAAGCTGTAGCTGAGTAAGTTAGAAAAAAGGGAAACAACAACAAAATACCTGCTCATAGAGAGTCATGGCAAACTTCTGGTGGGTGATGCATGATTTGGAAGTACACATTTCTGTGGATGAGTCAGAAACGAGGTGCAGGTGTATCCTTTCAAGAATGTTCTCCTGTCTCCCAAAGTTTACAAAACAGATGCAAAAAGAAAGCAATAAAAGAAAAAGTTATCAGTGATGAATCAGGTATTCTTAGTTCTAGGCTAATACTTTTCATGTTATTTTTAACAATCGTCATAATTATTAGTGACATCAACCTACCACAAAGTAGGTCAAACAACACAAAACAGCTACTTAAAATAAAGCAAATTAATGGCACCTAATTTAAATTATTCAAAAATATAAAAAAAAGAGTGAACCGTTATATTTGATCGCTCATACAATAAGCAAATGGACAATGCATTTAATACACATAATACATTAATACCATAAAAATATAAGGACAATATATACATACTAATTAGACCATTTGCCATATTTACCCATTTCGTTTTTCAAGATATTTCATCACACAAGTGGACAGGAGCGGCATTACAAGTCTAAAAAAAAGCCAAGTGGGTGAACTATCCCTTTAATATCCCTGTAACACTTCATTAGGGGGTGATGTAGTTACATGTTATATGTACTGACTATAATAATAACAGTACATTATACATAATTACAGGCAACCCTAAACCTTAACCTGTAATATTGGCTTATACCACTGCAAACGTGACAGTTTGCAAAGGTCAAGACCCTGATCAAATGAGATCAGCTGACATTGTGAAGATATGAACCTTTTTTACCTTTCCACTTTAACTTTCCAGAGACGCATACTACTTTAAGTACTGCCATACAACTCTAATGTGAATAAAATGCTCATGAAGATTGGAAACCAGGCTTAGTATCTTTGTAAAAAAAGATGCTAGGCATTAGATCCTTAAATAAGATCAAAAGCTAAATAGTACCTCCTGCACCACAGCTAACATTTCAGGTTACGTCTGTAACCATGGTTCCCTGAGAAGGTGAAGCATGAGACCTGAGATGCTCCCTTGGAAGTAGTACTCTACACGCCGTCATGGAGTTGACACTATAGGAAAGCTCCTCGTGAGCCGGTCTCTGAAGCATATGTGCTACATGCTAATCTTGATTGGCAACCACGATCAGGTAATGTCATTGATGCACCAGTAGGGCGCCTAGAGAGAATGTCATCAGCTTCAATTGTCTGAAGGAAGTCGTACAGGCATGCTGGAAGTATGGCAACGCAACGCAGTGTCTCGTTCCCCTTCTCAGGGAACCATGAGACCTGAGATGTTCCCATTTCAAAGTGGAACTCTGTACTGCGTTATAAAGTTGATGCTATGGGAACGAAATACCCACTACACTATAACGAACAAATGCCTGCTCACCATGCTTATGAACTGCCCAGTAAGCTAATCTGTAGCTAAAGCATTGCCACACAGCGCACCCATGACCCAGAACTAGATCCTGTCCACAGGACCAGGAGAGGCCTCAGGAGTGAACTGTGTTCTCTCGACTGTATGCTCTACATAAGAACATTGCAATGTTCTTCATTCAGAAGGACTCTGCCACCAAACCCCCAGGAAAGCGCTCCACACAGAATTTGGTGTCCTAGGGAAAGTCATCATCAATCATCTGACTATAACCTCCAGTGTGAACCCAAGGGCCTACTGAGAGGGCAGAGTGCCGCAGCGCTTTTGTACATCCCCTACGCTGATGGTTACCCATTCTTACAGTTCTAGTGAACGACAGAAAGTAGGCCACTAGCTGCGACAGAGTCCACATTTATACACTATCCCAATACCCCTCACAAACCCTTAGGAAAACATGCTAGCATAGTCCCCCACTATGTCTGCACTTTTCACCTCCTGCTGCAGCCTCCTATCTAGGAGGGACCTTAGACAGCTGCCCTTTCCCCAAAGGAAGTGCCAGCCCATTACTCCAAATATGAAAGTGATTTGACAAGAAGCAGATTATTGCTTCTTTGCCTCATGCCACCGAAGGCAACAGCAGAGGAAGTGGGATGCTAAAGCGATACAGTGCTGTTCATCCTATTGATTTATCATCACAGAGGGAGCGCATCGCTAACACCTCCGCACTCCTAATGCCAGAGGGGAAAGTGTGACCAATGATGATGTGGGAATCAAGTTGTGTTATTTTCCAATCATCCACATTTATCACAACCTAACTGTTACAGAGGGAGCATATTGCTATCACCTCTATACTGCCGGCACCCAGAAATAACAGACAGAATGAGGCGTGGGATGCTAGCAGTATATTTTCCCATATTGACATATTGCCGCTGACTTAACTTTCGCCTCCTTGAACTTCAGGACCACTGTCTAGACAGCTGTACCAAAAAGTCCTGAAGGTGACACCAGGGCATCAAGAAGAAAAGCTTTGTCTTTTTCCTTTGAGCCCCGAGAGGTTCAGCCAAAGATGCCTCTCCTTGGCTACCAAAGCATAATGGCCGCTCACTTAGTAGTCCGGAGGGCAAGGTCTGATGCGCAGCGGAGCTCCAGGACTTTGTCCTAGGTTAATCCCTCGCCAAAATCAAGGTTCTTCAAAAGGTCGGCTTGAAAAGCCTGCAGCACCGACATGATGTGCAGGGCTTTGCCAGCCTAGCCCACCGCCACATATGCCTTGCCCACAAGCCTCGATGTCATTTGGCACAGTATTGATGCCAAGGCTGGAGCCTTCCATGAGGATGCTACACCAGGTACGAGATAGCTCGCAAGCGTCCTCACATAGTCTTGTTTAGCCAGCCCCCTAATTTTAGAATAACTGTTCGCTAGAGGAACATGAATACATGCCAAGAATTGTTTATCCCACGACCTCGTAAACTCATTATGGAGATTGGGGATAAAGGGAAGACTTACCGGAGCTGGACGCAAGGAATCGCTCATCCAAACGGCTTGGGTTGATTTCCTCTCTCTCCACAGACCAACCTAGTTTTAACTTGACTGTGGCATGGGTCATTACGTCTACCAGGTCCTCATATGTGGGGGTGAGGAAGGAGGCAGGCTCACTTAACACATCTGCCAATAACATGCCAATAACATGCTCTTTGCCAGATTGGAAGAAGCCGCAGAACAGGCTTCCAGCTCTGGCACGAGAGCTGAGGAGCTAGTCGACGATGCCTGAGAAAGGGTTAAATCCATTACAAGCTTATCTGCTATAACTCCATCTACGACCCCCACGATCGCAATCGCCTGGCTGTCTCAGCAGCCACGGGACTTGATTTGCGGGTTGCAGACACCTGGCTCCCATCCCCCTTGAAAAGAGCCAGGTGGGAGCAGAGTTGGCTCACTGTGAAGTGGTCAAGGGCTGATCAAGCGTACTCTGCTCCAAGACACATAACACACGAAGAATCATGAAGATCATAGGGTGTTATGTATATTTGACACGGCACACACTTTCTGAATTACATTTTTTATACTCCTAGCCACAAACAAACAGAAAGTTCACGCACACAGCTTGCAAACAAATGGCTTCCTGAAGACTAAGAAGCTGATGACATCCTCTCTAGGCACTCTTATATACCCTGCTGGTGGACCTGTGATGTCACCTGACCCCGGTAGCCAATCAAGATTGGTATGTAGCACACGTCCTTCAGACACTGGCTCACAAGGAGCATTCCCATAGTGTCAACTCTATGATGCAGTCTAGATTTCCACTTCGAAAGTGAAACAGAGGTATAAACAGATTTTATCTCAACTCAATTGAAATTCTACTTTAAGGTTTACTCTCTGAAGTCAGACATACAAAACACTCTGCTGCATCATCCATGAGGCCCAGCTGGAAGCGCTGCTCGTCTTTAAAAGTCTCAGCCAGAGCGTGACGCAGGGTGTCTGACGGCAGAGCCCGCTCTCGACTCTGCTGGAACTGACAGAAGATGCTCTGTAAAAAGAAACAGCCAAATAAACCTCACGTACAAACACACAAATGCAGTACACACAATTCAGAAGTGCAATAGTGTTCATTGAAAAAGAGTATTGAAACGTTGTTGTAAAATTCATGTGCCCTTGTAATCTTTAATCAAAAACATTAACTTCTCCTCCCCTTCGCAGATACATCTCTTTTCTGATGACGTGTGTGCCAGCACAAGGGCTGGGCAATAATTCAACTATCTAACAATCCAACAATCCAATCAATTCAAAATGGACAAAATCAAGTTCCCAAAAATGTTCTGTTTTCGTTCGAAAAAAGTCACTCTGATGTAGTATATTACAATTGGGAAGAAAAGAAGATCGCAATTTCCGTTGCAATGTGAACTTTAAAAGGTACCATAAAAGTATTACTCACAAGTTGAGACAATTTTCATGTTGTTTTAAATGTTGTCTAGGTAGAAAGCTTACTCGAATTTAAGACATTTGAGCCTTCATATGCGCACCTTTAATGCGCAGAAAATACAGGCATCGCCCAAGCAGAAATGGCCAGATAGGTGTCGTAGGCTCCTCCTGAAGATGTCAAGCTGCCAAAGAACCTGTAAGAAACGTATCTTTAGTTTGTTTATAATCAGCCTGTCATAGTGTACCATGTTTTGCACCTTTTATACTGCTTACTTAAGCACTCTATATGGTTTACACAGGGTTTTCAGAGCAGTGACATAGAAGAACCATTTTTGGTTCCCCAAAGAACCTTACAGTGAACAGTAAAGCAAATCTAAAGAAACTTTTTCCACTATAAAGATCATATTGTGTAATAGTAAGGTTCCATGGATGTTAAATGTTATTAATGGAACCACAAATGCCAATAAAGTACTATTTTTAAGAGCCTTTCCACCATATCTTATACTTGCTATTTATATCAGCTACTTATATCAGCAACCCCATTACAGAGAGTATTTTATATTAACTATTCGTTAAATTGTACACCTGCACATGTTTTTAAAATAAATTCACTCACCTGCACAGCACTGTTAAGGAAGCAGCTGTTCTGGCCTGGCTCATTAAGAAGACCTTTGGTCAAAGCGAGAGAGATCATACTGCCCGGCTGGTAGGACTTGCCCAGGCCTGTTCCACTAAAGGCACCTGTACCAGCCATGTTGCCTCCAGGCTTTTTAAACAGTTTGACCCATGCCATGAGGTTGGAGCCTGGCCCTCTCCAGCAAACAACCAGAGTCAATTACTGAAGGAACTTGGGGTTGAAGCATTTGTTTTAGGCAACATTAGTGCCACAGTCTCTGTACCTGACAGGGAAGGCCAACTTCAGAGTGCCCTAAAAAAACAGCAAAATATACTGCACTGGATTTCTTTCGATGTGCAGGATTTGACAGCACACCATTGGGAAATAGGAAATCATTAAAAAAAGATTTTCAATGAATGTGATATTGTGACTTTTAGCCACAAGTTGCAGCACGCTGCTTTATCAGTCCAGCAGTTACTATGACAATGATCACACTCTGTCTCCTCTGTATGTGAGGATTCATCTGCATCCAGGCACACTGGCAATAAGATGATGGATGCAGATAGAAGAAAAAATCCATTACTCTCCTCAGCATTTCCAGCAAAGTCAATGGAGGTCACTGACGGGGGTCATTCATAAACACTCCTCAGGACAGGCACTGAAGAAGAACACTGGCTATAACAAAGGAAGACCTACAAAGAAAGAGAGGCACACAGAAAAGTGTTGGGGGTGCAGAAGGTGAGTTTTATGGAAAAAAATGTTGTTAAATAGAAAGCTACTTCAGATTACTATAGCCATTTTACTGAACTCTATTGTATTATAATTTAGAGCCACATATTTGGTTTTAGTACAGTTACCAACTGCATTTCATGATGGTTTGTTCTTTTAAAACTCTATGCCACAACACAGTCATCTGAATTCTTGAAAGTGTACACAACATGCTTTTGTGGTAATTTTACGTTTGGTCAATTTGGTGGGAAATACCTACAACCTGCTTACGGCCCACTGACGGGTTTTTACTAGTGGGTTTATGGGTGACCTTTATGTATCAAATCATACAAATTCATCAAAACATAAAACAGTTAGCCTACATTTTCTCATGAGATTTGGTTAGTATACCCCCATGAGTTTAAGGTCTATAGGGTAATAGTTCATAAGATAGTTGCTGACTGGCTGGACTTTTTACTGGTTGAGCTCAGAAAAAATATCCAGGCCAAGCATTTCATTAAACTTTATCTCTGGTATTCCCCTCAGTGTTGAGAGGCACAATGACAATGGCAAGATAAAATATCAAAACAGCTACTCTAATGGTCTTTGGTAAGCAACCTATAAAAAAGGACTACCGAAAACAAGACAGGCTGCCAAGAACACTGAAATATAGCTGTAAGCAGCTACTGTAAAGAAGTACATGGCGTGGACTTCTCTGTTCATTATTGAACTGATCCATTACTGTACTCAAAAGAGCTTGGGCATTTTGTGTGGTTGACTTTTATCCATCATTTATCTTTAAAAGGTGCACAATATAACTTTTTTGCCTATTCAAAACTAAGGTGTAGCTTGATGACGCCAAGTTTGAGCGCAGAATCTTGGGACATGGGGTCTTCACATCACAGCCGGTGGAAAAGAATCGGTATAGGACTCGGGCAGAAATCATGTTCATGGATGCAATTATTAACATTATTGTAGTATGAAGCAGAGCAGGCCCGAGTGGTGTGGGAGCTGAGCAAGGCCACTGGAGCGATTGTTAATAAGATGAGTGCAACACACGCCTCGCGAGCAACGGGACTTTTATTATGCCACAGTTGCCGAAACCATTTCCACTTTTCCGGTCATGAGTATGAGGTAAAGCAGCTCTGTTTATCATATTAGATACGTATTAGATACATGAGTGTGTTGAAAATTATGTTATGATGTTACTCTGTGCATTCGTTCGGCGGCTGCTATGACACTTGTTGCACACTGCAGTAAGAGTAAAGCATTTCTGCAAAATAAAACCGGAAACCGAGGGTAACACAGATATGACGCAATTGACAGGCGGCTCCCTCACATGTCCCGGTTCCTGGGTTAAAATAGCAATTTTCTCATGATTTACAAATAGTTGGAAACATTTGGGATATTGTAAGTACTCAACTGAACAAAATATATAACACTGGCCTAGTGGTTTTGGGGTATTTTACTGAAAAAATGTTACATATTGCAGCTTTAATGCATCCAAGAGTCAAAACATTTAAATATCTCTCTTTCTGAAAACTGCACAAGTGTGGAATGACTTGGAATGGAATGGCTTTAGCATTCGTTTTTCATTGTGTCGAGAAAAACTGACAGAAAAATGAAACCACTGTAACCTGTTTCGGTTTAAATGATGGTATTACATTTTAATGTATAGGTACATTAAAACAAATCTTTAAAAAAAAGGAAAATCTGTTAAATGAGCAATATATACAAACTGCTGTAAAAGCCTTTCCTTTCACAAGATGTTGCTTAACACATTCAAAGCAAAAGTACTAAATCTGCTGTGCTGTAACAGTGCGTGAGATGTTGCAGTTCTGAGTTGTGGTTCTAAACAGTTCTAAACAGTTCTAAAAACTAATAAATTAAATATTCATAACTTTGTGCTCATTCTTGGGAGTAAGATATAACCATTGAAATTACAAATATATGATTCTTGCATTAAGATATGATACTTTGTTTCTAATATGCAATTAAAATATTCTATATAAAAATCAAGCTACTTTTTTTTTGTTCTTTTGTTTTTTTTTAATCAACTCTCATTTGCAGTATTACAAAAGTAATTTGCAGTATTAAGTAAAGACATTTCTTTACACTTGACCTATTATATTTGTTATTATTAAAGTGACTAAAGTTTATTATAATACTTTGAACCCCAGCAATCCATGGTAGTATTTATTGCATTCAGCCTTTTCAGTTGGCATTAATAAGTTTAGCTGTGTCATGATGTCTGAGACTGACGATTGTGTAAGGAAATCTGACTGTTTTTTAGTGCAAAGGGAAAATCCTCTACCCAGAGCCTCTGTACTCAGGGTTAGGATGAATGTAGAACTTGTTGCCGCAGTGTCGCAGTATATTACTGTAAATGCTGGACCATTGCCATGGCTACTGCATGAAGATGATGGGCTGTAGGCAGCTGCACTGATGCTGAATTCCAGCTTCTTCATACTAAAAACACAGAATTTCTAACAGTATGAAATTAAGATTACAACAAACAATCAAAGGTTTTCAGGAGAATTTGAGTGGTTCTCACAAGAACTTGAATATATACTCTAGTCTAGAGAATCCTATAATATTGGAGTTGACCAGTGTAAATATTGCTCAGTCTTATACATTTCTTTACAGCTATTCATCATGAAACAATAGTGCATAGTGCACAGCACAATTCTAAACAGTAAAAACAGTGACAGAACTGTCAGAAAAATGTAGATCTGGTTGTCTGTGTGAGCTCAAAACGCTGCAGAATGTCATTCAATTTGTGTCAACCTATTCAGCCATTAAAAACAGTGCTTCTCCCTTTAACAGAAACAGAATCCATTACTAAGCTGTCTTGTAAAAGTATATGCATAACATGAGATGATAAACAAAAGCAGAAATGCGATCAGCATGCCGTTACACCTGTTACTGCGCATGCGCATCGGGTGACCTGCACTATGCAGTATTTCTGGGCATTAGAACGCGCCTATGATGACCCAAAATGTTGTCAATGTAGGCAACTAGCTATGCTTTGAGACACAGTCGTTAATAAACAAGCACAACTCACCTCCGCGTGTCCAGTATATTGGTATTAAAATCCTGCTTTTAGAAGCGTGTTTATCCACATATGCATAAGGAGCTGAGTTCATTGTGCGCGTCCTGCTCAAGTTACTTGCTATCGAAGTCCTTCATTGCTTAGCATGTCAAAATCCATATGGTCAAAGATCCGCTTACAGGCCTAATTACAATAACACCGCAGCGCTGTGTCCATGTTCATGCATTCCTGCTCCTCCACACTCATCCACATGAGGGTTTATCATGAGGTCCTGAGCTGGAGATTATTCTGATGGATGTGGAGTTAGACGCGCTGGCTCCGCCCCACATATACCGCTACACTATTTACTGTCATTCCGCAGGATAACCCGCGTGTTTGGAGGGCGTGGATTCAGTCATATTCTCACGAGATCAAGCAAAACAACCGATGTGACATTTAGATGGTTGTACAGTAGCCTACTGGTCAACAGTGAACCAATTCAACCGGGGCAAAATAGCCTGCGCACAAAATGTGATGATATGTTTTGTTAAACATATAGCGCCTATGTCAGACAAGATATTGATCTTGTTTTTTTTTTTTATTATCTCCCACTGAACAGTGACATACACAGACAGATTATGTTTGCCTTGTCCTTTCTGTGTTTCGAAAGACCTCATTTTATGGGTCTATATCATCTACATTTTTCTGAATTTGTTGGTCATTGTTGTGTGAATAATGAGATGAAACAATGCTGCAGGCACGAACAGATCTCAAGAATATTCCAACAGTGTGTCAGTCACTGCAATTAGTGCTTGTGCACAAATAAAATCAACGAAGAGTATAGGCTATCATTTAGAAGGTAATTAGTTTAAAACTTATCAAATAATGCAGAAATCAGGTTTTGGTTGTTGTTTGGGGTATATGGAATTGTTCAGTAATGCTTATGATTATTTAACGGTCTTTAAGTATTCTAATGTGAAATAGTTAATGTTTTTCAATGCACGTTTTATTAAGAGCTCGAAGGAAGCATTTGCTGACTGGAAGTATTTGTGTTTACTGTAACTGTAGCACAAGGAGTGTCAAATTCAAGGCTACTTATGACTCCTGTAAATATAGCCAGTGTCAGAGGATATCTGTGAGCTATGTCTCAGGGTAACTGCAGATTCTTCCAGAGACTGATTTGGATGATGATTTAGTATGCTGAACTGAAAACACCACACAGAACATTTATTATTATTATTATTATTATTATTATTATTATTATTATTATTATTATTATTATTATTATTGTTGTTGTTGTTGTTGTTGTTGTTGTTGTTGACCATGTTATATCAACATGGTATAACAAAGTTACAGAAATTTGAAATAAATATGTAATTTATTTGTACAGATTAGAGCTACAATACAAGCAAATGTTGTAACACTGTGAATATTGATATGTTAAACATCAGCCAAAAGACAGAAATACAGTTCACAGACAATTTTTCAGAAATATATATTAATATATATTTTTTTATAGTACAAACAAAATTTCAGAAACCCAACACATTATTACATGGCTGTCTCAACCCTGACTCTATCCCTGATCAATGTAATTTCAGATCTAAAATGAATGATTTTAAAAAGATTTGTGGGTTTTTGTGGAACCTAGAGTGCAAAATGTTTAATCACAACATTACAAAAAATGAAAAACCTGAAAATTATGTGATGCTGTACTAAATATACTGATAAAGATGATTGCAACTTTAGAAAACTGATGATGTTTAACTGTGCATAATGTTAGTGAAAATCACTACAACACCCTGGATGTATCAATAAATTAACTCATTGCACAAACTCCACCATATTCTTATAATTCTGTATATTTTGTTTTTGCAAATTGTACAAGGACAAAAAAATTATAATTGTGCATTCATCCATAAATCAAAATAAATGTATACTTTTAAAAGGTAATCGACACTGTATTGGTTAGCTAGATAATTATAAAGTTGTAACGATTGATGATAGCTAAACAGTATAATAACAGTTGCAAAGCTATGTGGAATTTAACCCAACAGAAATTATTCATCCTGATGATTATTAATGCTGCCTAAGCTATAGCTGTGCATTATATATTTTGTTAAATACCCTTTTGATTCTTTGTTTTTGAGGCATACATTATAAAAAGACAATCCTGTCTTAAGAACAGCTGTCCAAAAGTCACTTCAACATACAAAGAAAAGAAATAAAACACAAATCTGGCCTGCAATTAGATGACATCTAAAAACGCCTTTTACCACAGTCAAGCTCATTGGGCTTGGAGGACAGGAAGGATTCAATCCAGTCAGTGTTACAGATCTTCAGACTCAGGGATCTCGAAAGGCTCTAGAGAGACAGTGGGTAAAATGAGAGGCATGCCTTCAGAGATCCACCCCTGGGCAGTCCTGTTGAAAGTGGGCCGCTTAGCTGTAGGATCCTGGAGCTCAGGGTATTGAGGAGCATTCAAGTCCACCTCTGGAAGCTTGAAGGTGATCCCTCGTGGAGATTTTTCGAAACCACCAAATGGAGTAGCCACCCTGAGATTTAACAGATATTTCATTACTAAGGCATCTGTATTGGTTTCTGTTCTGCTGATTTTTGAAAGTTTTCATGAATATACTGTATACATAGGCGTGTGTGTGTCTGTGTGTGTGTATAAAATATTAAATTTTAAAAAATTTTATTTTGTGATTAAATATTTTCCACTCTAGGTTTAAATATAAAATCAAATTAATCAGGGATAGATATACATACACCGATCAGGCATAATATTATGACCTATTATTCATATATTCCTATTATTGTGTTGATCCTCCTTTTGCTGCCAAAACAGCCCTGACCCTTTGAGGCATGGACTCCACTAGATGGATCAGACTTGTTTGTTCAGCACATCCCACAGATGCTCGATTGGATTGAGATCTGGGGAATTTGGAGGCCAAATCAACTCCTCAAACTCGTTGTTGTGCTCCTCAAATCCTTCCTGAACCATTTTTGCTTTGTGGCAAGTCCCATTATCCTGCTGAAAGAGGCCACAGCCACCAGGGAATACCGTTTCCATGAAAGGCTGTACATGGTCTGCAACAATGCAGGTGGTATGTGTCAAAGTAACATCCACGGACTGCAGGAACCAAGGTTTCCCAGCAGAACATTGCCCATAGTGCATCCTGATGCCATGTATTCCCCAGGTAAGCGATGCACACGCACACGCACCCGGCCATCCAGGTGATGTATAAGAAAACATGATTCATCAGACCAAGACAACTTCTTCCATTGCTCCGTGGTCCAGTTCTGATGCTCACGTTCCCACTGTTGGTGCTTTCGGCAGTGGGCAGGGGTCAGCATGGGCACCCTGGCTATGCAGTCCCATACGCAACAAACTGTGATGCACTGTGTATTCTGACACCTTTCTATCAGAACCAGCATTGACTTTGAGCTGTCTGTTTGATCGGGCCACACGGAGATGCTCTGACCCAGTCATCTAGCCATCACAATTTGTCCCTTGTCAAACTCGCTCAAATTCTTACGCTTGCCCATTTTTCCTGCTTCTAACACATCAACTTTGAGGACAAAATGTTCACTTGCTGCCTAATATATCCCACCCACTAACAGGTGCCGTGATGAAGAGATAATCAGTGCTATTCACTTCACCCTCATAATGTTATGCCTGATCAGTGTATATCCCTATAGTATACAGACCGTGAAGAAATTAAACAAAATAAAAAATTCCTGTAATATATGTATACTACGAGAAAAAATATGTAAAAAAAAAAAAACACACATTCAAAATATATTTAAAACTCACTGTCATATATACTTACTTATTTTCACCACAAATCCAGTATAAATTCAGTATAAATCAGAACTCAACAATTCCAAAAAATAACTCAACATTTTAGGGCATGAGCACATTTTTCAGATATGAATTATCGGATATATGGATATTGAGACTGCACCTCCTGTTCACCTCCTCAGGATGGTGCTGTGTTGTGCAGGTACTTTATTAGAGAACTGACCATATATGCTGGAATAACTGTACCATTTGCAACCGTGTGTCATACATTAAAAATAGCAATGTTAAAATAACATCATTAATAACATCATCAACAGTAATTAAACTATATTTAATGATAAATATGATAACTTTAAAATAAACCAACATATCCTTAAAAAACACTGCATTTGCATTTTGTTTGAAATAAAAGGTTTTGTTGTTGTTGTTGTTGTTGTTGTTCTTGTTGTTGTTGTTGTTGGAAACAGTATTCACATGATGGCATTAAGAAAAAAAATGCAATACCTATTAAAGCTTTTGTAGTCAGGCAGCTCTGTTTTAGGCTCAGGCACTGGCATGTGAACTTTAAGTGTGTCGGCCAGTGTGGGGTCATTGATGATAGCCTCTTCCCAGGGGGAGTGGTAGGATTTAGGCATGGCTGTGGCATTGAACCTCTCTGGAGGAATGTTTGTCAAGGGACCGCCGTATCCTGCAAAACAGTTTCTGCTGTTTAGACTTTGATTGGATGTTATCATTTGATCAGGTGAAGTTCTGGATATAGTCCTCTGTAAATAATATCTAATGTAGAACACACCATATAAATTGAAAGGCATTGACCTTGAGATGAAATGATTGGAACTAAACTGAATCGGGAGATTAAAACTGAACTCAAACAAAATGAACTGCACTATACTGCACTTACTAAACCTAACAATCTACTTGAAAATCCAGTTTTGTCTTGGATTTAGAAGTACAATATGGACTTCAAGTTTATGTTAAAGTAACTTTGAGTGATTCACTAGCTAAAAATAGAAAGTAAGTTGGGGGTGGCGTGTGTTGTCGCTATCATGTTATCTTTTCACTCTCTCTGATTCCATTGCACTTACTCTTTCATAGATGATACAAGGCTTTGTAAACATCTTACAAGCATGTGAGGGTGGATAACAAGCAAGTACTGCAATCTGCCTGACTCATCTGCTATTAGTTTTAAGATAAAATTTGTTCTAAAACACGATTTCTTGTTACATCTTGTTACCATATTATCATATAAACTGCGCATCATTGTGATTTTGACATACCTGGTGCAATGTTCTCTGGGTTTGCTGGGTTCCTGGGATCTGGTGTGTTAGGTGCAACTTTATTTTCTGAGTTTTCTGCATTTGCTTGATTTTCATTCTGAAACAAAATGTCAGTTTCAATTTGGACATAGCTCACTGTGTATGTGTAGCAAGACATAAAAACGTCTCGGTTACGTATGTAACCCTCGTTCCCTGAGGGAGGGAACGGAGACGTACGTCGGAACTGACCGACGAATTGGGATCTGATTTCAGAGACCAATCTACTTCGAGTGTTTAAAAACGAGCCAATGAAGATTGGCATGCGATTCACGCATTTCACGCTCCGCCCCGCAGCGCGGGTATAAATAAGGAAGTGGAATGCATGATCATTGCTTTTCTCTGCTGAGGAGCCGAACTCGTGACTCGGCCTCCCAGCGGAAGCACAGCACCTGGCGACGGGACGTACCTCTCTGTTCCCTCCCTCAGGGAACGAGGGTTACATACGTAATCGAGACGTTCCCTTTTAGTCGGTCACGTTCAACGTACGTCGGAACTGACCGACGAATTGGGATCTCTACAAAACACCAGGGCGCTGGCCCTTCCAGCGTCCTGCTTGAGCGCACTGGACCGTCTTAGATGGTACGGAAGTCAGGGCTCCAAGCAGGGAGGTCAGTCACTGCTGTTTCTGCAAGACCCACCCAGAGTGACTATTGGATAACGCTGGGAAAGCGTGCCCGTCTCGGAAGATGGTACACTGCGGAGCCACGTCCTTCAGTGGAAGGATTGGTGGCGGAATACACATAAGGACTAACCTAGCAGGGTAGTGCAACATATGGCAGTCTCTGGGGTGGTTCCAGCCTGGTTCCAGGGGGGAAAGAACACCCCCAGAGATGACAGAGCAAGCTCTGTCAAGGGAAAGACACGGGGCTAGCCAAGTAGGGTAGCAGGTACCGTGGAAGAATACACATATGGGGTTGCCGTGAGGGAACCGCTACATATAGAACCCAGCCTACACACACGTTACACAAGCATACGGGTGCAGGCCTGGCGTCAGACGGCCGCAACGTCTGGCACCGCAGGGGTGACGGAGGAGCTCGACAGGGTTAGCTGTTTCCGGGGAACACAACTGGAGAAAATAGACGCACGTATCCGGCCCAGAGGGCGGGAGTGGCGTTGCAAGCCAACACTTAGAACGGGCACTTAACGCTACTGGCCCCTGGGGGTGAGGATGCGGGAAGATACCGGCTCTACACGGAGGCTATAGAATCTAGCGAACGTGTTAGGTGTCGCCCAGCCCGCAGCTCTACAAATATCTGTCAGCGAGGCGCCTTGAGCCAGCGCCCAGGAGGAAGCAACACTCAGAAGCACAAGTTGAGTGTGCTCGCAACCCGAACGGGCAAGGCATTCTCGGTGCCCAGACTGCAGTCCCGTGGCGGGGGGAGGGGAGTAAAGGAGTGAGAAGGCCCGGAGGCGTCGCACACTGCCAACCTGACCCTCTTGGGGCCCAGGGAGGGAAGAAACTGCTCTTTTATTGAGAAAGTGGGTACCGCTGGACTCTGCGGCAGAGATGTTAAACCAGTCGAAGCCCCCTGGTCCTCCTCCAGGGGGTGGGGAAGGGATGCGGACATCATCTCTCAGGGCCGCTTACCCTTGCGCTTGCCACCAGGTTTAGCGGCTCCCTGAGCGGGTTGGGTGCCACCCTTACGTCCGGCACCCTGCTTCCCCAATGAAGGCTGCTGCTTGGGTTTTGCAGGGGCGGAGGCAGACGCAGGAGGACGCCCTCGGCGACGAGCAGGCGGAGGTGTTACCTGCGACGACTGGGTGGAGGCAGCAGCAGGTTGTCACGGCAAGATGTTCTTTATAACCTCCGTCTGCTTCTGGGCCACCGAGAACTGCTGGGCAAAGCTCTCGATGGCATCGCCGAAGAGGCCGGCCAGACAGACAGGGGCGTTGAGAAACCGAACCTTGTCGGAATCACGCATGTCTGCCAGGTTTAGCCACAGGTGGCGTTCCTGGACCACTAAGGTAGACATCGCCCGACCCAGGGAGTTCCTGCATAACACCCTGGTCGGAACTACCCTCGTGCAATACCTTGAGCGCTTTGGCCTGGTGGACCTGCAGGAGCACCATGGCATGCAGAGATGATGCGGCTTCTCCGCAGGCAGTATACGCCTTGCCCGTTAGACCGGACGAGAACTTACATGCCCGGGAGGGGAGACGCGGGGCACCCTCGCCACAGACCGCTCGACTGGGGGGATTTCCACGTATCCCTTAGCCACACCACCGTCGAGGGTAGTGAGGACGGAGGAGTCAGTCGATCGGTTTCGAGCGCTGTAAGGCGCTGTCCACGACTTCGTGATCTCCTGATGCACTTCCAGGAAGAACGGCACTGGGGCGGGGCGCTGAGAACCAGCACGGGCCGTCCCGAGATACCAATCGTCCAACCGCGAGGGTTCGGGACACGGTGGAGGGTTCCACTCGAGCCCGACACTCGCGGCAGCCCAGGAAAGCATAGCCGTAAGCTCTGGGTCAGACTCGGGCAACGCTGTCACACCCGAAGGGGGCAGCGCAGCCGAGTCTTCATCCTCAGAGCCTATAAGCTCGTCCCCCGATGCTGCAATCGACAACATATCCTCAGCCGGAGCCCCAAAAGTAATGACTGGGACCCCCTGGGAGGGGCCAGCTCGTTCTCCTGGAAGCTCCACCAGCGTAGCGAGTGGGGGAGGGGCCCGAGGAGCCATTTGACCCGTCGGGGAAGCCCTCACCGTCACCCTTAGATCACCACCAAAGTCATCAGCCAAAGTAGCTGCCCTCTGCTTTGTAGCGGGAGGGCCGCTAGAGCGGGGGATGCGCAATGGTGCCCCATCTCTTTCGAGGTATTGGAGCCTGGATCGCAACACTGTGATGGTCATGTTCTCGCAGTGGGAACATGAGTCATTCACGAACGCTGCCTCAGCGTGCTGAACGCCCAAACACGTGAGACAACGAACGTGACCGTCAACTGAGGACAGAAATCGCCCGCATCCAGAAACACACGGTTTGAATGACATCTTGAACAAAAGACGCAGGGTCAAACCGTGTTGCTCTTTTAGAAAGGAAACTGCTCTTTTATGTACTGAAGCACTCAGGGAGATGACCACGACACCACACAGTACACTAGTGCAAGCCTGTGTGTGCACTCAAAACGGAAACGCCCAGCGAACCAACTCTTTGATGTCCGTCTGAAGCAGCCACTCGCTGAACGCGCCGTCACACCCGCACTGGTAGAAGCAGTCCTCTCAGAACACTCTTCGTAGAAACAGGAAGCAATAGACATTCGCTGTTCGGCTCCGAAGTAGAAAAGCAATGATTTTGCATTCCACTTCCTTATTTATACCCGCGCTGGGGGGCGGAGCGTGGAATGCATGAATCGCATGCCAATATTCATTGGCTCGTTTTTAAACACTCGAAGTAGATTGGTCTCTGAAATCAGATCCCAATTCGTCGGTCAGTTCCGACGTACGTCGAACGTGACCGACTGAAAGGGAACTGTAAAAACTGTCTACTGTAAATTCACAAACAATATTATATTAGAATATTCTTTATTTTAAAATAATTTCCCATTGTAGAAAAAGTGGCATGAAAGTAACATTGTTCCACAGTTAAAATTGCACAATTTTTTTGGCAGCAGTTTCTCCACTAAGGGTGAAGTCGGTTAAACTGAGCCACATTTGACATAAATTAAAATGTCTTCATAATGCTTAATTACCCCAAAGGGCACTTTCACTCTATGTAAAAAATATAACAAAAATAATAATTATATATATATACACATTTGTACAAAATAAACTTTTAGACCAAAGAATTCCAGGGAGGATTTTAAAACTTCATGTCAACACCACTATTTTCAAGTAAAATAGTTAGGATCAAGGATTTCCACAGAATCATTATATCAAGAGCCTGACACTGCCACTGTGTCACATCACTAACATTCTTTTCTTTTAAAATATATGTTTTAAAATAATTTATATATAAAAACTATTTACTTTAAAATATTTCGCTTCACACTGGCCTTGATCTTAGACTATCATTTTAGTAGCAATTAAGAGATAGGCCTACTGTGGTTTTCACATGCATTACACTATATATAAATGTAAAGTTATGTATACTTATCGTGTACAGATTTTTTTATGTAATGTATTTTGGCACACAGTGGTGAGCATGGGCACAGACACACTTGAACATTGATAAATGAAGTAGGTTGTCAGGGACGCATGGCACTGCTGACCCTATAAAGAAGGAACATTTGCAAGGACACAGGGCACGTGGCATTTTCTATCTTCCATGTGTGGCTGCCATTAATTCAGCTGAGCACATGTATGTTTTACTAACTAATAAAATAACCACACATAGTACAGTTCAAACAAGCAAATCACAATTATATAACAGAACAGTTTAGTCTTAGGCTCAGTGTCAGAGATCAAGTGACAAATTAAACATCAAATTAGATGTCTGTGCCATTTTATCAAATCAGAAGTCAGTTAGATATTATTGTTATTATCAGCAGCACAATGTGTAGCTATTACATTGATTTGCATTATTTGATCTGTCATAATGTATGCACAATAAAGCAAATAGACTTCATTATGCATGTAAGCTCAAGCCAGTGTATTTGTGTAGATGCTGCTACTTACATTTAAAATGGTGTTGGCTTCATTCTGAATGCTTTCAAATGTGTATTTCTCTGATCTCCGTTGTCGCATCTTAAAAAGGCGCGATCCTCGGTTTGACGAGAGAGAAAGTTCCTCCAACATGATGTCTTTTGGAGTGGAAAGTTTCTTGCCTAGGTCCATAGTAAAACCTGCATTAATATAACAAAATTTTTGTTATTGCAAATAATTCAACAGAGCCTAAATGGATAAAGCCTAAAACAATAAAGTGATTTGATTTGATTTGATTTAATGGATACGTTTTATAACAACCAACTAACTAACTTATATATAAATAAATAAATATATATATATATATATATATATATATATATTTAACCCGGTTTTTATTTTTAGTTAATTATACTTTTTATATATATATATATATATATTTTTTTTTTCTTTTTTTTTTTCTTTTAATTCCTATTATAACTGTTATACTATATATATTTTTATTTATATTTTATTCACTTATGAATATTTTAACTTCATTTCTGTGTAAAGCACTTTGAATTGCCACTGTGTATGAAATGTGCTATACAAATAAACTTTTTTTTACAATCATTTTTACAATCATGTATTTCAGGATAAATGGATGTATATATATATACCAGTCAAAAGTTTGTAATCATTAAGATTTTTTTTATGGTTTTGAAAGAAGTCTCTTCTGTTCACCAAGGCTGCATTTATTTGATCAAAAATACAGCAAAAACAGAATTATTGTGAAATATGTTTACAATTTAAAATAACTTTTTTCTATTTTAATATATTTTAAAATGCAATTTATTTCTGTGATTCAAAGCTGTATTTTCAGCATCATTACCCCAGTCTTAAGAGTCACATGATCCTTCAGAAATTATTCTAATATGCTGATTTGCTGCTCAAGAAACATTTATTATCAATGTTGAAATCAGTTGTGTAAAAAAAAAGGATTATTTAATGAATAGAAATTCTGAAATATAAAGCTTTTGCAACATTATAAATGTCTATATTGTCACTTGATCAATTTAATGTATCCTTGCTGATTAAATGTATTAATTTCTTTAAGTTCTTTCCCAAAAAATAATAATGATAATAATTCTTACTGACCCAAAACTTTTAAACCGTAGTACAACGTTACAAAAGCTTTCTATTTCAGATAAATACTGTTCTTTTGAACTTTCTATTCATCAAATAATCCTAAAAAAAATGTTTAACACAACTGCTTTAAACATTGAAAATAATCATACATGTTTCTTGAGCAGCAAATCATCGTATTAGAATGATTTCTGAAGGATCATGTGACACCGAAGACTGGAGTAGTGATGCTCAAAATTCAGCTTTGCATCACAGGAATAAATTACATTTAAAATATATTCAAATAGAAAACAGCTATTTTACATTTTAATATTATTTCACAATATTACAGCTTTTTTGTTGTATATATATATATATATATATATATATATATATATATATATAAGTATATTACTTATATATGAACATACATCGCTCATGACATTATTACAATTTATATGGACATTAACTTATTATATTGCTATAATGTAATGTCTGATAATGACTTAATAATGAAATTTGTGAACCTTTATAGATGCTACATGTGATTCATATTTGAATACCTACTGTATATATACATAATGTATTCAAATAGCACATCATATATCATGATATAATAAAACCAAAAATGCACAAAGGTTTGAGGTGTGAGTGTGGATGCCTGTGTTAGACACACATTCTATGACAGGTCACATGGGAAAAACATCTAAATTTATTGGTAAATTCATTATAAACAGGTAAAACATGATGATTATTAAAGGGAAATTTGCATGCCATGTGCTATTGCTGCAGGGACTTTTCACCTAAACTGTTGATGTTATACTACATTACCAAACAGAACACGTTATTTAAAATAGAAAGCATTCACTTTGTGCATTCATTTTTACTGAAAGATGTTTCAATATGACAATGTTTAATGTTACCTAAAGCATTTCACATTGCTCCTAATCTAAAAAGAAGAACTGAAAGCTTCAGTGTTTGTTTGAACAGGAGAAGCTCTTTTGTTCTCCATGATCTTTATTCTGTGCTCATTTCATCTCCAGCACAGCTGTCCTACCCTGTCCTTCCAACTTTAGCCTCTGCAGAAATAGCCCATGACAATGACAGAGTGAATCCACTGGCAGGCAGCAGAACATCCACACAAGATTATTTATGGCTAGAATGAGGCTGTGGCCCTGAACCACGTTCTAAATGTTGGCGTTTCTCTCTGTGATGGGCAGCTATGTTTTGTGCTGTGCTCTGTAATCATTCAGTGCTGATCTGAGAACAGGTTTTGATAGAAGGTTATACCGTTGGCACCACCATGGACCTCATGGCAAAGGGCAGCTGCCTGTATCTTCCTCTCACGCACTGAAAGAGTGCTGAACTGTGACATGTTGGTTTAAATGAGAATCCCAGTAGTGCTGCAATACATAAAGGACACAGATACTTGAAGTAGAACTATCTAAAGTCCATTTATAGGATAATGCGATGAAAGTCCTGAGAGAACCTGTCTGAAAAAAAGAAGGTTACAAATGAAGATACAAAAACTATAAGCTTTATAAATAGGATTAATGAATCTATTATTGTAACTACAATATTGTATGTTTTCATTGCTATAATTCATGACATGTTGGCACTCAAGATATTCAAAATATGTTGCCACTCTTATTGTAATTTAACTGAAATAAAAATGTATTTATATAAACTTCTAATTTAAGACTTCTGTGTAAAACTGTTGAGGATTGCCATGGCGTTTTTGACCCTGACAATTTTAATAGAAAACATAAAATACAATTTTAATAATTAAGACTATTAAAACTGAAGCAAATACTTTATTCCATATTTAGACTTTAGCCACTGTAAATGTCCTTCCACAAGGGTCATTCAAGCATAAAGGTGAAACTTACCCGACCACAAGCCAAATCTTTATACAGAACAAGACAGCATATGTCATGAAGCGATATAAATCAATCGTTATGCATGAGCTGTTGACGGAACATTGTGTCCAGGGTGTAGATTGAGTTACTGAGGCTGATCAAAGCCAATAGAAACTTTTTTTCGTACAGTTCAGACGGCCTAGCTATTTTATCCTTTACTTGCTGCTCTCATCAAAAACCTTAAAACGATTGAACTCTGAATTCTCTTTTTTTGTAACATTGCCATTGCTTAAATTGATTTGTGTCAGTAGGCTGTTATTCCTAATGAAAATGTTTGCTTTTTTCAAGGTTATGCATTAAAATTAGTTTATCTGCATGCTTTGTATTTCTCTGACAATAACATTTTAAAATGTAATTCTGTTTAGTCATCATTCCATTATTATCTGCACATTTAAACATAATCAATCTTCTAAATGCCACATTTAAGATTTTTCTCATTTAAAATACATCTCTTTGTACCTGTTTTGTTAACATAGTTTAAGGGTCAAAACTGTCCACAAGACACAACCCACAACCCCCAACATTGTTATAACACATGTCAGTTATCATTATATCCGCACAACACACACTCTCTCAAGGAAGGCCAGCTGCTTCTTACCTGTTAGAGCTGCTGAGTTCTACCTGTACAAATGTAGGGTTTACTTTAGATAGATCGATCCGGCCTGATTTACCTTTGTCTCGCACTCTGTTCTTGACTTGCACTGGGATGGGGGTGTGTGTGGGTGTTAGTGGAACGCCAGCTTACATCAATAGGCTAATTTTAGCTGTGTTCAGCACTCAAACCTCTCACAATGCTATAAGATGGTATGGAAGGGGGAGGGAGAGGGAGAGGGAGAGGGAGAGGGAGAGGGAGAGGGAGAGGGAGAGGGAGAGGGAGAGGGAGAGGGAGAGGGAGAGGGAGAGGGAGAGGGAGAGGGAGAGGGAGAGGGAGAGGGAGAGGGAGAGGGAGAACTGTATGCATGAGAATAAAGTGTACAAAAGTCTGTGGGTGAGTACTTTGTATATATGTGAGTAAATGGTGATGAGGCTTTAGTCTGTGTAATTCTTAGCTTCAGAGGCTGGGATTTTCTTGATTGTCATTTAAGGCGGGCCTTCCAGCAGATAGACCCCACTATTTCTCATTCCAGAAGCATGGGCAGTATGATGATCCTGCTCCTGCCATATTGCATAACACATAATCAAGACTCAGAACTCAGATAGCTGTCGGCTCCAAAAGATCTGACTGAATTATGGTAGTAGTAAACATTGGTATTATACAACAGTAACAGCATTTTTGTTCAGCATGCTTTAATACAACTCTCTTTATGGTCCAGCTTGATAAGTTTTATGATAGATGCGAGAATTTCAATGTTTGTGCACTGCTTAAATGGTAAATGTCGAAGTGACAAATCCTGCAAGTTAATGGGGTAGGGAAAGGTAAAGGATCAAATGCGTGATCTCAGTCAGGTTCCCGTTCAATTATTTTGATTTGCATTTTGAAAATGTGCATGAGAAATTAATGGAAATGGTTGACATGCATGTATAGGTGGTACCCTGGACAGGGTTTAAATTATGACAGGAGTAGGCCTTAATCTAAAATAGTTTATCGTGTTTAAAAAAATGGCTTTCTGAAACAGACTGAGTACAGATTACTAACACCTGGACTATAGAGTCCTAAACTAAATAAAAACCAACGGTGTGTGTGTGTGTGTGTGTGTGTGTGTGTGTGTTTGTGCTTGTTTGTGTGTATGTGTGCGTGGGGGGGGGGGGGTCTTGGCGGAATAGATCTGCTACGATGCTGCTTTTATTGCTGCTGCTGCTGTAGGTTATTGCTGCTGCAGAGCAAGTACAGGACTTGCTACTGCCAATACATACATGACACGCTGCTGTGAGCAAGTAAGACATGCTGCTGCTATACAATAGAGCGTACATGAATAACCTGTAGCAGATCTATACAGGTTGAGCTGGGGAAGGTGGAGGGTTTCTGGTTTGGAATCTCCTGAAGTTCAATCATCACCAATGTGCAGCATCCACCTGGATGATGCAATGACATCCATATTGCACCAGCTTTTTGGAGCACAGAGAGTCAAGACCTCGGTTTAATGTCTCATCTGAAGGATGGTGCTTTTTGACAGTACAGTGTCCCCATAACTATACTATTAGGGGTGTGCACACAGACCACAGTGTAGGAACCCAGCTGGCCTCACTAACACTTCTTTATGTACATACTATCAGAGATAAAAAGATAATTAAAGACTAAGAATAACAGTGAAATCACCACACTTCCACAATTTCCATCAAAGTCTGAATACTTTTTTATTTAAACATTTTAAAATGTTGCTTTGGAGGCTTGTCCAGAACTATCATGTTTGAAGTGTGAGATCTAAATCACATCCATAGTTTTGCAAATACGCACTAACTGCATTTGTCACAACGAAATAGATTAATTGTACAAGACAGTAGTCAAGCCAAAATCTGATATATATTTGACAAAAAACATACACATACTGTGGAAAATAATTTCCTTTTTGAGGACAAATTAAAGTAATCTAACCTAATACTAACACTGAAAAAGTGACTTTCACTATATATATATGAAACTTAAAATGCTAGAATGCCAGGCCTACAACATACTGTAAACTGACAACGTATTTCTCACTACTGTGAGTTTCATTCCACACCATAGGTATTATGAGTATCATAGGTACATAAAGCTCATTCTCTAATTGGACAAAATATTATTAAAGCATGTAGTAGTGAACAAAAGGGAAAACAATTAAAAAAATTTCTCTTAGCAACACATTTCCTAAAACGTCTGTAATTACAAAATGAATAAATTCAAATGGGGTGGGCAATGCTGACCGCATTGGCCTCCATCAAGAGGGTAGGGGACCTGCAGGCATTTTCGGTTGACGAAGCGTGCCTGGAGTTCGGGCCGGCCAACTCTCACGTGATCCTGAGACCCCGGCCCAGATATGTGCCCAAGGTTCCCACCACTCCGTTCAGAGACCAGGTGGTGAAGCTGCAAGTGCTGCCCTTGGAGGAGGCAGACCCAGCCTTGGCACTGCTCTGTCCAGTACGCACCCTCCGTGCTTACGTAGACACAGGAAGCAGTGTTTCAGGACCTCAGACCAGCTCTTTGTCTGTTATGGTGGAGAGCTGAAGGGAAGAGCTCTCTCAAAGCAAAAGCTGTCTCACTGGATAGTGGACACCATTGTTTTGGCTTACCAGCAGCAAGGTCGACCATGTCCCCTTGGGGTTAGGGCCAACTCTACTTGTGTGGCCTCCTCTTGGGCTCTAGCGCATGGCGCCTCTCTAACAGACATCTGCAGAGCTGCAGGCTGGGCGACACCGAACACATTCACCAGATTCTACAATCTCCGAGTGGAGCCTGTGTCCGACTATGTACTCGCCTCTACTAGTGGCCGGCAATGGACCAGGCTCAGGTGTCTTCGCTTGCTCGCCATTCCACTCCTCGGACTGGATATGTGCGATATTTCCTCAGGTGAGCTCTCCGGGAGCCCTGAGCTCCTCCAGCACTGTCGACGCCGACACCAGTAAGTCTGCCCTCTCTAGCCCAGACCCTCGTGTCCGGTCAGGTGCCCCATTTGCATAGTTACCCTCCGTGGACCCCCACACGTGTATTTCCTCCGTAAGCCTCCTAGTGAGCAGGTGTCTTCCCTTGGTGGCTTCGCCACCCCTGGGGTTAAAAGTCCTCCTTCAGCGGGTTCCCCAGAGTTTCCCATATGCAGCCCACAGCGGGTCATATGTGTACTCTCTAAGTCCTCCCTACGGGTAGGCATTTTGGCATATCTCCACTGGAATATGCTTCCCAGTGTACCTTGGTATTCCTGTGTTAAATGGGATTCCTTCGTCCATACTAGTCTTACGACAGGGCACTCGCAGCCGAGTGGGGTGATTGAATTGGGACCCCCATTCGTTAGTCACTAACGTTACGTTGTAGTGACTGAACGAAAGGGAATGTCTCGGTTACGTATGTAACCCTCGTTCCCTGAAGAGGGAACGGAGACGTAACGTCCCATCGCCACTCCGCTGTACTTCTTGAACGGCTGGGAGTTCAGTCTTGGCTCCAAAGCAGAAACATAATGTGATATTGCCACATACTTCCTCAAATACCCACACGGTGGGGTGAAGTTACGTATGCAAATTCCACATGCCCATGGCATTGGCACTGCCATTGGGCATTGTTGAATTCTCAAAGATGATAGGCTTCTAAGCGAAACCCCCTATTCGTTAGTCACTAACGTTACGTCTCCGTTCCCTCCTCAGGGAACGAGGGATACATACGTAACGAGACGTTCCCTTTCAGTCGGTCACGTTCGATGTACGTCTCCATTCCCTTCTTTAGGGAACGAGGGTTACATATGTAACTGAGACGATTTAGTTTGTACCATTTAGAAACTCTTGTCACATTTGGATTAGGGTTAGGATTCTCACAATAATTTTTACAGAAAACAAAATATAAATGATTGCATGTATTTAGACTACACTCATATGGACTGCATCTGTAAATGCTCTTTACAGACATTGCCCTCATTTTAGGTTAGGGTAGGTTATTGGTCATGATTTATAATTAGATACTGTCACTGTTTTTCTGAGTGGTTGCACTCTTGATAAGAATAAGATTTTTTTTAAATATGAATAAATATGAATATATGTAATAAAATTATATGTATATAATTGAACTAATTATACATACAATTGAACACATAATTATAAAAAATATATTTGACAAAAATTGTGATTGGGATTTTTTTCCCTCCTTTTTCTATTATTCAATCAGTCATCCTGAAATATTTTTTATTTGACATAACTTTGTAACTTCACTACAAAAGTGTATACTCTCTCAGTTTGGGAAGGTGGGGGAACATTGAAAATAAATGTCTGCAGGTAACACACTCTCCAAATTATTATCTCAGAAATTCTGACATTGCTTCTGTCAGACAAAACTGCTGTTCTAGTGTCGTCATTAGAACATGATGATTGAGTTGGGGATAGGGTTATTTCAGTACTTAGGCTACTTCTGGTTAAAGGCACTTGACCAGTTAAGAAGTGTGATTGCTAAACAGAAATTGTGTCTTAATAGGGCTACGTGCAGAGTTAAGAAAACCAAAGCCCCCAAGTCACTGCAAGCTACTCATAGTATTTCAACAATTTGTGAAGAACAGAATTAATCTCACAGAATAAATACTATACCTGTTGACCCTGTTCAAATATGGTATGCCAATGCAAAAGCACATAATTTAAGTTAGTTTAAAGTCTTTTGTGCTTTTAAAATGTAGTATTTGTTGACTCAATTTAGTACTTATTGACCCAAGGTGTATTTTTATTACACTGAAGGTGTTCCATTTAAGGACTGGTTTTTGCAGGACCAGATAGAAAGGTAGAGTAATGTGATCTATATGGAAATACCAGAAAAAGAACTGGTAAAATTGGTAGGGGGAAATTCAGAAAAGCAAATAGAGAGCACGGAAAGCATTAGTGAGACAGTGCTGATGGAAATATTTATTAAAGGGAAGGATCAAGAAGTGCAAGGGAAAGAAGAAACAAGACCAGAAGCAACATAGTTCAGAATAATAGTTGAATTAGTACAAACAAATTATTCTATACACCCATCCTTTGTTTTCTGCCCTTGAACACAAGCGTCTGCTAAATACATTACAAATAATTAATTTACAAAATACATAATAATAAATAATTAGATGTCTGACAGAATTGTAAAAGATACTCAGGGGAGATCTAGTATGTTGATCTGGAACTGTAGCCAAAATTTAGCATCTAATGCGTTTAACACTGATTATTCCATGGCCTGGCCACAAGTATCAGATGTAATGAGAGGCATAATGTGGTGAATGTGATGTGATGCTTTACACAAGAAAGAGAAATTGTTTATCATTTTTTTCTCTACAAAAAGACAGATAAAAATAAATGTAACTGTCATTAACATGGAAACATATCACACTAAAATTGTGAAACTAATCAAATGTAATCAAATCAATTTATGCTATAAATTGTTGAACTGTTCTATAATGTATGCAATGCTTATCGTGTGCATTTATCTAGAAAGCATCATTGAAAGGGTTGTGACAAGAGGAATCAAACTTTCTTTGATCCTTTGACTTCGTACTAAAAAATGGGTCAGACTACAAAAATTCCTCCTAATAAAATGTTTTGCATAATATACTTTTTTTGTGTGCAGAAAAAAAACAATTAACTTTACTAACATTAAAAGTGAATCTCAAGAAACATTAAAATAATTAAAAAAACATGTCATGACCTAATGTTGCAAAATTATTGGTTTCCATTGCTTGCATCCAGTATTTGACTTTTTGGCTGAAAACTTTGGTCTTGGAGCCACTGGTAATGCACATCGTGAAGCATATTCATTATTCATGAGTATGGAAGACCCTACAAAAACATTGCCCCCAATGCTACCAGAAGCATTGGAGATATTTCTGGAGCTATCATACATGGCTAGCTGTTTTCGATCTATTTGATGTGGAACAATGGTTGCCTCATTTGATGTAGACTGGCGGACAAATGGGTATGTAACATTTACCTCTCCCGTGGCTTTAGATGGCTTTAGAACTGAACTTTTGGAAAAACTGTTTGGGGATGGAGAGAATGTTGTAGATGGCTCAAAGGCGAGGGACTGGGTCTGAAAACTGGTAGGGATTTGATTAGAAGTTTGCATAGACTCTTTAGGGGAAACGTCCTTATCCTCTAGAGTGGAGTTGTAGGTAAAAAGCGAGGAATTCAGTTGGTAAGGCTGATATTTCATGACATCCAGAACATTGCGATGTTTAGGTGGATTCATCTTCTCTTTGCTTACTTTAGGCTTTATCTTTGGACTAGTTGCAGGAGGGGGTTGTTTAACTGCTGCAAGGGGATAAAAGGGGGACAAAATAGGATTGTAGGACACTGGAGGTGGGGCACGGACATTAGAAGAGTATTTCCAAGTGCTTGGCATTGAAAGTGTTGGTGATGAGGATCTGGCTTCATTGGCTCTCACAGTCTCATCATCCACCACAAATTTTTCCATACGGGACTGTCTCCGAGCAAATAGTTCAGCTCCTTTTCCTTTAAGGTTCAGCCTGTTAGAAGAACCTGCATCTGATGAATACCCTTTAGGAGAAGCTGATGGAGCCTTAGATGCCTGAACGTTTGTGCCCAGGTGTTGGGGTGGACAGGAAGCAACCGAGTTGCCATCATTTTGTGACCTAATCCATGATGTTTTAGACTGGGAAGGACCAGCATGGAGTGAATCTGGTTTATGTTGTACCTGATGTGGTTCTGAAGTCCAGGCTAATTGATGCAGATCTGGTGAGTGGAATGGAACCAAAGCAGGTGATGCCTGCTGTGAAATCGGTTGAGATGACAATGAGGGCCGGGCTTTTCCAGCAAGCTGCAGCTTTGGTGGGTTTTGTTGGGGTTTTGCCATCACCTGGGTGTGTCCCATAACTGGAACTGAGCTTGACTCTGCAAGGGGACTCCTAGAGACAGCACGGCCCTCTGCTGACCAAGGAGGGTGAGCTGGATTGATAACAGGTTTGGGTAGGACAGGTGGAGGGTTTTTCTGCTTGATTGTTGGAGCTTGCATGAAATTGCATGCTTCAGCACCCAGACTGAGAAAGTCCTCTTCTGGAACTGTCTCTGTTAAGGACTTCTGATCTCCTTTCTTTTGAAGCAGAGACATTTCTTTCATGTCTGTCTTGCTTGCTCCTCTCCTTTTACTTTCTGGCAAGATCCCTGTTTTAATTGCAGGTATAGCAATACGTTCATCACGTGAAGCAATGATGTCTGATGTGGGGGACCAAACCTGTGGGGTTGTGTTTACTGGAACAGGAACTTTGAATATGTTTTCAGGTTTCTTAGGTGTTGGGCTTGAGGCACCTCTGACTGGTGAAAAAGTTTTTGGGCCTTGATAATGACCACCAAGGAAGGGTTTAGCAGTTCTGTTGGGAACAAGGGGTCTGGGAACAGCCAAACCGTGGTATGGATCCAGACCATTCATTCCATTTGCTGATTGTGGCAACATCTGTTGCTGAATTGGATGCTCTTGATACCGCTGTTGGTTTCTTTCATAGACATTTTGTGTGATTTGTGTACTTTCTTCTTGTAGAGGACGCTTTACAATTTCACCTACTGGTTCCACAATTCCATCCACTGGTATGCCTTTTCGTCTCATTTCCTCTTGATCTGCAGAAAGCTCATCCATCCTTTGACGCCTCTTGGCAAACATCAAGACACCCTTGCCCTTTGTCTGTGGAAGATGCTCCATTGTTTCCAAGTTATACTCAGCCTGTGCTTAAAAATTCTGATGTAGCTCAAAACAGTACCTTGGTTCTGAGCAGTCGTCTACTCAGAATTAATTTTTGAAGAGCTTGGCAATCTGAAGTCCTAACTTACTTTGTAGTGTGCAATCTCATTCTTGTCCCGAAATCTGTCATCTAGAAGCTGTACCGTAGCAAACCAGTGTGAACCTTCTGACCCTTAAACATCAACACACTCTTGTTTTTGGCAGCAGTAAAAAGCAAAGTGCTATGTTTACTTTTAGAGTTGGCTTTTTTCAGCTGTCTCACCGACTGTACCTCACTCCGTCTTAGTCCTGTGAAAGAAAATTCAAGGAAATATACATTAAAATGTCATGAAAATTCTGAAGAATGGAAATAGACAACACAATACAGGAATTATTTAGAAATTCGTACATTAATGCATTTGGGACAACAGGATGCAGCATGGGCTCATAGGCCATATACTGCTGCTAAATTCAGTGGTCAGTTACCTTTTAGTACTTAATCCTGTTCTGTACACACACAGTTCAGTAACTTACTGGAATGTTAACCGCATTCTTAAATCCTGAAAAATTCAGGTAGTGACAGCTGCATTTACAAAATTTCTATGCAATGTGTACAGAACTGAACTGAACAACTACTAGTTGTTAATGACATATTTAAACTCGTATCAGAGTTGCGTCTCTCTTCTGTATGCGCTCTGCAAGAAATCACAGGGAACAAGGTACGTCTTGACTGATTAGTGTTGACAGATCATCTCGGTTACGTATGGAACCCTCGTTCCCTGAAGGAGGGAATGGAGATGCCACGTCGGATGACCGACGAATAGGAATCTCGCTAGAGAAGCCAATCTACTTCAAGTGTAACTAAACGAGCCAATGCACATTGGCATGCAATGATTGCATCAGCTGCTCTGCCTCGTAGTGCAGGTATATAATGAGTAGCAGGTGCATTGCAACACTAAGTCCAATGGCAGCTCTACTGGCTGCAAAGTGTGGGTTCCCAGGGGGTTGGTTCCCAGAGGGAAGCGCGCTCACCGTCACCCTCAGATCACCTGCGCTACTGCCCAAAGTAGCCCTTTGGGGAGGGTTAGATCAAGACTGAGATACAGGGACTCTGCCCGTATTCAGAAACTGGAGTCTCGAACGCAACTGCGAGATGGTCATCTTTCTGCAGTGGGTGCATGACTCATCTATTAACGTCGCCTTAGCAAGCTCAACGGCCAGACACGTGAGACAAAGATCATGACCATCCCATCGGTGCCAGGTAACTACCATATACAGAAACACACAGGTAGAATGTCATCTTTAAAAAGACGTAAGCTCTACCTGTGTAGCTTTTTTAGGGAAACTGCTCTCCTCTGTGCTGAAGTATGCAGGGGAATGGCCGCGGTGACACTGACAGGGATTTAGTGGAGCCTGTAGTCCCACTGCATGAGAGCATGATGTGTGGCATGAGACCGCCATGGCTTGTCGGATATAGCAACAGTAACTAAGTGGGGTGGGTCTTTGCGAAGGGTAAATTGTGATAGTGAGTTCAGTTCCATACACACACAAAACAATAATTTAGAGGGATTCCCTCCTTTATTTAAATGCAGTTGTCACTCCTGAAATTTTACAGTGTGTACATGGCCATAGTGCTTCTTGAAATTTGCATAGGTCATCTCATAATTAATTACCATGTTTAATATATCTGTGTTTAGGCACCCACCATTATTTCAAAGCATTAATAAGATAATGTTTAAATTAAAATTAACATTTAAATTAAGTGAAATCTTTTATCGTCTATTAGCTTACAATGATCAATTTCTCTGTTTAACTCAATAAATCCTTTAAAACTTCATCACACAAGCCTCCTTTAATCTTTAAATAAGAAAAAAACATGAGGCAATGCTTCAAGTAATAAAATGAGCACGACTTTGTTAAAAACATAATTTTCTAATGCTGACTGACGTGTTCCAAAGCACACTGACTTACTGAAAGCTTAGGTAAAAAAAAAACCCATTGCAAGAGGTCATAAAACCACTGTGCAAACTGTGCCAGTGCTAACACTGTGGTGGGGTGGCAGGACTATGAAGGGAAAGAGTGAGCAAGTAAAAGAACGTGTAAGAGAGAGAGAGAGAGGGGGGGGGGGGGTTGTCCACAATTTAATGGAGTCAGGGCTCCTCACCAAGGGATCGTATGTCAAATGACACATGCTGGTGCCTATCAAACCAGTGGCTTGAGGACTACTGCACTATTACACTATTAGAAGCTCTCAAATGCTGTTTCAGCATATGGCTTGCCTCATCTATAATTAACAGTATTGACAAATGATGAGCAATTTAAGAGAAAAAGCTAAACTGTTTTAAATTCACTTTCTGCTGTCATTAGTTCTTATTGTATATAAGACAGCACTCCGGATCCAACAGCAAAACCTAACAATCCTTGAGTGATTCAGTCTGTGAGGTAATTGTAATTTTATAAAGTATCAGCATAATTAAAGGATACATTGCCTAGTAAAGCAAGGGAAGGCCAGTGTGAAAACCCTATTCCAGAACTGGTTGGTTATTTCTGTCCAGGCAGTTAAGACATGCTCATGCAAAGCAACAAACCAGCCAAATGATCACATTTCAAAAATCATTTTAATTTATATAAATTATATTATATTTTATATTATAATAATATTCACCCTTTTAGAGATGAAAAAATTTACAATATATAATGCATTAAATTAAAAATTATTTAAACCAATTTTTTTGTCATTAAATAACATTAGATAATAGTAGAATCATCAGTGGAGAGGTAAAGAAAAGGGGAAAAAACTGACAGAGATAGACAAAGACAGCCACTGAAGGACAGATTTTTGAGAAGGTTTGTCTTACGTGCCTGTCTTGCTTGGTGTCTGCTGAGTCTGGTCGGTTCCGTCAAGGAGCCAGTGCCCCACCACTCTGCCTGCTCAGCACCCTGGACTTCAATTCCACTTGACTTACAGGAGGTCCCACACCTCTCTCCCTCCTCCTCCTCTCCCGTCTCCTCCTCTTCTTCAGTCTTTTTCCTCTTCTTCAGTTTACAAGGAATCAAAAAAGTTTCTGCTTCGAGTTCTCTGGGTTCTAGTGAGAACCTGTGGTAGAAGGGCTGTAATCCACTTGAGTCTGTTGTCATGTTCAGACATAGTTTGACAAGGGTCCATATCAGTCTCTTCATTGTGGGAATGGGTTGCTCTCTCATCCTGAAGAGGGTTTTAGTGCTGATGTTAATGTCACATCAAAACACGCTGATAGAACCATCATTTAAGTGACCAGAGAGATGT